>OZ004618.1:41141656-42341656 GCA_963924575.1 Pycnomerus fuliginosus
ACTCTGTCGCTTCGACAATTCTTTGCGGGTCGAGTATTTCATCTATTCACCACTGAGCGGCAGCACTCAGGATTGTGTCCGACTATCCGTCGGTAATCGGCATTGAGCCGAGACCTTCCGAAGCTGGTTGAATTGTGATGTCTGAATTCAGAAATGTATGGGTAATAAATTTGCGCTAACAAAAGCACCGTTGTCCTTGAAAAGCACAAAAAAGGAAGGAGTATTACATCTGAGTACAAGTTGATATTTTGCCGCGATAATAATTATTGACTTTTATTTCTTGTAATTTAATGTGATTGCACTCAAACCTTTGAAGCGAGACTCAAGATTTTACTTTGAAAACTTAAGTTAACCTCCCCCTTCCAAACTAAAAGAGGGAGGTTACTGCAATCGGTCCAAAATAAATAATCGAGATAAAGGCAGATCTTTACGTTTTCGGGTACGGAGAATGCGAAAAAATAGGTTTTAAAAAATGCCTCTGTTGTCGTCGTATACACACGATTTCGCCGAAAATACTCAATCGATTTGTCTATGAAATTTGGACAGAATTACTTCGTTCGTTTACTTCTCCCACCTAGGGAAAAATAACGAACTTTTCTAGGTACCTCAAATGAGGTGAGCAGCGCCCACTTTTTTAACCGGTTGGGAAAAAATGTTTTTTCTTTTAGTACATGTCAATACGGTATTCCTATACAGGGTGTCTCCTTTAAAGTGTCAGTTAGCGATATTAGAGAATTGTTTTTAGCAGCTAAATGAAAATTCACACACGGTGGTTTCAATTTATTGCCCATCGAATGAAAATATTTTCAGCTCTGACGCACTTCCCATTACACCGGAAGTAGCCGCCATCTTTTTTATTTTAAATGGGAAGTCTATGTTTTGACTCTAGATTCGTATTGACCTCTTAATTGTCAGTTTACTGCATCCCCACTTGGCCTACCTAACTGTCATAGTTTTTGACATATGTCAAAATTTGTGTAAAAAAATTGATTTCTGTCCGGCAATAGAAAAATTTGTATCTTACACACGGTTGAAGATTAAGGAATCAAACTTGGAGGGTTGAAAGTACAAGGTTTGAGCTTTCGGCCGATGGCTCACTCGTTCTTGTTGACATAACAATATGGCGGAAATTAATTTGTAAAAATGGCGTAACGAGATTGTCCACAACTAATTTTTTTCAAATACGAGTAGTACCATAATTTTATGTATCCAAAAGATGCAAAATTAAATTTTCTTTAGGCTAGTATTAGCATTCCCTAGCTGCCTATACCTATTTTCAATATTTTTGAAAATATTTGAAATAAATGTATTTGTGTGAATAAAAATGTGCAGCAGAGAAGCGGCTGGAACCTCCCCAACGCGTGGGTCTTTGATTTCCGTGACTTGTGTTTAAGATTTTGAAGTTAATATGCCTAAATGGCACCCATTTGCTCCCAAAACCCTTTCAGCTCTTCAACGGGTCACCTGACCTCCATGTACCAAATTTCAGACAAATCCATCCACTAGTTTGGGCTATAACATGGTTCCAGTGTTATTACAAAATTTCGATTTTTCTACCCAAAGGGTAATAAATGCGAATAAATTTTATCTTACTTAAAACCAGAATTTGAAGACCCTTCTGATGGTGACAATAAATGTTTCAAAAATTTGTTTTGGATGGGTAAATGAGAGAATAACTTTAAATTTGGAAATTGGTGTGCCAGAACGGCACTTTCCGTGGGTCGATTGAATCCAACATTTGTTCAGCTCTTCGACGTGTAATACAATCCCCATGTGCAAAATTTTAGCCAAATCGGTTCAGGGGCTTGGGCTGTACCGCGATTTTAAAGTCCGATAAAAATCTCGATATTTTAAGTTTTTGGTCAAAAGGGCACTGACAGTGAATACATCTTTGGAAGCAGAATCTGAAGGCCTTCCTTATTGTGACGTGAAAAATGGGGGTTTACATTTAAAATTTAAAAGTTGATGTGCCAAAACGGCATTTCTGGTTGCACGATTGGCTCCAAAAGCTTTTCAGATCTAAGTTGGGTTATCACATGCACACGTACCAAATTTCAGCCAAATCGGTCGAGTAGTTTGGGCTGTGGCGCGTTTACGAACGAACGAACGTACGTACGTACGTACATACATACAGACACATTTTAAAAACCACTTTTTTGGGTTCCTGAGACCTCAAAACGTACAGATCCGGTCTTATCTCGAATTCGAAAATTTTAGTGATTGCAGTAACCTCCTTTTTTTTTTAAATGGTGAAGTGGAGTGGGGAGGTTAAAAAATTGATCACAGCAAGCTTTGGATCAAAAATTAGTAATAGTTCCTTCTACACCTTCAAAAATTTGTCTTAAAGCTTGCTGGGATCCTAGCTGTGTGCAATTTTTTTAATTTGCACAAATACATTTATTTCAAACATTTTCAAAAATATTGTAGGTACCCTATAAACTTCAATACCCTCTCTGGGTTTTCTTCTTCATTGTACCCTATTTTCATCCTTTTTTTTTGTTAATATGACTTTGCCGGCGTAAAGAGATATAATATTTCATTTAACCTGACATTTGGCCCAAAATAGTGGCACACCTTTTGACATATCTAAAATTATGACAGTTAGGTATAGGTAAAGGGGGGGTGCAATTACTTCACAATTAAAAGGCCAATCCGAATCTAGAGTCAAAATATAGGCTTCTCATTTAAAATAACAAAGAGGCACCCTGTACAGGAAAGTTCCTTTTTCACTGCTCACACGGCACCTTCTAAACGGTAAAAGATACGCAATCGGTTAAATTAGAGAAAAGTTGCGCTATTTCTTGGTGATTAAGAATCTGAAGAGAATTTTCAGATATCTTGATTCGTTCTTGAGTTTTCGTGAAAAAACTGAAAATTGCGATTTTGAAGAAAAAAAAAATTTTTTTACAACTAAAGTTATTTAAATGAAAGTTGGAACTTTTGCATTTTTGACAGAACTGTTCGGAACTTTTGTATTTTTGACAGCTGTCGATTGTGAATATTGAATGACATATCGACAGAAATTTTTTAGGTCTAAATTTTGAGCGACGACTGTCAAGTTTTCTTTTTCTTATGGCCACCATATTGCATTTTAACACAACTGGATGCACAAAAAAAATCGCTTTTCAAAAATGTATAATGTAACATGGATTTCTTTGAAAAAATACATTAAAGCTTGAGTCACGCGACGCCATGACGTATTTTATTACCTTTGAATTTAATTGTTTTCACGTCAAAAGATTTAAAAAGTCGGTGTATTTTTTTGCAACTTTCTTTTCATCTGATTTTACTAATTATTTATACCAATTATAAAATTTTGACGATCTGTAAAAAAAGTCCATGTTGCTTACATTTCTGAAAATCTAATTTTTTTGTGTAACCAATATGGCGGACATAAGAAAAATAAAAATAAAACAAAATAAATAAATTTTTCCTTTATTGATATCTGACAAAAATCCTCGGACAGCTCAATTTAATTTTTTTAAATAGTTTTTGATGGTGTTATAATAACTTTTTCATGCACCTCCGATTTAACCGCGGAAATTACCCTAATTTAGTTTTTTAAAAGGAATCATACCTTTTTCTCAACGGATTCGGAATTTATAATCTTTTGAGATAGAAGCATGTATGACACTTCTTCGGAACTGAAGTCACGGCCACCCTAACCTTTCAAAAAACAACCAAGAATTTGGTCAAAAATCAATATTTTTGAATATCGCGGGTACCTATACCCGTCAACCTTATTTTTTTGATACAAATTCAACTATGCAATGGGGTAGGGTACAAGAATGAATTTTGAAATGAGGAACTAAAATAAATAATAAGTATATTTTCTGGACAAACAAGTGCTATTACGACGAGAAACCGAGCAAAAAAGTCGATACATTTTAATAAATAGGTAAGTATTTTTACCATAGGCGTTTCAGTGCATTAGACCCCGGATAAATGAGGCGATCGTGGATTTTCCTTAATTATATGTTCTCCAAAACAGTGAAGAAAATCGCAAAGTCATGAATTAAACCCTAGGTATTTTGGTGTTCTCTTTTTGTATGCATAATAAAAAAAATCAACAGAAGTCTGCCGTAAATCTTGCGGGACAGGGGCTAATGGCAGCCATTTTAATTTCTAAAAAATTGCCAACTCGGATACCGTAAAAGATACGAAATTTTATTGAATTAGAGAAAAGTTGTGTTTTTCAGTGTAGATTAAGAATCTGGAAAGAAATTGAAGATATCTGGTTTGGTTCCTGAAATATACTGAAAAAACTGAAAAATATCATATTTTAATCTAGAAGGCTTAGAAAAGTTTTCGTCGCCTTATATTATTCTTCGTGATGCAAGGTAATGTAATTGAAGCAAATTTCATAATGATCTGCCGATTAGTAACCAAGTTATAACATGTTATCAATTTAAAGTGTTCAGTATAATTTCAGAAACCAATCTAGATATCTTAGATTTCTTTTCAGACTTTTAATCTACACTGAAAAATACAACTTTTTTCTAATTTAATAAAATTTCGTATCTGATACCGTTTTCGAGATGTCAATGTCCCACAAGATTTATGGTAAACTTTAGTAATGTCCAGCATGAAAATAACTATAAAAGTGCTAAACCAAACTCGCTGAAATGACATACCAAAAGTGTTCACTGCCTCCCGGACTACTTGGATCGTTTTCCAGATTTTCTGTTTTTTATATTCCAGATTTTAAATTGGAGCGAAATATGAAAATGCTACATGCAAACGGAATTTAAAACATCGACCCAAAGGAGGCCGGCGCCGGCGGTAAACCGGGAAAATTCCCGGCATCCCGCCTGACCCATCCTCCAGCTAGCCGTGCAAAATTATTTTACACAGCTAGCCGTGAGAAATAATCGTACTTTCACAGCCCTATCGTGAGGCCCGAAAATTTTATTTTCAGTTAGCGTAGGAAAAAATATCTATAACCGCACCATCAAATGCGATTTAAAAAAATTAAATTGACCTGTCCGAGAATTTTTGCCAGACATCAAAGGCAAAAATTTAAGGAACAATATTTATACAGGGTGAGTCTAGTTGGACAAATCAGTCGCTCTAGCGTTCAAGATATTGGAATTGGAAATTCTATTTTTGGATAATGTTGTAGCTGAAATGGTCCCCTACGCATAGGACCCATAAAGAATGCTCCAGTTTTATTCAAATCGAAATTATTAAATAAAAACGAGGGCCTAAAAATTTTTTTTTCGATATTCTTGTATTTTTTAGGGTTATTTCGTTAGAGAATCATTTTCTCTTTATGGAAACATAACTTTTTGCAGAAAAAAGTTAATAATATCCGAGGGATAAATTATTTAAATAATAACGATTTTTAATTATTTCCTAAAGAAAACCACGGGTGCCGTGGTTTTAACAACTGAGATGCAGTCATGCTTACACTGCAGACTGTACCCAGAATGACAATAAGTGTCAGTTGGAAATGTCATTTGGAGTTGTTTGTGGAAAAATAATGCAAAACTGGGAATTTTTGCCCTTTCCTTTGCAGATAATTAGGTAATTTTTAATGCTTGATGGATTTTGTGATAAATTCGCCGAATACAAGTGTCTTGGGTTGTTACCCGATTGCCATTGAAGTCAAATGGCTCGACCAAGAAAAGCTATTCCCGTCAGCCAGAAGAGAATTGGCAATAGTTACTAACAGGACGATTTAAAATTTAGTATAAACATTTTATTACATCCCATAAAACAGACAAAATTTCAAATAAACATTAGGCCTCTGTCGTCACTTTCTAATAAGAATACAAACTTTAACAGAAAAAATATACCCCTAACCTCGATCTTAACGAAACGTGATTTAGATTAAAATGCAGTGGACTACAAGGGAGAGAGGTTTACATAAATGTTGCAACATCAAATGTACTGATAAATAAATAACAATGTGGTGACAATAGTCTCCGTCCAATTTTAACGTTCACTTGAAATAATAGATGATTGTTTAATTCGATGTTACTCAACATCCTCCTGTGCTCTCTTTCTTCATGTTGTGATTTCTGGATGTTCGCAAGCAAGCATCTTTGATGACCACCGCTCGAAATAACTCCCTAGCCACAATCAAGACATTTTGTTTCGACAATCTACTTGTTCCTAATCTCGATTCATGTGATGTGACTGCTACATACACCTTCGTTGCATCAATTCATATTTCATCTGATTTCATCCGATGATGATAAATCTTCTTTTCGTAAGTGTGAAAACTTATCGGCTGAAATAGGATTAACTTTTTAATAAGACGACAAAATCACCTTATTTGACAGCAATGTACTCACTTAGTAAACTGTTAGAAACTATTCCAATTCCCTTCTGGCTGAAGAGAATAGCTTTTCTTGGTCGAACCATTCCATTTCAATATGGCAATGTCAAAAACATCAATCGGGTGACAATCCGAGACACTTGTATTCGGCGAATTTAGTAAAAAATCCATCAAGCAATAAAAATTACCTAATTATCTGTAAAGAAAAGGGCAAAAACTCGCAGTTTTGCATTACTTTTCCACAAACGACCCCAAATGACATTTCCAACTGACACTTGTCATTCTGGGTACACTCTGCAGTACAAGCTAGACTGCCTTTCAGTTGTTAAAACCACGGCACCCGTGGTTTTCATTAGGAAATAATTAAAAATCTTTATTATTTAAATAATTTATCTCTCGGATATTATTAACTTATTTCTTAAAAAAATTATGTTTCCATAAAGAGAAAATGATTCTCTAACGAAATAACCCTAAAAAATGCAACAATATCGAAAAAAATATTTTTAGGCCTTCGTTTTTATTTAATAATTTCGGTTTGAATAAAACTGGAGCTTTCTTCATGGGTCCCATGCGTAGGTGACCATTTCAGCTACAACATATCCAAAAATTGAATTTCCAATTTCAATATGTTAAACGCTAGAGCGCTGATTTGTCCAACTAGACTCACCCTGTATATGATGGGTTGTCGGCGGATTATTTCGAAAACAAGTGGGGAGGTTCCAACCGCTTCCTTAGCTGCCTATTGTTTAATTAAAAGTGGGATGTTTTAAAAACATGTCCCAGTCTTTTGAAAATGCCGACTAACAGAGGAAAAGACAAATCCGTTAATCCGTACCTACCCCAAAAGAATCAAAAGTAAACAATTGAGTACTAGTCATATACGTGGCCAGCCTTGGATTTCAGTTTCAGACCAAACCGAACACGAACTGGCCTCGTAAGCCCCTCCCCCTTCAGTCCGTTAATCCACCACCGTTACCGATTCCTGTAAACTAATACAAAGATAGAATGCCCAGTCGTTTCGCTACTCTCCGCTTGGCGTACGGATAAAAAAATTAATTCACGTTGGATGACTATATTTATGTGGACTGTGATCAAACGAATAAATTATTATAAATATTATAATGTATAATGGTATATTTGAAACCATTTAAATACAAGGCGATTTATACGTTTCAATAAAACGATTAATAATATAGTACAAAATTTTTAAACCTTTATATTACGTTTAAGAAAAACGTTGAATAATTGTGGCAATAATCGTTTATTATTGGACGATATTATACACAATGTATATGAAAAGCGTATAAAATATACGTTTCATGAATATATATTATACGGATTCTGTAAAAATCGTTTACAATATACGTTTCCACCATATCCCTTACGAAAAATATACCATTATTAGGTTTATTAGACGTTTATTATACCACCGTGTGTTGCCTGGGTGCGGTCAGTTTTTGGGAATGACTTGTTCGTGGAGAGCTTATATGCAGTTTATCGCTAAAGCACCTTGTCAAATGATTTGCACACTCGATTTTCACTACGTGTCTTCCGTAGCTTACTTTTTCTCGTATTCGTGCGTATACACTGGAATCTCCATCTCCTACAATTTTTGATTTTTTTGATTAATATTATTAGATAAGTACCTATTATTGAGTATTTATGAACTTACCAATCACATATTTATAAATTAAGCCATGCTGTTCTTCGCTTTTAGCAAATCCTTCAACTATAATATCCTGCTCCATCGAAGTAGAAGACCCACTGTAGTTCATCGCACATTCATGATCCTTTATAGTTCCACCATTTTTTTTATGAAACAGACACATAGAACCGACTTTGTTTCTAATGCCCAGGAACAGAATCTTATTGGTTTTTGCTCCTATAATAACGGCCTAGAATATAAATTTTAAAATATGTATGTGATTCACTAGCTTTTTGTATCGAAGCATATCCACCCAATGAACATTAGTGGCGACTCGAAGTCACAGGTTGTTTTATAGACTGTTTATAGTGGTTCCCGGGATATATAATCTAGTAACGTCAGTTTATAAAATTACTAATTGGTATCAGAAGTCTATAACAGTTTTAAAAGATCACTAAAAGTAACAATTACCTCTGGATTTATAACTTGGTTGCCGAAACATCATTGCCACCGTCTTATAAAACCTCAAGTTTCCGCAGCTAAATGGTATATAAGAAAAATTTATAAAGGTTACCGTTCCGTTTTTATATAACCGAAAGTAACCTGTTTTTATAACTGTCTTGATAGTTACTCTAATAAATTGCGAAAACTGGAAGTTATGGATGACACCACTATATAACACGGTGACAAATAGTCACCATCAAGTATTACATTTTAGGTATGTATAAGTTTGCAATACAACCCTTATATAACATTTAGTTCCTTTAGCAAACAATATCCACCATTTTATTTTATTTTCCTTCATGTCATATGCACATCATATAGTAGAGTTTCCAACGTACAAAATGAGTGCAGTGAAGAAAAGTTGGAAAAAAGTTAAAAGTTCAATTTTCACCTTACATAAATTTGAGGTTATGAGTAAACGTCGGTTGACTGATCAAGAACAGAAGTTTTATAAGATCACTAAAGGACTACAATCAGTAACGGAACATAACTTAAGGATTCCCCGATTCTCCCATCACTTCGAAGCCCCGATGGTACCATTAGTAATTTTATACCCCCAGAAGATATATAAGGACACCATTTTTTGCCTTTTATGGATACGTACCCTTACTTTAAGTTACATATATTACATTTCCATTTGTTTTATAACCGTACTCAAAGTAATCGTTGGTATATTAATAATAATAATAATAATAATAATAAATTTATTTTGTTACAATTCACATGAATTATACAAAAGAGAGCGATGTGTCAATTTACTTATCTAATTACATAATCACAATCGAAACAAATTCCTAAATATTACTGGCTACGAAAATCGTTTGGACTCGGCGTCAGTGTTGTTTATCACGAGATTTAACAATAAAGCTACCATGTCACTTAAAAGTCTTCGGTTAGAACCAGCTGGCGTAATTTCAGGGCATTGTCTAAAAAGTTGAAGAGACCACACACCACGGAAGGGCTCTGCGACTCGAAAAGAACCAAAATATCTGAAGGCACCAAATCCTGTAGGTATTTGTTCCTGAACCCGGCATAGATCAGGCAGCCAGTGAGTAAATGGAGCAGAGTTTCATCCTCCCCTATATTACAAATACTACAAGTTTGCGTCTGGTCAATTCTATATCTGACATTTCTTATATTTACGCACAAGACCCTGGAATGACTTAGGCGAAGCTGACAGAATAATCGAATTTTGTTTAAGTCTAGTTTCAAGTTCAAATATTTTTGAGAAAATGTTGTTTTATCCACCAAACTTTTATATACGTTTGAGTACCTAGAGTCCAGTATAATGTCACGGTCTGACTTAATAAGCAGGTGTTTTCTATGATCCAAGATGGATTCGAGGTGAGACCGCGAGTACTGGTGTATTTGTTGCTCCCAAATGAAGTGCAAGCGGTTCCTTGCAAGTAGTCTGCGAAACTGAGTTACCCAATTGTACTTCATTTGTTGCTCGCTATCCTCGCCATCAGCGTCGAGTCGTAATAAGCGATTGTAACATATCTTGACCAAACGGTCTTTGGGCATTTTAAGAACATTCATCCACCAGTTTATGGCTGCTTTTAGGACAAAAAATTCAAGTCTTGGTATTTGGACCTCGTACCTTATCGTTGGTATATTAAGGTTGTCTAAAGTTTATAATGGTCCTGATGGTTTTATCGAGCGGCTGCCATGTTTCATTTGGCTCCAGGTTGATTCAGAAATATATTAGGGGAGATCGGGGCATCATGGCCAAAAGCTAATAGCAAATAAAACTCTCTAGATTTCTAATAACACATTTTTAGTCAACATATCAACAAATTTTTAATCCAATTTTCCAAAGATTTCCGCGAACTTTAATTTTTAATTACCGGTACCTAATTAAAATACAGTACTTCTATTTTTGTCTCATGAAAACGGTTCATTTACATTTTCAAACTGTTTTGAAAAATGAATAGCATTTTTCAAGAGCTTTAATTTTATTTTTGATATTTTTTACACCCGGCTTATTTTTACATTTCTGGAATCTAGGTGCCCTGAATATCGTAGTGTCATTTTATTGAGTTTTTTCTTTTTTTTGGGAAACTTGTTTGTTGGTGGACAAAAATGCCAAGTTGGTGGTTTCATTGTAATTTGTAAGAAGAAAAAATTATCCGTTTTCATGGACTAGATGTAAGCGGCATAGTGCCGTTTTAAAAAAATAAGTATCAAAAAACGTTTTTCAATATTTTGAAGCACCCCAAATATATGGTTTAAATAAACAAAACTGACAAAAAATGCCTGTCACAGCACTCTAAGTCCACTCCCAAATTTCTCCAAAGACAAGAAAGAACTCACCAAAATGGTACTACAATACTTAGAATGACCCTTAGATTCCAAAAATGTAAAAATATACCGGGTGTTCCATTTACAAATTGAAAATTATAGCAATTTCCGTCGAAACCGGTAGTGATAGAAAGTTGAAATGTATGTTAAAAAATGGTTTCCGGTGGGAATATTTACTGATGAGGAATTTTTCATATTTCTATCTTAGATAATAGAAAAGTTATTGGAGCGTATATGGTCTCGTTGTCACCCGGTATGTTATTTTCTATATGTACTAATAAAATATAATCATGGTTTCAAAAAATGACAGCGATAGAATTAATTGTTTAGACGAGGCATGATGTAGAATAAACACCGACGAGTTGGCGGGGCGTGCTGCACGACCCTTTTTTTAACATCAGAATTAAACAATATAATTAATATAATATTAACCGTATAAGTAGAGGACGCATATTCACGAAAGTAGATTATTTAACATTGAATAAGCCATCATCATAAAATATTTAGATAGGTACTTACATGATCTAACATAACTTATTTACATATCAGCCTATGCTTCTTAATTATTTCACATGTTATAATAATAGCTAATTATATACATATTAGTCATATTTTCTTTCTAACTTCACATAATTAATATTAATAACTACAAAAATAACGCGGTGATCACTATAGCCCACGCTCCCCTACCTAATTATTTTCAACAGTAGTAAGGCCTGAAATTCTCTCAATTTCAATGGCGCATGAAATTTCAGAAGGCAGATCAGCAAATTACACGGTAACATAGAATGCGCCATAATTTTTTACCGCTAGATTCTCGTTTATTTCGTTTTTAATGCGTGAAGAAATGGTGAAAAGTAATAACTTGTAGTGTCAAGTGTCGCTCATAGATCTGGTTGCTAAAACGAACAAACACCATTAATCTTCCGTAAATCAGACAGAGAAACTAGACAATAAAATAATTATGGGTGATGGGGTGATCAGAAGAGAAAGAGAGAAAACCAGAAAGCAAAGGCAACAGAAACGTTTCAGTTACCGGTATAAATTATGTTTTATAACGGTGACCAAGATATTGCGGGAACCCACTCTGGTAACCAATAACTTGAGCAGACTGGATATATAGCAGTTATATAAGGGTTGCGGACCATTGATTATAAATCTGTTTGTTTTATATGGTGACTAGTTTGTTGTCACCGTGACCCTTATATGATTCGCCACTTAAGCTCTTTAAGAGGTATATTGTGGTCAGTGATGTGAGTTTACCGTAATTTATTTTTTTGGTAAATTACCGTGGTAATTTACCATGGTAATTTACCAATTTAAATTCTCGGGTAATTTATTTTTATGGTAATTTACCGTGGTAATTTACCACCGTAATTTACCATTTTTTTTTACCACCGTAATTAAGAAGTTTTCAAATTTTGGATTGAATGAAAGGAAAATCACAATTTCTCGTAAATACTTAAACAATAATTATATAGGTGCAATATGACGCCATATAAATAGAATGGGACTTCGGCGGAGATTTTAGAGAAATTAAAAGCTTGTTACAGAACACGGTTACAAATTTATCTGTGATTTCGAGTTAATCCACGGACCCTTAACATTTAACAGAAACTCGGGCACACAAAAGCTTACATGCATTATTAAAGCATTGATTGAAGTGAATTGCATGCAAAGTGGATGAAAAAGTTGTTACAATGTTACAATGTAAATCTTATGGACGACGTTTGTTTGCTTGTCCTCAGGGCGCCCGACAGTTGACAGCTGTCATAATTGTGGTGGGGATATGGAACTCCGTAATTTAAAATTTTCATTTTTTCTCAACGAGAATTAATGGTAATTTATGCTGGTAATTTACCGAAAAATTACCGTAATTAATTTGGTAATTTACGGTAATTTACTTTTGGTAAATTACCGGTAAATTACCGTAATTAATTTGGTAATTTACGCGGTAAATTACCACCTCACATCACTGATTGTGGTAGCAGAAATGTTTTGATCACCACCATCATGTGACCTTCAGTTTTATTAGCAGGTGATCGCAAAGTCGTGAGCACTTTTATAAACCAAAAAATGTTCATTGGGGCATCATGCAGTAAAACAAGAATAATATTATGCATAAACTTACAACTCCCGATGATGCATTGTAACCATGTCCGCTTAGACCAAGCACCATCAACTCTAACAGTAGGTAATAAAAGGTTTTTGAATACCATTTATATCAATATATTGATTGTTTTCAACTGCATGTTGTAGTTCCTCTTGTCCAGTCTTCGCCATTTCTTCCGCTAAGTAATCTGTCCACACCTAAAACAAAGAAAATTATTGACATCTCAAATGTTCTATTCCATAACAATGGTTACCTTTTTCACTAGTGATGTTTTTTTTGCGAAAGTCTTTGCATTCATGAAAGGAACATCAATTAGACCAAGAATTTCTTCGCATTGGCTATGACCTATGCCTGTGGATAGACATCCCCATACAATAGCTTCATTTGTTTCTTTCTTGAGTGCAGGAGGATCTGAGCAAATTTTATATTTCCTCTCGCAGTTATCACAATAGAAATGCAAGGTGGAAACCAAACCAGATCTACTTTCATGTGATAACTTCATTTCTCCCATAGTGCAGGTTTTAGCATGTTTCAGGACCTTTTCGTATTCAGAAAGTACGTGAGCTAAATTCACCACTCTTCTGCCTTTAATTATGTCAAAGACGGTTGCTGGTTTATTCTCCGATCGCTCTGTTTCTAACGCAACGCAGGGAATTCATTTTCTTCTAGTGCGATATTCCAGGGACTGCAATAATTTTTGAAAATTATAGGAAACTTATTCTGCTCTCATGTAAACTTACTTACCTATTAATCACAAGTACAGGATCATTACTAATGATGGAAGCGCTAGTTGAAGGTGCCTCTGATTGTATGTCTTCGAATTCCATTGTTAGCTCAGCATTTGACGTATCTGACACAACTGACGATTGCGATTGCTTACTGTTATTCAAAGATGTCCCGTATCTGGTGGTAGAAATGTAGGTAAATTAAATAAATGATAATTTTACAATACTTAATAAGTGCTACCACGTGCATAAGCATAATGTACCTACTCATAATGTGGTACTAATTTTGATTTTTGATTAGAGTGTACGTAGAGTTGACGGCCGACTAGAAGGATGTGTGGGCGTGGCCTAAGTGCGCGAACTTCAAATGTACAGTGCCGTAGAAATAGATATTAAAACGACACACGTGCTACTGTCAGTGTGGTCAGTACTCTCACTGACACTACGCCCACCCCGGTCTGAGTAATGGACTCGCCCGGACGAGTTTTGGTTTCTTGCGCAGAGCCGCCCACACATCCTTCTAGTCGGCCGTCAACTCTACCTGATCGCATTTAGGTTCCTCATAACTTTTGAACGGCAACTTTTTTTTCTCGTGCGAGAGAGGCGGCAAAGATTTCGGCATTACGAAATAACAAAAAAAACTCACAATCACACACTAAATAATCACACTTCTATTCTTGTTCAAGACAAGTAAGGAAATGAAAAATTCATAGGAGTATTCCTCCCTTTTATAAGCGTGCTTATTGTAAAAGGGTAAATAATAAATACCTAAATACAGTGAATTAAGAGGGGATCACTGTCATTATTTACTTTAAATTTAATGATTGCTTCAAGGAAATTGGCGATTTTAATCCCTTCAGTTTACCTGGATGTAACATGGTAGGTACTTATAAAAAGTGGGTAGGTAGATATAGGTAGGTATCTGCACTCTGATAATAGACGTTTTTAGTAGGCACGTCTATTAATTATTTATCTCATACCAGAGGCCTTGCAAATTTAAAATATACTTAGTGCGTCGACGGCGCCGCGCGGAACACACGAGACGCGCGTGACGCGCGGCGATATCAAACGAATGCAAGGGAATGTTTGAATGTCTTATGTGAACGTTAGGCGCTTACATAAGACACAAACATTCAACGGCATTGCATTGATATCCATGCGTGCAGTATCACGCGTTCCGTGCGCGCAAAACCAAGACAGGTACATTAAAAAGCATGAATACCGTTGGTATATTTCTTATTTTGATTGAAAACATGAATAAGCAACCCTGTGCCTTAACTGTAACCAATGACCTGTGCAGCTTTCAATCTATGACCCACCCCGAGCAGAACAGGTAAGTAGTGCTAAAGATTTTAGCAACGTGCGTACAAAAGAAATGGGCGTGGTTCAGGTGTAAGGCGGGTACTGATAGCTGTGGATTCACAATTTATTAATAAATATTAAAAAAAAAATTTTAAAAAAATATATATAATTGCCCCAGGCACATGGCCACAACTTATCGTGGAGATTTTTCCAAATAATTAGTTACATTTTTTTATAAAAATTTTTTCAATAAGCCTCACTTTCCGGATTGATTAATCAAGATATAATCAAAATAATTTGGATTATAGGCACGACAAGTTGTAGAGACTTAGTAGAACAATGTTCATAATTTTTTTCACGAAATTTTATCGAGCCATTTTGGAGTTAAGCGTTAAGAAAAATTCGGGAATTTCAACAAAAATTATTTTTTTACTGTGTTATTTCAAGGGATATATTTTTTTTTATATTTTTCTAGTGTTTTACGCAGGTCCTCACAGAGTAGTATTCTAAAAAATATTGATAATTTATACTTGCATTTTTAGTGGCAAAGACCCATAAGGTAATATTTTTGTGTTTACACTGCATTATTTTTGCTATTACTCCAGTCATAAGTAAGTCAAAGCATCAATAATAGCAAAATATTATGAAAATTAGGGAATAGGACGGTGTCTATTTCGCCATATGATTTTCTTGAATCGCCTGCGATTTCTCGCGAATTTATTTCCCCTGGTGTGCAGAGGCAACCCTGTTGTGACTTTATTTACTTATTTTTTCATTGAAGCGTGTTCTATGCTTATAGCGCATTATTTTTTGACTATATAAAAAATTTAGCACATTAACAAACGACCTAACGTTGTTACAAAAAAGTGCATTTGAAATAAATAACTAACCTTGCCCACAGAAATTCACACTGTACTGCAGTTTAGGTGATTTTACGTCGCTTTTAGGTTATGTACACGCACATTTGACAGTATAGAGTCAAGTGAAAAATCATAAGCCAGTCATAGCAGCAGTGGCGCACCCAGAAAAAATCTTTGGGGGGGGCCGACAGTGGTGTGTATTGGAAAGATGGTGGCAACGACGCGCGGCGGGGGGTCCGGGGGGCGGTAAGCGCCGCAGGCGAAAATTTTTTTCATAATAATAATAATAATAATAATTATAAGATGTTTATGGGGTATTAACAAAATAAAATGAATAATATTGACTTTAAGTACCTAAGTACCTAACTTTTTGTTAATGGATTTTCCTAATGTCGACATTTTTGAAAGTATATGAATTAAAAAAAAATGTGAAGAAGGCCAGGGCCAAATTTATTTTGAACTTAAAAAAAACAATAAAAATGAAAATAAACATTGAAGGACTTTAAAACTAAAGCTTAATGTTAAGCCTCCTTGATTTTTGACTCAAATAGTCCAAAACTTCTTCAGGGGATACTTCCACATTTCTGTGTATATACCTACAATGATGCTAAACCATTTAAACGGTTTTGCCCTGTGGTGCTCCCATGTTTGTGCATTGTGCATGCTATTTTTGTCGCAACCGCCACAAAAAAAATATCTCGACGCTTTTAACTTTTTAACTTTCTGTTAATGGATTTTCCTAATGTCGACATTATGCATTTAAAAAAAAATGTGAAGAAGGCCTGGGGGGGGCCAGGGCCCACTGCATAGCAGTGTAAACACGTTTATACAAACGGCATGACTTTTCGCATTTTGTATTATTACCAAATGATTTATCAAAGCGAAAGTCATATGAAAAATCATGTAGTGTAAACACACTTTAAACTCTTACGTCTCTACTAATTTTCTAAAGGAAACAAGTGACGCAATTGTCATCTGTGTTCTTACACCAAGAAATTGTACAGAAATGGATTGAAATAGTTTTTTGAAACGAACTACTTAATAAAATCTAAAACAAAAACGATGCATCTCAATCAAATTCGGTTATTTTTCGAATTATACCAATAATAAGGAAAATGACACACCGTAGTAGCTTATTAAAAAGATTTTCCCCCAAAAAAATATCATCTTTGTTGCAGGCCGACATAGACGGCGAGAGATTAGTTCAAGATATTATAACCGACATCAGTCGACCCATCGCATTCGATGCGATAATGCGAGTGAGAACTTCGACGGGAGTTCGACCCACCGATTTTTACGGCCACTTTTACATGTCGAATACCACGGATATCGAACTTGCGGCCATCGGTAATGCCTTTCATCCGAAACAGCAGACAACCTTTTTTTTTCATTTTTCAGATTGTGACAAAGCTGTGGCTGTCGAAATCAAGCACGACGACAAACTGAACGAGGAAGAGGGCGTCTACATCCAAGCCGCCCTTCTGTACACGTCATGTTCCGGCCAGAGGAGGCTTCGAATAATTAATTTGTCCCTGAAAACTTGCTCACAAATGGCGGAATTGTACAGGAGCTGCGATTGCGACACGATAATTAATTATATGGCCAAACAGTCCACGTACAAACTATTAGAACACAGTCCCAAAGCAGTCAAAGATAATATCGTGAGTAGGGCTGCTCAGATTTTGGCCACTTATAGGAAAAACTGCGCAAGTCCCAGCAGCGCAGGGCAGTTAATTTTGCCTGAATGCATGAAATTGCTACCCTTGTACGTGAATTGCCTCCTGAAAAGCGACGCTTTATCAGGAGGCTCTGATATGACCATCGATGATCGTTCATTTGTTATGCAAGAAGTTATGATTATGGACATTCCGAATTCCGTGAATTATTTCTACCCCCGACTGATTCCGTTGGTGGAATTGGATGCCACGCAGGAAACAGTCGAAGTGCCAGCATCCATCAGATGTACCTACGATAAAATGAACGAACAGGGCGTGTATATATTAGGTGTGTACTCGAAGATGAAGTTTGTACGCACGGGCCGAAGGCGAGTCTCGTGATGTCGAATGACGAATTTTTGTTTTTCAGAAAACGGCATTTACATGTTCCTCTGGATCGGACTTGGAGCCAGCCCTGATTTTATCCAAAAAGTGTTCGGTGCTCCGTCGGCCATACAAGTTGAAGTAGAGAGGATAGCGTTGCCGGAGTTGGATAACCCCCTTTCGTTGGCAGTCAGGACGATTATTGATGAAATCAGGATTCAACGTCACAGGCATATGAGGGTAAGCTTAGTCCACTGGGTGGGTCAAAAAATCGCTACGAAAAAACATACTAAAATTTCGCCCTCCGCACCATCCTAAACACCCACAAAATCTGCGATTTATGCGTACAGGTTACGTTTTTACTCCATAATTCGTTTCCTCTTCATGGCCCGAAAAATATAGAGGAATCAGGTATACAATATTGAAGACTAATAAATTCTCTACAAGAAAGTTCCTGTGGACTATTCACCTGAGACCAATAGTTTCGCAGCAGCAGTCGTGCAAAGTTGAGCAACTCTACACACCCAAATAACCCGTAACACCCATAGAAATAAGAATAAACTACGAATGTAGAGTTTGGGGTAGAATTGAGATCAAGGTAAGACAAAATATAGTAAAGTTTTTGCATTAAAATGACTCCTGAGGGGATAATTTCAATTTTGTTTATGTCATGACGTAATGACACAAGTCTGATTAGTGCATAACTCAGAAGAGGTCGCTAGTAGTACAGTCACAGAAAATCAATGCGTAAACCAAATTAACTTCTGAAAAAAGAGTATTAAAGAAAAATTAACGTACTTCAAGGTTATTACTGAGTGAGAATTAAGCTATTTGTGCTTCATTGTTACTTTAGTCATGGTCATTCTGCGTGAGAATATGCGAAAACACATATTTTTTAGAAAATCTATGCTTAAACCAAATTGACTTCTGAGAAAAAAGATTCGTAAAGAAAAATGAACGTACTTCAAGGTTATGCGAACCTCATAACGATTGGTTGATAACTGACCAATCCCCACGCCCTTAAAATTAGCCTTTAAAACGACTATCACTAAGGCCACTACGGCAGCACCATCTGACATAGTTCCTAGACAGTGCAAAAGCCTGATTCCTTAGCTTCAATTTAAGGCCAGGTTCATCTAAATCGGATAAGAAATGCACGAGTTATTCCCAAAAATATTTCGTTCGGTTTTTTTAGGACACCCCTTATATTATTGCATAATAAGTTTTCAAAAGAAACATTTGGTACATAAGTAAGTACATATTATAAAAATACCTACGCTATTAATGGGGTAATTTTGGACAGACAAATTAATGAAGGATGGAGGCAAAATTTGAGAATGACAGACTTTTGCATTGCTTATGTATACCGGGCTTTGTCAAATTTTGCCTCCATATTGTCTATCTCTTTTAATTGGAAACCCTAATTACATAATAACATACAAAGTCAAAGGTTGCCGTGCCCACACAGACATTATGGATGGCAGTTCTTGCCGGTTATTGCAAATGGCAAATAGCCGTCAAACTATTTCTTGACAATTTCACACTTATTTCGAAAGGAACTAAAATCACCAGGTAAGCATGGCGTGTAAATAGCGCGAAATTAAAAAAAAACATACTTGCACCCGGTGCAACGGTTTAACACCCAGGAAAAAAAACCATTTAGGGTTGCAATGGGTGCAAAGGGGTGCAAACCGCTGCCCATTTAGTAATAAAGTAGAACCGTACTACTAGCGACCTCTTCGGTGTTATGCACGAATCAGATTTATTTCGTTACATTAAGACATAAACTAACTTGAAATTGTCTCCTTAGAAATACACGCCCTCTCACAGGGGTACCTACGTACATACAATAATTCAGTTTTGTTCAACTAACTCAAAAAGTACAATGGGCATCTTGCACATTTCCCAATTTCAGCTTATTTTGATGTAAATGGATCAATGAAGATACAATTAATCGTCCGCGAATATCAATTTTATTTAAAATGTGTTTGTTTAATTGTAAATAAATAAATACTTCGGACACGCCGACGCCGTCGTGCAACTTGTGACATCATATATCGTGTGTAACCGGTGAAATCTGGCAACATTTATTTGAGGGTGACGTTTAATAATTAATTTAATTATACCACTCGTAATAATGTAATAAGTCCCTATGAAAATGGTCGATTAATAAGTGATAAGCGAGAACCATATGCATTTGATTAATAAATGGAAATCAAATTAGTTGATTCTCCATTACAACGTATTGATTTAGACCAATAAGAAGCCGTTGTGATGCGTAAACAATTAGAAATCAGGCCCTTGTCAGTTTGAATTTTAAAACGTCAAGTTACATTGTTGCTATGATATTTGTTCAATTCGTGGTATAATCATATATAATACTACGAGTGGAATCGTGATTGTTGATAATCATAATCAACCACACGAAACTTGTTGCCAAACATTAATTTCACGACTCCGGAGGAGGAGTGGGACTATTTGGCAACATGTTGACTGTTGAGTGTGTGATTGATTATCATTACTCTATTGGACATAGAATAGAGAAAATTAATGGTGTCTTTCCCAACAGTTTCGCCGATATAGGGCAATACGTGAAAAAATGTACCTACCTTTCTGAACAAAAATTACTAACTTCCGGTCAGAATTCTTTTACGCAAATCATAATTCTTAAAATGTACACCCAAATAAACCCGTTAAAGCAAAAATTACGCTTATGGGAATTTACTGGGGGGCATTTCACACCCCAAAAATTTGTACACCACTGCCGAATTTTCAGGGCACTGCCGTAAATTTGTACACCACTGCCGACTGTGACGTCCCCCGACAGCCTAAAAATTCATAGACCACTGTCAAATTTGCTCAATTTTTGCAACCACTGCCTAACATTTCCCACTAACACTGCCGAAAATTTGTACACCACTGCCGTCTGTGAAATCCCCCCCAGAATTTACTTATTTTTAGAGCAAATTTATGTCTGCCGACTGGCCTACTAGTGGTGTGAAGGGCTTTCTTTCTAAATATGTTTTCAATTTTTATTTTCTTCACATTAGTGCGTTCCGGGAGGAGATTTCTTACATACATCTTTCTAAAGTCCCGTCGCATATTAACGAAAGCGGGGGTTGTGTGTCTCAGGCTTTTTTTCTGTTGGTTTGTAAACGGGATTTCACATCCGTCAAAACTCCCGTCACTCACTGTCAGTGTCAATAAACAGTAGCAATGGAGGTTGAAATGGATCTTTAATTTAGTGATGTAAAATAGCGTGTTATTTATTATTCGGTGATATATAGCAAGATATATATCGTGCTATATATCAGCAGGAAATTGCTAAAAAAATATTCAGTTTTAACCATCATCAGCGACACTTTTGTCACTTTCCGAGCAATTTCATACCAAATACGTCAATATTAATGCTATATTTTTATTTTAGTTTATTGGTCATTTTCACTCTATTTTACAACTTTTCGGTAGAAGCGGTTGGAAGAGACCCTCGAAGAGAACTTCAAAAAGTGTTCTAAATTATTTTGGACTGCGTTTGCATTCCGTTAAATGATATTTTTCCATTTGGTTCGTATTTTCCAAGAAAAATTCCTTGTGCGTTTCCTATATTTTCTGAAGTGCTGACGTCCGAAATCTTTTTTGCAACCCGTAAGATGTTAATTTGAAAGGCATTTCTCATGATAGTAATCAAAATTTACAACTTTCTCCTCACTGTTAGGTTATGTTACTCCAACTAATAGTGAAATGCTAAATATCTGCTATAAATGATAAATATACATAGGTATAGCAGATAAATATCAAAATGTGATATGTATCATTTTGCTAAATATAATCATTCACAACACTAATCTTTATTGTTAATTATTGCCCCTGACAGGAATTTTGACAACTGAAGTCCCGTTTACAAACCAACAGAAAAAAGCCTGAGACAACCCCCGCGTTCGTTAATAGGCGACGAGACTTTACCAAACATTTTAATAATGTCGAAAGTCATAATTAATTAGCTGGCCATGGCATACAAAAAATGTCCTCTTGGTCAAAGTCTTTACACGCTCCGTTTTCCGTTTTTGTCTCGGGCGAAGACTGCATAGGAAGTTTCTTCTAGAGAATTTCTTAGTTTTCAATATTGTATACCTGTATATTTTTCGTACCATGAAGTTAGGAAGCGACCTGTGAGCAAACACGTAATCCTTGCGCATAATTAGCAGAATTTGGGGGTGTTCCAGGCTGGAATGGAGGGCGAAATTTTAATGTTTTTCGTGGCTCTGAAGTCTAACTAAACTGCCCGACAGTTGAAATGGTCCACCCGGAAATTTGAGTCGCATTCAAAATGCCATAACTTCGAAAACAGTTGATGGATTTGAATGGCCTTTTTATATCGTATAGTAAATTTCATTGGCTATCACACAGTATGTTGTTGGTTTCATTATGACCTCCCTTTATTTGTATACAGGGCGTCAAATGCAGATACTGCAAACTAGCGGAAGTTTAGACCACGCCCAATTATTGAAAAAAAAATATTAAATTTTTTTTGACCGGTTCAGGGAACGTATTAGGTCCAACCCTCGGGAAGTTTTTTTAAATTTTCCTCCAGCCCCCCTAGTTAGGCCGCAGTGCCAAAAAATCAGTTTTTTTGTGGATCGTTAATAGCGGTCTTAGCTTTTGACAAATTTTTTATTTGTTGTGGGCATTGTAACACAAAAACATCACTCAAGAACACCATGGATTTCAAGTTGGCCTGAGACAAAATTTCCTAGAAAAGGGGGCCCATTGAAACGGACCCAAATTTTTTTTGCGTCCCAAAATGATCTTTAATTGACGCGCCTTAAAGTTTAAACGATGTCCTCATGGCGGCATTTCTTCTGAACATTTTAAGATGCTCCCTGATTAAATCCGATTACAATTGCAGGTGTTGATACCAGCGCTTTGTCTGACGGTTTTCGGACAGATTGCAGTCATTTCGCATGCCTGTATTTTCATGAAACTAAGGCGACGTAAATTTTGACAAAACTGTCACATGGCCTGAAGGATGGTTACTTGGTCAACGAAGGTACGACCCTTTGTTTCAATTTTCGTCTCCTTGACTTCATGAATTTATAGACGAACATTTTATCCAAAAACCGTCATCAAAGGAATTGGTATCAACATAGGCAATTGTAATCGGATTCCAGCAAGGAGCATTTCAAAATGTTCAGAAGAAATGCCTCTATGAGGACATCGCTTGACCTTTAAGGCGCGTCAATTAAAGATCATTTTGGGAGACAGAATAAGTTTGGGTCCGTTTCAATGAGCCCCCTTTTCTATGAAATTTTGTCTCATGCCAATTTCAAATCCATGGTGTTCTTGAGTGATGTTTTTGGATTACAATACCCCCAATAAATTAAAAATTTCTTTAAAGCTAATGCCGCTATTAACCATCAACGAAAATACAGATATTTTGGCGGTGCGCCCTAACTAGGAGGGCTGGAGGAAAATTCAAAAAAACGTCTCGAGGGATGAACCTCATGCGTTCCCTGAACCAGTTTAAAAAAACCAGAAAATTTCATTGAAGAATAGGGAGTGGTCTAAACTTCCGCTAGTTTGCAGTAGCAGCATTTGACACCCTGTATACAAATAAAGGAAGGTCTAAATAAAACGTACAATATACTGTGTGACAGCCAATTAAATTTACCATCCGATGTAAAAAGGCCATTCAAATCCATGGACTCCTTTAGGAGTTATGGCATTTTGAATGTGAGTCAAATTTTCTGGTGGACCATTTCAATTGTCGGGCAGTTTATTCCAACAAAAACTTCTCTGTTTAATATTTTCCATTCAAAATACCCACTACATTGTTAATTAGCTAACTTTTTTTTTTTAAGCTAACAATCGTGAGGCAAAGGGAGAAACTAGAGGCAGTATTTAAGCACTTTTTGGCGGAAGACCGTGGAACGGATGGGTCCCCCAGTTACGTAGATTTCCTCATCCACATGCACAAAGAAATCCGAACCTTGTTGTCCTAGCAGGCAGCGTCGAAGTCTTGGTGGGACTGGTAATGGAATTTTCAATAAAACCGATCATTCAATTTTTTACTTAATAGGTAATTAAAGTATATTTTGAATAACTGTTTTGGTCATTTATTCGTGTACTGAAATGGCCTTGCGATATTGATTCGATTTTATGAAGCTGGAAATGTTAGTAAATTTATTTTATTGTACATTTAATTCGTTCTAAACTTGAAAGAATTATTTTATATGTTATATTTATGTATGCTATTGGTGCCCATGATACATGGTTATGTATATTGCTAAATGCTAAGTTAACTAATAAATAATATATGTAAGGAAAATTTTTGTTTAAATAACTACAAAACGTTTTTAATAGAACTGTATACTATTCGCGATTTTAACTGAGGAAGACGTCCTCTGGTGTGTGACGTCATAAATGGGGATGCAGCCATTTTTGGACATTCCCACACGTGACGTCACAAAATTAACTTTGTTATTTATTACCTACTGATTTTAGCAGCCAATTAAAAGAAAAATCAACATCGTATTTGTTAAATAAGGTGAGTCAAAATACAAAATAGTATATTTACTTAATAGAGAATGGAGAAATGTTTTCACTTTACCCCACAACTACTTTTTGGAAAAAATCTTTCAGCTACTTAAAATAAACGTGGAGTATGAATGGAAGATAAAGGCCAGAGGACTGGTGTGATTCAAACAGCCCCCCCCCCCCAAAATCAGGTATAGTTACCTTCCCTCGACACCTAGTTCAGCTGTTATAATACAAATGTCACGACTTCGACGATTTGTTGCTTGTTTCACTTTGACCCACTTTCCCCCAGAGCTGGGCTACTCAGTATCGAAATGTACTTGAAGTACAGTACTGATTACTTTTGGTACTTAAAGTACCGGTACTTAAGTACTTTGAAAATTCGGTACTGGTACTGGGTATTTCAAGTACTTCTTAAAAGTACTTGATACTGGTACTTGAATAATTTTTTCGAGCGAAGTATTTGTACTTGGTATTTTAAACCACGCGGCGTCAAGTACTTAAGTATCGAGTACTTAAGTGTCGAGTACTTAAGTATCGAGTTCGGTACTGAATCTTTTACTGAAAAATGGGGGTTTTTAGAATATTAATTAGGTTGGGGCAAATCCGAGAACGACTTCACTTTGTTCATTTCTTAGAAGCCTGAATTCGGTCTGGACGTCAGTCAAATGTTTTTTTGCAACATGTGCCATCTTATTTACATGAAAAAGTGACAGGCAGACGGGAGCAAATGATATTCAGGGCCCCAATTTTTTTTACAAATTTGGAGCCCCCTCAATTTGAAAACGCAGCCACACCTGAGCATGATTCCTGTATTTGCTGGTTTATATTAACTAAAACTATAATACATATTGTGGTGGAGCAAATCATATACCTACCGAAATTGTCGCTAGCCCGCTGTCTATAAGAGTATACTCAATAACAAGTAGATACTTGAGTACTATGTCAAGTACTTAAGTCCTGAAAGTACTTAAGTACCTTATTAAATACTCAGTCTCTTATTTTACTTAAGTACTATGTCAAGTACTTAAGTACTTTATTAAATACTCAGTCCCTTATTTTACTCAGTACTTTTAAGTATTGGTACTGGGTACTTAACGTGTGCGCACTAGTAAAGTACTGGACTGCAATTTTCAAGTACTTCTATCCAGTACTGGTACTTGATACTTGAAGTATATTCAAAATATCAAGTACTTAGTACTTGATACTTAAGTACTTTTTTTCGGTACTTGGCCCAGCTCTGCTTTCCCCTACACAGGTATAACTTTTTGTTTACCTTTAAAATACTGCAAAGAACTAAAAATTTATGGGTTGTAATAACTAATAAATCGAAATAGGTACATGCACGGAAAATGTTTATTTTAAATGGACAACAATTAAATAAACTACAATTTTATTTACAACTACATTAACATTAGTGTCTTAGGGCCAGCTGGGGGCTTCATCTTCCTGAAGCACCCTGCCATACAAGGCACTCTTGTCCCGAAATAAAGTTAGCCTTTCGGTCTCTTTTATGTCCAAATACCAACCAAATAGATATCCGGTAATGGGGATGATACCCCAGGCAACTCCCTTAGGAATAATGTACTTCAGATACATATTGCTGCCCTTGTGCTTTGTATTTCTGTGTGTGGTTGTAGTCGGCGTAGATACAAGTTGCTACAAAAAGTGGGAAGAGCGTTACTATCGAGTATTTGCTTATTATTCGGCCAAAAGCAAAGGCCATCTGAAAATTACGTCATCAAATAGGTTATGTACACACAAAGGCAAAGCGTTATGTTTAACCGCAATTTATAGGTAACTTACCAAGTTTGAATGCCCTTATACCTCAAGAACGGTTTAATAGCGGTTGCAGTACATCAAAAAGACCCGAGTAACTTTTTCTACTTTTTGACAGCCACCATACGTCAAATCAAATCTGTCACTGCCGTCATTTGTCACCAGTTAAAAATAGGCCATTTCTGGCGACTCAAACAAACCGAAATACATTTCAACATCCCCAGATGTTTCAGATTTTTTTCAACTAGTGACGTGAGAAATATAAACATCGTCAGAAAACATAAATAGTCCAAGTTAAACAAAAATGTAATGTAGCTTCCAGGATTATTTCAGTTTAGGCAAAATGCGTTTCGTGACGTCATCAAACATGTTTCATTTTATTTCGATTTATGTTTTCTAGGCGAGAATCTAAAATTCCTATATTTTTCTCTTTTCCACAAAACCCCAAAGCATATTTTCGGCATTCTCGGGTGACTAGCGAAAAATCGCTTCAAAAGTTAAATGTGTCAAATTGCCTAACTGTCATGTCATGGCATGTGTCATTCTGGAAAACCCGGAAAACCGGGTCACCACGTTCAATCCAATCACGTTCGACCGAATCACGCTCGTCCGACACTGACAAGTAGATAACAGAGGTTCCCAATAGCCGTGCGGGTTGCCGGTTGCGACAATGAGATTTACCCGTATATTAATGGCTGCCTATGTAGGGTCATAGTTCTCTGAACTTAAAATCAACAAAGGTTACTAACAACCCCTAATATCTTGTAAGCCGGGGTAATAAATTTTACTCATTTAGTTTATATATTTTTACTTTCACTTTTTCGACCCCCTTCGCAATATTTCGCCCCCCCAGAACCCTAAATTTGAATAATTGGGTTATTTTCGTGCTATTTTCTGTAATTCTACTTATCTACAGTTAATTGTCATACCCTATAACTTTTCATCCCTCTTTACGATTTTTTCAACCCCCTACCTAAGTGTTAATTCTCCAAAATTCGCGTTTTTCTTCGGTAATAAATTGATCTCATTTGGACGATGACGATGTTTACCTTTTTCACATTTTTTAATCTCATTCCCAATATTTCAACTCTCCAAACACTAAATTTACATAATTGGGTTATTTTCTGTAATTTCACTTAACCACGGTCAATTAATTCTCATACCCTTTGATTCTTCACTAGCACAATTTTGTCTTTCTGCGGTAATAAATTTTACTCATTTAAACAAATTTAATTCCTGAATCTTTCGAACCAACCATTCAAAAACTTCGGACCGATTTCGGGTTATTTGACCCGCATCAGCGAAGTACATTTGAGAGAGATTCATCAGCTTCAAAGTATTTATGCACTTCTCTGACGAGGGTTCAATAACCCGAAACCGGTCCGAAGTTTTTGAATGGTAGCTCGAAAGATTCAGATGTTTAAATATCATTCGTCTGCCGCGGCTGCCAATTTGAAGATCTCGGGCTTAAAAGTGAGTCGGTCACTGCAAAGTGCCCTCGCTTTTCTTGCGCTCATTTGACCATCCTTCCAGCAGAGGGGGTCAAAACTTCTTCATTTAAATCATGTTTTGCCGTTTTTTATTTTTCGACCACCTTCGCAATATTTCAACCTCCAAACTCTAAAATATAATTGGGTTATTTTCGTGTTGTTTTCTGTAATTCTATTTAACTACAGCTAATTTTTATACCCTTTGACTTTTCATCCCCCTTTACGATTTTTGTACCTCCTATGTGTTAATTTTGCAAAATTGGCGTAATTTCGTTTTTCGTCGGTAATAAATTGAACTCATTTAGAATTCAGCTTACCTTTTCCAATTTTCAAGTTTCCTTCGCAATAGGTACGTATAAGTAGGTATTTCAACCCACACAAAAGCTTTTAAATGTATAATTGGATTAATTGGATTATTTTCAACAAGAAATTTTTAACATTTCGCCTTTTTGACACATCTGTGCGTCTGCGGAGGCACTAACTACTAGGTGGAGATTGATAAAATCTTCACCCGATTTCACCAGTAAGACCAGCTGTCCCGACATACACATTAACATGATAAACATCTACAGGGATACACATCGCATTGATGTACATCTTCCGGGGGTTTTTTAAAAGGAAAAGAAATAATACAAGATAGAATTGCAAATATTGTAACGAGATTTTTATTCGTCAGTTCAATTTAACTCAATCTAACTCGCAGAAAATGTTTACGAAACAAAACTGAAAAATGGGAAACGAAATCACTCCAATTTTTTGGAGTCGAATTTGAAGAGGCCCCTGAACATGGATTTAGTATTTTCACTAAACTTGCCATTCTCATTTCTGAAACGTAAAACTTGTTAAAACATTCTAAAGAAAACTAATCTAAGCTACCCCATGTCTTCCAGCAGCGATTCCGGGCTAACATTAAACGTGGACCAGACAACCGAATGAAAATGTTCGGGAATTGTTTTCATCTTGTACAACAAACCCATAAGAAACCTGCAAAAACGACGATATTCTGTGAAATCCGAAGAATACTTTGACGTACGCTAGCACCTCACCTGGCTTTGGAAACAGTCCCCGATCGACAACTTGCGGTATCTTGGCTGCAAAAACTGCAGACAAAAGCGCCACTGATGAATGTTGGGTCCAAATATCCCTGACAGGAAACGTGATAATTCTTTTTACATTCAGCACAAGCGAGAATATCCAAAACTGATTCAGTATCAGTCAGTCTGCACAGACAAGAAATGTCAAGGAATGCATTTGTGCTTGTTGCTTCATCAGAGCTGCAACTAGTGAGGTACGTCACATTGAGATTAGACTTCTTTTGCTTTTTGGCTGGAACTTCCTCAATTTCCTCGTCTTCGATGTTTTCCACAAAACATACCGATCTATCGTCCTCCTAGCAAGCATTTTTTTATACGTAAGGTTCATTTTTCACTTTACCCGCAAAATGGGTGTTTAACTACGAAGGCGTAGAGGGGCCACAACAAAGTTTTTAAGATTTTCAGAAAAAAAAACTTTGTTGCAATAGCAAATTGTCACTTGTAACTGACAATTGTCGCTTGTAACCGACAATTGTCACTTGTAACCGACAATTGTCACTTGTAACCGACAATTGTCACTTGTAACCGACAATTGTCACTTGTAACCGACAATTGTTACTTGCAACTGACAATTGTCACTTGTAGCTGGCGATAATTCGTTAATTGGAACAGACCGGAGGGGGTTAGGGAGGTTACAACTCGTGTGATTCCAGAAATTTTTGTGTTCTTTTTTCAGTTTCTAGAAAATAACGAAAATGTAAAGATTTATGCTCTTTTAGTAGTTGTTGCACACCTTATTCTTTTGACACCCCCCCCTTTTCATGACAAATTTCTGCACACGTCACTGATAAGCAGCAGTTACAAGTGACAATTGTCAGTTGCGAGTGACAATAATTTAAGATCGTGTCATTTGTTCGATATACCATTCCATAACACATCAAAGTTCGAGCATAGTATTATACAGGGTGTGAAAATTCGCTCGGACAGGTCCATTTTTATTTGGAGGGGGACACTTAAATCCATGCTTGGAGAAATTTCAAAACTCACTCCCTAACCCCCACCTACCCCCAATTCAAAATTTTAAATGGCAACTACCCACTTGTGATACATCATTTGAAAGCTAATTTCATTGACAATCTAACGTTGTAACAATTTTTGATATTTGTTCAACTCTAGCGCCCTCTATGGTCAAATTTCAAATTACATTAGGACCCTTTGTGATACACCATTTGAAAGGGTTTGAAATTCTCTGTAAGCTTATGCAAGAATTTTTGAAATCCACCCACTCGTTCAAAAGTTACATTGAAAGACATGAGCTGGTTCTGGGCTTAGGAATCCTTCAAGATTAGGCTGTAACTTTTGAACGAATTGATGGATTAAAAAAATTCTTGCATTAGTTTACAGATAATTTCAATCCCTTTCAAATGATGTATCACAAAGGGCCCTAATGTAATTTAAAATTTGACCAAAGAGGGCGCTAGAGTTGAACAAATATAAAAAATTGTTACAGCGTTAGATTGGCAATGAAATTAGCTTTCAAATGATGTATCAGAAGTGGGGGGTTACCATTTAAAATTTTGAAGTGAGGGTAGGTGGGGTTTAAGGGGTGAGTTTTGAAATTTCGCCAAGGATGGATTTAAGTGTCCTCCTCCAAATAAAAATCGACCGCTTCGAGCGAATTTTCATATTTTATTTGGTTTACGAAATATTTGGGGTGGATACTTTTCATTGGAACACCCTGTATATATTGGCGCTAAACTGCTAAATAAATATTACAAATTGATTCATGAGTCCTCATCATTGCATAGTTTAAGGAACGCACTGAAATTGATCTGTTTTGAAAAGCAGAGAAGTTGTGATTATTCTTGGTTTTAACTTTTAAACATTTTTGTATTCTTGTTACATGTTCTTTTAGGGCAGGAATGAAAAACAGTATATACTGATTTCCCACCCTTTTTGTACTTTTAATGGTCAAATAAATCACTATTATTATTATTATTATTATTATTAATTGTCGGTTACAAGTGACAATTGTCGGTTACAGGTGACAATTGTCAGTTACAAGTGACAATTTGCTATTGCAATAAAGTTTTTTTTTCTGGCAATTTTAAAAACTTTGTTGTGGCCTCTCTACGCCTTCGTATATAACACACTCGAGTTCGTTTCCGTTCAAATTTGCGTCACGAAGTTGTTGAAAACAAAATCGCTCGATGATGTTTTGCAATTTCATTTCACAGAGTTTACTAAGTCAACGAACTACCTAAGTACCTATATTCCTAGGGGACATACTTACTGTAAACTGCTCCTTGTTGGTCCCATTCACGTTTGCACTGAGGTCCTCCTTAAGTATATGTAATTTGGAAGCCAAATAATAATCAGGTTTTGCAAAATGAAATGGTACTCACAGTAAGCAAGTCGATAACAGCAGTTTTCTTTTGTTGTTGTTGTTGTTGTCCTTCATTATTGTCCATGATGACATCTTGATTTGCTGCGAGTTGGCTGATAATGGAGTCGCCATCGTTAAACTAGAAAAAAATATGTTAACTTTTTTGTTGTAAAGCACAAGCGGCAGAAATAAAAGGGATTAGGAGATTAGGTAGAGTCCGAAATGATACCGTTTCGGAAGAGTTACAAATTGAATAGGGAATTTGATAATACAGGGTGTCTCAGAATTATAGGCACAACAGCTAATTGCAGATTCCTTTCGTGAAAATAAGACAAAAAGTAAGAATAAGTTTTTATTCTAAACTGGATTATGTGGGAGCTATGCCCCCCCAAAAAGGGTAAGTACCTCAAAAATCAGTTTTTTCGAATTTCCTCAAAAAGTATGACTAATTCAATGTTGGGATTTAGAACATAGCCTAGTGGGATAAAAGGCTTCACTATGGTTATTTTTCAGATTTCTAGTAACATCAAAGGCGTGCGTTCTTGGGGGGGCCTTACACATTTTCTGATCTTTTTTCTGTCAGCGTTCTTTTTGACAAAGTAATAAGAAGACTATCATCGGCAGTCCAGAATTCACCAAAAAGTACTCTTGTTGCATGTGGTTAAGAGGCACCGTTTTCGAGTTAAATGCTCCTCATTAATTTACTGCAGGAGAATTACAAAACAAATCCAACTGAAAACTTTAATTGTTCTAGGTGGAATCAACTTTAGATAATGTAACATCCTCTTAAATCTTATAATAAAGCTCTGAAAATGCATTGCATCTTTTTGAATTTGGGTATAATTCAATTTTTAGCTTATTTTGTCAAACGTAAAGGTCGTCATAAATTCTGACCGAGTGTTTGTTGAATCTAAGGATTGGACATCCCATTTAAGTTTGATTCCAAGTAAAAAAATGCAGCAGAGAAGCGGCTGGAACCTCCCCATCGCGTGGATCTTTGTGTTCTGTGTAGATAGTAGTCAATTCAACAGATTTTTTTTTATCTGTGGCGGTCTTAGACCATGTGGCGGTCGCCTTTATTATTTGTACGTGACAAAATATAAATTCCAACGGCATGACTCATTCTTGGCAGACATAAACATCGCTGCTTACAGGGTAAAACCAACCCTGTAAACAACTACCTGCCAAGGGTGAGTCATGTCACGAACAATAGAGACGTGTGCGCATCTCGCCACTCTCACTAATTTTAAGGGTAGATTTAAGCAGTTCCACTGTAGACTTGTACAGCATCACACGTACGATTATTAAATATATTTTTATTTTGTTTTACGTTACTTCGAGTTTTGAATGCACGCTACCACCAAAAAGCCCTAAATATTCTTATCGTCTGTGACTAATTTTTTTTTTATTTTTTATTTCATTTAACCTGATGTTTGCCCAAAATACAGGGTGTCTCAGAACGCTCGCACCAAATTCTTATGGGGTATTCAGGATTAAATTTTGAGTCGATTCGTGTTTTTGAAAATTTTCAGGGTCCAATAGTTCGCGAGTTATAACAGATTTAATAATAATAATAATAATAATGTTTATTGAGTACATGACTACATAGGTAAATAATAAATAAATAAGTACTTCAATTTATAAAAATAATCCAAACTAAAAAAGAAGAAAAATTCTATACATTCTATAAACACTCAAACGGCTCAGAAACAGCTAAACGCTGATTACAATTCTGGCCGAGGGAAATACGTTTAATATTAAATAAGAAAGCGCGACAAAAGGGAAAACGGAAAAAAGAAATATCGTGTGAAACAAAGACAAAGAGATAGTATTACCAAAGACAGTCTGATACTAAAAGAGTGAAAGGTCAACATCAACTAACTCATCATGTAGTATCGTTGATTTTAGAAAATTATTCAGGGACTGACCAGATACATCATTGAAGTTGAAATTATGCAAGACATGATTGATTACATAAGCTGCTAAGTAGGTAAAAGATGACTTAAAGCTTGACAGAGTGTGATGCGGTGTATCTACTGAGCTGTTAGTGGCACGCAGATTTCTGTTATGAATGTTAATGCGGAATACAATTTTGTTAAACAAATATGCTGGAACATGAGATGTTACAACTTTCAAAACTAATTTTGCAAAATGAATGAAATTTGAGAGGACCAATCAGATTTCAGCTCTGAATTGCTTCATAAGGTAACTTAATGTTAGATGCACTGTTTCCTATGTAACAAGATACAACAATATTAAATTTTCATTGATAGAATCTTGTTACCTAGGAAATAGTGCATCTAAAATTAAATTACCTTATGAAGCAATTCAGACCTGAAGTCTGATTGGTCCTCCCTAATCTGTTATAACTCGTGAACTATTGGACTCTGTGAATTTTCAAAAACACGAATCGACTCAAAATTTAATCCTGAATACTTCCTTAAAATATGGTGCGAGCGTTCTGAGACACCCTGTATAGTGGCTTATCCCATTCACTCCTTTCTATTGTGTGTAAGAGTAACAAATTGTGAAGAAATATGCACTATGCCATTGAAAATAACAAAGTGACATACAGAGCTGGGAGTATCTTTACAAAAAAGTTACTTTATAATAACTAGTTACTAAAAGTAACTAAGTTACTTGGTAACTAGTTACTTTTTTTCTCCCTGCGAAAAGTAACTATATCTAAAGAGTGGCCCATAAAAAACCGGATTTTTTTGTTTTTGAATATCTTTGTTAGTTTTTGTACCATATTTTTCAATCTTATGCTCGACGTAGCTGAGGGTTGAAATTGTCGATGCCATTCATCAGATTTTAATTTGCACCATCAGTGTCTTCCTTAAGAATGTGTAACTTAACACCAGTATTTAGGCTAATGGGATGGGGTTACAATTTGACGCATGACAGAGACGTTCACACATGATCAAAACCTGTTTTTTCCTCTTTCCAAATTAAGGTTAAGTTGAATAGCGAAAAGCTAGACTTCGCCTCTTGTAATGTTTATTATAATAAAGACCTTTATTATTATTATTATTATTATTAACTTTCAGAAATAAAATTGATCAATCCCTCAATTTTTTATGAATTTTTTTTGAAAAACGTTAATTTTCGTAATTATCACAAATTGTGAAAGGGAACGGAGGACTCTATTTTTTGTATCTTCGTTACTTTCTACCCAATACATTTGAGATTTATTCAGGATGTAACCAAAGGGTGGACCTTTCGATTTCTCTCTTTGGGCTACAGATAGCACCATCATATTGTCCTACTTAGGAACGTCTAACTTAACAGAAAGCCCATTCCTATTGGTCTAAATCATTTAGACTAATAGGGATGGCCTTTCTCATTGACATATGACAGTGGCGTTCACGCATAATTAAAGCCCGCTTTTTTTTGTCTAATATGGATGTCAAAATTAAAATTACGTCAATTTTCTTGCAACAGTCTTTTTATAACAAATTGTGTTTTAAAAGGTAAATCGAGTAGGTTGATTATTTGTTGCTATGGTTATGTTGCATACGATTGGACGGTGGTCAAATCACAATTTGTGATAATTACGAAAATTAACATTTTACAAAAAAATTGAGGGATTGATCAATTTTATTTCTGAAAGTTAATTTGGAAAGAGGAAAAGACAGGCTTGGATCATGTGTGAACGCCTCTGTCATGCGTCAAATTGTAACCCCACCCCATTGGCCTAAATAATGGTGTTAAGTTACACTAAACTAACTTTATATTATTTTTTTCAATATAAGGATTTATTCGTTATAGTTCTCATGTAAACGTTTAAACCCCATGCTTTAACGTATATTTATTTCGTTGCAATTTATTGATAAATATGCGAATTATGACAACTTTTATAGTATTTGATTTTTTTACAAGAAAACTGTAAGTTCAAACGTAACGAAAAAATTACCAACAATTTGATCATATGTAATGAAGTAACGAAAAAAAAAATTGCAAAATCGTTCGTCTGTGAGGCCCATAAAAAAATAAAAACTGAAAGAAAACGCGTTTTTATTTTATTTAAGGTCCCGGGACGAACAATTTTTTTTAAATTTTGTGTGAAGCTTCCTTGCAGCTAATGACATAATCGGTAATTTTTTCATCACATTTGAACTTACAGGTTTTTTTTTATGGAGTGTACTTGAACCTTAAGGATGGTGCAAATTCAAATCTGATGAATGGCATCGACAATTTCAACCTTCAGCTACGTTGTGTATAAGATTGAAAAATATCGTACGAAAAGATATTTAAAAACTAAGAAATTCGGTTTTTTATGGGCCACCCTTTAGTTCCTTTACTAAAGTAACTTGTAACTAGTTACTTTATCTAAGTACCTAATTACTTCAAAAAGTATCTAGTTACTTTTTAGGTATTTAGTTACTTTTTTATGTGTTTAAATAGTTTCTCAAAGTAACTAGTTACTTTTTATGCCATTATTCATAATCTAGTATATAGATTTTAAAAAGTAAATCCTTCTAAATTGGGGTACCTACCTACTGGTACTAAAATTGTACATTTTCCAATTCCCATCGTTCCTCTAATAAATATGTTTTTGAGTTACAACTTAGAAATATGAAAATGCCCCCTCAAAGGTGTTCTGATCCATATGACCTGGAGTCTATCCAGTCTATCCCACCAAAAAAAAACTTAGGTATTCATTATACTTTTGCACAATGCTTTTTCTACGGAGCATAGTGCAAACACAAATGTTTTGATAGCATAGGCCCCAGGTAAATTTTCAGCTATGGTTGACTTTTTCATATAGCAATAGTAATACCTACCGTACCTACCCTACGTGCCTGCACAGTGCAACTGCAGCATGAAATCGGCATAAATTACGTTAAAAGTAACTAAAAGATTGTATCTAGTTGCTTACAGAAGTATTTAGTTACTCTCTCAAAGTATCTAGTTACTAAAAGTAACTTAGTTACTCTGAAAGTAAATAAGATTCTATATCTAGTTACTTTTCATGGCTATCAGAGTTGTTGTTAGTCTAGTTACTTCAGTAACTTAAGTTACTTTTATGAAAAGTAACTTGAAAAGTATCTAGTTACTATTTTAAAGTAACTTTCCCAGCTCTGGACTGACATAGCGTTGGCAATGAAATAAAAACATTTTGGGATCGACCAATGACATTATCGGAATGGAGTCCATGGACAGCTATTTGACCTCCCCAAAAATGGTTCTGATATGTTGGAAGCGAACGATGTCATAAGGGATGGCCGCCCTCATTTGATTCATCCTGTATAACTTTTTTGTTTGAAATTAGATTTCAAGCAACGTTCAGAAGTTCAGGAAGAAAGACCAAAGTCAGGCCAGCTCGATACTATAGTTACGAACGTGTCCTTTTTGGATCTCACTTGGGACGAAGAGGAGGGCACGTCAAAAGGAAGAAAAAAGAGGAAGATAGACGAGGTGGCGTGGGGGCTCGGACAAACGGAAGAGGCAAGCAGGGCCCAACTAGAAGTGGAGAGTTTGCAAAAGAAGCTGTTGACTCTTATTGAAAACGTGAATAACGATTGTATAAAGCTACAGCGGATAGTGAAAGAGAACAGTAACACAAAGAGAGAGATCAAAGAGCAGACGTCGAAAATCTGTAGTCGAGTGAGTCAGATTGCGACGGAGGAAATGAGGCAGCTAATTAGGAACAGGCGGGAGCAGAGGTGCTTAAGTGTTCAAGGTACGGGCAATACAACAGAGGTGTCAACACAGACAGAGCCGGAAAAAAACCCTCGAAATGGCGGAGGGAAGAGAAAGGAAACCCGAATGATTAGGAAAGGGGACTTGCTGGAGGATGCTGAGTACAAAGACTTTCTGAGGATAAAGAACAGGAAATGGGAGGAGGAGACGTATGAAAATGTGAAGTTGGTGGTTGGCAATCCGGCGGGGGTGACGACAAGTAACTGCACACTGGTCATCGTAGAGGACCACGACAAGGATATGAACAAATCAGTGCAGAAACTCTTTAAAGACCGTTATCCGGAACTGCAGATGATGGGTAGCGGGTATGACATAATGGAGTGTATCACTCGCGTCAGGAGAGGAAGTGTCTTTGTCGATAAAACAAGGGAGGTTATTAAAATAGAAGTGGATGGAACCGAGGAGGACCTGTGGCGGAGGCTAGAGCAAGTTAAGCAACATGCGGGTGCTAATTATGTGGGCAAAATAGTCACACACAAGGTGGAGAAAGTAGACACCCACATAATGCGGAAGATGGTACAAGCGATCTTCCAAGGGAGCGAAGCGCAGGTAGAGCTCTACGTGCCGCGTCTTATCCCAGAACAGGAGCAGAAAAAAGTGAAGGAACATAATACGTACGCCTTAGTAGTGGGAAGGAAAGATTCAGACTATCAGCATACGGTCGGAAAGGTGAAGGAAATTCTAACAGGAGTAAGCGAAGCGAGCGCAATAAGAGAAGTGAGAAAGGATAGAGACGGAAGTACATTAATTATTATGGATAAGGACATGCAAAAAACCGAAGCAATACAGAAGGTACTGCGGGAAGGGATAGAGGATGCAACAATACGGAAGCTTGGGACAAGGAGGGGAGACCAAAAGACTTTCCACCTCAGGAATCTAGATGCAGCTGTGACAGAACAGGAGGTGCGGAACGCGCTGATCCAACATACTGGGGACAATGGGGGAGGAATAGAGGTAGGAAAAATTAGACCCATGAGGGCCGGTATGCAGGCGGTTACGGTGACAGCAAACAAGGACATGGTGGAGGCATTAGTACAAAGACAGCACATACAAATAGGAATATGCAGAGGGAAGATAGAAGAAAGAATAGATGTAATTAGATGCTATAAGTGTTGGGAATTTGGACACATGGCTCGGAGCTGCAGTAGTGCAACCGACAGAAGGTTGTGCTGCTACAACTGTGGACGGGAGGGGCATAAAACTAGAGAGTGTAATTCGGAACCGGAATGCCCGACATGTAAGATGAAAGGACACAGAATTGGCACCTATAAATGTAAGGCCTTTAAACAGGAACTGAGGCTCAGACGAAGATCAACAATCGTATCAACAACCGCCGACCCGGAGGGGGTCACCGAGATCAGCAGTGAAGACGAGGAACCGGTAGAGGATGATGTGTTTGGGTCCCCAGATCCACGTGCCGACATGGAACTGGAGGGGGAGGAATATGATAACAAGAGAGAGGAGGAACCCTCTGGGGGGGAAAATAGTAATAAAAATGGCGGCCACTGACAACAACTACCCCCGGGCTCGGAAACGGAGGGTCACCGCTAACGGGAATCAGAGCACAATATTAAGGGTGCTGCAGATAAATGTAAATAGAAGTAAAACAACACACGCACTGATGGATAAATTAGTGGGCCGAAAAGACGACGCAGCACACACAGTTTTTGCCTGTCAAAAGTGGGACGAGGAGAGGAAGAAGAAATGGACGGCTATCACAGACCTATTCCGATCCATAATGAAACAAAAGCAAAAGGATGAGAAGGCTAGAGTAGCACAATAAGGAACTGTTAGGGGAGGAGGTGTGACCAGCTGGAGCGAAGTAATGCCGAGAGGCGGTCCCGCTCCAGCTGGGGAACAGAAGGGGGAGGGGTTTTAGCCGGTAAGAGTCCGGCACTACCCCGCGCGAGTTACATCTGAGCGCAGGGTGTCCATGATGGATTTCCCCTCTCCCCAGCCCCTGCCATCGAAAGATGGGGCTGGGGAAAAAAAAAAAAAAAAAAAAAAAAAAGGCCAGCTCGATAGGCCAAAGGCATAAGTTAGTACTACTAACCCGGTCCCCTCTGACTCTAACGTTCATTCTGTGGAATCCTGTGTACAAAGAACCAAACACCGCTGAGTTCCCCTTCGTGGGAATCCTCTTCATGTAACAGTCTTCTTGCCTCGTGGGTTCAAATCCTGGAGGTTCGTAATCTCTGGGAGTACCTGAAAAAATTGTCAAATCCTTTTACTACCCCAAACTGAATTTTACCCTCATGGTAGGTTAGCTCAATCTTGATCAGTAGATTAGATTGCAGTTTCTCCAGATTACTTAAATCGCGCAACACTTCCAAGAACGACGTTGTAACTCCCGTCAAGTTCTCCTGTTTCTGCTGTACGGCCGGCTTCATCTTGTCCTCGGAATATTTAAAGGAAAACTTATAATTCTCAATAATTTCGTCCGTGTTGATATCGACGAAGTGTAGGTGGACTTCCTTCAGCTGAATTTTCGATTCAGTAGAGATTGAAGTTGGATTCTGATACTTACGTAATCCTTGTCCAGGGCGTCCTTACAGGCGACCATGTAGAGGTAAAATTGTTGTACTATGATGTTATCTGGTCGTTCCGCGAAGGCTTTGTAAGGTACTTTGTTGAACTTCTTGTCCACAAATTGATCTTCGTCGATTTGAAAGCGATGGTACAGAATGTTGATGAGGGAAGCTCTCAACATGGTATTTATGTACTTGTTTGATAAGGTGTAAGTTTTAACTGCTCCTTTAATGGTAGCAGCAGTTAGAGTCTGAAAAAGGAGAAGGGTCATACAAGTTTATGTGAGTTTACACAGTTTGTTTCCTGTGCTTTAGACAATAAGCTTCAAGTGGACACCATATACACGGATTTAACTAAGGCATTCGACAGGGTGCATCACTGTATATTATTGAACAGATTGAGAAATTTTGGTGTATGTGATAATCTGGTGCTACTATTTAGATCTACCTACATTTGTGAATAGATCCCAATTTGTAGAGTATGACGGATTTATATCTCATAAGTTTCTAGTAAAAAGTGGGGTAGCCCAAGGTTCTAACTTAGGACCATTACTGTTTAATCTCTATTATAATGATGTTGTATCCTCCATTAATTGTAAATCTTTTATATATGCGGATGATCTCAAAATAGCAAAAGTTATAGTTAGCCTAAATGACTGTTTGGACCTACACGACAGTATTGATAAGTTAGCACTATGGTGTCACAGGAATAAATTAGGCTTGAACGTGAACAAATGCAAGAAGGTCACATTTTACCAGGCGTCTCGCTAAAATTAATTTCATTTACAATGTAAATGGTCACCCTTTGGAGGATTGTGATCACATTAAAGGTCTAGGTGTAACTATGGACCGCAGTCTTTCCTTTAATACACGCATTGCTAATGTTGTAAAGAAAGGCTTGATGATGTTAGGATTCATTGTTCGTAATACTAAAGATTTCACCAATTTACATTGCATCAAATTGCTGTTCTACGCGTTAGTGAGATCTATCCTTGAATACTGCTCTGTAGTCTGGAACCCTTTCATAATGTTAACTCGGACCTGATTGAAAATGTGTTAAGGAAATTCGCAAAATACCTCCACTACAAAATGTTTTTATCCTCCAAGGAACTGCGACCAAAAGGACCTACTTAGTATAGTTAATGAAAAGTCCCTGTTAGTTAGAAGAAAGGTGATGTGCCTCACGTATTTGCAAAAACTTGTAAATGGGGACATTTCCAGTAAAGCACTGCTGCGGCAAATTAAATTTGCCGCTCCTAGAGTGAATAGCAGATGTCCAGTAACTTTTTACTATGATATACCCAATACACTGCATCACTTGAATTGCCCCATAAACTACTGTCTTCGCCTTTATAATTCTTTATGTAATAATCCTGAATTTGACATATTTCATCACAAATTTGATAATCCATCTACTAAAAAGAAATTATTCTCGTATTTTGAACTAGAATCTTAAGGGTTTCTTCTTCATGCCATTCTGTTTTTGATATTATTTGATTGGATTCTGATGTGACTCATTCAGCGCAGTCATCTAACTTTACCTTGTTACATTTTCTTTTTTTTCTTACATTTCGGTTTTGTAAATTGTAATTTGTAAATTTAACCGTTTGAAATATTTGTATTTTGTAAATTGTCCACTATAGGCCATAGGCCTGCTGGAAATAAATCTATTTATTATTATTATTATTATTATTAACCTTAGCTCCAACAGTCGTGTTTTGGACTTTCATGGTCGTGAAAATTTGGTGTTTCGCAACGTTTCGATTAAAGAGCAAAACAATCGAAACGCTCTGAAAGAAACAAAAATCAAGAAAAAAAAAAAGGCAGCAGAGAAGCGGCTGGAACCTCCCCAACGCATGGGTCTTTGATTTCCGTGACTTATTGTGTTTAAGATTTTAAAGTTGATATGCCTAAATGGCACTTCCCGTGGACCAATTGCTCCCAAAAGCCTTTCAGCTCTTCAATGGGTTACCTAACCTCCATGTACCAAATTTCGGACAAATTGATCCAGTAGTTTGGGCTATAACGTGGTTTCAGTGTTATTACAAAATTTGGATTTTTCTACCCAAAGGGTACTAAATGCGAATAAACTTTATCTCATTTAAAACCAGAATTTGAAGACCTTTCTGATGATAACAATAAATCTTTCAAAAAGTTGTTTTTGATGGGTGAATGAGAGAATAATTTTAAGTTTCGAAATTGGTGTGCCAAAACGGCACTTTCCGTGGGTCGATTGAATCCAAAATTTGTTCAGCTCTTCGACGTGTAATACAATCCCCATGTGCAAAATTTCAGCCAAATCGGTTGAGGGGCTTGGGCTGTACCGCGATTTTAAAGTCCGATAAAAATCAATTTTTTTTAAATTGTTGGTCAAAAGGGCACTAAGAATGAATACATTTTTAGATGCAGAATCTGAACGTCTTTCTTATGGTGACGTGAAAAATGGGGGTTTACATTTAAAATTTAAAAGTTGATGTGCCAAAATGGCACTTCTGGTTGCCCGATTGGCTCCAAAAGCTTTTCAGATCTAAGTTGGGTTTTCACATGCACACGTACCAAATTTCAGCCAAATCGGTCGAGTAGTTTGGGCTGTGGCGTGTTTACGAACGTACGTACGTACGTACGCACGAACGTACGTTCATACATACAGACACATTTTAAAAACCACTTTTTTGGGTTCCTGAGACCTCAAAACGTATAGATCCGGTCTTATCTCGAATTCGAAAATTTTAGTGATTGCAGTAACCTCCCTTTTTTTTAAATGGTGAAGTGGAGTGGGGAGGTTAAAAATGGAAGTTCGAAACACCAGTAAAAAGTTACTTTATTTTCAAACGTCACATAACAATTATTGCTCCGGGGAAGTTTAAATTCATCATTATTTGCAATTTTGCAAAGTGTCAAAGCGACGCGCAACAGACGTGAGTAGAAAATTTTCGATTTTTTCATTTGCAAATAAAAAAAATGCAGCAGTGAAGCGGCTGGAACCTCCCCATCGCGTGGATCTTTGACTTGAGTTTCTAGTCGAATTAGCATAGAAAATGTATGACTGGTTTCCATGATGGTTTTAGAACTTTTTTAGAACACAAATTGAAACATTCACCAGAGAAGAGTAGGTATAAGTAAGTCCTTTTTAGGCAGGACCCCCAAAGTTCTAAAACCGTCGTTGAAACCAGTCTTATACAATTTCTGTGCTAATTCGGCTAGAAACACAAGTCAAAGATCCACGCGATGGGGAGGTTCCAGCCGCTTCACTGCTGCATTTTTTTTTTAATTGGCAGCAGAGAAGCGGCTGGAACTTCCCCAACGCGTGGGTCTTTGATTTCCGTGGCTTGTTTAAAATTTTAAAGTTGATGTGCCTAAATGGCACTTTCCGTGTACCAATTGCTCCCAAAAGCCTCTCGATCAGCTCTTCAACATGTCACCTAACCTCCATGTACCAAATTTCGGACAAATCGATCTACTAATTTGGGCTGTAACGTGGTTTCAGTGTTACTACTACAAAATTTAGATTTTTCTACCCAAAGGGAACTAATTGCGAATAAATTTTATCTCTTTTAAAACCAGAATTTGAAGACCTTTCTGATGGTGACAATAAATCTTTCAAAACTTGTTTTGGATGGGTTAGATTTAGAAATTGGTGTGGCAAAACGGCACTTTCCGTGGGCCGATTGAATCCAAAATTTGTTCAGCTCTTCAACGTGTAATACAATCCCCATGTGCAAAATTTCAGCCAAATCGGTTCAGGGGCTTAGGCTTTACCGAGATTTTAAAGCCCGATAAATATCTCGATATTTTTAGTTTTAGGTCAAAACGGCACTGATAGTGAATACATCTTTGGAAGCAGAATCTGAAGGCCTTTCTTATGGTGACGTGAAAAATGGGGGTTTACATTTAAAATTTAAAAGTTGATGTGCCAAAATGGCATTTCTGGTTGCACGATTGGCTCCAAAAGCTTTTCAGATCTAAGTTGGGTTATCACATGCACACGTACCAAATTTCAGCTAAATCTGTCGAGTAGTTTGGGCTGTGGCGTGTTTACGAACGAACGTACGTACGAACGTACATACATACAGACACATTTTGAAAACCACTTTTTTGGGTTCCTGAGACCTCAAAACGTACAGATCCGGTCTTATCTGGAATTCGAAAATTTTAGTGATTGCAGTAACCTCCCTTTTTTTTAAATTATGAAGTGGAGTGGGGAGGTTAATATTGTATCTTACTCGGAATTTGAGAACTAATAAATTAATACATAGTAAGTTTATTGTTTCATGAGAATTTGTTTGATTATAATAATTCGAAAATCATATTATGCGAGCGAAAAAACCATCCTGGGATGTTTCAAATTTACCTGGAACAGGCGAATGCAAAAACGCCTGACTTTAATTTGAATGGATGTGTTTGGTTTCACAGACCTTTGGGCAGTAGAGCACTTGGCAACGTAGCAAGCTAAATTCTTACAAGCCACCTTACGGCATGCTGAAAAATTACCGATTCGAAACAACCCTGCTCACAAAGGGATCTGCAAAAATCGAGCACTAACTACATTCGATTTTAAATCCCCCCTGCTGCCCCCTACTGCCTGAGAAACGAAATAATTTGCTGTAAGCTTGCATGTTAAGCGACATTAGGTGATTCGTATGGATTTAATTAAGCTTCCATACTCCCGTCACATAATGTCTTGTACTTGTATTTTCTTGTTGAATACCACTCGTGATCCCTAAAATTTCCGGAAAACTCCAGATTTTTTGCCGCGGAAATCATCACTCGTCTTCGACTCCGCTAACACTCCACTAAAAACAGCGTCATAGAAATGACGGTTATATCTTGTCAAAACAGTCATTTAAATAGTTGTTATGTGACGTTTGAAAATAAAATATAGTATTTTATTCGGAGTTTAAGCGACATTATGTGACTCGTATGGATTTAATTCGCTTCGCTCCGCTCGGCGTTTAAACTTCTAAACTCAGTCACATTATGTCTTACCTAAACTCCTAATAAAATAAATATCTATTGCATTTCTTGGTTTATAGCTTAATCCGTCCTGGCGGAGATAATTAGGTGATTTCGAGAATCATAATATCTCTCATTGTCAACCCTACAACAATATTCTGAATTGAGCCAATATGCATTGGGTCTTATGTGCTTTAAAATATAAAATAGTCAAAATCTCGTTTCCATCGAAATTGTAGATACCCTTTTTGGGCTTAGCACGGCAGTATTATTTTGAATAATTATAGGTACGTACGTTGTTATACACGGTAGGATTTGTCGTTTTCGAGACATTTACTTTTTAACTTTTTTATTATTCTCATCAATAGGTAGGTAAAGCCCGTTCATTTTCTAGCAGAACTAAAATTTTTCTAGAACTGCCCAACTAGCATTTATAGTACTTGTTAGGTAGTACCTGCGACTATCGATGGTATTATTCAACGTAACAGGGATAGTCGTGGGTTCGTAAAAATGTGGTAACATTTACGTAATTATTAACAAAAGTGGAAATAAAAAGAACGTCGCAAGAACAAAGACAAAGACAAGTGAAGCGATTGAGACGGATTGCTGGATATAAATTCACAAACCCCTGCAGTTACTCGTTGAAAGTGATAGTGATACTTCGATAAAACACGGTGCACCTCAGTTATAAGCCACTTAAATGAAAAATAATAATTTTTACCGCACAATAAAAAATCTAATTTTAACAAATCTGGACTTGAAATGTACAAAAATGCATTTTAGCGACTTCTAGGAACGAAATCGTCTACTTTTACAGGTTTCCGTTTTCAAGTTCTTCTATAAAATGTAAGGAAAAATATGAAAATTCTGTTAGGTTAGCATTATTAACGCGGAAAATGGCAGGGTTCGATGTTTTGAACTTCAAATAAGTCCTTTTCATCCAGATAAAGGCAATATAAAGGACTGATATCTTTAAGGTCAGACCTTTATTACCTTAAAACGTACCAACATGGTAAAATGTACCTTGAACTCCTTGAAGTAGGTATACAATTAGGACGGTCAAATTTGTCACACGAAAGTCGCAGGGTAGTTTAAAGTACTATGAGGTTTTTTCATAAAAATGGCGGCATATTTTATTGTTAACTTATTTATTATAATAATAATAAGAATAATAATAATAATAATAATATTTATTTACGGTTAGGTGATTACATTATGCAAATTATACATCTGGCCAATACATAAATAAATAATACGACTACTCTAAAAGTCCTAGGACTTGTCAGTAGGAGTAACAAACTATATAATACACTTTATGAAATAAATAAATAAATGTTATAGTAATTTGTGTAGGTATATTACTTCAATCCTATATATTATAAATTATAACAGTTAACTAATGCAAATATTCCTATATATTAATAATAACTTTTTGGGTCAATCAATTTGTGTACGTAGCTTCGGGTCTTATTTTCTATCCACTTTTTAATTTTAAACTGAAATGTACTCACTGCATTCACATTTTTGATCTCAGGGGGTATTAGATTAAATAATTTTGGCCCTAGATAATAATAGCTCCTCTGAGTTATTGTCTTGTCTGGTTTAGGTACTTGAGTTGCATTTTCTTTAGACCTTGTGTGGTACGCGTGCTGTAATCTCAAATCGCTATTTCTATGTAGAAATTTCCTCACAAGCACGATGTACATAAAGATCTGCCTCAAATCGAATACTTTGGCCTCATTGAAGAGGTTCTCTGAAGGGTAGGTATACTCTCTATTATAAATAACCTTTAAAAACCATTTTTGAATTTTCTGCAGATTATCTAAATAATTGTTGGTTGTCCCCAGAGCTGGGAGTAACTTTAGAAAAAAGTTACTTTTATGTAACTAGTTACAAAAAGTAACTAAGTTACTTAGTAACTAGTTACTTTTTTTGTCCCTGCGAAAAGTAACTATATCTAGTTACTTTACTGAAGTAACTTGTAACTAGTTACTTTTGGTAAGTCCTATCTAAAGACATAAAAAAGTAACTAGTTACTTTTCATGTATTTAGTTACTTTCCAACGTAACTAGTTACTTTTTATGCAATAAGATACTTTTACAATAATATCAACAATTTTCAGAAAAGTTGTATTTCTATAGGCTGGGTAAAACAGAATTTTTTGATGCCATAATTCATCTGCCCATTTACATTTTCTTTTTATTCACTTTTGAGATTTTGACAGATTGTGAGGTAAGAGAAAATTTGATAGAAATGAGAAATCAAAAAATGAAATTGCTCAGGTAAATTTGCATCAAAACAACTAACTTTTGTGGTGTTTTTGCGTTTTTCGAAAATCTCAACATTTCACCGATTTCTTCGATATTTTTGAATATCTAGGGTGGCCGTGAGTGCACTTCCGGTCAAGTATGATACATGTTTCTAACACAGAAAAAAATTGTACATTCCGAATCCGTTGAGAAAAAGGTGTCATTCTATTTGAAAAAACAAAGTTAAGATCATTTCCGGTTGAACCGGAAGTGGAAAAAATTCCCTTAATATACGCGCAAGTGTCCCCCTCCGTGCGGGATTGGCCAGCTTTTATTTCAATTCAATATTTAACTTTCTTTATTACATCCAAAGATATTCAAGAGGTGGGAAGTTTTAAAAAACCCTGTATGGGCTGTATGTACATACCATGATCATCAAGATTTATAATTTTAGTGGACCATGATCTTTATTCTTTGGTTAGTAACGCAACGCAATGAAACTGGCTTGCTCTAATTTATCATAAATCTAGATGCACCTATTGGTACAAAAGAATTTTAATGGTACAACATACAGAGCGCAAAATGAGTAGCTATTAGCTAGCTACAGATTTTAAAAAATTATCCTCCTCCGAAATTGTCGAGGTATTTAATTAAATTTAAACTCAATCCCAACCGTTTCTATAACATTAATGAAAGTAACTAAATTACGCCAAAAGTAACTAAAATACTGTATCTAGTTACTTACAGAAGTATTTAGTTACTTTTTAAAAGTATCTAGATACCAAAAGTAACTAAGTTACTTCAAAAGTAACTAAGATACTATATCTAGTTACTTTTCATAAGTAACTTGTAACTAAGTTCTTTTTTCAGTAAAGTATCTAGTTACTTCAGTAACTTAAGTTACTTTTATGAAAAGTAACTTGAAAAGTATCTAGTTACTTTTTCAAAGTAACTTTCCCAGCTCTGGTTGTCCCCCCCCAAGCTATGATCCCATATCTGAGATGAGGCTCTACAAGCGCATAGTAAAGCGTCAGCAGTTGCTGCAGTGAAAAAATTTCTTTAAAACATTTGAATTTATATAATATAGACCGCAATTTTTTCACTGTGTAGTTTATGTGTATGTCCCATCGTAAATGGTTATCTATATAGACACCAAGATACTTCACATTCGACGCGCTTGTGATGCTCGTATTCATACACACATCCTCTATTGATAACGACAAGTATGAAGGCAAGCTTTTGGAATATGACGCGAATGGCACGTAATAAGTCTTGTCGACATTAACTGTCAGGCTCTTACTATTAAAGTAATGCATAACCGTTACCATTTCTTTTTCAGCTTGGTTTTTTAAGCTGTTCCAATTGCTATCTTTGAAAAATATTGCTGTGTCATCTGCGAAACTTATAATATCCCCTGTTGTCTCAATTTTATAGAGGTCATGCAAATAGATGTTGAATAAAATCGGTCCTAAAACTGTACCTTGTGGTACGCCGCATGTCACAATTTTACACTCACTGTATGTTTCCCCAATAGCAACCCTCTGCGTTCTATGCTCCAAATATGATCTCATTAAATTATGTAGCGCTCCCCTAAATCCAATACTCTCCAATACGTCCAACAACTGAGCGTGATCGACTGTATCAAATGCTTTGGCGAGATCGACGAAAACCGCCATTGATGGTTCTCTGTTATTCAATGCTTTATAAATGTTAGTTGTGAGATGAACAATAGCATCATCCGTCGATCTCCCCTGCCTGAATCCGTATTGTTGTTCCGAGAGAACCTTGTACTTTGTCAAAAAATTTGTCATTCTGGTTTTTAATATCCTCTCAAAAGTCTTAGCGAAATTTGTAATCAGCGAAATCGGTCTGTAGTTGGTTACATCCCGCTTATCACCAGCTTTAAATAGGGGTTTTATGACAGCTTCCTTGAAGATTTGTGGACATACACCTGTTTCAAAGGATTTATTTATTAGAAACGTGAGCGGTTTTGCTATCTGTTGTGCTATGAGTTTTAACATTATATGTACATTAAAAATTAAATTCGAAAATCACATTCATTTCTTTTGGGTCTTCTCTCTTCACACTACTGGCGGGTGTCTGTCAGCAATTCTTGCTCAAATCTTCGTTTTTGAAAGTGTTTTTATACGTTGCTCTGGAATTTTTAGATCCGTCTTGTATAGACGTACCCAAGTAAAGCACAAAGTAGGTTATACAGGGTGAGTCTGAAAGACTCCACATCCTTTATACCACAGAATCTACTATTCAAATGATGAAGGTTGGTGCAAAAATTATTGGTCAATTGTGATTCCTCTTGATGTTATAACCCGCCAAGGATCTTCATTTTTAAACGTTTTTTTAAATATCTTTCGAAAGGTGTATCGTAGGATTTTGAATTTTTGCACAGCATTGTTACAGACCAAGAAGCAACTGTTGATAGTACTTAAGACATTATCCAAAAAGCGGATCTCTATTATACAGAGTGGCCCCGATGTTATTTGCTCTTGAACTTTTTTATGTTTGAAAATATTGCTAATTTGCCTACGCGGCCGTATTCCCCGTTCAACTCTAAAACTTTTTTGGCTCTTAAATCTTTTCGAAAAAACTAACCACTCACGAGAAAAATTGAAGAAACCGAAAACATGATGCAGGTAATCAGTCAATCACCTTAAAACCAATGATGAGTCTACCTCATAAAAAAGTGAAATAACCATCAATGTTTTTTCTTCAGTTGTGAGCAATGGTTCTGGGCACAGATGTAGGACAACACCTTCAATGCAAAAAGATAGTTGAAATGTGATGCGTGTCAACGTACACATTGATTTTTATTGAAATTGTAGGTTTATCACTATGATCATGTTTTCCGTTTTTTCAGTTTTCCTCATGAGTGATTAGTTTTTTCAAAAAATTTTAAGAGCCAAAAAAGTTTTAGAATTGAACGGGAAATATGGCCGCATAGGCAAATTGGCAATATTTTCAAACATAAAAAAGTTCAAGGCCAAATAACATCGGGGCCACCCTGTATAACAGGGATCTGCTTTTTGGATAATGTTTTAAGTACCATAAGTAGTTGCATCTGGGTATGTAACAATGCTGTGCACAAATTCAAAATCCTACGATACACCTTTCGAAAGATATTTAAAAAGAACGTCTAAAAATGAAGATCTTTGGCGGCTTATAACATCAAGAGGAATCACAATTGACCAATAATTTTTGCACCAAGCTTCATCATTTGAACAGTAGATTCTGTGGTATAAAGGATGTGAAGTCTTTCAGACTCACCCTGTATATTAATATGAATACCTATCCCTGTGAAATTGTGTCTTGTTTATAATGTGAGTCGCAATTCAAGCACGTTACAAATCACACTAAAATGGCAGTTTCATTCTAAAAAATGGGCAGCTACGGAAGCGGCTAGAACCTCCCCACTTGGTGAATGATTCAATCCAACCACCCATAAATTTCAATTCAGTCTCTAAGTGTTTTGGTAATTTTTAAAAATTTTTATTACTTATTGCCAAAAGGGCACTAAATTTAATTGAATTTTTGAAAACAAAATTCGAAGACTTTTCATGTGCTGATAAAACAAATGGTGGTCATATCTCAAATTTCATAGACGCCATGCCAAAAAGGCACTTGTTATTGGTCGTTTGCCACCAAAATTAAGTAAATTTTCTTACTTGCTATACCTAAATATTACTGGTATTTTTCAAAATTTTATGATTTTTTGACAAAAGGGCACTAAGTTTGAGGACATTTTTGGAAACGAGATTTAACGACTTTTCAAGTTCTGATAAAGAAAATGGGAATTTATTAGTCAAATTTCAAAGTTGATATGCCAAATTGGGACTTGCCGTTGGCCGATGACCACCAAAATTAAATCAGCTCTTAGGGGGGTACTGTGTGTCCCTACCTACCAAATTTCAGCCAAATCGATTAAGCAGTTTGGGCTGTAGCGTATTATCTAATGTTGCTTCGAAATTTCGAATTTTTCGATTTTATGCCAAAAAGGCGCCAAGTGTGAATACATTTTTAGACACAGAATTTGAAAACCTTTCACATGCTGACAAGAAAAATTGGTGTTCATCAGTCAAATTTCTTAGTTGATACGCCAAAAAGGCGCTTGGCATTTGTAGATTGGCAACAAAATTAACTGGGCTCACCAGAAAGCCAACACTAATCTCCATACCAAATTTCGTGAAAATCTGTTCGCTAGTTTTCGAGGAATCTTGCTCACATACGTACATACGTACGTACATTTTTTAAAAAACACTTTTTTGTGATCCTGGGACCTTGAAACGTAAAGATCTGGTGTTATCTCAATTTCGAATTTTGGAGTGATTGCAGTAACCTCCCATTTTTATATGGTTGTGGGGAGGTTAATAACTGCCCTCTCCGCTCTAAACAGGAACTGCATACGATGGGGTACATTGGAAGTAAAAGTTACTTTAAAGTTCGGACTGAAAAGTAAAGAAGTACTTTAAAAGGACATTTTTTAGGACGTGCGACTTTGAAATAAAGGAAATATTTCGAATTCGAAAATTTTGGTGATTGCAGTAACCTCTTATTTTTTTAAATTGTAGGGTTGGGGAGGTTAAAAATAAACCCTAGAAGATTAGGTTTATGTAATGTTTTTGCTTTCCCGCTAAATTTGGATCAAATTGTCAAAAGTACAGGCCCTTACAAATTGGGGTTTTACATAGTTCCAGAAAAATTTTAGTTCCGCAATAGAAAATGAACGGACTTTAAATTCTGTGAAAAAGTAGCAGTTTCTACCGTCCCCGAGACTGCCAATTTTTTTAAAAATAGGTACATCGAGTGACCTTAATTTCTTTAACAGAACAGCACCAATCAGGTGAAACTCATAAAAGCCCAAACCGCCTTCAGCTCGAATTGCCGGAAAGACATTCTCCCGACCCGCGTTGGCCTATGGACGTCACGCCACGGATCGGAAAATTATTTCACAAAAACTTTTGCTTTCACTTTCACTCAAATCGGCACAACTATAAATGAATTGTAATAATTGTATGTAGGTACCTAAATAAACGACAATAAGACAAAGTAGGGCGTACTAGACATGTTTAAAATTTTTCTCAATTAATAACAGGATTATAGTGCGCATGCGCACCGCTACTTATTATAAATCCTAATCCTACGAGTACTATAGTAGGTATTCCTCTCGATTTACGCAAAAATGCGATAAGTGGACTTACCACAGTCACGTTGGACGTTTTGGTCTTCACTTTCATCGACATTTTTTCAAAAGTTTGCAAAAACGCAACAAACAACACCCAGCGTCACTCAACAATCAATTATTGTCATAAAAAATGCCGACCGCCTTTTGTTTTCAAAATTGACATGTCCATGGCCGTCTGGGATCTGTTACTATTTTATTAAACACGAAGATTGCCTTCATAAATGAACATTTTGTCCAAAATTCTTTAAAATGGTTTAGCGACGAAGATATTCATATTTCAGGGTTCTCGTTAGTCACGTTAGTGGGAAAACTATTCAATGTTGTGATTTTTAAATTATTTCGGGGGTATATGCAACCAGTCATGCAGCGTTGCGGTGCCCGTTGCCTGCACACACTACTTCACGCACCTACATACGTTTATTAAATAATCGAAGGTTCCATGATTAGGTGTATCATTATTCAATGAAGGAAAAAATTAAGAAGTCGTGATATATGAGATTTCTTAATTTTTTTCTTAAATTTATTTCAACAAAATAACAAATTTGGAATAGTTATTAAATAACTTAATGACTGCTCTTCCATCTGTTAATTTTTTCCGAAGTTAATTTGTCTTCGTAAGGCATATTTGTGTGAAATTAAAAATACGTAGGATTAAATGAAAGAAGAATGTATAATTGGTTGCATTTCGTTGAATCCGTGCGCACCATGCGCACCCTTAAATGTGTCATGTGTCAAATTGCCTAACTGTCATGTGTGCATGTGTCAGTTTCATTCTGGAAAACATTTCTTCTGTTTTTCATGAATTTTAAATGACTAAAACTAGTAAATAGTGATGAACGAGTACGCTTCTCACCTCCTTCCTCCCGCCAAAGAGAGTACCCGTGCAGCTTGTAAAAAATGCGGGTACGCGGGTCACCTAACCTATCAGTGCAGAAATTTCATTAAAGTAGACCCCAACAAAGAAATTGTACTTGATGTAAGTAGTACAAGTAGTGAGACTGATCAGGAGTACCTCACCCCCTTAACGGAACTGCGAGAGAAAGAACTGAAAGAAAAACTCAAACAAAAGAAAAAGAAGTCGGAGAAAAAGAACAAAAAGGTGAAGAAAAGGAGACATTCTTCATCACACAGCAAGACTAGTGATGACTCAGACAGTGACGATCGTGGTAGCAAGCATAAAAACAAATCAAAGAAAAAACATAAAAAGAAGTCGAAGAAAAGCTCAAAGCGCCAAGATTCAAGTGAATCAGACTCAGACTAGTGCTAATGTCAGTGTATTGTATGAATTTTATAATAAATATTTTTCTTAGTATCAATAAAAAATAATTTTAATAAGGAACTAGTTATTACAAAATACTATTTCTTCCTGAGCCTCTTCATACACAAATATACACTCCTTCTAACAACATCTGGCGTCGTGTTTTCTGAAAACATAAATAATTAGAATAAAAACTTTATTTACTGGTTTCAATTACCTTTAACTAGACTTCTTAGCCACGCTCGAATCCCATTTATGTAATCCACTTCGGCTTTGGAGCTAAACCTATGACTTAAGTTACCAATTAATATGATCACAGTCGCCTTAAAGTTCTCGTTTGGAACTTTTTCAACAAGAGGTTTGAGGTACTCGTCTATTTTTTCAATAACCCACTTATCCGGATGATTCTTGCAGAGGATTAAAATTGGAAAATCTGAAGTCCTGGTGGGATTCTCTGAAAACGGATTTTAATTAGATTTCAAAATCCAATTAATTAAGTTCTCATGCTTAAAAATATTAAATAACGAATCAAGGAAAGTTTTTAGCTGATTAATGCACACCAATTTGATTAACCTCAGTGTCACACTTTGACTGAACCATTGAAAAATAATACTAACCCAATCAACTTGTTCTTATTTATGCATGTAGAGCTCCAAAACCTGAGGTCGAAATTCCAGCCAGGCATTCTTTTATCGAAAAATCTTATAAGAAAAAGTTGCTCAGATGACCGCAGTTTCAGGTAAAAATGAAAGTGTTGAATTTTTATTCTAAAGAAAATCACGATGGCCAACTTTTCTTTTTCTTATGGCCGCCATATTGGATTTTAATACCATTGGTTACACAAAAAAATTTTTTAGAAATGGACTTTTTTGAAAAAATATGTCAAAGCTTACTGACTCACACGATGCCAAGACGCATTTAATTTTCGTTGAATTCAATAATTGTTTTCATATGTCAACAAAGAAAGAAAAAGCCGGTTGTTTGGGTTGATTTTACAAAATGATTCATACAATTTTCAAATTTTAACGACCTGTCAAAAAAGTCCATGTTGTTTAAATTTCTGAAGTTATTTTTTTCTGCATTCAAAGGTGTTAAAATCCAATATGGCTGCCATAAGAAAAAAAAAGTTGACTGTTTGCCCAAAATCCAGAAGGCCAAGAAAATTCCTGTCAAGGCTATTGGTTGACAGCTGTCAAAAATATGAAAGTTAGAAAGATATGATTTTTTTCTTTAAAATTGCGACTTTCAATTTTTTCTGGGTAACTCAAAAACGAATCGAGATAAAGGAGAATTCTTTACAGAATCTAAATCACATGGAAAAAGCGCAACTTTTTGCTAATTTCCATCTCTTATGGTTTCCGAGTTCCCAATGGTGGGAAATGAAAAATCCACCACCCTGTATAAATATTTTGCAACGGTTGTTCCGAAAATTAATGAATTTGTTCGACATTTGCTGTCAATACTTTAATGGGCAATACTTAACAATCGCAGAAAAAGTTGAAATTATTAAGCTACTACAAACCAAGAAGCTTAATAATTTCAACTTTTTCTGAGATCGTTAAAATTTGTCTAGCCCTGACAACATGTCAAACTAATTCATTTCAATCGGTTTTTACTTCACAACACCCTTTTTGTTGCAAAAATGTTTTCGATATTATGGTTTTTCCACAAGAAACTTCAGATTTACCTATTTGGGGTCATCCTGATGAGCAACTTTTTCTTATAAAACTTTTCGATAAAAATTGCCTAATGCGAATTCGCGGTTTTTAGCCTCTTTACTTCGGCGTATACTTTACTTCGATTACGGCGTATAAATTTGGTTAATATTTACCAAACTATTTCGGGGGTTCCAGTTAAAGTGAAACACAATATTATCACAGGGATTCAGACCTAATTTAACTGTACTTTAGGGGAATATTATAAAGTGCTACAAATTTACATTCCGGCGAGTGACTTTGTTGTAATTATTATAACAAGATACCCTAGTTTAAATAACAACAGTTTTCTGAACAAATCTGATTAAATATTTACTTTTAGTATATTTTTATTTTTGCAATAGACAATAGTCTCCATAATGGGTGAAAACACCAATAAGTATTTGTTGTTCAAACTATAAAATCGTGAAAATTCACCCTCGAAATTTTCAAAAACACGGATCGATTCAGATTTTAATGTTGAATACTCAATTAAAATTTATTAACCAACGATAATAAAGCAACCACTGATGTTTTTATTTAACTTAAGTTAAAAATGAAAATGTTAGTAACTGAACAGGCATATATTATTATTATTGCGAAAAAGGAGGGCACTGAAATTATTGCAATAGACGCTGTTCCGAGATGCGACAAGGTCTACGTCGTTAATAGTATCAAAAACCACTGTACGCCGTTGGGACACCTTGTACCTATGTCCAGCGTTTACATGTTACGAGTTGTGAGCTTATTCTCGTAACCTGTAAATACCGTGGACATACAGGGTGTCCCAACAAAGTGTCACTGGGAAGGTTCAAGCTGCTTCAGGTTAATACTACACGTCAATCAAATCAATCAATCAAATCAATGAAAGAAAATTTTTTCTGAAACTATAATTCTCTGAAAGTGCGATAAAAAATTGTAGTGGGATTAATTCTACCCCACCCCCACCATCAAGTGCCAGTTTTTATTATCAAAATGTCATCCTGCATTCAGCAGTCTTTTTTGATCAAGAAGAACAAATTTAAACCCTAATGTTTCATTTTCGTTATTTTGTAAGGGGTGGTTTTGATAATCTTGTCGAAGTAGGTACTGAATAAGCCCCTATTATGATGACTAGACTTTTAAACGTTTAGTGTGGTTTGGAGTTGTGCAAATTCATACAGACTCGTTGTCTTCCCATAAAATTGCAAAGATAAAGATTCCTGTAATCTTTATGTCAAAAATGCTTTGTTCACAACTTGCTTATTTTTGGTCGGTTTGGCGGCCAATCATAAAAATATCCCCCCGGATTGTGACGTCACACAAAACCAACGTTTTGGATGAAAGTCGACCTTTATTAATTTTCTTCTCAAAAACAGTTCTGAATTCAGCGAAACAAAAATACGTCCTTTCTTCTTCTAAAAGTAGTATCTACATACAGGGTGTCCCAATTGTCTGTATTCGGTCGATATCTCCGTTACTATCAAAGATATCGAAAAACTGTTAAATTCAAAGTTGCAGAGGATCAAAGACTGCATATTTTAAAAATACAATCATGTATATAGGGTGTTCCACTAAGGAATGACGATACAAACAGGTTTTTTCAAATGGTACACCCTATATATCAATTTTTTCTTATGTGTCTTGATAAAATCCAAATAACATTTATTAATAATTTCTTCACCTAAAGTTATTGGTTTACCAGATATTGGCAAATTTGTGTGAAAAATAATTTTTGCAGCACTTGTTTTTAATAATCACCCGTCAACCAATTTTGAACCTTTAGTTTTGGAAAATTGGCATGACGTTAAGGAAGGTTTGGTCTATCCTTCAAGCTGTTGAAAACGGTCTTAGCTTGTTAAGTTCGCCTCCAGTAATTTTATGAACTTTGGAATATTTAGAGGTTATAATCTCAATATTTTCAAATGGCACCGGTATCAAATGTCATAGCCATTGGGTGTAAAATTAAATTTGCTTTCTTCTGATATAACATATCCCTATATCCAAGTTTCGTATTTTTCGTTTCATATGATTTCTAGAAATTTTCATATTAACTTAATGATATTTTTTGAAGGCGGCTCGGACTATATGTATGTAGGTGTCAAAAATTCTGTCAGTCATAATCCGTTATAATCCTGCGTTAATAATAATTGTGATACAGTTGTCGATCTTTTGCATGTAATTGGAGTAATTAATAATAAACCCATCAAGCGAAAAAATGATGACATGGTTTTCGTTTTGGTGGAATCCAACTATAAAATTTCGCTGTCCGACATCGCATTTGCGCATTACTCTCAAGTTCACGTCACTTTATTCAAGGTCTGTCTCAAATTATTATAGATGACCCAGTATACACTCCGTTGAATGCAGAGGCATCAAACTTTGGCGGTGGAGGCACGGAATATACAATCAGGACAGGATATAGGTACATTTTTAGTGCCGTAGCAGAATGCGTTGTACACAGGTGTATGTGTATACCCCGAAAATCTCGGCGGGGATTGTTTTTGGGCCATATCGAACTATAGTAGTCGAAGTTACAGATGAAAAACCGAAAAAAATATCAATTTTCGACGTTTGATCGCGAACGCTGCCTCAACACTTGAAGATAGATCAAAAGTTTGAAAGGATGAATTGTCGGCAATGAAAAGATCTTCAAAAAAGTCCGCGACAGCCTATAGCTATCTACGATGGGTAGCACACCGTGATCGTTTTTGTGTTTTAATTTTTGACGAAAGTGGCTTCGGTCGCTTATTGTCGACATTTCTTCCTTATACGATTTTAATCTAGGTATCTTCAAGCGTTTAGGTAGCGTTCGCAGTAGAATCACGAGAAGCCGCGTTTTTTTCCCGGGAGCGAGAGATTATTAATTGTAATAACTCGAGAACGAGTAGAGGTATCTTACTGAAACTTGGTTTTCGAGTTCTACCATCAAGTCTGCTGAAAGTGAAGGAGTGCCAATTTTGGGGGATGAAATTTAGGTGTTGAAAATCACAAAAATACGAAAACCAATCAAATATGTTGTACGTGGAGGTCTAGAACCCGACACACAGTTAGAAATAAACGCACCCCTGTAAATTAGTCGTGAAGTAATGAGGGGGTGAAAAGATGAATCTCTAAATTATCGCAATTTTTCAATGAATTGCATTAGAGTGGTGAAATTGAAACCACATCTTTCTTTAGAGCATGTGAAGATGATGGTAAAATAAGGGGTTGGATTTTAGGGTTTGAAATGTTCATGAAGCTTTGTAACTTTACACAGAAAAACAATATCTCATGTGAAACTGTGAAATCTTACACACTGTGGAATAAATTCATCGAAGGGGATGAAAGTTAAGGGTGAAAACTGGAATTTTCACCGAATAATGTAGATTTGAAATTAATACAGTTCGAAAGCTTTCTACTGATGGTACAAAAAAAGTCTTATTCATAAGTCGTGAAAAACCGCCCATTAAGGCGCTACAACCCCTAACATGCCGAAACACAAAAATGGGATAACTTAAAAACTGCTCATCGTATCAAAGCTGGATTTGGTGTGTTAATTTACAGCGACACTGTAGGCGGATGGGCAAATTTTCATTATTATCTAACAAGGGGGATGAGATTTAAGGCTTGAAACTGGGAAATTTTTCAGGTAAATAGTGGAATAAAATTACGGGGTTCGAAAGATTTCCGTCAACCATTGAAAAAAGTCTTACAAGTCTTCAATCTAATACTAACACTTAGGCTACTAATAACCCCTACGCTTGGTAAACGGAATAAATACATTTTTTATTTTTCTTTTCGGGTTTTTATGTGCTTTCTCTGTAGGTAATTGTTTTAATTAACTTTTAAGCTATCTATAATTTTTCAGCCCCTTTCACCCTCAAAACTCACAAAAAGCAAAATTTACGCAGACCGCTTCACAATTTTTCAACGCCGCGAGCGTTAATTTTGTAAATTTTGCGTAATTTTGTCTTTCTGCGATAATAAATTTTGCTTATTTAGACTATGTTTTGCCTTTGTCACTTTTTCGATCCCTTTCGCAATATTTCAACCCCCCAAAACCCTAAATAATTGGGTTATTTTCGTGTTGTTTTCTGTAATTCTATAGGTACCTATAACTACAATTAATTTTCATACCCTATGACTTTTCATCCCCCTTTACGATTTTTCAACCCCCAAGTGTTAATTTTGCAAAATTTGCGTAATTTCGCGCTTTTCTTCGGTAATAAATTGAACTCAGTTGAACGATGTTTACCTCTTTCTCTTTTTTTAATCCCATTCTCAATATTTCAACTCTCCAAACCCAAAATTTACATAATTGGATTATTTTGGAGTTATTTTCTGTAATTTTTTACTTAAACATCGGTTTATTCTCATAGCCTTTGACTTTTCATCCCCCTTTGCGATTTTTCAACCCCTTAAGTGCTAATTTTGCAACTTTCGCGTAATTTCGTTGGTAATAAATTGAACTCATTTGGGATTCAGTTTACCTTTTACAATTTTCCAGTTTCCTTCGCAATAGGTAGGTGTTTCAACACCCACAAAAGCTTTAATATAATTGGATGATTTTCAACAAGAAATTTTTAACATTTTGCCTTTTTGACACATCTGTCCGTCTGCGGAGGCACTACTACTAGGTGCAATCTGCACCCGATTCCACCAGTAAGACCAGCCGCCCCTGCATACACATTAACATGATAAACATCTACAGGGATACACATCGCATTGATGTACATCTTCCGTTGGCTTTTTCAAATGACAATTAAATCTAAATTAAAAGACTTTAGGAAGGATAATAGTATCTCTTCGGTGTGTTAGGTACAAGATCTTAGAGAAGAGAAATGGAATTGTGAAAAGATAATACATCATTCGAAATAGTATAGGTAATTTTATATTTTCAGGAAAAGGAAATGAATATGTCATTTAATTTTATTTATTATCATTAGCAATATCATTTAATTTTTGTTCATTGAAAAATAAATGTAAAAGTTACGAATGCGCATGCATTTATTATTTTGGTTGAGGAATTCAGGAATTCATCTAGAAATCGATTTTGAGTTTATTATTGACTCTAACGTAGGTACCTAGGTATGTAATTTGATGTTCCTCGGACAGGCCAACCCGGGGGCCAACCTTATTTTGAACTTCTACGGAGCAGTTATTGGAATCGATCGAAAAATTCAAAAAAATTGAATCGCCAAAAACATCGAATCTTTACGTTTTAGGGTACCTGGGAACCCAAAAAAGTGGTTTTTGGAAAAATGTCTGTGTCTGTATGTCTGGATCACGCTGCAGCTCAAACTACTGATCGCATCGAGATGAAATTTGGCACACATAATTCAGTGGGCAATTTGTAGGTGCTGATTAGATTTTGAGCCACATCGGTTCACGGAAAGTGTCATTTTGGTGAAAATTCACCAATAGAGATTTGTTTTAAAATCTTCACTGTCACCTGAAATTTTGAAAATTTTACATTTGATAATACAGAATTGACAACTACGAGTACATTTAAAAAGATTTTATGATGTAAAAGATTACTTCATTAGGCGCACGGAGCGCGCTTCATGTTCTAGTGTCATAAAATGTACCATTATCATCCCACCTCTATGACTCATACCTACCCAAAAAAAAAGAGATCCGCTGAAAATCGAATCATTTATAAAACTTATGCAAGAATGCAGTCAAAAAAGAGCAGCATTTTGAGACCTTGTAATAATAATCGCACTTTTCTCTAAATTTCAAATTCTGATGCATTTTATTTAAAAAAGCAATACTGTTAATTAGTTGTTAAGATAAGTGATAATCCCACCGGCAAATTCATTAATCCTATGTTTGTAGCCCAAAAGACAAAGAGTGAACAAGATTCGAATCAGGGACAATTAAGGAAAATAGCCTCAGAATATTAGGTCTACGGAAATTGCAATTGCTGATAACATTTTTGACGTATACAATGACATGTAGCTAGAGCCACCCTCTAAAACATCACGAAGATATTATTGAAAATTATATGTTATGTCTCTAATAAAAAAAGAAAAAATAAGAAACATAGATATAGGGACATGTTATATCAGATGAAAGCAAATTTTATTCTACAGCCGATGGCTATACCACTTGATAGTGATGACATTTAAAAATATTGAAATTTTAACGTCTAAATATTCCAAAGTTCATAATGTTGCTGGAGGCGAATTTAACAAGCTAAGACCGTTTTCAAGAACTTGAAAGATAGACCAAACCTTCCTTAATGACATGCCAATTTTCCAAAACTAAAGGTTTAAAACTGTTCGACGGATGATTTTTTAAAACAAGTACTGCAAAAGTAATTTTTCCCGCAAAATTGCCAGTATCTTGTAAACCAATAACTTTAGATGAAGAAATTATTAATAAATGTTACTTGGATTTTATCAAGGCATATAAGAAAAAATTGATATATGGGGTGTGCCATTTGAAAAAACCTATGTTTGTGTCGTCATTCCTTAGTGGAACAACCCTGTATATACTATTGTATTTTTAAAAGGTGCAGTGTTTGATCCTCTGCAACTTTGAACTTAACAATTTTTCGCTATCTCTGATAGTAATGGAGATATCGACCGAATACACACAATTGGGACACCCTGTATTTCAGTTTTTTCATTTTTGAGCTGCAACATCTTATTCCCGAGTGCTATCGTCAAAAAAATGTTCTCTAAATAATAGTTTGACGTGTAGTAAATACCTATTATCTGGATAAACCGTCACTTGAGTGCAATTTGACAGTTTTTAGTACCTACCAAGCAAAAGCTTTCAAAAAATTATACTATTATTAAGTCAAAACATTAATACAGGGTTGTTACAAATGCTCGTGACATCGTAGCTGGCTTCAACGGCTCATTTTGACATTTAATTATTCTACAGCAGCAAATATGTCAAACGTCAATTATTTTCACCCACGACGCGTCACAATCATTTCCATCAACGGCGTACAGCTCTGAAAACTTACTCAGATAATTATTGTACAGTTCCACGAACAGTTCATCGCTGTTCCACCTCTCACTCGGATAACCGTAAAATTTAATCAACAGATCCCTCAACGGCAACAAATTGTAACCAGGTTTGTTGCACTCTTTCATGTAAACGACCTGAATCAAAACCCGTACCAGGGAAATTTCCTTGGAATCGGCCTCGTGCGGCAGCACCTCCATCCAGGACGTCAAAACGGCGAAGAGAAAAGGCACCGCAAAATCGCCGCAAAAGTAGAAAACGTCGCAGCACAATTTTCGCATCCGGTGCAGGTTTTTTTGCAACTTGCAGACGGCTAAATAGAGGCGGGTTATGGGGGCGATTTCTTCCAATTTTTTGGTGGTCAGCAGTCTTTGTTCGGCTAGCGCCAGAAAGTGGGAGAAAACTCCGCACAGGCCGGTTTTTTCCAATTTGGACATGAAGCCCAACATTGTTCGTTGCGTCTCGGTCATGATCGGGGCTGGGCTGTACTTTGAGTCGGGGGTGTCTTGGTAGTCTTTGGCGACTGTCTCGATTATTGCCCTGCGAAATGAGATACGGCGTTAAGCATAAGGAGATCGTCACAGATAAAATTCTATTGATACTTTGCCTTTTTCTTGCAATGCACTATTTAAATATTTCTTTTTAAATGTTGGATTTCAGAAACTACCAATGGACCATTTCAGTTTTACTTGAGCTGCGCGTGCATGTTGGTTCTCTAGCGCGTTCACTCATTGGCTGGTTGTCTGTCACAGGTGATTTTTACCCAATGAGATCTTTTTTACCTTTCGTTGGAAACATGGAAACCAACCTGCGTGGGTATTATATTTTTATTCATGTTTTATTCATGTCTTTATCCGACAAAGTGAAAAAGTGAATTACAACAGCTAGTGACAGTTTTTAAAATAGATGACATCTTGTCAAAAAAGTACACACAGGAACTGTTTTCTCATAATTCCTGCAGTTTCTGGTAGTTTTAAATACGGAATAAGGAGAATGAATTAACGTTTTGATAAAATATTGTAAAATCAGCATTTCACATTCTTAAAATCTGCAGGGATATAGCACTACAGTCGAAACCCGTTCTACACCCTGTTTTTTTCTATGTGACTAAAGTGGCAAAAAATCCATGGCAATCCATTGTTGCAACAACGGGTTACTATGGATATTTTCCACCTTTAGGGGCTGATTGCATAAAAAAGAATCCCTGTATTAAATACCGAGGTTGTTCGCTAGGCAACGAGCTTTCTGATTGGCTCAGACAAAGAAACTGTTGCATAAAACGCGATTATCCCCAGGATTAATTACTTCCTTATCACGTGATACATATTCAACAAATGACGTTGTTAGATTTTTCAAAATTGAACCAATCGCTATGTTTAATTTAATACTGATTAATTGCACCGTGCTATTTAATCGCTTATAATACCACAAGTGCATGCTATTTAATCGGTTAAATTTTGAAAATGATTACGAAAGCTTGTTGCCGGTGGTAAAATAATGAGAACTAAATTGTCATTTATTATCTGATTAAAGCCCGAGAGCTTTAGCTCGAGGGCTTTAATCTTTGATAATAAATGGCAATTTAGTTCGAATTGTTTTACCTATACGGCAACAAAGCTTGAGTAATTATTTCTAAAATTTAACCGATTGCAATAGCGATGCACGAGTGGTATTCGGTAAGATTATTTCACAAATTAAACTCTTGTTTTGATAAAATTATGATTTTTTAAACCGGGGTTGCCTATACTCAAAAGCCCAATATGATGTTGCGAACGAGCCTTTATAGCTCATTGACATTAATGACGTTTGAGGTTAGGAACCGTGCAAACAAAATGTTATTGAGTTTTTAGGATATATCCAGAAGAAATCAGCGTTCTTTATGTCCAAAAACACCTAAAATATGGTTTTTGGAAAGACTTGTGTTTGGTGGTCGTATTTGTGGACCTTTATTTCCCATAATTTTGTTTAAGTGGTGATTTTCAGCAGTGAACAAATTGTGTTTAAAATCAAGTGGTCATCGGAAACGATTAAATGACTCGTGCAAACACCGATAAAATGCATTAATCACTCTTAAATGAACTTGATTGGATAGAAATTTAAAAATGAGTCTAATTGATTGGTTTAAAAGGAGATTTGAAAATAATCACGATTAAATTTGAAGCTAGCTTTTTGAGGCAATATTATGTACGGCATTAAGCACGGTCGTGTGTTACCGAAAATACTCTTAATACATGTTAAAAGTTAAAACACAATTTCAAATTGGGCTGAAAAACGTCAAATAAACGTCAAGTAAAAAAACCGAACATGGCGCGTTTCGGTCATTTAATGAAAATATTACTAAAACAGCCCTAAATTAACACCAAAGACACACGTATCGGTAATTAATCTTAACATATACCACTCGAGTTCCAGAGTTTTACCTGTTAAATTTCGCTAAGGGAAGATTTCTTAAAATTTTGCTTTTAACCAAATATTTTTGACTTAATAATTCGCGATAATAGCTAATTATGTAACAGTTGGGAAAAGTACATCAGTTCTGTAAGCACGCAAGTAAGGAAATGATGCATTTTCCCATGTGTTACATACAAGATTTTTCATAATCCCGATCGAGACATTCAAAAACTATAACTGGCGAAGCACTGAAAAAGATTTGGTGTTTTTTCATAACTCGCATGAAATGTTTAGTAATCACGTGGATCGTGCTGATTGAAACAAATTTAAAAAATTATATAAACATGATTACTTTTCGCACTAATGCGGAAATGATTTCACTTTTCGCACTGTAATTCACTTTTCGCACTAGTGTATATGATGTATTTCCTCACTGAAATTAGTGGAAAAAATATCATTTTTCATTATGAAAGTGTTTTATCGTCGAATTACCTACGCGAAATTTAACCGGTAAAACTAGGAACTCTCGTGATAATAACGTATGATTATTTTGTATGCAATCCACCTTTTAGAAAAAGAACAGGGTGTATAAAACCAATCAAATCTCACAAGTAATGTGCCTGCCAAACGTTTTTAAAGTTTTTTTTTATGAGAAACAGAGAAATTTCAATTCGTTTCATCAGAATAATGGTGTAAGAACGTTTTGCTGGACCTATTGATCGAGGTAAGATTGTAAAAAGAACTTAATTATCTTTTTTGAATTTATAAAAAAATTACGCGCCACCCCTTTTGACAAACATTTTACGGATTTTTAACCTAAATGAAAGTTTCAACTGCATGTGATCCCTTGTAAAAAAAAAGGTAAAAAGGAAACGGAAACTGAAAATGTCGGTATTTTCATTTTCAAAATTCTGATTTAGCGGTGCTTTTGTTTACATGGAACCCTAATAAAGATTGTCAGCAACAATAACTTATCGTGCATTAACTATCAAGCCGTCTAAACAGTTTTGTCCTGTCCAGTGTTGCAAGATGCTGAAACTTGCAATAATAAAGAACAGAAATACAAGTTCTTATTGCGTCAGATAAAGATAGAACTATAAGTCAAAACTATAAAGTCAAAACACAACACCAGACTGACAGCTGTCAAGACTGACAGACGCAGCGAATGTTACTCTATCTTCATCCCTCTCCGTGCTATAGCAAGAGATAAAAGATGAAACATTTAGCGTCTCTTGAACAGAAAACTGATTCTGCGCATATTGAAGCTCCCACCAAATATTACATGCTCTGTTTACCAATAGATGGCGCCAACCGATGAATATTGTGAAGACAAACTGCGCTTCTATTAACTCATGGCCGATTGCACTATAATTTTAAGGAGTTCTTTAAAGATAAGTGACTTTAAATTCCGTAGATACATTTGTTGAAAAAATAGATTCCAAGGACTTTAATGGCCGATCCCACCGAACCAAACTTATCACTTAAAAATGAAGAATGACGTTTGTTTTATGGTATAAACGTCATAATTGTCATTTTAAGGCATAAACTTTAAAGGATCTCTAGGCCCCAGAACTAGTTCATATGTTCTTCAGTATAACTTATGAAGAAGTGGATGGACTTTAAAAGTTTTTGCATCAGTTTACGGAGAATTTCAAACCATTTCAAATGATGTATCACAAAGGGCCCTAATGTAATGTAAAATTTGACCATAAAGGGCGCTGGAGTTGAACAAATATCAAAAATTCTTATAACGTTGGATTTTCAAATGATCGATAGTCTGTCTCATTTTAACTGGAACCACCCAAATATTTCGGTTAACATTGAACAAATCAAATCACTCTTTTCTTCTACGTGTAAAGCTCCAAAATCTGCATTTGTGTCATACTTCACATTTTCCTTATCCCGAAATTTTCCCCATTGCTGACCAAAATAATGAAATCGTATTAGGCATTCTTTTATCGAAAAATTTTGTTAAGAAAAGATACTCAGGATGACCTCAAATGGGTAAATCCGAAGTTTCAGGCCAAAATAAAAATGCTGAATTTCTTGAGGAAAAAACCAAACATATCGAAAACTTCAATATTTTTGCAACAAAAGGGTTGATATGCGATAAAAAACAATTGAAATGAGTTTGTTTGACATTTGCTGTTAGCTATGGCTTGGCAAAATTTTACAATCGGAGAAAAAGTTGTAATTATAAGCTATCACCAAAAATCTTAATACTCCACTTTTTCTGCGACTGTTAAATTTTGCCCAGCCCTGGCCAACAGCAAATGTCAAACAAACTCATGTCAATTGATTTTTATTACACATCAACTCTTGTTGCAAAATTTTGAAGTTTTCGATATTTTTGTTTTTTTCTTCAAGAAATTCAGCATTTTTATTTTGGCCTGTAACTTCGGATTTACCCATTTGGGGTCATCCTGAGCATCTTTTCTTAACAAAATGTTTCGATAAAAAAATGCCTAATACGATTTCATTATTTTTGGCCTCTTTAATTAATCGCAGTGGGCTAAGATTTTGGGATAAGGAAAAGGTGAAGTATGACACAAATGCAGTTTTTGGAGCTCTACATGTACAAAAAAAGAGCGAATTGATTTGCTCAATATTGACTGAAATTGGTTCCAGTTAAAATGAGACACACTGTATTACAATTGAGGGGTTGCCATTTAAAATTTCGAAGTTGGTTTGGCGGGGGTTAGGTGGTGCGTTGAAAATTTTCACCATCCCCGGATTTAGGGGCCCCCCTCGAAATAGAAATCGACCTGTTCGAGCGATTTTATATATCTTTTCACTTTTGTGGTTCCAGAGAAAAGTCAAATTGTAACTTTTAACTGTATGTATTGACATTATACTAAACCTTTTCGAAAATTTTCTAAAAATCATTTGTCGTCATTTGTTAATAAGTATTCGTCTGAAAAATTTGATTTCAGGATCCTGAAGAACTTGCAAGAAGAGTCCTCTTTTCGTCAGTAACATTACATTTTGCTGCTGCTGTTGCTAACACAAAATTTTAGATCAAGAAGGCCATAAACCGACGTCATAACTGATTCTCAGATAATTCCATCTCACTAACAGTAATTCACGCGACTAGTTTTTTAGATCCTACAGCGCTGAAGTGAGTATCGACGTGCCACTAAGCTTTCACGGCCTTCTTGATCTCAAAGTTTGATCATTATTATTAAAAAAAAACACTTTTAACCTCCCCACTCCACTTCACCATTTAAAAAAAAAGGGAGGTTACTGCAATCACTAAAATTTTCGAATTCGAGATAAGACCGGATCTGTTCGTTTTGAGGTCTCAGAAACCCAAAAAAGTGGTTTTTAAAATGTGTCTGTATGTATGTACGTACGTTCGTTCGTACGTACGTTCGTTCGTTCGTTCGTTCGTAAACACGCCACAGCCCAAACTACTCGACCGATTTGGCTGAAATTTGGTACGTGTGCATGTGATAACCCAACTTAGATCTGAAAAGCTTTTGGAGCCAATCGTGCAACCAGAAATGCCGTTTTGGCACATCAACTTTTAAATTTTAAATGTAAACCCCCATCTTTCACGTCACAATAAGAAAGGCCTTCAGATTCTGCTTCCAAAGATGTATTCACTGTCAGTGCCCTTTTGACCAAAAACTAAAAATATCGAGATTTTTATCGGACTTTAAAATCGCGGTACAGCCCAAGCCCCTGAACCGATTTGGCTAAAATTTTGCACATGGGGATTGTATTACACGTCGAAGAGCTGAACAAATGTTGGATTCAATCGACCCACGGAAAGTGCCGCTTTGGCACACCAATTTCCAAATTTAAAGTATTCTCTCATTTACCCATCCAAAACAAATTTTTGAAAGATTAATTGCCACCATTAGAAGGGTCTTCGAATTCTGGTTTTAAATGAGATAAAATTTATTCGCATTTATTACCCTTTGGGTAGAAAAATCGAAATTTTGAAGTAACACTGAAACCACGTTATAGCCCAAACTACTGGAAGGATTTGTCTGAAATTTGGTACATGGAGGTCAGGTGACCCGTTGAAGAGCTGAAAGGCTTTTGGGAGCAATTGGTTAACGGGAAGTGCCATTTAGGCATATTAACTTTAAAATCTTAAACACAAGTCACGGAAATCAAAGACCCACGCGTTGGGGAGGTTCCAGCCGCTTCTCTGCTGCCTTTTTTTCAAGAGTATTCGTTTTAGAGCAATAACCTCATTGCTCATTGTTTTCAAAATCACCACTAATTCTGATATTAACAAATGAAGTTTCACGTCAACAGTTTTACTCGTTCAAAAGTTACCAGGAAATGGCGTTTTCAAAAATACAAGATTCTAAAATTCCATCTGACAAAATTGATAGGTTCTGAAATTCTGGACACAGAAATAGTTACAAAATTGAGCCCCACTTACCTAGCCACATACTCAGGATCCTGATTCAAGAACTCCTTCACAATCTCATTAAGAGACTCTTCTTCCTTCGAAAAGCTCACGAGTTTCCCAAAAAGCATCTCCACCTTACTCGTGACCATATTTTCAGCCCTTTCAGGTACAATTTTTTCCAACGGAATTATCTTCGGCTGCTCATTTGTGGCTACCCTCTCATTGACAGGGGGTGACGCAGGACGATCTTCACTCACGTCTTCATCTTTGCTGATTTCCAGATTGTCACAAGAATTATTCAATAGCCGTAATGATTGTCTTGTTCGGCAAGTTGGCCTTTTGTATGTAGTTTTTGTTGGTTTGCTTTTTACTGGCGATATTTTGATTTTCTTTACTTCTTTTTCAGGACTATTTTCGTTTTCTACTTCGTTAATTTTTGGCGAAACTGATTTTCTTCTTCTCCCGCCAGAATTGGTGGATTCACTAGTGGATTTTTTTGTAGGAAATTTTATTTCACTGTCTGTTGTTATTAGTGCAGAAGTGCGAGTCTTTCTAGAAACTACTTTTCTTTTACTTAAATTACAGGAAGAGGCTTCAGAGGCAACTTCATTTAAGGATTTTGTTTCCTTGTGTTCTTTTACAATACTATTTTCAGTAGTTTCTTCATTAATTGGCAATGAAACAGAATGACTAGCAGAAATTGATTCTCCCTCATCTTTGCTACAACTTTCAGTTTTAGAAATTAATTTTCTATTATTTGCAGTTTTTGTGGCTTTGTTTTGTACTTTGGTTTTCTTATTATCAGTTTCGTTTACAATTTCAAAACCGTAACACCCCAAATCAGGATTTTTAGTTATTTCACTATCTTTTTCTGAAGTGCTTATCTTTCTAGAAACAATTTTTCTTTTATTGTTACTACAGTTAGAGGCGACTTGATTTAGGGATTTTTTTCCCTCGGACTCTGTTACACTACTTTCAACTTCTTCATCAATTGGTAATGGATTAGATTCTTTCTCACCCTTACTACAACTTTCAGTATTAGAAACGCATTTTCTATTCTCCTCCACTATTTTTCTTTCTTTGTGTCGTTCTTTTATTTTCTTATTTTCATTCTCATTTACAATGATGTCGAAATTGTCACAGCCCAAACCAGAATCTGCATCACTCAATCGCCTTTTCTTGTTTGACTCTTCTTCATTTTCTGGCTTTACGTTAAAAAATCCTAAGAGAGAAGAATTTTCATCGTTTTTACTTTTTAACATTAAATAAGAACCTGCATTGCAACAGAGGTTGCAATCAAGCTGACGATGTGAAGCAACCGACTGTTTTATACGAACCGGTTTATAACAAGTTAGCTGTGGTGGAATGTAAACCTCTTGAACGGGTTCAGTTCGGGGCAGGAGGGACTCATTACTGATACAAAAATTAATGTTAGCTTTTCTTAATGCAAGCAATGTACCAAACAAATCGATTTTCTTTTTCATTTTTCGTTTGGTTATTTTTCTGTTTCTTATAATTTTTTTAATTTTTCTTCTTGGTGATGAAGGAATTGGTGATAACCTGCTGTTGATACTAGTTTCCTTCATAATGCTTCCTATCAGCTCATCAGAAGGAATTGTATTCAACTCTTTAATTTTCAAGTTTAATTTTGTTATCTTTTCTTTGAAATGCTCGTTTTTTTTCTGTAAAGAGTCAATTTCGCCCAAACTTTCAGACTGCAGAGATAATTCCAGTTGCAAAGCCGAGTTTTCACTTTTCAACTCTTCAATTTGATTATCATATTTATTGATTCTTTCCTGCAAAGTCTCCATTTCCTTCTGTGAACTTTCGTATTTTATTTTCCATTCATTAGATTTAGGTGACCGTTTCTTTTTAATTTCATCTTGCATCTGACATGATGTTAATTCCTGACTTACCAATTGATATTTAATCTGCCAGGAGTTCACAACTGTGTGATAATCGTCTTCCAATTTCTTATACTTTCGCGTGAGTTCATCGTGTTGCTGCTTCAAGTTATTGAAAGATTTTTCAATAAAGTGCGTACTGTTGCTTTTAAGTTTCAACTTGTCGATTTCGTCCCTGCTTCTTTGCGAGGCCCCTTTGACCTGTTTCAATTCCTCGTTCTGCTGTTTATACAAAACGAAGAGGTTGCTGAAAAGATTTACTATTATTATTGGGCGGGTAAGTGGTTATACTTACTGAGTGTTGATTATTTTCTGTTTCAAGAGCTTAAAGTCCGATGGTCTTTCCATGTTGGCCTATAACCTAGAAATAGGGTTTTTTAAACGTTTAAATTCACTGAAAGGCGGGCATTATGCTTAGGGGTGGAGAATTTAATCAGATTTGACTATTTGAGATCATAATTTGAAGAAAATTCGGTGTAAAATCAAAACGTTTTTGCGGCGAACGTGACATAACCTCAAATTTATCAATATGCAGTTTTTTTTGGAATGCTTTGTTTTAAAGGTAAAGAATAAGTTATTTTCATGAATAAAGGTTGCTGCAGGCTTACCTTATCACAAAAACGAAAACTTTTCGTCTTTTGTGTAACTTTTACACAAAAACGTTAACCCCGCGTTTGGCTGCAACCACAGAACAAGCGAACACCAAGCAGCAAGGTCACTCCACCAAGGTAGTGAGTGGTTGACTGTTGTGTTCTGTGGAACATGCTCCTGAGGTGTTTTTTCGAGAACTTGACCATGACCAATGAGTAATGACCACCAATTGGGTGTCAATTTTAAATTTCGCCTTATCCCAGCCTCATCCAGGACCAAGAGGCATCATATTGGGCATCATGACACCGGGTGTCAAACAATTTTTGAACCACGGAGTACGGACACCCTGACACCGGGTGCTAAAGGTGTCAAAACCTTGGAACCCCGCCCGAAAATCATGACATCGGGTGTTTTGACATCTCTAGGTAAATGTAACAATGATACAAATTCGCAATTTTCCAAATTTCATTTGCGTCCGCCCTAAACAGAGTCGCAAATGTATAATTTGTGACGGCCATCTAGTGTTAGTTGTAAAAATTTCATGAAACTTATTTTTTTGAAATATTTCATGAACTGTTTCACGAAATATTTCATTAAATATGAAAGATATTCTAACTTTGGTCTACTTTGGTCCAGTTTAAAAATTTATAAGAATTAATATTTTTTAGTTACAAATTTAAGTAGGTATGTACAGTCGAGAAAGTAAGTCATGCACCCAACTCTTGAGCGTTACGCCCAGAATTTAGAAAACCAGCCTTCCATAGTGGTGCATTTCCGTGTCATTAGAACCAGCACCAATTAGGGGTTGTATTGCTGGGTCAAAAAACGTAGGACTGTAAGCCGGTTAAGAATTATTCGCTCAAGAATTTGGCATAAAGTGCATTATTTACTTTTTCGACTGTACATACAACCCACAAGTTTCAACACTACCTTTTAATTATATAATAATAATAATAATAAGTTTTATTTTATATAGGAAATTTAGAACAAAATTTAGAACAATGTTAGGCATTTTAACTGGCGGGTGAACGGCTAACCGTATTTTGCACTGTTGAAAATACAATCAATTTTTTTAAAACTTGTATTGCGTATTTTAACACAGCGCTTGCGCTCTGCTACTTAGTGTTGTAAGCCGGGCCTTCAGCCCTCTTTCAACTCAAGTCAGTCTTGAACTGACACTCTTGTAAGATATTTTGTTAATAAACCTTCTCTAATCGTTCTTTAATCTACACCATTGTTTATGCTCTGTATGAAACCTCAACATGTACACCAGACATCCTCTGAAATCCCCGGACTTCCCCCTAAGTTGTACACCTGACATCCCCAGCGGTTTGCTCCCCAATTTTAACAAAGGAAATGAAAAAAAACTTTGCAGAGATCGAAATCTTTAGGTATGTGCTCATCTGCGAACTCGTCTGCGAAGCACAGTATTATTAAATTTTCTGGAAAATTTCCCCATTTTTGAAGTTATACGAATCTCGGTGGTGGATGGAATGTCATTCGCATATCATGTTGACTCATTTTGCGCGCGTTTTTAAAATAAGTTTCATGAAATATTTCAAGGGGTGTGAAATATTTCAATGAAATGAAATGTATCTTACGAAAGCGTAGAACCGCCACGCAAAATTATTTTTTTTTGAAGTACTGCGACTTTAACCACGCAATAGATTAATTCATTGCGACTTTAAAGTCGCAATTGACGAATTTATTGCGACTTTGAACTCGCAATAAATGTTTCATTGCGACTTTAAACTCGCAATAAATATTTCATTGCGACTTTAAACTCGCAATGAATATTTCATTGCGACTTTAAATTCGCAATAGATTAATTCATTGCGACTTTAAACTCGCGATAGATGAATTTATTGCGACTTTGAACTCGCAATAAATATTTCATTGCGACTTTAAACTCGCAATAGAATAATTCATTGCGACTTTAAACTCGCAATAAATATTTCATTGCGACTTTAAACTTGCAATAAATATTTCATTGCGACTTTAAACTCGCAATGAATGTTTCATTGCGACTTTAAACTCGCAATAGATTAATTCATTGCGAGTTTAAACTCACTTGACCATGCACGTGGCTGTAGGAACTACCCACACAGCGCACAGCAGCGTGACGAACCAGGAGTAGCAGGCAGTCACGTAGCCACATGACGTAACATGTTCAGTTCAAACTGGAAATTGACAGTTTATCAAATTATTGCGAGTTTAAAGTCGCAATGAAATATTTATTGCGAGTTCAAAGTCGCAATAAATTCATCTATCGCGAGTTTAAAGTCGCAATGAATTAATCTATTGCGAGTTTAAAGACGCAAAGAAATATTTATTGCGAGTTCAAAGTCGCAATGAAATATTTATTGCGAGTTCAAAGTCGCAATGAAATATTTATTGCGTGTTTAAAGTCGCAGTACTTTAAAAAAAATTAATTTTGCGTGGCGGTTCTACGCTTTCGTAGTATCTGAAATATTTCAAATGAAATATTTCAGCTTTACAACACTACTAGTGTTGTAAAAACTTCATTAAACTTATTTTTTTGAAATATTTCATGAAATGTTTCACGAAATATTTCATTAAATATGAAAGATATTCTAACTTTGGTCCAGTTTAAAAATTTATAAGAATTAATATTTTTTAGTTACAAATTTAAGTAGGTACAACCCACAAGTTTCAATACTACTTTTTAATTATATAAGAAATTCGTCAAACTTTAGAACAATGTTAGGCATTTTAACAATAGAAATAAAAAAAAAGTTTGCAGATCTTCAAATCTTCCCCATTTTTGAAGTTATACGAACCTCGGTGGTGGGTGGAATGTCATTCGCATGTCATTTCGACTCATTTTTCGCGCGTTTTTTAAAATAAGTTTCATGAAATATTTCAAGGGGTGTGAAATATTTTAATGAAATGAAATTTATTTGAAATATTTCAAATGAAACATTTCAGCTTTACAACACTACAGATGGGTTGTGTTGCGTTCGAGAATGTAATCCGCCCTTGATACTTTTGTGATGTTTGTGATCAACTAAAAATAGGCAGTAAATAGCCAGTCCAAGCCAGTCTAAATTTTAAAGGTGAAACGATGACAAGGAACAAGGAATGAAGTAGTGTCCATCATGGTACATATTTTTATGAACGCAGCCGCAGCCCGCCACGTACCACGGTGACATGGACATTGGGCACATCGCCAAAAATTGACTTGTGACATGGCCGTCTTCCACGTCTTGTCACCGTTCTGTCATTTCACTCATTTGTCAAATAGGAGAAGTTAAACATAACCACAAATTGCCATATAATTCCTGGTCAACAATTTAATAGTTTTATTTTAGTTTATGAGCAGAAATTGATTTTGTGTTCATGTAAAGAGGTCTTCTTAGTCATTGTTCAGTGGGTGAGTAAAAAAAATATTTTCAATTTAAATAGATAAAAATGCCAATCCGTCGGCCAATCCTAATTTAGTAGAGTAGAAGGGTCACTGGGGTTGAAGTCCCGTAAAAGCAAGACTTTTTTTTAAGGGTAGAAACATAACAAAGCAATTTGCCTGTTAGTCATTTTTAAGGGTAGAAACAATTGTACCGGCAATTCTCTGAATTGGTACATTTTTTCAAGAAGCATTCCCGAAATTGCCAGAGCATTTCCAAAATTGCCGAGTATTCCCGAAATTGCCGTACGTTTCCTGACCTGATCTGACCTATTGCATTTCCGTCAGATTTGTACTTCATTGCCGAAGTGGATAGACCCTCGGCATGACTCCCCATCCCCAAGAACCGAAAATACATTTGCTTGTGCAATTGACTTATACAGATGATACAAATGATGAAGCTTGGTGAAAAAATTATTGGTCAATTGTGATTCCTTTTGATGTTATAAGCCGCCAAGGATCTTCATTTTTAAACATTCTTTTGAAATATCTTTCGAAAGGTGTATCATAGGATTTTGAATTTTTGCACAGCATTGTTACAGACCAAGAAGCAACTGCTGATGGTTCTTAAGACATTATCCAAAAAGCGGATCCCTGTTATACAGGATGGCCCCGATGTTATTTGCCCTTGAACTTTTTTATGTTTGAAAATATTGCTAGTTTGCCTATGCGGCCGTATTCCCCGTTCCATTCTAAAACTTTTTTGGCTCTTAAAATTTTTTAAAAAAACTAACCACTCACGAGAAAAATTGAAAAAACAGGAAACATGATCATCGTGATAAACCTACAATTTCAATAAAAATCAAAGTGTACGTTGACACGCATCACATTTCAACTGTTTTTTTTGCATTGAAGGTGTTGTCCTACATTTGTGCCCAGAACCATTGCTAACAACTGAAGAAAAAACATTGATGGTAATTTAACTGTTTTATGAGGTAGACTCATCATTGGTTTTAAGGTGATTACCTGCATCATGTTTTTTCAATTTTTCTCGTGAGTGGTTAGTTTTTTCGAAAAATTTTAAGAACCAAAAAAGTTTTAGAATTGAACGGAGAATACCGCCGCATAGGCAAATTAGCAATATTTTCAAACATAAAAAAGTTCATGGGCAAATAACATCGGGACCACCCTGTATAACAGAGATTCGCTTTTTGGATAACGTCTTAAAGGTGTTGTGAACTCGTTGGGCAACTTTTTATCAAAAAATTCTGTAAAAAAATTACGATTCTTACGCTGCAAGTATAATTTAAATACGATTAGTAATAAATGAGTTATAAGCCTCTGAATGTGGAAAAATACGATCTGTGACGTCATTGGTGCAAGCCACTGCAAGCGCTGCATAAGAATTGCACAGTCTTGATCATAATAAATCGATGGAAATGCCCCAGTGCTGTGATTACGGTGGCAGTAATAACGAAAAATCCAGGTATAGTAGTTTATAACCCAAAGCGTGAAAGTGATGTTTTACGCGGCGAAGGAAAATATGGACAGGCGAGACTGGCCATTTTCTGAGACGCGTAAAACCACTTTTTCGCTGTGGTTTTTCTTCCTACACCAGTTAAAAATAAATGATTAATTAATTTTGAAATTTGAGAACCCAAGTGACAGATCAAGAAGATCTAGACGTCAAGTCCTACAATTTAAATTTGGCAAAATCGCGCGTGCTGTGTTCCGTCATACGCCAATCGCCGTCGCCATATTGTCCATTTTACACGTCTAGCCGTTAGTATAATTTTTACACGACTAGCCGTGAGAAGCGGTCCTTTCACAGCCCTCCTGAATCCCGAAAATGTCATTTTCAGTTAGTGTAGGAAGAAAATATAGTTTTTTTGCTTTTCCCGATAAGAACAAGCATCGGAAAGTTTCCAAACAGTGGTTGGATAAAATTAAAAGATCAAATTTCGTTCCCACGCAAAGAACATTCGAAAATGCTCGGCTCACTGCAGAGTGCAGAGACAACGATTTCGAGAAAAGTTCATTGTCGAAACAAGAATTAGGTACTTGGTGGTAAAACGTAACTATTTTTAAAGAAAGATGTTGTTCCTTCGATACAATATTAAATGGAATTGATAACGACAAAGACAAGAAGCAGCCATTACAAGAACGAGCATATAATAATCACGCGAGAAGGCAGAGGAAGGACTGAAGGAGTTAATTGATAGTATATTCAATCGATTCGACAAGTAAACAGGTGAATATTATCAAATTCTAAAAAAATAAGTGCAAAATAATGCATTTTTTTTCCTACACGAGTAAATTGGCGAGTAAATCGGTTTAAATACTAGGGCGTGTGAATGTTCTAATAGCTATTAACATACCTAGGAATGTTATGATTCATAACATCCGAGGTTTGTTCAATAGTTTATCGGTTTAAAGCGATTAAAGCCAAAATTAAAAAAATGTTGCGTGAATTTGCGTCATTTTGACAATCGAGATGACAGCATTTGAATGGGGTCATTGTTGTCATGAATGGTTAATGGGCTTGTTGTCTAGAAACCATTAGATAACGTTATGATCTGCTTACCAGCCTATTTTTATGCATGTTCAGAACGCTTTAATCGCCTGAAACCGGTAATAGTTATTTACGTAATTAGTTATGAAAAGTCCTATATTGTTTGACGAGTCGTAATATTTGCCAAAACGAGCGATAGCGGGTTTTGCAACATTATGCGAGTCAAACAATTTTGGCTTTTCATAACGTTTTCGCCCAATTGTGTGTAATACCTCTCTTACCGGCGTAGTTAAAATAAGGTGTAAGTTCGATTTACCAAACGCGGTTTGGTTTCCAAGGCAACGAAAAATAACAATGCTGTTATGAAAATAACAGCACGCATTTAGCCAGAACATGCACGGTAAGTAAAACAATTGAACTGGCAAAGGTGTAGAGAGCATTTGGAAAATTCAGCGATCTGTCAAACAGGATTTGTTTAATGGCTGTCGAAAAATGTTCAGGAATTTAATTTCAATTGTGCGAAAAATCATATACGATACACGGTTGTTAAGTACATCTAACATAATCTTGGAAATTGCAAGAACTCGTCTTCGACTCGTTTTTGCAAACCTTTCCTCGATTCTGTTATACTGTACTTACCAACCTAATATCGTAATATACTATTTCCGTACAACATTTTACCTAATTGTGTAAAATCCAACTTTTCAAAACGCAAGTAGGTAAAAAATGTTTATAGTTTAAAAGTGCCTAAAATAATTATTTGTTATTAGAACGATCTGTTCAAATCGAACCGTAACAAACCCCAACAATATTGTTAAAAACCTCAGGTTGCGCTACTCCACGCTTCGATGCTTGCATCAATGACGTCACCGCGAGCCGCCAGCAACGAGTTCACGACACCTTTAAGTACCATCAGCAGTTGCTTCTAAGTCTGTATCAATGCTGTGCAAAAATTCAAAATCCTACGATACACCTTTCAAAAGATATTTAAAAATAACATTTAAAAATTAAGATTTTTGGCGGCTTATAACATCAAGAGGAATCACAATTGACCAATAATTTTTGCACCAAGCTTCAACATTTGAACAGTATATTCTGTGGTATAAAGGACGTGGAGTCTTTCAGATTCACCCTGTATGTGTCGTGTTGGTTTCTGTAAACATCTTTCGTTGACTTTTATTACAGCATTTCATCTCATTTTTTCAGGTTGTCCCAGTTCTAGTTTTCGTCACCTTATTAACAGGATAGAATACAAAATCAAAATACTAAATAACTATGCCTGAACCACACGAAAGAGAAAACGTACTTTCTCGCCGTCTAAACAAGATATTGGAAGCCAGATTTGAAAATGATCAGGTAAAATAAAACATACGCCTCAAAGGCAAACATAAAAATTAAAATTTCACCCCAGGACACCTTGGAAGCTCTCAAACAACTGTCTTCGTTTTACACTGAAAACACGTTACAAGCCCGACGAAATTTACGTAGCCAAATCGAGAAAAGAAGTTTGGACATCAACGAGAATTTCCTGCGTTCGTTCAGAGAGGTGAAGGAGTCTTTCGATGAGGTCTACAATGATATTGGGGAAATGAGCAAATCGATTCAAGAAATGACGAGTCGGTTGCAAAATGCAAAAGTGCAAACGAAACAATTGTTGGATCAGACGAAAACTTTACGAGAAGAAAGGTTTGGATAATTGGATATAATGTAGTACAGTAGGTGAGTTTGTAAATGCCCACGACACCGCGACGAATCACCTCACAGGTTCGCAGCACGATACAGTTGATCGATTAAATGATCGGGTTGGGTTGGACATTTTCAAAGTCTCCGACTGTACAAATAGGCTGCAACCACAACAGAAGGACAAAAATAAGCTCTAATGTCTAGGAAAGGGTTTATAATCGAGAATAAAAAGTTAGTAGCACCTTTAAAGGGATGGTCACGAGAAAATAGCAAGTTCGACCAAGTGCTATCCAGGTTTCAAATCGAATGTGACTGTTTTTTTCAATTTTTAACAGCGAAAATAGAGAATAGTTCCAACTTTGTGTCAACAGACTTCGTAAAATATGCAAGAAACTTGTAAAATATAAAGCGAAACCACATGAAACTTTTAATTTATCAGTCGCTGTTTGGTAACATTCGCTTGCCAATATAATAGAGCGTGGTATAAACAAAATAAAATGGCCATATTTCTTGGAAAAAAAGCCGTCAAAGCCCTACAATTTTATTTCATTTATTTAAAAAGACTTTCGAATCTATTGCTTAACGTAATTTTTCACATAAATCCTCCAGATTAGCCCTAAGAACAAAAACCCCGCTTTTTTTGTTTTTTTTTACAAATATCCTTTATAAAACATTAAATTCTCTACAAGAGTGGTCGGAACAACTATAGCAGTCAAGATTGTCGTTTAGTTTGCACGCGCCATTAAAGTTCGATGTTCGCAACTCGTGTAACAATAATTGCTTACTTATGAGCTCTAGGTTACGAATCTGCTTGTTGTCCAAAAATCGTCCCTTGGAAAAGAAAGTTATTATGCAAAAAAGGTGAATAAATGTGTATTAATATCTCGAAATCAGCTGCCGTGAAAATCGTCATTTTTGGCTGCCATTGGTCTCAGGAGAATAGTATATAGGAACTTTCCTTTAAGGCCATGATTCCCCAAATAACAACTACAAATTTCTAATTTTTGAAGCAAAATTGCTTGCACGTCAACAACAGTAATAGTTTATCTTAGCGTCCACATTGTTTATCTCATTCTTAGTAATATGTTTTCTATTCTCATCTTTTTCTGTAAAGTCGGTCAGTACAAGTGTTTCATCTGCATTAGCGACGTCACATTCACAATTCAGATGTCTAACTGCAAGGTCGAACTCAGCTCCGCCCACCACTCTGGTACTGAAAACCAGCGGTTCCCTATTATGGGATTCTGTGTCATGGAGATTTTACTGCAAGTTTCTACCAAATATTTACAGAATTAGGGCCCGTTGCTTTTGATTTCTGGCAAAAATCCTCGGACAGTTCGATTTTATTCTGTTATAAAGCGGTTCTGAGGGTGCAGTAGTATAAATATTTTTTTCACTTCAGGTTTAACGGGAAATGAATAATGATCCTAATTTGTATGTTCTTAACTTAAAAAAATTCGTAGATTCCGAATCCTTCCAGAAAAATGTATGATTCCATTTGAAAAAATTGGCAATCTCGGAGACGGTAGAAACTTCTACTTTTTCACAGAATTTGTAAAGATGTACAGCAACTGACTTTAATATACAAATTCCTCTAAATAAATAAAAAACAAATTTTTTTCACCCTTACAATGACATTTCTCGAAAAAATGGCACTAAGGTTTTCGATCAGAAAAAAATCAGCTATTAAATCCAATGATAAAAATATATAGTTATACATAGGTTTTTTTCCCAGCACCGTTTTTTGGCCAAAAGGGCACCAAGTATGAACACATTTTTGAAAGCAAAATTCGAAGAGAATTCATATGGTAACGCGAAAAATGGGGGTTTGCATTTAAATTTTTAAAGTTGATGTGCCAAAAAGGCACTTTCCGTGAACCGATGTGGCCCAAAATCTAATCAGCACCTACAAATTGCATACTAAATACGTGTGTCAAATTTCATCTCGATACGTTCAGTAGTTTGAGCTGTAACGTGATCACAGACAGACAGACAGACACACAGACAGACATTTTTCAAAAACCACTTTTTCGGATTCCCTGGAGCCTAAAACGTAAAGATTTGACGTTTTTGGAGATTCGATTTTTCGATCGATTTTAGTAACTGCTCCGCGAAGCGTAGAAGTTAAAAATCCCGAAAATACCTAAAAACACTCCATTTCACAGTACCTACGATAACGATTTGTCTGTCTGTGTGTCTGTCTGTCTGTCTGTGATCACGCTACAGCTCAAACTACTGAACGTATCGAGATGAAATTTGGCACACGTATTTAGTATGCAATTTGTAGGTGCCGATTAGATTTTGGGCCACATCGGTTCACGGAAAGTGCCTTTTTGGCACATCAACTTCAAAAATTTAAATGCAAACCCCCATTTTTCGCGTTACCATATGAATTCTCTTCGAATTTTGCTTTCAAAAATGTGTTCATACTTGGTGCCCTTTTGGCCAAAAAACGGTACCGGGAAAAAAACCTATGTATAACTATATATTTTTATCATTGGATTTAATAGCTGATTTTTTTTCTGATCGAAAACGTTAGTTCCATTTTTTCGAAAAATGTCATTGTAAGGGTGAAAAAAATTTGTTTTTCATTTATTTAGAGGAATTTGTATATTAAAGTTAGCTGCTGTACATCTTTACAAATTCTGTGAAAAAGTAGAAGTTTCTACCGTCTCCGAGATTGCCAATTTTTTAACACGCTTGCGGTGTTTCTTTTTGACATATTATCATTTCACAGGGAAACAAACTGCGACAATCACTATACTATGCATGTGCATTTACAAAAGTTATCCGGCTCTAATGGTTGCTATTTTGAAGTGCCATTTCAATAAACGATTTTGAATGTAGCAGGTAGATAGATAGCTCGTACGAGGGCTTGACAACTGGGTAAAAATATGTACACAAAAATTTGTAAGTATATACAAAATTTTTAAGAAGTTTCGAGAAAATTCCCAGAAAATGCAAAAATATCCAAAAAATGTCCAAAACCAAGAAATTTCCAATTTCACGCTTGTACATCAACATTTCCAAGTTGTCAACCCCTCGGGTAGGTATAGGTAATATACATAGAATTAATTTAGTCCCTTAATGGGTAGAAAATATGAAAAAACTGTTTATTTTATTTATCAACCAGAGAATGGAGAAACAAAAATCATCAAGTCGTTTTCAACTGTTGTTTTGACAGTTCCGGGAGATAATGTGAAAAATAGAATGTCTTAAGTTTGGCCTCCATTTTAGCTTTAAAAAAATTTTCGTCGCGAATAATTTTTTTATGCAAAAAACCCTTGGGTGTCCATATTACGAAATAGCAGTATGACCGCCGTGTTACGTGAAGTTGTCCCTGCACTTGATAATAATAGTCGTGCGTCTCTTTGAGCACAAAATCCTCACCATCCATTCTTCCACACTTAATTTTTTTAGCTTCAATTGCCTCCAGCGGTGTTAGATTGCGTGCAGAATAAGGACATTTAATTTCCAAAAGTCCTTCAGTGCCAATGAGCCCATCTGGCGTAGCACCTAAATATGGCATGACTGGATCGACATAAAAACCGCATTCTATGATATCTTCCCTTAAAAATTCTGAGAAATGTTCACGGGCGATGGGTTCCATGTCATGTCCATATTTAGTGGCTGCGGATCCAAAGAATCCCTTTAAAATATTTTTGGCGCACAACTCGGGATTAGCCCTTGCAGTCATTTTAGCAATTTTTCCAAAATTGGAAGCCGTTAATCGTTTTTCGCGCTCTTCTCTCCATGTTATAATAATAATAATAATAATAATAATGTATATTTTGGTGCTAATATACAAAAAAAGTATTTACACCCGTCAAAATAACATACATTCACAATGAACAATCACAAAATATCAGTCAGAATCACAGTTATAAAATTCACTTACATTATAAAGACACTTCAGCACAAGAAACTTTCTTAACTTGTTCTTAAATATCTGATGACTACGGATGTTATAGAAATGGTTGGGCAAATTATTGTATAATAATATGCAGTTATAGCATGCAGATTTTTTGAAGAACGAACTATTTATCTTCGGAATACTCAATTTTTTATCGCCATTTCTTGTCCCATATGGATGACTCTGCCCTAATTTGATGAAGTAATTCATATTTTTATGAACAAACAAGATACATTTAAAAACATAGATGGCGGTTACAGTTAAAATCTGATTCTCCCGGAAAGCACTACGGCAACTTTCACGAGGTTTCAAATTAAAGATTAAGCGTATGATCCTTTTTTGTGCCAGGAAGACTCTATTCACTTCCGTACCCGCTCCCCAGGAAATAATATTGTAGGCTATGTGACTGTATGCCAACGCATAATAAACATTTAATATGCTGAGTATATTTAAAGATTCCTTCAATTGTAGCAATGCAAAAAAGGCACTACCTAATTTTCCCACAACGTGGTCAATGTATTTCGTCCAACTGAGATTCTGCTCAACTATTGTACCTAGGAGCCTGACATGGCTTTTACATTCTAGTATTAGGTCGCCCTCTACTTTGAGTGAGTTAGGCAACTTGTCCTTCTGTATGAAAAACTTGATACATTCAGTTTTGGTTTCATTTAGGATCAGCCTGTTTCTTTGGCACCACGCAGACAGCTCATCGCAATTTATAGAGATCTTTTGACATAATTCTTCAATATTATTTGCAGATACACTTATAGCAACATCATCAGCGAACATCGTCACTTGACCACAGCTCAAGCTATTCGGGAGATCGTTAACGTATAGTAAAAAGAGTAGTGGACCAAGCACTGAGCCTTGTGGTACCCCTAACTCTATAGTTTTTTCTTGTGAAAATGTGCTGTTGCCAATTTTTACCATCAGCTTGCGGTCACTGACATACGATTTTATCCAACTTAATATTGGGCCTCTTATTCCTAAATGATATAGTTTTACTTCCAACATTTCCATATTTACAGTGTCAAATGCACACGATAAATCGAAAAGCAGCATAGCAACCAGCATTCCGCCATTTAATGCACTATAGACAAAATTCAGAGTTTGAAAACAACCAGTTTCCGTGGACTTGTTTGCTGTAAACCCATGCTGATTTACACATAGTAAATTGTAGGTGTTTAGGAAATCCACGAGTCTGTTGAAGATTATGCGCTCAAATACTTTCGATATAATATTTAACAATGCGATCTGTCTGTAGTTGTTTATGTCAGTTATTTCACCCTTTTTATACAAAGGCACAGCAATTGCAGTTTTTAGACCTGTCGGGAAAATTCCAGTTTGAATAGAATGGTTGAAAATTAGGACTAGAGGATCACAGATGATATCACAGACAGTTTTTATTAGTGAGGTAGTCAAGCCATCGAGGCCTATGTAATTCTTTTGTTTTAAAGATTGAGCTGTATTTTTAATTTCATTTGCTGTAATTGGCGCAAAGAACATAGAGTTATTCATGCATGATTGGGTTGTACATGGAAGAGAGAGGTTTTCCCCAAAACAATTATTAATCTTAGTTTTTGCCATTGAGGAGAAGTGAGCTGCAAATTTGTCAGCTATATCTGTTGGATTTGAAATAACCTGGTTATTTACACTTAATTCAATGGCATCCACCTTATGCCAAGCCTTTCATTGACTATCTGCCATGTAGTTTTTGTTCGATTCTCTGACTGTTCAATTTTGGCACTATAGTAATCTAGTTTAGCTGTTTTGATGCTTTTCCTGTATTTTTTCTTTAAAGTATTAAGATTTTGATTGAATACCGCAGTGTTCACGGAACCCAACAGTGTTTCTTGTTGTCGAATTTCATTACGCATAGACAGGAGATCGTCATTGAACCACCGATTGACTTTTTTGTTATTATTGGCATTTTTGACTATTGAACGTGACTGATCTTTGGGAATATCAGCTAAAGCTTGGATTTCCTCCTGGCTTCTTTGCAGTTTTTTAAGAAAGATTTCTTTCTGTTTTTCAAGTTCTTCTTTATCTAACAGCAATTCCGAATCATCAGCAACCCCATAGTCATCATCAGGTCCTGCAGGTTTTGTGGTGGCGGGGTTTCGCCGCTTATTTTTGGAATTTGCAAATAATTTCCTGTTGCATTGCAGTTTTCTTTTTTTGGCAGATACAAATTTTTTTGAGTGATAGCCAGGGCTACGCTGGGTAATGGCCTTGTGAACAACATTCTGAAATTCACCCTTGCTATTGACGGATAATGCTGCAGCAACACAACGCATTTCGTAACCACCATTTCTCGAATAGTCTACTCGTTTTCCCCCTACAAATTTTGCCAGGACTGAATTGTAATTTTCAGCTGCATTATTTGTCATATTCTGAATGAGACTGTCGCTATGATATACCAATCGGTTCGCTAGAGACAATAGGTCATTATATATGCCACAAAATTTTAAATCGGGTACGTAATTGCATTCAGTAGGAACTGGAACATCTTTCTTTTTGCAAAAATACAAATCACAGTTGGGATGATTGCCGAAAACATGATCAACACTATTTCGAATATCGGTTTTCAGTTTTAATATTTTTTCACCGATGGGTAATTCTTGGGAACGCCTGTAAGAAATGGCCTTACTGACAGCAACTCGAAGTCTTTCTATATTAGCTCTTATAATTTTTTTTAATTGAGAACTGACTTGCGACCCAGTGGAACTAAATTTTTTGTCAGCCAAACCATTTAATTTTGTCTGGTAGTTTCTAAGAATATGATTACTGCATTCGATCTTTTGAACCAAAAACGATCCATATGGCTTCTCTACTAAAATATTTTGAAATCTTCGTTGGTCTATATAGACTTTTGTGTTGAGTTTCTTGAGCCGCCATCAAACTGCGTCTCGCTGATGACGGCCAAATAGCCAGAAACCGGTTCGAGACTGTTTGATGGCGGCTCAAGAAACTCTGTCGTATTTTTCTCTGTTTGAATAATGCGGTTTGCCACCTTTTGGTAATTTGAGTGTCCCGGGCTTGATTTCAGAATTTTACGCCGTGGAGCGTTTTCTGCTAAATCTTGTGCTCACTGGACTTGTTGTTTTGTGTGGTAGAGGGCGCTGTTGCTCTTTATCACTATTTTGAAATCTTCGTTGGTCTATATAGACTTTTGTGTTGAGTTTCTTGAGCCGCCATCAAACTGCGTCTCGCTGATGACGGCCAAATAGCCAGAAACCGGTTCGAGACTGTTTGATGGCGGCTCAAGAAACTCTGTCGTATTTTTCTCTGTTTGAATAATGCGGTTTGCCACCTTTTGGTAATTTGAGTGTCCCGGGCTTGATTTCAGAATTTTACGCCGTGGAGCGTTTTCTGCTAAATCTTGTGCTCACTGGACTTGTTGTTTTGTGTGGTAGAGGGCGCTGTTGCTCTTTATCACTATTTTGAAATCTTCGTTGGTCTATATAGACTTTTGTGTTGAGTTTCTTGAGCCGCCATCAAACTGCGTCTCGCTGATGACGGCCAAATAGCCAGAAACCGGTTCGAGACTGTTTGATGGCGGCTCAAGAAACTCTGTCGTATTTTTCTCTGTTTGAATAATGCGGTTTGCCACCTTTTGGTAATTTGAGTGTCCCGGGCTTGATTTCAGAATTTTACGCCGTGGAGCGTTTTCTGCTAAATCTTGTGCTCACTGGACTTGTTGTTTTGTGTGGTAGAGGGCGCTGTTGCTCTTTATCACTATTTTGAAATCTTCGTTGGTCTATATAGACTTTTGTGTTGAGTTTCTTGAGCCGCCATCAAACTGCGTCTCGCTGATGACGGCCAAATAGCCAGAAACCGGTTCGAGACTGTTTGATGGCGGCTCAAGAAACTCTGTCGTATTTTTCTCTGTTTGAATAATGCGGTTTGCCACCTTTTGGTAATTTGAGTGTCCCGGGCTTGATTTCAGAATTTTACGCCGTGGAGCGTTTTCTGCTAAATCTTGTGCTCACTGGACTTGTTGTTTTGTGTGGTAGAGGGCGCTGTTGCTCTTTATCACTATTTTGAAATCTTCGTTGGTCTATATAGACTTTTGTGTTGAGTTTCTTGAGCCGCCATCAAACTGCGTCTCGCTGATGACGGCCAAATAGCCAGAAACCGGTTCGAGACTGTTTGATGGCGGCTCAAGAAACTCTGTCGTATTTTTCTCTGTTTGAATAATGCGGTTTGCCACCTTTTGGTAATTTGAGTGTCCCGAGCTTGATTTCAGAATTTTACGCCGTGGAGCGTTTTCTGCTAAATCTTGTGCTCACTGGACTTGTTGTTTTGTGTGGTAGAGGGCGCTGTTGCTCTTTATCACTATTTTAAAATTTTTTTGTAAACGCTGCTGTCACCGTCACCAACCAAAAACGCGTATTTTACTCCGTGCATTGCAATGCTTTGTTTGAAGCCTTCTAATATTATAGTCGTTTCCATGCCGGTCGAGGAGCCTGTCCAATTTTTATAACAAATATGCCCTTCTAAATTTTTCGCAAATTTACAGGTGCTGCAGTATTTGTTTTTAGTGCCGTAGCAGAATGCGGAGGTACTCTTGTCTTAGCTTATTCGCTCGCTCGCTCGATCGCTCGCTCGATCGCTCCTCAGTCTGTCCGTCGGATAACTTGAGAACGGATCGAGATATCGAGCTGAAACTTGGTAGGCAGCTTCGTCTCCCGAAAAGTAAGGCGGGGATTGCTTTTGGGCCATATCGGACCAAGGGGGTGGGAGCTAGGGGTGAGAAACCGAAAAACTACTAATTGCAATAACTCGAGAACTAGTGGAGATATCTTGCTGAAAATTAGTATGCACGTTCGACCTTCAAGTCTGTTGAAAGTGAGGGGGTGCCAATTTCGGGGGATGAAATTTAGGGGATGAAAACCACAAAAAATATGATAACTCCGCAAGGGTTGCACGCAGCTGTCGGAAACTCAACGTACACACATATATCGGTGAAATCTTGTGGGGGATGCGTTTTTTCGTAAAATCGAACAAATGGGGTGGAAATTAGGGGTAGCAACTCGAAATTCCGCTTAATAAGTACTAGTCGAAATTGGCGTCATTCGATAGCTTTCCATTAATTATTCAAAAAAGGTGTCATTCATATTTTGCGAAAAACCACCCTTATAGGCGCTACAACCCCTAACATGCAGAAACACAAAAATACGAGAACTCAAAAACTACTCAACGTATCAAGGCAGAATTTGGTTTGTGAATTTCCAGTGACATTATAGGTGGATGGACAAATTTTCAAAAATATCTAACAAAGGGGATGAAATTTAAGGGTTGAAACTTGAAATTTCTTCAAGTAAATGGTAGCCTAAAATTACGGGGTTCGATAGATTTCGGTCAACTATTGAAAAAAGGTCTTATGAGTTTTCAATCTAAAACCAACCCCTGGGCCATTAACCACCCCTAACTCTTTGCAAGTCGATAATTATATTTTATTTATTTTTTCTGAAACCCTATTGGTTTATTTATGAACAACTGAAGTCAGTAAATACGCAAGGAGTTATGTCACACCGGAAAAATAAACTCACCCCTGTCAATCATAAAGGGGTGAAATCATGAGGTGTTGAAAACATGAATCTACAAATTACCTTAATTTTTAAACGAATTGCGTTAGGGTGGTGAAATTGAAAACACAACTTCCTTTAGGGCATGTGGGGGTGGTGAAATAGGGGGTTGGAGTTTAGGGGTTGAAACGTCCATAAAGCCCTGTAATTTGACACAGAGAAGCAATATCTTCTGCGAAACTGTGACATCTTACACACTGCATCTTCGAGAAGGGAAGATCGAATTTTAGGAGAAAATTATCGAAGGGGATGAAAGTTAGGGGTGGAAACTCGAATTTTCAATGAAGAATGTATAGTTGAAAATATTACCATTCGAAAGCTTTCTATTGAAGGTACAAAAAAGGTCATATTCATCATTCGCGAAAAACGACCCTTAAAGGCGGTACAACCCCCTAACATGCCGAAACAAAAAAATGCGAGAACTCAAAAACTGCTCAACGTATCAGGGCTAAATTTGATGTGGTAATTTACAGCGCCACTGTAGGCGGATGGGCAAATTTTCATTAATATCTAACAAGGGGGATGAAATTTAAGGGTTGAAACTGGAAATTTTTTCATGTAAGTGGTGGAATAAAATTATGGGGTTCAATAGATTTCGGTCAACCATTGAAAAAAGTCTTATGAGTCTTCATCCTAAAACCAACCCCTACGCTACTAACAACCCCTAAGCCCTAGCAAGCGGAGTAAATATATTTCATTTATTTTTTTTTTGCTTTCTTCTAATTTGTTATTAATTTAAAGTGATTTTCATTAATTTTTGACCCATCCACAATTTTTCAACCCCTTTCATGATATGTGAACCCTCAAAGAGCAAAATTTACCCAGACCGCTTCTTTTTCGGGTGATTTCCGCTGGTTAATTTTGTAAAATTCGCGCAGTTTTGCCTTATGAATTGTTCTTGCCTTTTTCACTTTTTCGACCCCTTCGCAATGTTTCAACCCCCAAAAGTCAAATTTGCATAATTGGCTTATTTTCGTGTTATTTTCTGTAATTCTACTTAATTACGATTAATTCTCATCCCTTTTAACTTTTCATCCCCCTTTACAATTTTTCAACCCCCTAAGTGTTTATTTTGCAAAATTCACATAATTTAGTTTTCCTTCGGTAATAAATTGAACTCAATTGGATTATGTTTATCTTTTTCACTTTTCCAACCCCCTTCGCAACATTTCAACCCCCAAAATCTAAATTTGCATAATTGGTTTACTTTCGTGTTATTTTCTGTAATTCTGCTTAATTACGATTAATTCTCATCCACTTTGACGTTTCATCCCCCTTTACAATTTTTCAACCCCCTAGGTGTTAGTTTTGCCAAATTCGGATATTTTCGTTTTTCTTCTGTAATAAATTGAACCCATTTGGATGAATGAATTTTTCACTTTTTTCATCCCCCTTCGCAATGTTTGAAGTCTTCAAAAAACTAAATTTACATAATTGGGTTAATTTGGTGTTATTTTCCGTAATTTTACTTAGCCACGGTTAATCCTGATACCTTTTGATTTTTCATCCACCTTTACGATTTTTCAACCCCCTAAGTGCTAATTTTGCAAAATTCGCATAATTTCGTTTTTCGACGGTTATAAAATTGAACGCATTTGGGATTCAGTTTACCTCGCGCAGTTTTGCCTTATGAATTGTTCTTGCCTTTTTCACTTTTTCGACCCCTTCGCAATGTTTCAACCCCCAAAAGTCAAATTTGCATAATTGGCTTATTTTCGTGTTATTTTCTGTAATTCTACTTAATTACGATTAATTCTCATCCCTTTTAACTTTTCATCCCCCTTTACAATTTTTCAACCCCCTAAGTGTTTATTTTGCAAAATTCACATAATTTAGTTTTCCTTCGGTAATAGATTGAACTCAAATGGATTATGTTTATCTTTTTCACTTTTCCAACCCCCTTCGCAACATTTCAACCCCCAAAATCTAAATTTGCATAATTGGTTTACTTTCGTGTTATTTTCTGTAATTCTGCTTAATTACGATTAATTCTCATCCACTTTGACGTTTCATCCCCCTTTACAATTTTTCAACCCCCTAGGTGTTAGTTTTGCCAAATTCGGATATTTTCGTTTTTCTTCTGTAATAAATTGAACCCATTTGGATGATGATTAAATTTTTCACTTTTTTCATCCCCCTTCGCAATGTTTCAAGTCTTCAAATGCTAAATTTACATAATTGGGTTAATTTGGTGTTATTTTCCGTAATTTTACTTAGCCACGGTTAATCCTGATACCTTTTGATTTTTCATCCACCTTTACGATTTTTCAACCCCCTAAGTGCTAATTTTGCAAAATTCGCATAATTTCGTTTTTCGACGGTTATAAAATTGAACGCATTTGGGATTCAGTTTACCTTTTACAATTTTTCAGTTTCCTTCGCAATAGGTAGGTATAAGTGCTTATTTCAACCCCCACAAAAGTTTTTATTGCATAATTTGGTTATTTTAGTGTTTTATTTCGTAATTCTACTTAATCCACACTTCATTTTCATTCCTCTTGACTTTTCATCACCTTTTTTCATTACCTTGGACTTCTCATTCCCTTTTTCAACCCCCTTAGTGCTAATTCTACATATCTACTTCGCAAATATGATGTTTTTTTGTTAACTCTCTACTGTTTAATTATGTACGGCCAATTTTCATAATTTCGTCTTTTTAACACCACTGTGCGTCTGCGGAGGCACTACTACTAGGTGCAGATTTATAAAATCTGCACCCGACTCCACCAGTAAATTCAGCTCGCCCCTACATACACATTAACAAGGTAAACATCTACAGGGACACACATCGCATTGATATACATCTTTCGTTGGCTTTTTATATGTCAAGAGATTTGAAAAGTTGGTGTACATTTTTTCATCTAATTTTAGGCTGATTTTACTAATTATTTTTTATCTATAGGTACCAATTTTTAAATTGCGACGATCTGTCAAAAAAGTCCACGTTGCTTACATTCCTGAAAAGCTGATTTTTTGTGTATCTATGAGTGTTAAAATCTAATATGGCACCCATAAGAAAAAGAAAAGTTGACTGCCTTTGCTCAAAATCTAGAAGCCCTAGAAAATCTCTGCCAGTGCCATTTAATTAACAGCTGTCAAAAATATTAAACTCGCAAGTTACAGGTAAATAACATCATTCATTAAGAAGATATGAATTTTTCTTTAAAATCGCAATTTTCAAATTTTGCGGGATAACTTAGGAACGAACCGAGGTATTGGGGAATTCTTCTCAGAAATAGCGCGACTTTTCTCTAATTTAACCGACTCCGTATCTTTCACGGTTTAGGAACCACCCTGTAGGTATGATGTCTGAATGTAGGTGAAGTCTGTCGTAGGCAATATAAATTATCTTTAAATAAATGACACTTAAATTATCTTCATCCTGTAGTATGTTCCTTCATCTACAAAATGCACCCTCAATCACTTCGTTAGGCACTCGTTCACTCGTACCTCCTGTAACCATGAAGTCCTGCGACGAGAAAGCTGCGGTCATCTTTGGCTCAGACTTAAAACATTTTCTAAAGAGATTTTCTAAACTTTAACAAAACGGTCATCAAGAAAAATGTACGGGTATGTAAAATGCCAATACCTTTGGCACGGTTGCGTATATCAGTGTTGGTGTATGGTAGCGTAGCGTAGGTCGAATAATTATGTATACGATAAACTGAAACAATTGTGAAATAGAATGTAGAATATCGAGTATGATATATTATTTCCAATGATAATTGTTTTGAAAATGAGAAATGGAAGTATACATAATGGATATGCAGATATATTAAAAAGTTTCCCTGCAAAACGTTTTATAAAAGTGGGCAGCTAAGAAAGCGGCTGGAACCTCTCCATCATTGATTATCGTGTAGGTAATAGTCAATTGGACACGAACATTTTCAGACCGCTCGTCATTGTGATTAATTTCACACTTTTCTGGCAAATAACGACATCACTTTTAATATTTGACATCTTATTTTTAAGGTTAATATCCTGTCACATATACTGTCACCAATTTTAGCTATACTTTATTCACATATACACTGTGGAATCAGAATTTAAGCATATGTGCGTTTAATATTCTTACAAAATTTTAATTTAATTTACGTAAGGGGCACTAAATGTGAATTTACATTTTGTCTTATTTAAAACCAGATATTGAAGGCCTTTCTAGAAGTTAAATGAGAGTATAATTTTATCATTTGAAAATTGATGAGCAAAAAACGCACTTGCTGCGGGTATATTGCCTAACTTTTATTCGCTCGCTCGCTCGCTCGCTCCTCAGTCTGTCCGTCAGATAACTTGAGAACGGACTGAGATATCGAGCTGAAACTTGGTATACGGCTTTGCCTCCCAAAAAGTAAGGCGGGGATTACTTTTGGGTCACATCGGACCAAGGGGGTGGGAGTTAGGGGTGAAAAACCGAAGAACTATTAATTGCAATAACTCGAGAACTACTGGAGCTATCTTACTGAAACTTGGTATGCATGTTCTTCCTTCAAGTCCGTTGAAAGTGAGAGGGGTGCCAATTTCGGGGGATGAAATTTAGGAGATGAAAATCACAAAAAATGTGATAATTCCGCGAGGGTTGCACGCATCCATCTAAAACTCAACATACACATATATTTCGATGAAACCTTACGGGGGATGTTTTTTCCGCAAACTCGGATTGAGGGTGTGGAAATTTGGGGTTGTAACTCAAAATTTTGCTTAATAAGTATTGGTCGAAATTGGCGTTATTCGATAGCTTTTCGTTAATGGTTCAAAAAAGGTGTTACTCATATTTTACGAAAAACCACCCTTAAAGGCGCTACAACCCCTAACATGCAAAAATACAAAAATACGAGAACTCAACAACCACTCAGCGTATATCAACGCAGAATTTGATGCGGTAATTTTCAGTGACTCTGGAGGGGGATGGACGAATTTTTACTAACATCCAATAAAGGGGATGAAATTTAGGGGTTGAAACTTGAAATTTCTTCAAGTAAATGGTAGTATAAAATTACGGGGTTCGATAGATTTCTATCAACCATTGAAAAAAGTCTTATGAGTTTTCAACCTAAAATCAACCCCTAGGCTACTAACAACCCCTAACGCTTTGTCAGTGGTTAAATAGGTTTTATTTATTTTTACTGAAATTCTATTGACTTATTTATGAACAACCGAAGTAAGCAAATACACAAAGAGTTATGTAACAGCGGAAAAATAAATTCACCCCTGTAAATCATAAAGGGGTGAAATCTTAGGGGATTGAAACTGAAAATCTATTAATTGCTATAACTCGAGAACTGCTGAAGGCATCTTACTGAAACTTGGTACGCATGTTCGACCTTCAAGTCTATTGAACGTGAGGGGGTCCCTAGTTGGGGGATGAAATTTAGGGGATGAAAATCTCAAAAAAAGTAATAACTCCGCAAGTGTTGCACGCATCCATCTGAAACTCAACACACACATATATTTCGATGAAACCTTACAGGGGATGTTTTTTTCGCAAAATCGGAAGGAGGGGGTGGAAATTGGGGGTTGTAACTTAAAATGCTGCTTAATAAGTATCGGTCGAAATTGGCGTCATTCGATAGCTTTCCGTTAATGATTCAAAAAAGGTGTTAATCATATTTTACCAAAAACCACCCTTAAAGGCGCTACAACCCCTAACATGCAGAAATACAAAACGTCGGATAACTTGAGAACATTGAATGAGGTGTCGAGATCAAATTTACTATACGGCTTTGTGCCCTAAAAGTAAGGCGGGGATTGCTTTTGGGCCATATCGGACCAAGGGGGTGGAAATTAGGGGTTGTAACCCACAATTCCGATCTATAAGTATTGGTCGAAATTAGCGTCATTCGATAGCTTACCGTTAATGATTTAAAAAAGGTGTTATTCATACTTTGCAAAAAAACACCCTCAAAGGCGCTACAACCCCTAATATGCGGAAACACAAAAATACCAGAACTTAAAAACTGTTCGACGTATCAATGCAGGATTTGGTGTTCTAATCTACAGTGACATTGTAGGTGGATGAGCAAATTTTCATTACGATCTAACAAAGGGGGTTAAATTTAAGGGTTGAAACTGGAAATTTCTTCAGATAAGTGTTGTATTAAATCACAGGGTTCAAAAGACTTCGTTAATCATTGAAAAAAGGTCTTATGAGTCTTCAACCTAAAACCAATCCTTAGGCTACTAACACCCCTAAACCTCGATATGTGAACCCACAAAAAGCAAAATTTCCGCAGACCGCTTCTTTTTAGTGTAATTTTCGAAAGTTCTACTTTACTACAGTCACTTTTCACCCCCTTAACTTTTTATCCCCCTTCACAATTTTGCAACCCCTCGAACGTTAAATTGGCCAAATTCGTGCAATTTTGTCTTTCTTCGGTAATAAATTTTACTCTTTTGGATAATATTTACATTTTTCACTTTTTCAACCCCCTCGCAATATTTCAACCCTCCAAGGGCTAAATTTGCATAATTGTCTTATTTTTGTATTATTTTCTGTAATTCTACTTAACTTGGGTTAATTTTCACCCTCTTTGACTTTTCATCCCCCTTTACAATTTTTCAACCCCCTAAGCACCCATTTTACTAAATTCAATATTTCAACCCTCCAAGGGCTAAATTTGCATAATTGTCTTATTTTTGTATTATTTTCTGTAATTCTACTTAACTTCGGTTAATTTTCACCTTCTTTGACTTTTCATCCCCCTTTACAATATTTCAACCCCCTAAGCACCCATTTTACTAAATTCGTCCAATTTAGTTTTTTCTTTGGCCATAAGTTGAATTTATATAAGTAGCTTGTGTTTTCCTTTTTCACTTTTTCCACCCCACTGGCAATATTTCAACCCCCCAGAAGAAACATAAAAATACCAGAACTTAAAAACTGTTCCACGTATCAATGCATCAGGATTTGGTGTTCTAATTTATAGTGACATTGTAGGTGGATGAGCAAATTCTCATTACAATCTAACAAAGGGGGTGAAATTTAAAGTTTGAAACTGGAAATTTCTTAAGATAAATGTTGGTATTAAATCACAGGGTTCAAAAGACTTCATTAACCACTGAAAAAAGGTCTTATGAGTCTTTAACTTAAAACGAACCCTTAGGCTACTAACAACCCCTAACCCTGATATGTGAACCCACAAAAAGCAAAATTTACGCAGACCGCTTCTTTTTCGTGTAATTTTCGAAAGTTCTACTTTACTACAGTCATTTTTCACCCCCTTAACTTTTCATCCCCCTTCACAATTTTGCAACCCCTCGAACGTTAAATTGGCGAAATTCGTGCAATTTTGTCTTTCTTCAGTAATAAAGTTTACTCTTTTGGATAATATTTACATTTTTCACTTTTTCAACCCTCTCGCAACCTCGCAATATTTCAACCCTTTAAGGGTTAAATTTTCATAATTGCCTTATTTTTGTGGTATTTTCTGTAATTCCAGTTAACTTCAGTTAATTTTCACCCCTTTGACTTTTCATCCCTCTTTACAATTTTTCAACTCGCTAAGCACCCATTTTACTAAATTCGCCTAATTTAGTTTTTTTCTTTGGCAATAAGTTGAATTCATATAGTTTATGTTTTCCTTTTTCACTTTTTCCAGCCCAATTGCAATATTTCAACCCAACAGAAGCTAAATTTGCATAATTGCCTTATTTTCGTGTTATTTTCTATAATTCTACTTAACTACGGTCAATTTTCACCCCCTTTGACTTTTCATTCCCCTTTTTTAACACCACTGTGCGTCTGCGGAGGCACTACTACTAGGTGCAGATTTATAAAATCTGCACCCGACTCCACCAGTAAATTCAGCTCGCCCCTACATACACATTAACAAGGTAAACATCTACAGGGACACACATCGCATTGATATACATCTTTCGTTGGCTTTTCACACCTAAAAACAATATTTTTCCAGTTTTAAGACCGACAATTGAGGCCACTCCTGAATTGGCATTGTAGTTAGTACGATAAGATCTCTTAGACCATGCGCCATCTGCAATTACGGTTATTAAAGGTATACCATTTTCATCGACTTGGTTTGCTTGTATTGCCAATTCAGCCTCTTCTTTGCCGGCTGCAACCATTGATTCATGCAATTCCTCGTTGAAAACTTGGTGGATATCCTCTTCTATTTTTTTATAGAGCTTGTAGGGCATTGGTGGTATGTTCAGACTTGCCGCCAATTCATTTAGTTGGGAAAAACCCGAACCTATACTGATTATTCCTGAAACTGCTGCTCCGTTGGTATTCATTTTGCCATCTTTTTGGTCGCTATGAATAATATTTACTTTCTTACACATTTTGCATGTTAAAACAAATTCTGATACAAATCCCTTTCTTTTCTCCTTTACTAACTCAATATCTTGAAGTCTGCATGAAAAAAGCTCACAATGGGAGAATTCCAAAATTTGTTGCAAGAAAAATTGTACGTCCACTATACGTCTGCCACCCATTTCTTCATATCTAAAAATGAGTTATATTATATCAAAAAATGGAGAAAAAAATGGTTAGGTATAAGTATAGTAGGTAGGTACCTATACGACGTTATGCGCAGCGGCAAAAATTTTCCAGTACCTATTCATATTTGGTTATCAGAGACCCTTTGCTCATTTAAATATGCGTTTTAGACAAATTGTGAATTTTTCAAAAAATGCAAATTTATCTGTGCCATTAGACCATTAGGTAGACAGATGTTTTAAATTCATCTTTTTTTCTTCATTCCTTTCATTCTTCAGTTTGTCACAAATACAAAAATAAGCAAAAACAAAAGAAATTGCCCAGATGAAATACAAAATAAAATGAGACTTCCTTCTAAGCATGATTTGAAAAGAATTTATCAAGTATAAACACCTAAATACCTACGTAATATTAGGCGATTTTGGCGTTTCGCGCTCAATTGTCAAGATCTCTTCATTTGATGTATCTGATACCAGATGTAAATCTGAGCCGGCCGCTTCAGTACTTTCAAATGTGTCCATTATGTATATCATATTGTCATCAATATCAAATGACATATTATTATAATCTTCTTCCATCAAGTTTTCCGCATCAGGATCACTGTTATTGGGCGAATTCTCATTATTTGCAGAAGAGACCTCATTATGGGACAAGTCGCTTATATTATTATGTACATAGGTTTTTCCAGTCTTATTTTGGATATTTTTGTTGATCCTGTAAAATAATAGTATTATTCGTACCAGAATTTGTTTAGGCCTCAAACATGCGACGATTGGCATCATTGATACAGGGTGGTTCGGTAGAAAATGCCCCACGCCATAGCTTCCTTATTTATGAACAATGATGTGCAAACTTGTGCTTGTTTAAAATCGGTTCATAAATAAAGGAAGCTATGGCGTGGGGCGCTTTCTACCGAACACTCTGTATAAGCATTTTGTAAAGATGACATAATTTTTAGGCAAAGACAACTAAGACAAAAAATACCTAGGTAGGTATATACTTACCGTGAATGCCTATTTATAAATTTTCGGCTTTTACGGGCTCTTGTCAGCGGCAGTTTTGATTTTCGCCCCATTCTACATATACATATATTGGGTATATATTGGGTATACCTATTAGTATTGTGGTAAACTGGTAAATTAAAAACTTTCACAAAACTCACAAAATAATCACAATGACAAATAAGAATTGACCACGAAGGCATGAGCAGCTTGGAAATAATGGGGTAACTGAAGTCAAAATCCTCAACCCTCAGTCATGACCACGTGTTGCACACATGTTTTTGTTTCTTTGGCGGCTGTAGAGCCAGACAGAGCGCCTAATACCCTCGCTAATACTTATAAGTAGGTATAAAATAAACACGATCTAAGTACGCTACCTCGCTACCACAGTAGGTACCTAATCACATTTTCGCTCTCGTTATTGCCTGAAAGCATTGGATTCAATTTACTGTTAATTTGCCAGTGCAGAAGTCCGATATCCATCTGCAAGGCTTTCGGTTCAATTTTCATATAACAAGAGGCGGCCGCTACACCGACCCCAACGTTTGAGAACCTCTGTTTGCTGTTAAAGCGAGACGCCAAGCTAGAGATGGCAAATAAGCCGGGACGTAAAGCGAAGTGAAATAATATACAATCATTAATTTTTTGAACAAAAACTGTGACTCGCAGATTATCCTAAAATCTTTCTACTTTCAAAGGTATACGGAGAAATGTCTATTTTATTTCCCTGGCCAAAATATTTATTAATAGCTCTATGAATTATGTAGTTATCGTACTGTGAAATGGAGCGTTTTGAGGCATTTTCGGGATTTTTTTTAACACGCTTCCGGTGTTTTTTTTTTGACATATCATTGCACAGGGAAACAGACTGCAACAATCACTATGCATGTACATTTACAGATTTCGTCTACCTGCATTCGTATTACCACAGTTTTTGTTCAAAAACCGTAAAATAATCGCCCGGTTTTCGCCGGGAAACACCGCCTTAACAATGTAACAACATGGACGTTTTTGAAAGAATATGTGAAAGCCTGAGTCACACGACCGCAAGACGTTGAATTCAATTGTTTTCACATGTTATAAGAGATTGAAGAAGTCAGCGTATTTTTTTGCATTTATTTTTCATTTAAGTTTTGGCTGATTTTACAAATTATTTATACCAATTTTCAAATTCTGACATCTGTCAAAAAAGTTCATGCTAACTACATTTTTGAAAAGCCATTTTTTTGTGTATTTGGTGGTGTCAAAATTCCATATGGCGGCCATAAAAGAATCAAAAGTTGACTGTTGTTATTTAAAATCTAGAAGGCCTAGAAAATTTCTGTCAATGTCATTCAATTGACAGTTGTCAAAAATATAAAAGTTGCAAACTTCTTTTAAATAACATCAATCGTTAGGAAGATATTAATTTTTCTTTAAATTGGCAATTTTCAGATTTTTTGCGATAACTCAGGAACGAATCAAAACATCGGGGAATTCTCTTCAGATCCTTAATCACCAAGAAATAGCGCAACTTTTCTCCAATTTAAACTACTCGCCATCTATTATGGTGAGCATCGAAAAATTACCCGGTCTATATGTACCGTGTGATTAATCGATTTTGTGACCCCTTTAAATTTGAATATCTCCGAGGTCTTTTAAGATAGGGACTTGAGGCTTAAAAGATATGAATATAACTACTTGTGTTTTTTAAATGGAAGACCTAATATATTTTTCAACAGATCGACAGCAAATAATTTTCTGATTACTACGATATAGCACACTAGGCATTTCAGACTGATATTTAAAAAAAAAAATAAACAATTTTTGGGATTTTTCAAAAAATTTGCGAACAAAGAATGCCATGAAACAAAAGCTTGTTTACCCATATATCTGTCAATTAGTTGTCTTAACAATGGTGCGTGCAATTTTTTCCAATGAAAAGCATCATTTTTGGAATGCGAAAGTTACAATTTTTAAATATTCTCAAGTTTAAAAAAATTCTTGTTCGGAAGTTATCAGTCTGAAGTTCCTAGTGTACTATATTGTAGTAATCAGAAAATTATTTGCTTTCGATCTGTAGAAAAATATACTAAGTTATATTCATATTTTTTAAGTTTGACCTTGAAAATTTTATGTGTGTACGTCGAGGTGAACTCCAGAGTCCAGACCATGCCATACAATTCGCTTTTTGGTTCAGGCCCCAGAGATATTACAATTTAAAGGATTTACAAAATCGATTAATCACCCTGTACCTCTATATTTTTCGTACCATGAAGACGAAGCGAGTTTTTCATGGCTCTGAAATCTAACCGTTCCAACAAAACACTTCTATGCTCCATTTTTTCTATTAAAAATTGGCAGCAAAGAAGCGGCTGGAACCTCTTCATCGCGTGGGTCTTTGATTTTCGTGTCTTGTGTTTAAAATTTTAAAGTTGATATACCTAGATGGCACTTTTCATGGACCAATTGCTCTCAAAAGCCTTTCAGCTATTCAGCGGGTCACCTAATCTCCATGTGGTGAAATTTCAGCCAAATCGATCCAGTACTTTGGGCTATAACGTGGTTTTAGTGTTATTACAAAAAGGGCAGCAGAGAAGCGGCTGGAACCTCCCCAACGCGTGGGTCTTTGATTTCAGGGACTTCTGTTTAAGATTCTAAAGTTGATATGCCTAAATGGCACTTCCCGTTGACCAATTGCTCCCAAAAGCCTTTCAGCTCTTCAACGGGTCACCTCACCTCCATTTACCAAATTTCGGGCAAATCGATCCACTAGTTTGGGCTATAAAGTGGTTTCAGTATTATTACAAAATTTCGATTTTTCTACCCAAAGGGTTCTAAATGCGAATCAATTTTGTCTCATTTAAAACCAGAAATTGAAGACCTTTCTGATGGTGACCTCGATAGTGACAATAAATCTTTCAAAAACTTGTTTTGGATGGGTAAATTAGAGAATAATTTTAAATTTCGAAATTGGTGTGCCAAAACGGCACTTTCCGTGGGCCGATTGAATCCAAAATTTGTTCACCTCTTCGACGTGTAATACAATCCCCTTGTGCAAAATTTCAGCCAAATCGGTTCAGGGGCTTGGGCTGTACCGCGATTTTAAAGTCCGATAAAAATCAATTTTTTTTTCATTTTTGGTCAAAAAGGCACTAAGAATGAATGCATTTTTAGAAGCAGAATTTGAAGGCCTTTCCTATCGTAACGTGAAAAATGGGGGTTTGCATTTAAAATTTAAAAGTTGATGTGCCAAAATGGCATTTCTGGTTGCACGATTGGCTCCAAAAGCTTTTCAGATCTAAGTTGGGTTATCACATGCACACGTACCAAATTTCAGCTAAATCTGTCGAGTAGTTTGGGCTGTGGCGTGTTTACGAACGTACGTACGTACGAACGTACGAACGTACGTACGAACGTACGTACATACATACAGACACATTTTAAAAACCACTTTTTTGGGCTCCTGAGACCTCAAAACGTATAGATCCGGTCTTATCTCGAATTCGAAAATTTTAGTGATTGCAGTAACCTCCCTTTTTTTTAAATGGTGGAGTGGAGTGGGGAGGTTAAAATTTTTTTTTCTACCCAAACCAAATGCAAACGAATTTTGGCTTATTTAAAACCAGAATTTGAAGACTTTTCCATGGTCATAATTAATCTTTAAAAAACTTGTTTTGGATGGTTAAATGAGAGAATAATAATGGTTGTGAAACTTAAATGGCCTTTAAGATTGTTCTTTTTGCTCTAAAAATCTTTTTTCAGAAGTCGATTTGGTGTTCGTATTAATTTTCTTAGATTTTTTAAAAATGTATCTTTTTACGCCTTAATGACTTATGAGTAAAGTTTGTGCCGTACAAACGGCGTAATTTTCAGTTATAAATTATCGAATTTGATGAAAACATTGGTGGCTACTAGTGAGGAACAAATTGGAGAGATATTGCTGAAAATCAGGCTGTTTGTGGATCACTTTTACTTTAGTCACGGTCAAGAAAACGTGAAAATACGCGAAAACACATTTTATTAAAAAATCACATAAAATTAATGCTTGAGCCAAATCATCTTCTGAGAAAAGATTTTTGAAGACAAAAGGCTATTTATTGAGTCTCATAACAATTGGCCGTTTTCTCACCAATCCCCACTCACCTAAAATAAGCCTTAAAAACAAGTATCAATAAAAATACTATGGCAGCAGCATCTGTCGTAGTTTCTCACGGGGTTCGAAAGTCTGATTCTTCAGTTTTCATTTAAGATCACGCTCATCCAAATCGGTTAAGTAACGGTTAACTTATTCCTAAAAATATTTTGTCCGGTTTTTAGTACAGAAAATATCACTTCTGCATTTTTAAACCTACCACAATTTAAAAAAAAAAATGGAGGTTACTGCGATCACTAAAATTTTCGAGTTCGAGGTAAGACCGGATATACGGGCTGTCCTAATTGTCTGTATTCGGTCGATATCTCCATTACTATTAGAGATAGCGAAACATTGTTAAATACAAAGTTGCAAAGGGTCAAACAAGGCACACTTTAAAAATATAATCTTGTATACATATAGGCTGTCCCACTAAGGAATAACAATACAAACATTTTTTTTTAAATGGAGCACCCTGTATTTTTATTTTTTATTGGATTCTATGGTGAAGCGAATGGTTTAGAAGATATTAACAATTTTGCGGAAAAATAACTTTTGCAGTACTTATTTTGAAAAATCACCCCACAACCAATTTTCAACCTTTGGTTTTGAAAATTTAGCATGTCATTAAGGGAGGTTTGGACTATACTTAAAGCTCTTGAAAACGGTCTTAGCTTCTCAAGTTCGTCTCCAGTAACATTATGAACCTTCAAAAATGTAGAGATAAATATTTCGAAATTTTTAAATGGCACCACTATCAAATGTTATAGCCATAGTACCAAAGTACCCTGCCTATTCTAAAAGTGCAATTGTTATCTATTTATATCATTTTGGTAAGTACCTAAGTGCTGAAAATGCTGCAACTTTTTTTGAGTAGGTACATTCTTTGCGTTCTATAAATGAACATTTAAAAAAAACACTTGATCACAATTTATGGTTAATTAACGCAACTTTGTATTCAACAATTTTTCGCTATCTCTAACAGCAATGGAGTTATCGACCGAATACAGACAATTGGGACAGCCTGTATACGTTTTGAGGTCTCGGGGACCTACAAAATGATTTTTACAATGTGTCTGTGTGTATGTGCATTGTGCATACGCACGTTTGTAAACATGCCACAGCATGAACTACTGCACCGATTTGGCTGAAATTTGATACATAGGCATTTCATAATACCGGGTGGACCAACACTATTGCCCACCTCAAAAATTGCCCTTTATTTTAAAGCTGGGACTTCGAAATTTTTACAGTGTATACAGGGTGTCTCAGAACGCTCGCACCAAAATCTAATGGAGTATTCAGGATTAAATTCTGAGTCGATCGGCGTTTTTGAAAATTTCCAGGGTCCAATAGTTCTCAAGTTATAAGAGATTTAAGAGGACCAATCAGATTTCAACTTTGAGTTGCTTCATAAGGTAATTTAATGCTAGATGCACTATTTCCTAGGTAACAAGATACTATCAATGAAAATTTATACTGTTGTATCTTGTTACCTAGGAAATAGTGCATCTAACATTAAATTACCTTATGAAGCAATTCAGAGCTGAAATCTGATTGGTCCTCTTAAATTTCTTATAACTCGAAAACTATTGGACCCTAGAAATTTTCAAAAATACGAATCGACTCAGAATTAAATCCTGACTACTCCATTAGAATTTGGTGCGAGCGTTCTGAGACACCCTGTATGGCTACCAAGGACCCTTCAAATGAGGGCAAAAGTTTATCTGTCATGCAAAAACTGTGACGTCATGAAATTTTGAAATATCGTTTTTCCAAGAAAAAAAAATTTTTTACCCATAAAATCGTTTTTTGGGCTAATACCTTTATGTTAAGCCCATTTTTTTAAATTTCCGTCATCAGATTAGCCAACTGTAGCAAGCTAAAAATGGTCCATTTTTATTCACAAGTCGGCCACGTAAACAATTGACTACTATGCGAGGGCTTTCTTGGATAACAGCGTACGCTTTTTTCATCTGTCACCAGTTGACAGCGACACGACGCGGCCATTGAACTGCGAAATTGTTTTTAATTTTAATAAACGTGGATTTTTGCAACGAATAATGTTGAAATATCCGTTTAAATTGGGCATCCACCATTTAATTCGCCCACCCAAGGTGCCAGGAGATGTTACGAACACGGACATTTTATCAGATGGCGGTGGCGGCGTGAAGAGGGGCTCCAGTTTGTGTGAAGGGCTCCGGTTTGTGTGAGGGGGTTTTTTCAAATAGCCATTTCCATAATTCGCATTATTCCATACTTATGTAATTCCACAGGTAATTATTTTGTTGTTATGGCCTGTTTTTTAGTTGGCATTTTTAGGTTAAGTAAGTTGACTTACTTTGCCCCGTTGAGACTAATATCGAGGACTAAGATATTGACAGCCCAGAATTTAACAGCAACTCGTGTCAAATAAGGACCAAGGAATCGTTTTGCATAACAAAATTGATATTTACAGCCTCTAAATTTAACATCATCTGATCTAAATAAGGGCAAAGGAATTGTTAAACTATCGTTTCAACTAACATAATTAAAATTCAGGGATAAACTGTAGCCGAAGGTAGAAGAATTATAGCCCGATGCCAATTTCTTAACTAGTTGGGTTAAATTGTTTGGTAAATTGTAAGGTGATGTAAAACCAAGTGTTTTTAGCTGGCGAAAGTGTGTTGCTGTAAAGTTGAAGTTGCAATCACAATAATTATAATTTTTCAAGGATATAAATTGAAATTTAAATCCTGTATGATCAAACTAACAACAATAAATTGCATTTGATTGACTGATTGTGTTACATAAACTATGGTCTTTTAGCTGTTTTGGATGTCTCAGAATTGTGGATCCTTCAAATATTGTGAAAGAGCTCTACTAATCATCATAGACAAAATTGTGTACAAGGAACTTACGGCTTGTACTTACCTAAAGTGATGCATTACTCACTACCACAATCCATCACTACACAATCATCACCAAATTCACTGCACTGCAACCACTATAGCACAGATCACTTCACAAAAAGTACTTACCTGATTACAGGTACTGCTCAAAGTGGTGGCCTTCTCTTTCGATGCACATCTGAGCACGTCGCTGAAATGAATTTTGGACTGTAGCTGCTGTATTTCGTTCATTGATTGGCTGGAAGGCATCTACGAGTCGTTGCTGCATGTCTTGTCTCGTGGTTGGCTGTGTTCTGTACACAATTTCTTGCACAACTCCCCATGTGAAAAAATCCATAGGTGTGAGATCGGGAGATCTAGCTGGCCAAGCAATTGGACCACCACGACCAATCCATTTATCTGGCAACTTTTCATCTGCCACACCACGAGCTTCTCGACTGAAATGTGGAGGCGCACCATCTTGCTGAAACCACAAGTTTTGGATCACATTTAATGGCACATCTTCTAGTAAGTCATCTAATGAATTTCTTAAGAGCTCTGCATACATCGCACCAGTCAGATGGCCTTCAAAAAAGAATGGACCAATTAATCGGTTGTCAATAATTCCTCCCCACACGTTCAGTGACCATATGTCTTGTGTTTTTTCTTCTCTCATCCAATGTGGGTTAACCACCGACCAATAGTGCATATTATGCCTGTTTACGTGCCCATTAGATTTGAATGTGCATTCATCGGTGAAAAGCACAAACTTGAAGAAGTCCTGATTTTCCTGCAGTTTCTCTTGGGCCCACGTGCAAAATCTCACCCTGTTCATAAAATCCTCTCCATGTAGTTCCTGATGCAGTTCGATGTGATATGCATGGAATTTGTCGAGGGGTTAATCCTTCGTAAAAATGGCGTACGAAAGAATTCCCATGCTATGGAATACCTGGGAATTCCTAAAGAATTCCTGAGAATTCCCAAAGAATTCCTGAGAATTCCTGGAGAATTCCCCCAAGGGTGTACGAAAGAATTCCCAATAGATTAACCCCTCGGAATTTGTGCTTTTTTAATATTCTTAGAATCGATGACTTACTTATGCCGCTTGATTGCTTCATTTCTCGACTGCTGACTTGGGGATTATTTTCAGCTATGTTCAAAACAATAGCTTGATTGATTTCATGAGTCACAGCGGGATTTATCACTGTCTTTTTCTTGGGCTTCAAACTGCCTGTCTCTCTAAGTTTCTCTACAATTCTTTTAAATGTTCGTCTATCTGGTTGAAGTCTGTCTGGGTAACGTTGGGCATACAATTCTGCTGCTTGCATTGCATTTTCCTGGCATTCTCCAAAAATCAAGATCATGTCGACCTTGTCTGAAAAGGAAAGATGTTGCATCGGCATGATAAAAATTAAATGCACTCCACTAAAATAGAATAAAGCTATTAATTAACACTCACAACACAGAAAAAAATTATGTTATGCAAAACGATTCCTTGGTCCTTATTTGACACGAGTTGCTGTTAAATTCTGGGCTGTGAATATCTTAGTCCTCGATATTAGTCTCAACGGGGCAAAGTAAGTCGACTTACTTAACCTAAAAATGCCAACTAAAAAACAGGCCATGACAACAAAATAATTACCTGTGGAATTACATAAGTATGGAATAATGCGAATTATGGAAATGGCTATTTGAAAAAACCCCCTCACACAAACCTGAGCCCTTCACACAAACTGGAGCCCCTCTTCACGCCGCGCCGCCACCGCCATCTGATAAAATGTCGGTGTTCGTAACCTCTCCTGGCACCTTGGGTGGGCGAATTAAATGGTGGATGCCCAGTTTAAACCGATATTTCAACATTATTCGTTACAAAAATCCACGTTTATTAAAATTAAAAACAATTTCGCAGTTCAATGGCCGCGTCGTGTCGCTGTCAACTGGTGACAGATGAAAAAAGCATACGCTGTTATCCAAGAAAGCCCTCGCATAGTAGTCAATTGTTTACGTGGCCGACTTGTGAATAAAAATGGACCATTTTTAGCTTGCTACAGTTGGCTAATCTGATGACGGAAATTTAAAAAAATGGGCTTAACATAAAGGTATTAGCCCAAAAAACGATTTTATGGGTAAAAATTTTTTTTTTCTTGGAAAAACGATATTTCAAAATTTCGTGACGTCACAGTTTTTGCATGACAGATAAACTTTTGCCCTCAATCGAAGGGTCCTTGGTAGCCATATACACTGTAAAAATTTCGAAGTCCCAGCTTTAAAATAAAGGGCAATTTTTGAGGTGGGCAATAGTGTTGGTCCACCCGGTATAACTGAACAGCTTTTGGAGCCAATCGTACAACTGTAAATGTCTTCATTTTGGCACATCAACTTTAAAATTTGAAATACGAAAGCCCATTTTGACGTCACCATAAGACAGGCCCTCAAATTCTGCTTCCAAAAATGTATTCACTTGTGTCCTTTTGACAAAAAGCTCAAAGTTTGAAATTTTTTGTTTTATATTCGTTGTGAAGTTAAAAATACTTCTTTGTTGTTAAAACTGCCAATAACTTTTTTCTGTTTTGGTTGCAGATGTTAGGACTTGCACTTATTTTGCCTATGATACGTCTGGGCTATTTTATAACCTGTTTTTGTTATTTCAGTGAAAAAATTGGAATGCAAGAAGAAGTTGCAAAGGCTTTTATAAAAACTTTCCAACTGACCCCCGAGGAAGTCGTAGCCCTTCACGGGAGCAAAGTCCAAAGGGATTTGCCCCTCACCAACGACATTTTTACAGCCCTCGATCGCGTGCAAAAAATTCATTCCGATTGCAAAGTTTTGATGCAATCCGGTCATCAGTCTTTAGCACTGGACGTTATGGAACAAATGACGTTACATCAGGAAGGGGCATTGGAGAGACTGTACAGGTGGACCCAAGGCCACTGCAGGAACGTGGATAATCAGGAATTGACGGAGACCGTGACTAGGGCCATGGCGAGAGTGCAAGAGAGACAGGTGCTGTTTAAGTACGTCATCGACGAGTACTGCATTGCCAGAAGGGACGTGCTTGTTGGTGATTTTTTAAATGCCTTAACACGTGGAGGCCCATCCGGCAATCCGGCACCAATTGAGATGCGAGCGCATGACCCACAGATTTACGTCACCGACATGTTGGTGTGGCTGAATAAAGGGATACCGCTTGAGAAGCAAAATCTTAATCTTCTCGTGAAATTATGCGATAAAACAGGTAGGAAAGCATTTTTAAATTTAATTCATCCTTCGATATTTCGCCGTTAAAGTTTTAATTTTTCACGTTATTGTCTCTTTTTTTACCTCCGCCTCATCATTTTACTCTTCTTTCTTCTACTCTACCCTGTTTTCGCATTTTTTTCCCCCGTACCTACCGTAAGCGGTTATGCAGGTTTTAAATTCCGCGCCGCTATGCGCACTAGGGTGTATCGAAAAAAAAGAATTTTGGAATTTCGTTTTGTAATAATAGTCGCCAAAACTTGCCTTTTACTATCCTGAAAAGAAAGTTTATTTAAGGTTTTGCTATAGTTCATCGTTTTCAGCCCTCTACCGCCCCTCAAATATTATGTTATTTTGAAAGTGTAAATTGTCTTTGAAATATTCTTATTAACTAGAAAGGGAAGCACAGAAATTCGAATAAAAAACGCACGAAAATATAACGTCTGAACTTTAGACGTCAACCAGTAGTGTCATAAGTTCTGTCATGCATGCACCAGCAACTTGATTAATTAGAGTTAATTGTCGTTGAAACTATATGGCAGTAGGTATAGCTAAATTTAACTAGAGAAGAAAAAAAACGGCCTTTAGTGGTCTTTAAAATCTACTCCGAACCTACTAGTGATAGAAAAACAATAAATAATGAATTTAAAAAAATTATTCGTTGTAGACTTGGAATTTCAAAATAACCAATATTTGAGGGGCGGACTGTATGTAATATGGTGCGTAAAGAGTGGAAATCGCACATTTGTCAAATGTCATTTTTCACTCATCTTTGTTAAATTCGCATTCTCCCCTTATTATTAGGATATTTTTAAAAAATATCGACTTCTCTTCCAAGATAAAATTTGCAGTTCATTCGTTCATTGAATCGCAATGTAAAAGCCGCCGGAAGGTGTACATCAATGCGATGTGTATCCCTGTAGACGTTTATCAAGTTAATGTGTATGCAGGGGCGAGCTGAATTTACTGGTGGAGTTGTGTGCAAGATTTTATCAATCTGCACCTAGTAGTAGTGCGTCCGCAGACGCGCAGTGATGTCAAAAACGCAAAATGTTGAAAACACAGAATTAAACAGACATTGAACAAAAAAAACACAAAAATTTGCGAAGTGTAGAATTAGCACTCAGGGATACGCAACTGTGTACCAAGTTTCAGCAATATATCTCGATCCCTTCTCAAGTTATCGCTCGGACATACTTGAGGAGCGACACTAAAATCAATGAAAATCTTCTGTGGTTAGGTTATATCGCCAACTTTTTGTGTCGCCTTCATCTCTACTCCGCCACTATGGCATCACTTTGCGAAATGGGCTATTATTTTACTATTGAACATTGACCTATGAAAAGGGAAACCCGATTTTTTCTAACTGATTATGGGTATCCGAAATATAAAAAAATAGTATAAAAAACGTGTCTTATAAGGCTCTTATCGCACTCGGATTTTGTAAAACTCGGGCTTTTCGCCCTCGTTGTCCAAACATCCTCGTGCGATAATATTTGCCCTTATGAAAAGTGTTTTTTACTATACTATTTTAATTTTCTTAGAGAATTTACTTTTTCTGGCGAACCGACACTAAGGGTGAATACATTGTCTTTACTTAGAGCCAAGATTTGTAGTACAGCCGAAGTAATTGAAAATGAACAGGGGCTGAGCCTAGATCCCTGCACGGTATAGTCCGGGGTTTAAGCCGATGGACCTTGCATTTTATTGTAGAGTTTTGCCACTTGGCACATATACTCCCCAGACGTGTAGAAGTAGATTTAGAAGCGGAGCCAAACAAAATTTCCGTGCTAGGGGGTGAAGCCACCCTTCAGAAGTTACCATTTTTAAAAATTCAGTTTTCTTACAATATTTTTGTTATTTTGGCCGCAACTGCGCTACAAATGAGCATTTGTTGTGCCTCGGCATAGGTACAGGTGTTAAGAAAGAGGCTGCAGGCTTCATATTCTTTTTATACCAGAGAGTTAAGGCAAAAATGATATTGACCTAACATTTTATTTTAGAAATTGGCCATTTGGCACAAACACTGTCCATAGGTGTACAAATGAATTCAGGAGGACAAACCATCCCTATTTGCCTCACGTGGAGTGTTAAGCCGTCCCGAGAGTGTTAACTTCTATTAAAATGCCATATTTCGGGTATTTTGTCTTGATTGTGCCTGGTGTGTCAATAAATTTTATTGCGACTGGTAGGCTTAACACTCCGTGTGAGGCAAATAGTGATGGTTTGTCCTCCTAAATTGATTTGTACACCTCTGGACAGTGTTTGTGCCAAGTGGCGAATTTCTAAAATAAAATGTTAGGTTAATATCATTTTTGCCTTAACCCTCTGGTATAAAAGGAATGTGAGGCCTGCGGCCTCTTCCCTAACACCTTTACCTATGCTGAGGCACAACAAAAGCTCATTTGAAGCGCAATCGCGGCCAAAATACCAAAAATATTGTAAGAAAACTGAATTTTTAAAAGTGGTAACTTCTGAGGGGTGGCTTCACCCCCTAGCACGGAAATTTTGTTGGGCTCCGCTTCTAAATCTACTTTTACACGTCTGGGGAGTATATGTGCCAAGTGGCAAAACTCTACAATAAAATGCAAAGTTCACCTCAATTTATTGCTTTAACCCGGACTAGTAACATTCATTTCAATTCAGGTAGAAAACTCCACTTAAACTGCTGCCGAACACTTGGCCGCAAAGAAATCCGGTATCTTAGAATGTTACCGTGCTGGGATCGAATCTCAGCCCCTGTTCATTTCCAATTACCTCGGCTGTACCTTTCAATGGGGAAATGGGACAACTCGGCGCTGCGACAGCTTGACGCTGTGATAACTCGTAACAAGATTGTCAGTCGGCAGGGCCTAAGTGTATCTTTTCGATAGAAATACTAACTGATCCACAGGCTACACGATTTGGTGGTTAGTTCAATCAAAAGTTTATTTTTGTGTTGCCAAATTTTATAGTTTCTTTTTGATGATTTTGTATATGTATTGAAAAAATTTGAAATAATCGGTAGATGAAATGAAAAACTCGTATTGTAACGTTTTCAGAGGCGTAAAAAACATTCCCAGAAAAATAGCCTGGACGTCGAGTTTTGATTACCCTGCTCATATTAAACATATTAGTAAGTTGAAAAATGCATACTTAAACAGGAAGCTTCATTTAAGACTTTCAAATTCGCATCTTCTAGAATCAATATACGAGATCCTAACAAAGGACTATATGCACTATGCTATCCATCTTGGGCCCCGGCCTGTAACATTTTCCTATAAACGCCGAATAAACCCCAAGCTTTTCAGTTTTCAAATAATTTCATAGATGTGATGTACCTTTTGTGTACATTTAATAAATGCCACTTTCAGATTAATAACTACCAAATTGACTTTCTAAAGTTGTGGTTCTGGGCCCCTGCTGTAGGTATTATGGATACAGGGAGTGCCGGTTTTGCGAATTAAACCAGAAATTGTCTGACTAGCTGCTTCTCCTAGAAACTTCATACGCGGCAATTCTTAAGTCAGCACCGCCCCCAAGGCTTCGCCGTCACCGGCTATAACCTCAGCTGCTAACTGCGTGTTTTATTAACTGTTATTTTCCCGAAACTTGATACGAGGCAATTCTTGAATCAGTAGTAAAAGACTGCACAGTCGCACCGCCCCCAAGACTACGCCGCCACCGGCTATAACCTCAACTGCTGACCGCATGTGTTATTAATTTCGATTTATTCAAAACTTGATACGTGGCAATTCTTGAGTCAGCAGTAAAAGACTGCACAGTCGCACCGTCCCCAAAACTTCGCCGCCGCCGGCTACAACCTGAGCTGCTGACTTCATGTCTTATTAACTTTTATTTTCCCGAAACTTGATACGCGACAATTCTTGAGTCAGCAGTAAAAGACCGCACAGTCGCACCGCCCCCAACACTTCGGCGCCGCAGGCTATAACCACAATTGTTGACTGTATATCATATTAATTGCTTTTTTCCCGAAACTTGATACACGGCAGCTCCTGAGTCAGCAGTGAAAGACTGCACAGTCGCACCGCCCCCAAGACTTCGCCGCCACCGGCTATAACCTCAGTTGCTGACCACATGTGTTTTTAATTTCGATTTTCTCGAAACTTGATAAGCAGCAATTCTTGAGTCAGCAGTAAAAGACTGCACAGTCGCACCGTCCCCAAAACTTCACCGCCGCCGGCTATAACCTGAGCTGCTGACTTCATGTCTTATTAACTTTTACTTTCCCGAAACTTGATACGCGAGAATTCTTGAGTCAGCAGTAAAAGACCGCACAGTCGCACCGCCCCCAACACTTCGGCGCCGCCGGCTATAACCTCAATTGTTGACTGTATATCATATTAATTGCTTTTTTCCCGAAACTTGATACACGGCAGCTCCTGAGTCAGCAGTGAAAGACTGCACAGTCGCACCTTCGCCGCCACCGGCTATAACCTCAGTTGCTGACCACATGTGTTTTTAATTTCGATTTTCTCGAAACTTGATAAGTCAGCAGTAAAAGACTGCACAGTCGCACCGTCCCCAAAACTTCGCCGCCGGCTATAACCTGAGCTGCTGACTTCATGTCTTATTAACTTTTATTTTCCCGAAACTTGATACGCGACAATTCTTGAGTCAGCAGTAAAAGACCGCACAGTCGCACCGCCCCCAACACTTCGCCGCCGCCGGCTATAACCTCAATTGTTGACTGTATATCATATTAATTGCTGTTTTCCCGAAACTTGATACACGGCAGCTCCTGAGTCAGCAGTGAAAGACTGCACAGTCGCACCGCCCCCAAAACTTCACCGCTGGCGCCGCCGGCTATAACCTGATCTGCTGACTGCATGTCTTATTAACTGTTATTTTACAGAAACTTGATACACGGCAGCTCCTGAGTCAGCAGTAAAAAACTTCGCCGCCGCCGGCTATAACCTGAGCTGCGGACTGCATGTCTTATCAACTTTTATTTTAGCAAAACTTGATACGCGATAATTCAGCAGTAATAGACTTGCACAGTCGCACCGCCACCGGCCGTAACCTGAGCTGCTGACCGCATGTCTCGAGTCAGCAGTAATAGACCGCCCCTAAGACATAATAACCGGCTATAACCTCAGCTGCTAACTGCATGTTTTATTAACTGTTATTTTCCCGAAACTTGATACGCGGCAATTCTTGAATCAGCAGTAAAAGACTGCACAGTCGCACCGCCCCCAATACTTCGCCGCCACCGGCTATAACCTCAGCTGCTAACTGCATGTTTTATTAACTGTTATTTTTCCGAAACTTGATACACGACATCTCCTGAGTCAGCAGTAAAAGACTGCACCGTCGCACAGTCCTCAAAACTTCGCCGCCGCCGGCTATAACCTGAGCTGCGGACTGCATGTCTTATTAACTTTTATTTTAGCAAAACTTGATACGCGATAATTCTTGAGTCAGCAGTAATAGACTTGCACAGTCGCACCGCCACCGGCTGTAACCTGAGCTGCTGACCGCATGTCTCGAGTCAGCAGTAATAGACCGTCCCTAAGACATAATAACCGGCTATAACCTGAGCTGCTGACCGCATGTGTTCTTAATTTCGATCTTCTCGAAACTTGATACGCGGCAATTTTTGGGTCAGCAGTAATAGACTGCACAGTTGCACCGCCCCCAAGACTTCACCGTCCCCGGCTGTAACCTGAGCAGCTGCTAACCGCGTGTCTTATTAACTTCTATTTTTCCGAAACTTGATACACGGCTACTGCTGCTATTAACTTCTATTTTCTCAAAACTTGATATACAACTACTGCTGAGTCAGCATCAGTAATAAACTGCACATTCTCACCGCCCCCAAGACCGCCGCCCCCGCCTATAACCTGAGCTAATTAATGACCGCATGCCTTATTAGCTTGTATTTTCTCGAAACTTGATATACGTCTACTTATTTGTCAGCAGTAACAGAGTACACAGTCGCACCGCCCGGCTCCTACGACTTGCCCATCGCTATAACCTGAGCTCTGCTGACCGCATGTCGTATTAACTTCTATTTTTCCGAAACTTGATACACGGCAACTCCTGAGTCACAAGTAATAGACTGCACAGTCGCACCGTCCCCAAGACTTCGCCGCACCCGGTTAAGATCTAAGCGGCTGACCGTATGCCCTAGCAACTTCTAACGGGTGGGCCAAAAAAAAACGGCCACTTTTATTTCCCCGGTATCTTCGTTAATTTTGGAGCGATCTTTTTGAGTTTTACATAGGAAGTAGCTGAAGGTTGAGACTCTCGTCACCACCCATTAGATCTTTAGAGAGCACTATCCTTGTCCTTCCTAAGAACTTTAGTTTAACACCATTATTTAGGCCAATGGGGTTTCGTTACCCACTGCCATATTACAGTGACGCTTCGACAGGATTGAAGGCCGACCTTTTCTCTTTCCAAAATGATCTTTAATATAAAGATTAGACCATTCCTTAATTTTTTACGAATTTTCGCTCAACACAATTAATCGTATAATTTACAACTAAAAACAGAGAGACGGTAGTCATTTTTGTTTAAGTTGTAAATTGTACAGTCTAAGGTGGTAAACTACTGAATTTACAATTTAAATCAGACTTTAGAGGATATAGACTTCCATAATTTTCACAATTAAACAAACATTCCGACCGAGTTTCCATCGCCTCTATGCTTTTAGTTCGTATTTCGTATTTCTTTCTGCGGTGCGTTCCCTTACGGGTCCGCTGCATTCAGACCTTATGATCCATTATGCCCGCACTGCAACCTCTTCTCTACAGAAGCCCCGTCCCCTCTATGAAGGCCAGTACATCCGCTGCAGAGAGAGCCTTTTGTGACCGAGCGGGCCACATTCGGTTAGTAAATGAAGAGGCGTTTCTTCCTCTTCTCCGCACACTCTACAAGTGCTTTCCTCAGAACGTCCCATTAGATGAAGGTGTGCGCAGTGCCCTGTCAGGACGCCCACGACTTTCCTTAGCCGCTCTCGGCTTAACTGGAGAAACCACTGTTGGGCTGTTGACGAGGAGGGCCGAGAAATGAAGGCCCTCGCTTGCCTCATCCCCGGTGCATTTTCCCAATGTGAGTGAAATTTCTTGTTGAGCCAGTTTCCTAGCTCCTTCCGCAATGCACTCTCTGCCACAGCGAGTGCTGGTTGTGGTCTCAGGTATGGCATATTCGATGCCTCCCTTGCCAGTTCGTCAGCTACTTCATTGCCAGCGATTCCTGAGTGCCCAGGAACCCAAACCAGGTTGACCGAATTGTTATTTCCAGCCAACTTCGTTAATGCGTCTCGACAGTCGTTAACGAGGCCGGATCTCACCTCCACGGAGTTCAGAGCCCCGAGCGCCGCCCGACTGTCGCTGTAGATGTACCTGCCAGAGTAGCCCCTACGTAGGTTCTCCTCAGCGCACACCAGAATTGCGTATATCTCGGCTTGGACTACACTGGGGTACTTGCCAAGACGTACGCTCACTCGTCCCTCTGGCATCCCCCTGTTGAATCCTGCGCCGGTGCTCAGATCGTTTTTGGCCCCGCCTGGTGTACCAGACTAAACCCCGCGGTGTGAGCAATTTTTCACCCTTCTCGACCCAGTGCTCCCTAGAGGGGATCCTGGTTGTATATGGGTCATTAAAGCGCAAACGACGCTCTATCCTGTCTTTGCGCATTTGCAAGACAGCCTCATCCGCTCCCGGTAGAGTGAGTGCACTTCGATGTTCCTCACTTCCCGCTCGCTATTCTCCTATCCCCTGCAACCTGAAGGCTGAGGCCCGGGCCGAAAGCTGCACTCTGAGGTGCAGCGGCTCCAGGGCCAGGATCGCCTCCAAGGCTGCTGAGGGAGTTGTTCTCATAGCGCCGGTCACCATTAGGCATCCCAGCCTTTGCACTCGCCCGAGGACACCCCTGATACTAGCGCGCTCCGTGGATCGCCACCAGACCAGGGCGCCGTACGTGACCAGAGGCCTCACGACGGTTGGGTATAACCAGTACGCCACCTGCGGTTTTAGTCCCCAAGTGGAGCCGGAGAAACGCCTACACATCATAAGGGCGCGCAGGTCTTCTTTGTTTGTGACTCTACATGGTCTGTCCAAGAAAGCTTCGAATCCAGACACTTCACTCTCTCGGCCAGACCCAAGGTCACACCTTGCAGCTTTGGCCATCTTACGGTGTCCAACTTTCTTTTCCTGGTGAAGAGGAGCAATTCCATCTTGTTCGGGTTTACCGGCAAGGATCGCTCACTCTGTTCAGAGCCTGTTGCATGATGGCTGTGACTGTCCCCAGGAACTTGCCCCTAATTACAATACACACATCATCAGCGTACGCCTGAGCGTAGCACCCTTCTCCGTTCAGGTCCCTTAGGAGGCCGTCCACGAGTAGCGACCACAGTAGCGGAGATAGAACCCCGCCCTGCGGACAGCCCCTCGACACTGGTGCCTCCAGTTTGTTATCCTGTAGAGAGACTGTTATACGACGCTTGCTGATCATCTCCCGTATCCATCTTACGATGGTCCGGTCAGTGCCGTATTCTGTCGCAGCGGTGCACAGCGCTTCGAAGGTGGGATTATTGAAAGCCCCATCGACATCTAGAAAGGCACCGAGCGCCCATTATTTGACACGGAGAGCGTCCTCAGCTCTTGAAACAAGCTGATGGAGGGCTGTCTCCGTTGATTTGCACGTTCTATATGCGTGCTGGTTCGGATGGAGGGGTCGTTGAACCAGTAACCCGTCTTTCAAATGCCGTTCTACCAGCCTTTCACTCAGTTTCAGAAGAAACGATGTCAGACTAATTTGACGGAAATCCTTTGGCTGGTCGTGGGTTGTTCGGCCGGCTTTAGGTATGAAGACGACTCTCACTTGCTGCCAGGATTTAGGAATGTACCCCAGCGCGATTGAGCATCGCACTATATGGAACAGTGGTTCTATGATGGGCTCGCCAGCCTCCTGGAGGAGGGCTGGAAAGATTCCATCAGGTCCCGCTGCTTTAAATGGTTCGAAGATTGAAATTGCCCAACGAATCTTCTTATAGCTGACTATTTCCGAGGCCATATTCCAGTCCTTGATGGTCCGGCTGTCCTCGGGTAAATCCCCTCCTATCACCGCGCCCGGGAAGTGCGTCCGTATCAGGCACTCGAGGGCCTGCCCGGATGTCTCCGTTAAGGAGCCGTCCGGTAGCCGAAGAGCTCCCAGACAGACCGCATCCCGGCCCAACAGTTTCTTCAGTCGAGCCGCTTCTGGTAGACCTTCTATGTTGCCACAAAAGTTCCTCCAGCACTCTCTCTTCCTCCTCTTGATGAGGCTTTTGAATCTCCTCTGGGCGTCTTTATAGGCGTCCCAGTCGGGGTGCTGATTCAGCCGCATTGCTCGGTTTAACTTCTTTCGTGTTTCCCGCCGCAGTGACTCAAGTTCCCCATTCTACCAAGGCGTCTTGTGGCCCTCTTTGACAGTTCTTAGAGGGCAATGGTCTTCGAATGAAGAGAGCACGTTCCGTTGAAACCTTTCAACTTCAAGGTCCAGCTGCCTTCTATCCTTGGGTCTGGTCCTGTTTCCCGATAACTTTGCGGAAAAGTCCCTTCGATAAGGGGTTAGTATCATCTCATCCCAATGACCAACTCATCCCATCTGACAACTCATCCCAGACCAACTCATCCCAGATCAACTCATCCCAAACTAACTCATCCCAGACCAACTCATCCCAGACGAACTCATCCCAAACCAAGTCATCCCAAAAGACAACTCATCCCAGAACGCAACTCATCCCAGACCAAGTCATCCCAACAGACAACTCATCCCAACGGACAACTCATCCCAACAGACAACTCATCCCAAACCAACTCATCCCAGACCAACTCTTGCTTGGGGCTGTTCGCTTTAAGGTAGCCGCGGGCTAATATCATCTCATACAATTTTCCAATTCATCCCAGGAGACAACTCATCCCAAATGACACTACAACCCAGGTCAAAAACCTGACCAGACCTGAACTGCCCTAGCTTCTCGCACTGCAATACCGATATTTCGAAGAGTACTCGCTTTCGGCTCCACCGAAAGCTCGCGTCGAACTTTCCACGGGCAGAATTAAAAAAAAATGTTATTAAAAGACCTGACCTGACATAGACCTGAACTGCCCTAGCTTCTCGCACCATTGCAAGACCGATATTTCGACGAGTACCTCTCGCTTTGCTCGCGTGAACCTTTGGACGGGCAAAATTTGAGAGAAAATGTTATTAAAAAAAAACCTGACCTGACATAGACCTGAACTGCCCTAGCTTCTCGCACTGCAAACCGATATTTTGCCGCTTTGTTCGCGTGGAACTTTGGACGGGCAGAATTTGAGAGAAAATGTTATTAAAAAAAAACCTGACCTGACATAGACCTGAACTGCCCTAGCTTCTCGCACTGCAAACCGATATTTTGAGGCTTTGCTCGCGTGGAACTTTGGACGTGCAGAATTTGAGAGAAAATGTTATTAAAAAAAAAAACCTGACCTGACATAGACCTGAACTGCCCTAGCTTCTCGCACTGCAAACCGATATTTTGATCTGGGATGAGTTGTCTGCTGGGATGAGTTGTCTGCTGGGATGAGTTGTCTGCTGGGATGAGTTGTCTGTTGGGATGAGTTGTCCGTTGGGATGACTTGGTCTGGGATGAGTTGCGTTCTGGGATGAGTTGTCTTTAGGGATGACTTGGTTTGGGATGAATTTGTCTGGGATGAGTTGGTCTGGGATGAGTTGGTTTGGGATGAGTTGGTCTGGGATGAGTTGGTCTGGGATGAGTTGTCACCTGGGATGAGTTGGTTATTGGGATGAAATGATACGACACCTTCGATAAGAGTCCCAATCCGTAGCCCTCGGGTTCCTATAGGATCTAGTTCCGCTTTGGCCGCCCACAGCGATTTTGAACTCGATATACCGGTGGTCAGTTTTGTTGATTTTCCTATGCAGTGGTATTGATCATTTATTTTTAAATGTCTATTTAAGCTCTCTCAATTTTTTTAAATGGCTGGCCGTTGATCATAATTGAAAAAAACCGAAAACATGGTTCTTTAATTTATCGCCATAAAACCAATATTTGAGCGTCTTTCTTTGAATTTACAGTGTGACTCAAAAGCTGTATTTTTCTTTGACCCAAACGTTTTAAATTTTTCCAGGCAACTGTTTTATATTTTGTGTTAATTTCTTTTCTAGCTGAAGATGGAGTAACGTTCCTAAACGTGTCCTAAACAGTAAGTACATGTTGTGGAACAAGACTTTGAACTACCCTGTGTAATCATTCTCGATCATCTCCTGGCTCATACATTCAGCTCCTCGGGGTGGGCATCTTCAGATATCTAAGCTGTACCGTCCCTCTTTCTTCTGCACTTCCCTCAGGTGTAATCTACTAAGCCAATTGGAGGACAAAACTCAGATGAGCTTTCATAGAGTTCGGTCATACATGACCAGAGCTCCACCAGTGGATCCTCTTTTTAATGCAAGTGCTGGGTATCGGCATAGCTCATGCTCTACTGCCCCCTCTTCTTCTAGGCAACATCTGCATGTGGGGTCTGTGACGACAGTCATTGTGTACATGCGCTTATTTAGTCGACGATGTCTTGACCATGTCTTGACCATGTGTCTGCGAAGATTAGGTCTACTCAGACCAAGGTTGATTTAATTTTGGCGATTCCAGGGAGCTGGGATGTTCGCTCACGCCTGCCCACAACTCTCAGCGCTTCGTATGTCGTTTTAGGGGGTGTTGTTTAATAGGTGCGTTCGGATATTCCTTATTTGTAGCTTGAGCTCAGTTGGAGTAGATTATTATTATTCTGGAGTGAAGTATGGGGTGTTGCGAAAATTGTGCGAAGATGAGACATGCCCAGATTTAGCTGCCAGAATAGGCATTCGTGTGAACGCTACTTCTATTGCTTGAGTGTCCGCCTGCCCTACTTTTTTGTATCAGCCAAACACGGAGGCCAGACGGCCCATTGTGTTAACCCCAGAGTAGAGAACCAAGGAGGTATTTAACGAGTCTTGTGGCTTTAATAAAGCCCAGGCTCCAGTAAAGAGGAGGTTAGATAAACTTCTTTGAGATTGGCATGTTCCAAGCAATAACAGAAAGTATGCAGAGGGGCCTCATCCTCTCCCCAATTTGGTTGTTATTGGATCTCTGCTTTCCCGTGGTGGTGAACAAATCAGAAACCGTTTGGGCTTCAGCGACGAGTTCTTGCACGCTATCTGACATCAGTGAGTGTCACCAGGCCATGTTATCTACTACCGTAGGACCAACTGTTTTCGAGAAAAGTAGATTTAAAGAACCACATTAGCTTATACAGGGTGTCCATTACGTATACACCGCCAAACTTCAGGGAGTGATTTTTCACATTATTCTAAAATGAAAACTTTCTATGGACATGTACCCTAAAGTACTTAGTTTCCAAGATACAGGGTTTGCAAATTTTTAAGTGCTAGCACATTTAGATTTTCTTCTTTTTTTTTATTTATTTATTATTTTATTTCTTTATTTTTTTTATGAAGGTCCTTAAACTAAATAAATTAGTATTCTCTTGTTTTCTCAAAAACCGCTCATCGTAAGGAAAAAATGAAAGAGGACGATTTTGTGCAGTCAGTTTTAAACAGTCGATAATAAATACGACTCATATTTGCAAAGAAACAGTAGCGTACCCTGCTTGACGGGAAAAGTCTGCACCTGGTTACCCGCACCTACGCTACCTCGGTACCTATACATAATAAAAAAACATTTTGACGTTTTTAATTCTTTATAGTTATTCTTGTTCGTATACTTTCAATAACTGAAACATCCGAAACCTGTGCCATTCAAAATTGTTGAGTTGTCTCCCCCCCACTGCGCTACCAATGGTTACGATCATAAAAAATTTGTGGCAGCAACTACAACTAGCCATTTGTAATTAGAAATTGACTTGTCAGAAATAACGATACAGATTTTTAAGCTAAATACAATATTTCATTTCATATTGCAGACTAACAATGTATATTTTCTGTTTTAATAAATCGAACTAAAAACTTATTTATCTGCTGGACAGACGATAATTAGGCATAAGATCCACTAATTAAAACATTTGGCTCCTGTCTCCGTGTAAAAATTGTCAGCTGCCACCCTCCCGTTCGCGCGCCACTGGGTATAGAAAACTTTACTTTGTTGCAGCTTATAGCCATTTTGGAACAAAAATTGACCCTTCCTAGGATTTTTGCCGCAAATCAGCGACACGGTTTTAAGGAATTTTGTTCTATTCCTTACAATCGCACAGTACACCTGTGGATGTATAGCAGACACTCGGCTGCCATCTTCAGGTAGTGTTCAAAGTTACACATCGATAATTTTTTGTACACAATTAGCTAACACAATAAGGATCTCTTGTACAAAAATTCAAGTGTGTGTAATTATGAACACTTGGTGGCCCACTAATAAATCCTTATCGCATATACACCTTTTTAACTTCCGCCAACAAATAGTTACTACATTATACTAAAGTCGATCAAAAAATCGAATTGCCAAAAAAGGCATTTAAATATTTCTATGCCTTCTATCGAACCACTTCCTGGATATGGCCAAAGACAAAAAGAGGTTCAGATTGACCAACTTATTGTAGGAATATCATAATGGATATAATACAGTTTTAATTAATAATGACGTATATTAATGTCTCTTGAATAATAACAATAATAAGAGTGTTGCTAGGGCTAGCCTAACATTATCAATTTATTAATTGTATTGTTATAAAACCATCCAGATAACGTGATATTCAGAAAATATGTGATAACGGGAGGCTATGGAAACAAGCGAATCGCAAACAAGTCCCCTGTAAAATGACAGATTACATGCCCTGTACGAACTAACTTTGGACAAACGTACTTTCGACAGATTGCGATTCATTTGTTTCCATAGCCACCCGTTATCACATATTTTCTGATTACACAAGGTAGTTTCACAGTCTCGTTCCACAAAATTTTACTTACTGTTTAGGACGCGCTTCGGAGTGTTACTCCATCTTCAGCTATAAAAGAAATTAACACAAAATACAAAACAGTTGCCTGGAAAATGAAAAAACGTTTGGGTCAAAGAAAAATAACAGCTTTTGGGTCGCATTGTAAATCGATCGAAAGACGCTCAAACATTTTATATATATATTTTCTGAATAGCAATGTACCAAACAAACTTTCAAATGGCTTTGAATTACCAACACAAAGAAAAAACACTTTCATAAACATTCCCAAAACTTGTTTAGTTGTTCTTTCTTCTGTTTATACTATCCTGACATTTTCCCCTATGCTTCTTTCGTCTTCTATTTTGTTTTTGTTTTTCTAATTCTCCTTAAAAGGTGTTTGTCTCCATTGTATGAAGCATGAGCTGTTTTGACGTTGACTCCAGCCAACATCAAATAGGCCATGAGTGTCGAACAGCACGTCGCGTCGATACTACATTATCATTGCTAATAATTGAAGGCGCTTTCCATTTTCACATTTATCTGAGAAGCCTCAGTTAATCTCAACAATTTGATTGGTTAATATTTAAATAAACCAATCAAATTGCTCAGATTAACTGAGGCTCCTCAGATAAATGTGTAAATGGAAAGCGCCTTTAAGTGATGTATGAGTATCAACTTAATTACTTAATAGAACGTTCGGGCTGTCATGCTGCAGCAGTATATCTGTCGTACCCATTTGGCATATGCATCCTTTTTCCTCTTGTTGAGAGGTAATACCGTAACATGAGATAGATATAGTGCGACATTACTGCCGCAGCATGCAATGTCGAATACGGCATAAGTCAGCTTCTTGATGTTAAATTTTGATGTTCACATGGTACATTATGCAACTATTCGCAGTGACATTTTCATATAATTTCCGCAGTCTACAGCTACTAGATCGAAGGTGTTTGATTAAATTGAAATGTGTTTTAGGTCTCGAGCCCCTATTAAACGACGCTCTGAATTCAATTTGCGAAGGAGTTTGCCAGCCGCTGAAAATCAGAATAGAGAAAATCCTAACTGGCGCAGTCCAAGCCTCAGTCTTATTCTCAATCACAAATCTTTTAAGATACTACAAAAAATGCATTTGCAAAGTCGCTCCTGGCGGATTGCTGGAAACAACCCTCGACGACTTACAACTCAGGAGTGAAGAGTCTTTTATTAAGTCGCTTCAGCAACAAGTCAACGGAATGTTGGTGAGAGTTGAGACACCTCCTCGAGATCTGTCGCCAACTCCAGCTGTCAATCATCTGTTGGCAATACTGAGGGACATGTTGTCGACTGCCAATATGAGCGAGGGACGACAAAGCGACATGGGGAGGATAGCGCAATGTGTAATGGAGCCCCTTTTTAGGGCTGTCAATGAACAGGCGTCGCGCTTACCCCCCACAGATATGGCAGTTTACATGCTTAACTGCATGTACGCAATGTACACTTGCTTATCTCTTTACGAGTTCATGGATGAGAGATTGGAGAGACTCCAAGCCCAGTCTGATGCCCAAATTGATACTTTAACTTCAGAACAAGCGAGTTCACTTGTGGCAAATCTTAACTTGGGGCCCATTTATACGATACTTCAGGACCAAAGCCATGGACCTCTGTCGGGAATTCCGGGAATGGAGCCCACTAACTTGAAGAATTTTTTGATGAAATTGGACTACCTTATTGAGAATCCTGATAATATGCTTCTGCCGCAAATTAATTTGTTATCATCGTCAAAGCATAAGACTGCGGTTCAGAGGAGGGCTTTTGATGTTCTTTTGGCCATTTATAAGCAGCTGTATGAGAGAGTTCATAATCCTGTTAACCTCTATGAGAGCCCTGAAAATATTTTAAGCAAAACTCCGGATCAACTGTTGGAAACACTAAATAAATAACAGGAGGTTTATTTAAGAGTTTAAGAAATTGATTTACCTACATACTTTTTCCTCTTGTTGAGTAATAAAAAATGGATGGGTAAATATAAATATTATAAAATGTGTTTTGTGCTTTGTTATTGTTGGGAATCCTAAGCTCAAGAGTCGAGACACAGGTACCCAAGTGACAATTTTAAGAATAACCAGACTTGCCTAAGTTTTATAAAAGATGTGGTAAATAGCATTAATACTGAAGAATAGAACTGTTTTATAAGTAAGAACCGGGTGAATAGGGACACTTTTCACCCTTTCACCAAACACTGTTAGAACAACTTGTAAATTGTTAGCACTTTTTTTGCAGGAACTGTACTATCTCGATGTGTACTTTAAGTGTGGAAAATTGCGGTACCTAAAAAAATTGGAAATATTTATTTTTTTTTTAAATATGCCGTTTCCCTAGTTGCCCGCCATTCGGCACAATAGGGACACTAATTTTAATTCGTATTATGGACCTATCTAGATGGTGTCTGGGTGAATAGGGACGGGTAAAAGACTTAAAAACTTAATTTTTGTGCTAATAGGAAAAAAACAAAAGAAACACGAAAAAAAGGCAGAAATATGTGATTTATTTTCTAAAAACCTACAAAACTCTTAAAAATAAGAAAACAAATTAAGGAACTTTAAACAAATAGGAACAATTGGTAGGTAAGTGCTAAAAAACGTTATTTTCTAAAAACAAAAACAAAACTCTTTAAAATAGGTAACAAAACAAAATAAGAACATCGAAAATAGATTAACCATTGGTAGGTATAGGTAGGTACCGAGTGCCGACACTTTTAGGAATGTTGTACTGTCTTAAAGGTTCCCTAAATGATATTCCATTTCCTCCAATATCCTCTAATGCCTTACTATTCAGATCTGGACCGTGTTTTCTATAAATTTTTAAGCCTTTGGGCTTATATTTCGATGGCATGTTGCTGATGGTGTCGATTCACCCGAAATAACTTTAAAATGTGCAACACCTAACAAAAAAATTCGCGAAAATTCCTTTACCGGTTTCAGGCGATTAAAGCGTTCTTAACATGCATAAAAATAGGCTGGTAAGCAGATCATAACGTTATCTAATGGTTTCTAGACAACAAGCCCATTAACCATTCATGACAACAATGACCCCATTCAAATGCTGTCATCTCGATTGTCAAAATGACGCGAATTCACGCAACATTTTTTAAATTTTGGCTTTAATCGCTTTAAACCGATAAACTATTGAACAAACCTCGGATGTTATGAATCATAACAGACTTAGATGTCTTAAAATCTTCGCTCTCCGAGCTCGGATTTCAATTGACATCTGCGTCTGTTATGATAGTCATAACATTCCTAGGTATGTTAATAGCTATTACCGGAATCATTACCCTACCATCTTGCCAAATTTGAAGGAAGTCTACTTACTTTTTCTACAAAATCCACACGAAATTTTCCAGGGTACAAAATTGTCATAATTTTGACAGTTCGATAATATAAACCTATGGAATCATTGTTGTCAACAATGAATCGCCATGGAAATCGGGTGAATCTCGGTCGTGAGGATCCCGGACAGACCATAGTTGCAAAGTAAATTTTGACAGTGACATTGACTGCGATGCTGCTAGATGAAAATTTACAGTTTGAAGAATATTTTAGTCTTTGAATGGTTAGGATATCACAATTTTTGTTCTTGTAATGATTTTTAAAAATATATTCTGAACTTTTGTTCCTATTTCACCCGCTAGTCCCTATTCACCCGGTTCTACGGTACCAACTTTTATCTGCATCCCGAAGAATGAATTTTGTTTTATTGTTGGTAAATGGTAGGTACCTCAAGAGCTTAACTTTATGGCTGCTTTATTAGTGAGTTTTATTAGTGGTTTAAGAACTGTTTTTTAAATGTAACAGCTCCAGTGGCGTGCCGTCAGGGGGGCTAGGGGGGCGACCGCCCCCCCCCCGCCCTTTAGGCTGTGCCGCCCTTTCCGCCCAAGCAAAAAAGGCTGTTCCTCAGAGCCGGTCGAATTCTGCCATTCTGATGTAATAAATAACTGAAGGTAAAGGTTTATTTCTCTACGAAGCATGTAGCTATTTAAGAGCTACACTATAATACAGTTGCTTGGGGGCGGGCGCCCCAAAGAGAGAAGAAACTAAATAACTGTTTATAAATTTTGAACACGGCAGCTCGTGTCTACCTCGGTGGTATCGATTTTGCCTGTATTGGGGACTTGGTAAAAAATATTGACCTGAATGCGGTTTAGACCGATTTGAAGGATTAAAAATGCGAAGAATGGCTTTGTAATAATTGTTCATTAAAATGTGTAGTACCTAAATGTAGATAATAATAATAAAAAAAAAATTGCATTACCAATATTTTGCGCCCCAAGAATGCCTCGCCCCCCCGCCCCTAAGGGTACGGCACGCCACTGAACAGCTCTACAGGTTATTTACTCTGTTCATGGTACGTACTTACACCATAAAACGACTGAGGTTTTAAATTCAACTTTTAAAAGTTAAATTAAAAAATGCAGCAGAGAGGCGGCTGGAACCTCCCCATCGCGTGGATTTTTGTATTCTGTGTAGATAGTATAGTCAATTCAACAGAATTTTTTTAATCCTTGAGTATAGTCTGTCCGGGATCCACACGACCGGGATTCACCCTATTTCCATGGTGAATCATTGTTGTCAACAATGAATCGCCATGGAAATCGGGTGAATCTCGGTCGTGTGGATCCCGGACAGATATTAATTTCGCAATTTTCTGACAAAAAATGCAGCAGAGAAGCGGCTGGAACCTCCCCATCGCGTGGATCTTTGTATTCTGTGTAGATAGTAGGCAATTCAACAAATTTTTTTTTATGCTTATCGTCTGTGACTAATTTTCTGACAAATACCGACATCACCTCGTACATCACCCGTTACATTTGACAATATGTTCCTTTTAAGGTTAACAGTTTGCCACCCTTTTGACAATAACTGGATACTTTATGTCATCCACTGTCAGCCCGCTCCCTTTTATTGAAAAAGAATTCTTTCTCTATTTTCCACTGAAATGGCAGAAACTGTGAATACATTTTTAGAACCAGAATTTGATCGTCTTTCTATTGGCGGCATAAAAAAGGAGGCCTTATATTTAAAATTTTAAGTTGATATGCTTGAATGGCACTTGCCGTGGACCAATTGCTTCCAAAAGCCTTTCAGGTCTTCAACGGGTCACCCAATCTCCATGTACCAAATTTTAGCCAAATCGATTCACTAATTTGTGCTACCTACAATGTATTTTTAGCGTTATTACAAAATTTCGATTTTTTGACCCAAAGAGCACTAAATGCGAACGAAGTTTGTCTTATTTAAAACCAGAATTTGAAGACCTTTCTGATGGTGACAATAAATCTATCAAAAATTTGTTTTGGATGGTTAAATGAGTGAGTAATTTTAGCTTTGGAAATTGGTGTGCCAAAACGGCACTTTCCGTAGACCGATTGAATCCAAAATTTGTTCAGCTCTTCGACGTGCAATTCAATTCCCATGTGCAAAATTTGAGCCAAATCGGTTCAGGGCTTTGGGCTGTACAGCGATTTTAAAATCCGACAAAAATGTAAAAATTTTGAATTTTTGGCCAAAAAGGCACTGAGAGTGAACACATTTTTAGAAGCAGAATTTGAAGGCCTTTCCTATGGTAACGTGAAAAATGGGGGTTTGCATTTAAAATTTAAAAGTTGATGTGCCAAAATGGCATTTCCGGTTGCACGATTGGCTCCAAAAGCTTTTCAGTTCTAAGTTGGGTTATGAGATGCCTACGTACCAAATTTCAGCCAAATCGGTCTAGTAGTTTTGGCTGTGGCGTGTTTACAAACGTACGAACGTACGAACGTACGTACGAACATACACACAGACACATTTTAAAAACCACTTTTTTAGGTTCCTGAGACCTCAAAACGTGAAGATCTGGTGTTGTCTCGAATTCGAAAATTTTAGTGATTGCAGTAACCTCCCTTTTTTTTAAATGGTGAAGTGGAGTGGGGAGGTTAATATACCGACGTCACCTCGGACATCACCCATCACATTTGACAATATGTTTCTTTTAAGGTTAATCTTTTGCCACCTTTTTGACAATAACTGCCACTTTATGTCATCCACTGTCAGCCCGCACCCTTTTAATGAGAAAGAATTTTTTCTCTATTTTCCACTGAAATGGCAGAAACTATGCACACATTTTTAGAACCAGAATTTGATCGCCTTTCTAATGGCGACATAAAAAAGGAGGTCTTGTATTTAAAATTTTAAGTTGATATGCTTAAATGGGGCTTCCCGTGGACCAATTGCTTTCAAAAGCCTTTCAGGTCTTTAACGGGTCACCCAATCTCCATGTACCAAATTTCAGCAAAATCGATTTAGAAATTTGGGCTATAATGTATTTTTACTGTTATTATAAAATTTCGATTTTTTGAACCAAACAGCGCTAAATGCGAATTAATTTTGTCCTATTTAAAACCAGAATTTGAAGACCCTTCTGATGGTGACAATAAATCTTTCAAAAACTTGTTTTTAATGGTCAAATGAGAGAATAATTTTAAATTTGGATATTAGTGTGCCAAAACGGCACTTTCCGTGAGTCGATTGAATTCAAATTTGTTCAGTTCTTCGACGTGTAATACAATCCCCATGTGCAAAATTTCAGCCAAATCGGTTCAGGGGCTTAGGCTGTACCGCGATTTTAAAGTCCGATAAAAATCAATTTTTTTTTAATTTTTGGTCAAAAGGGCACTAAGAATGAATACACTTTTAGAAGCAGAATTTGAAGGTCTTCCTTATGGTGACGTGAAAAATGGGGGTTTGCATTTAAAATTTAAAAGTTGATGTGCCAAAATGGCATTTCCAGTTGCACGATTGGCTCCAAAAGCTTTTCAGATCTAAGTTAGGTTACGAGATGCCTATGCTCCAAATTTCAGCCAAATCGGTCTAGTAGTTTTGGCTGTGGCGTGATTACAAACGAACGTACGTACGAACGTACAACGTACAAACGTACGTACGTACATACACACAAATCTGAAAAGGTTTTGGAGCCAATCGTGTTAACTGAAATGACATTTTCGCACATCAACTTTTAATTTTTAAATGCAAACCCCCATAAGAAAGACCTTCAAATTCTGCTTCCAAAGATGTGTTCACTCTCAGTGTCCTTTTGACCAAAAACTAAAAAATTTATCGGACTTTAAACTCACGGTACAGCCCAAGCCCCTGACTCGATTTAGCTGAAATTTTTTGGATTCAATCCACCCACGGAAAGTGCCGTTTTGGCACCCCAATTTCCAAATTTAAAATTATTCTCTCATTTAACCATCCAAAACAAGTTTTTGAAAGATTCATTGTCACCATCAGAGAGATCTTCAAATTCTGGTTTTAAATAAGACAAAATTTGTTCGCATTTAGTACCCTTTGGGTAGAAAAATCGAAATTTTGTAATAACACTTTTCAGCCCAAACTACTGGATCGATTTGACTGAAATTTGGTACATGGAGATTAGATGACCCGTTGAAGCGCTGAAAGGCTTTTGGGAGCAATTGGTCCACGGGAAGTGCCATTGAGGCACATCAACTTTAAAATTTTAAACACAACACACGGGAATCAAAAACCCACGCAGTGGGGCGGAGGTTCCAGGCCATTTTTTACCTTACTATTTAATTAAGTAATGCATTCTGAAATTTGAACTGCATCCAATTGAAAAACTATTGACCCCTCGCAATTTTCGCAAAGGAATTTTCGTTTTAGAAATATGGCTCCATTATAGGCCCTAACGCGAATTCTGCGATACCCTTGCACGATTTTTTTGAGGTACAGGCAAGAAAGTGCAGTCATAACCATCTGCAATCATAAGGGAGCGGTATACGTTGAAAATTAGTTAGCTACACACACGCCTGTTTTTCGACCTGCCTATAAAAATTGTTTGGGAAAACAATTTAATGACGGAAATCTCCTATTATTCAATAAGCGATTAAAAAATAGTAGAAACTACACACCGGAAATACTTCTTGCGCGATTTTTATACGACATAATTATGAATCTGGCTATTAAATTGTACGGTGAGGTCTAAGAAAAACGAGTTAGAGTTATGGCCAAGGAATTGTCCGTTACATATTGGCTAAACGGAGAGTCACACGTTCATGTGACAGTAGAAATAATTTCAATATGACGTTTTTGACAAGACCACAGAGGACAGATATTTAACACTCTGTATCCACGATTATTAAATAATGCCATTATTATGACTTATGGTCATAAGTCAAGCTTCTGCCGCATTATTTCACAGCACCTGTAATGTTGGCTGCCTATCCAATGACGTTTCAAAATCAAGCGAAAGTGTGCAAAAGTAAATCAAGCATCAAGTTGTTCCTATCATTTGTCAACATTTTGTTTTTGTTGGTTTGTGTTTGCAATAAATATAAAGTTATAAAAATTTTTGAAAAATTTCAATAATAGTTCAATAATCGTGGATAAAACGTCGTATTTAACTCGCACATTATGGGCCATTATTCACTTGGCTGTTTACAACCCTCGCTACGCTCGGGATCTAAACTCAACCGCGTGAATAATGGCCTTCATAATGTGCTCGTTTAATAATATACTATAATTTTGATTATTCAGTCAGTTTAGCCAACTTAACTGAATATTCCATGGCGTGCTCTAATTCTTTTTTTATCAGATCTCACGGTACCTACATACACTTACTAGATCGCCGTGATATTTTCTCATCTTTTCTCTGTAGAAACTCACATGTGTTAGTTACCATACTATTAGATGTTGAATAATTAGGTCCTACCTATGTAAAAATTGTACAGCTGCTGTTGGGCTTTTGGACCCAGTTGTTCTTGTATTAATATTATAACAACAGCTGTTGAACATATTTACTAATATTTAATGATCGACCTCTATCAGTGGGCACAAGACATGATCATTTTCGAGTACTTACCTAATGAATAAAATATGAAGGCTAATTCCCATGAAACGAATGTACCGTGGCCGACAATGGCAACATGATGTAAAGTGTTAGATTTCATTTAGTCTACAACAAATCAATTACAACGACATTCATAAATCGATTTGATAATTATTAGCAATAATGATAGTTTTTACCTTGCTTTTAAAATCTACACGACTGAAAGTACCTATCTGGATCAATAACGTCTGCTGAGAGAATTCGAAAGGAGAGGTAGGCTAATATTTCCGCGTGTAAGCTGCTGATGCAAAGATATCTTAATTCTAATTTCTACCTATACCATATGTTATACCTCTTTTTCCAAGAGGTTAACAACATTACGTTACGCAAATACAAATAATATTTTAAACAAAATGCAAAATTCTGTGAATTCCAACCGGTATAACGCGCAACTTTGCCCTGATTTGTGAAACCAAATATATCATTAGGTACACGTTGCACCGCAGATATGCAAATGTACCTTAGACTTCCAGCTAACATAAATTTATTACATGTTAATTTGCTGAGAAATTTATTTAAGCAAATGTGCTTAATACTGACTCAAATTTTTTTAGTATGTAGAGCCGTGGACTTTCAAAATACCAAATACTCACCCCCAGGGAGGATTCACTTCGTCAAAATTCCTGTTAGTGTTAGTAAATTGTTGTCCACTGCTGTTTCTGCCGAGGTTTCTGCTTTTTGATTCTGACAGAAATTTGCCGGAACTGGAAGTCAGTTTATTTTTGTATTAGAATGCTGAAATGCCGAAAAAGCCTTAAGGATGTATAATTTTTCTCACTGATTGTGGTCGTGACAATTTAAACGGCCTGCAGGGAACAAAGAATAACTTTCTTCCCTTGTTATACAAACACCTAACTACATATTATACCATTAAAAAGGGCATGCAAGCGTGCATAAATAAGTTTATAACTTCTACGCTCACGAAGCAGTTAACTAAAATCGATCGAAAGATGGAATCGCCGAAAGCATGAAATCTTTTCGTTTTAGGGTCCTGGGAAGGGAACCCAAAAAAGTGTGTGTCTGTGCACACGCTACAGCCCAAACTACTGAACCGATCTCGCTGAAATTTGGTATGTAGGGGAAAAGTGGGAGCAGTGAGACGAATGGAACAGTGAGACAAGGTCAAGTTTGGGGAAAATTGATGTGTAAGGTTGGTGCTACCTGCTACATATTCAAATTTGTGCTCAGAAAATAACACTGCTTTCATTAGATGTTGCACGTTCGACGGGTTTGGACAGGATCGAATTTTTGTTGGTTTGTTGAGTACGAACTTTTTACGGGAGGGTCAGTGTAGTTGTTTACCTTTCAAGAACAAAAACAAAGAGGTGGATTCTGTTTTCGCTGATGAAATATACGTCTTCAAAATAGGTAAAATCATTAAAATGGCATTATGTTTTTTATAGGTTAAAGGAGATTTTACCGATTTTCCGGGAAAATAGCAAAGTGGGTACAATGGGACAAAACGTAGGTGGGTACAGTGGGACAGTGTCTCACTGTAATTAGTAACTGTAAAGCAATAATGGAAGTCAGTTTTCTGAGGAAGTGCTCCAAAAATAACAGTTGTTTTGTCTTTCAAACTGTAACAGACCTTCCGAAAATAACAAGCGGTCGAAATTTTTTTCCATTGTTGAAAACTGCTGTTATTTCTTAAAAAAATTGTCGACCACCAAGTATTTGTATTAATCGACAATCAATTTGTTCTCTAATCGCTTATTTTTGTGTTTGCCGTTAATGAATGTGCCGTATTCGTTTCAAAAAGGCACTGTCTCAATGTACCCTGCTAGGTGGGAACACTGAGACAAATGCACCATCTTCAATTTTTTGTTACCACTTTTTTTTTTCTTTAGATAAGTGTAATATTGTAGCTTATTATACTTGCTAATATGATAAGATATCTATATTTAATTTACAGACCAAATACAATTCTGTTTTGTATTGAATTTAACCGTTTGAATTTTTCCGTCTCACTGTACCCGCCTCTCCCCTACAGCTTGTATGATCCAAGGAAGATTTGGTTAGATTTTGGTTCAATCAGTCCATGGAAAGTACCATTGTGGCACATCAACTACAAAATTTTAATTGCAAACCACATTTCCCCTTTAGTTCAATTTCTCCAAAATATCGTTTTGGTCTTTTTGGACAGAAATCAAAAAAGGAAGACTGGTCAGTAATTCGAAGGCCCTTCCAACGCGAAAGAATTAAGCTCGGAATTAAGTGTAACTGCATATTTTAGTGCCGTGGCAGAATGCGGAGATACTCTTGTCTTTGATTATTCGCTCGTCTAGTCTGTTCATCGGATAACTTGAGAACGGGTTGACAAATCGAACTGAAATTTTGTACACAGATGTGTACCTTGAAAATATCGGTGTGGATTGCTTTTGGGCCAAATCGGATCACGGGGGTAAGAGTTAGGGGTGAAAAACCGAAAAACTATTAATTGCAATAACTCGAGAACTATTGGAGGTATCCTTCTCAAATTTGGTATGCACGCTCGACCTTCAAGTCTGTTGATGAAATTTAAGGGATGAAAACCACAAAAAATATGATAATTTTCCGCAAGGGTTTTGCTATTTGCAACTCAAACTACACACCGAGCAACACACATATTTCGATGAAATTTTACGGGGGATGCTTTTTACGTAAAATTGGGCAGATGGGGTGGAAGTTAATTTTCATTAAGATCTAACAAAGGGGATCAGATTTAGGGGTTGAAACTGGAAATTTCTTCAAATAAATGGTGGTATAAAATGGGGGGCTGATCACTAGTGGAATTAGTTGTACATCCGGCTTGGAATTAATTCCGGAATTATGAAATTATTACGGAATTATTTTGGAATTGATGGAATTTAAAAGGAATTAATGGAATTAGTTGGAATTAGCCGGAATTAGTTGGAATTAGTTGGAATTAGCTGGAATTAGTTGGAATTAGTTGGAATTAGTTGGAATTACTTGAAATTAGCTGGAATTATTTGGAATTAACTGGAATTATTATGGAATTATTTGGGATTGATATGGAATTAATAAGGAATTATTTGGAATTGATAAATACATCATTTAAAAGGAATTAAAGGAATTAGTTGGAATTAGCTGGAATTAGTTGGAATTGGTTGGAATTGTTTGGAATTAATGGAACTAAATCGGAATTAGTGGAATTAGAATGGAATTAGAATGGAATCAATGGAATTGGAATGGAATTAATGGAATTAGAATGGAATTAATGGAATTAGAATGGAATTAAAGGAATTAGTTGGAATTAGCTGGAATTAGTTGGAATTAGGTGGAATTATCTGGAATTAGTTGGAATTAAGTGGAATTATTTGGAATTGATAAGTATATCATTTAAAAGAAATTAGTTGGAATTAGCTGGAATTAGTTGGAATTAGTTGGAATTATTTGGAATTAATATGGAATTGTTTGGAATTAATGGAACTAAATCGGAATTAGTGGAATTAGAATGGAATTAATGGAATTAGAATGGAATTAATGAAATTAGAATGGAATTAATAGAATTAAACTGGAATTATTGGAATTAATTCTCGATTGGAATTAATTGTACACAATTTTTTTGAGTGATCAGCCCCCCAGTATAAAATTAGGGAGTTCGATAGTTTTCGGTCAACCATTGAAAAAATCTTGAGTTTTCAACATAAAACCAACTTCTAAACCACTAACAACCCCTAATTCTTTTCAAGCGGATAAATACATTTCATGTTTTTTTTCAGAAATCCTATTCATTTATTTATGAACAACCGAAGTAAGTAAATACGCAAGAAGTTATGTAACAACCATAGAAATAAACTCGTCCCTGTAAATCATAAAGGGGTGATAAGGGGGTGAAAAGATGAATTTCTGAATTGCCGCAATTTTTCAATGAACTGGGTGGTGAAATAGGGGGTTGGAGTCTATAGGTTGAAACGTTCATGAAGCTTTGTAACTTTACACTGTGAGGTCTTACAGATTGTATCCTAGAGAAAGGAGGAGTGAATTTTAGGACAGATTTATCGAAGGGGATGAAAGTTAGGGGTGGAAACTCGAATTCTCATCGAATATTGCAGGGTTGAAATTAATACCATTCGATAGATTTCTATGGATGATACAAAAAAGGCCATAACCATCATTCGCAAAAAAACACCCTCAAAGGCGCTACAACCCCTAACATGTAGAAACACATTTAAATACAAGAAATCAAAAACTGTTCATGAATTTCGTGCGTCAACTTACAGTGACACTGTAGGCGGATGGGTAAATTTTCATTATGATCTAACAGGGGGGATGAAATTTAAGGGTTGAAACTTGGAAATTTTTCAGGTAAATGGTGGAATAAAATTCTGGGGTTCGATAGATTTAGGGCAACCATTGAAAAAAGTCTTATGAGTCTTCAACCTAATAGCAACCCCTAGGCTGCTAACAACCCCTACCCCTTAGCAAGCTGAGTAAATATGTTTTAACCTCCCCAACCCCATCAAAATTTTAAAAAAATGGGAGGTTATTGCAATCACTAAAATTTTCGAATTTGAGATAGCACCAGATCTTCACGTTTTGAGGTCTCAGCAACCCAAAAAAGGGGTTTTTAAAATGTGTCTGTGTGTATGTACGTACGTACGTTCGTACGTTCGTTTGTAATCACGTCACAGGCAAAACTACTAGACCGATTTAGTTGAAATTTGGAACATAGGCATCTCGTAACCTAACTTAGATCTGAAAAGCTTTTGGAGCCAATCATGCAACCGGAAATGCCATTTTGGCACATCAACTTTAAAATTTTAAATGCAAACCCCCATTTTTCACTTCACCATAAGGAAGACCTTCAAATTCTGCTTCTAAAAATGTATTCATTCTTAGTGCCCTTTTGACCAAAAATACAAAAAAAATTGATTTTTATCGGACTTTAAAATCGCGGTACAGCCCAAGCCCCTGAACCGATTTGGCTTAAATTATGCACATGGGGATTGTATTACACGTCGAGGAGCTGAACTAATTTTGAACTCAATCGACTCACGGAAAGTGCCGTTTTGGCACACCAATTTCCAAATTTAAAATTATTTTTTTATTATCACTATCAGAAAGGTCTTCAAATTCTGGTTTTAAATAGGAGAAAATTAATTCGCATTTAGCGCTGTTTGGTTCAAAAAAGCGAAATTTTATAATAACAGTAATAATACATTATAACCCAAATTACTGAATCGATTTGGCTGAAAATTGGTACATGCAGATCGGGTGACCCGCTGAAGACCTGAAAGGCTTTTGAAAGCAATTGGCCCACGGGAAGTCCCATTTAAGCATATCAACTTAAAATTTTAAATACAAGACCTCATTTTTTATGTCGCCATTAGAAAGGCGATCAAATTCTGGTTCTAAAAATGTGTTCACAGTTTCGGCCATTTCAGTAGAAAATAGAGAAAAAATTCTTTCTCAATAAAAGGGAGCGGGCTGACAGTGGATGACATAAAGTGGCAGTTACTGTCAAAAAGGTGGCAAAAGATTAACCTTAAAAGGAACGTATTGTCAAATGTGATGGGTGATGTTCGAGGTGATGTCGGTATTTGTCAGAAAATTGCGAAATCAGTCAAGGATTAAAAAAATTCTGTTGAATTGACTACTATCTACACAGAATACAAAGATCCACGCGATGGGGAGGTTCCAGCCGCTTCTCTGCTGCATTTTTTTATTTATTTTTTCGGGCCTTTTTGTGCTTTTTCTGTAATTCAAATTCATTTGGATTAACTTTTAACCTATCCACAAGTTTACCCCTCTCATCCTCTCGTGTAATTTTCGCTAGTTCTACTTATTTTCACCGCACTTGATTTTTCATCCCCCTTCATAATTTTTCAACCCCTCGAGCGTCAATTTTGTAAAATTCGTGCAATTTTGTCCGTCTGCGGTAATAATATTTTTTCAATTAAACTGTGTTCTGCCTTTTTCAGTTTTTCGACCCCCTTCGCAATATTTCAATTCTCCAAACACTAAATTTACAAAATTGGGTTATTTTGGTGTTATTTTATGTAATTTTACCACGGTTAAATCTCATGCCCTTTGACTTTTCATCATCCTTTACGATTTTTCAACCCCCTAAGTGCGAATTTTGCAAAATTCGCGTAATTTCGTTTTTGGTCGGTAATAAATTGAACTCATTTGGAATTTAGTTTACCTTTTACAATTTTCCAGTTTCCGTCACAATCGGTATGTAGGTATTTCATCAAGCCCCACAAAAGTTTTAATTGCATAACAGGGTGATTTTCAACAACAAATTGTTTATATTTCGCCTTTTTGACATATCTGTGCGTCTGCGGAGGTGCAGATTGATGAAATCCACCAGTAAGACCAGCCGCCCCTACATACACATTAACGTGATAAACATCTACAGGGATATACATCGCATTGATGTACATCTTCCGGGGGCTTTTTACTATTGGATTCGATAGTTGTTATCTTTCAGGGTCGAATTCCTTAATGCCATTTTTTCGAAAAATTTTATTTTAGGAACCAAAATCTCATTTTCTTATTTCGGCCCTGAGTTTGTACTGACTGTTGAATCATCGGCGACAAAATTACGTGTTCAATACGGCATAAACAGTAGATTTACTGACTATTTTTGCTAAAACTAAGGATTTTTTTTTAAATCTGCAACCTGGGTTCGCGATATTCTGTGAAAAATTACAAGTTTTTGCCATCATTTTTTTGTGGTGCCTACAAGAAGCAATAAGCTTTGGAATATCAATCAAGAAAGAGTAGTTTAAAAAAAATGTTGAAAAGTACCTAAGTCCCGCCAACCCTAAAGCTTGAAAAGTTGCTTTCGATATTACATATTATGACTTACCATATCCTATTACATAAGAAAAACAATCAGATGTTTGGCGACCTAGTAAAGGAAGTATAGGTATTTCCTCTTGGGCGAGGCTATGAATTGCAGAAGGCGCTTAGCGGTAGGTTTACGATTTCGATACCATTTGTAGATAAATATCAACAATATTAAATACTTTGACTTAATCTAGTTTTGCCGCAGTGAAAGTAATAAGATACCTGCAAATTTTTTACTTTTATGTTCTAAAAACCATTATTATCTAATTCTCAAATTCGAGTTCATATTTTCTTTTGGCCTGAGGAATCAGATCCCCAAAATTGCAATAGCTATTATCAATAATGAAGAGAAAAAAGAATAAATTGTACCTACCTAATACTGACTTGCCAATATGGAGCGGCATTAACTTTGCGAAACATATCCTGAAGCCAAAGGACAGTTACTTCCATAGTTGTATTTAAATATCGCGATTATGTTCATGGTTTCCGATCCAAAGTATAATTCGATCTGCTCCATATCTATTTACAAATTACTATTATGGAGATTAGAATATGATACTGCAAATTTTTATGTCGATACGTTGGTGACCGCGGCCTCATTATTGGTCTACAAATTATTATATTCCACGGGGGCTCGAAAACTTGTCCGCATGAGTTGCACCGGCACATAACCTTTTGCTTGTTACAATGTGGTGCATTTCATTCCGGTTCACTGATTTTTTATTCTTCCAGGTATCATTTCGATCCAAAAGAGAAAGGCGGAGGGATTCTTCTCGACCAAAAATGGTTAAAAATCGAGATAATAAGGGTAGGATTTTTAAGTTTTTGGAAAATATTTGTCTCTGTTGTATGTGGACACGATTGCCGAAACTATACCCGGCCGATTTGGCTGAAATTAGAACTTCACTCCTTGCCTTAAAATAGATTCAAAGTTGTTAATAAACCGTGGCCTCCAAATGCTTCATAAAGGAGCTACGCCCCTCCAAAGGGGCAGTAGAAAAATCGTTTTTTTTTTAATTATTCGAAATTGGTAAATGATAGGATCTTGAAATCTGCAACTTAGGTTAGTATTGTAAGGGGCCTTCTTTTGGATTTTTTTTCAGATTTTTAACAACATATAAATTCGCTCCAGGGGGGGCTTTCACTTTTTTTGCAGATTTTCTTTGTTATGGGCATTTTTTGCAACAACTAATAAAAAAATCGTAATCTGAAGCCTGCTTTACACGAAAAAAACGCTCTTGTTAAATGTCGCTTAACAAGATATATACCGTTTCCGAATAAAATGGCTCTAATTGATTTTAAGCGAAAAGATTTGTCGAAGAAGATATTATTTTATCTACGTAATTAGTGAAAATAAGTTCGAAGAACCGTAGCTCATTTTTCAGTTTTTGCCGTATGTCTATATGAACTTTTCTTCCTAAAATGATGTAAGCATATACATCCCCTCCCAAGTAACATAGGACGGCGACTGGACGTCCACCAAACGTCCATATTCGTCCTGTACGGGACCGTACTATTTATGGTCGTATCATGGACGTACATTTGCGGACGATTTTCGAACGAACATCAAACGGACATTCTATGTACGTTCTCAGCTGGACGGTTCCTGACCGAACCAAAAATGGATGTACGATGGATATTCGCTCATGAACTGTTTGCGAACAAACCTACTTAGGACGTTTTATGTACGTCCGACGTCCCTATATAAACAGTCCTTGGATGAACCGATAATGTACATTCAATGGACGTTTTCGCTCGAACTCTTTACGGATAAACAAAAGAAATTGTAAAATGTTTACATCGCTGTGTAAAAATTGTAATATTAAACAGACTGCATCTGTTTGTCCCTGAATTGCTCTCTGTAAAGCAATATTCAGAATACCCAGTAATGGTCCATCTTTCGACGGTTTCTGGACGTCCGCTGAAGGTCATTGCATGTACGTTTTCAGACGTATCGTTCCTGGACGAAACAGAAACTGCCGTACAGTGGACGTTCGATCACGGAGTGTTTCTGAACAGACTTAAGTAGGATGTTCCACGTGCGTCCCTATATAAACAGTCTTCGGATGAATGATGAATTTAATAATGTAGATTCTATGGACGTTCGCTTTCGTACTCTTTACGGACTAACCAAAATTTTTGTAAAATAGTTCGCATCCCTGAAATGCAGCAATGAAAATACAACCGTTGTGCTGCTTATGATTAACAAAGTCTCCGCAAGATCTATAAATTTACATGAATTATTTGATATTTATATAATGCAGGTACTAAGTATCTATCATTATCTACACTTTCTTTTATTTTCGAGCCGATTGAACAACCAAATGGAACGAAATGAATCTGGGCTGATGAACAATTAAGTGTTGTGATTATTATTTATTTAGCCGACTAGGGAATGCAAGGTCGTGCAGACTGCAGATGGTATTTATTGCTGCGACTCTTTTGTCCACTTGCGGAGGGTAAACGCAGGTAGTCCGAGGAACAGGGACACTTGTAGGTTTTAAGTTAGTCTCTACGAGAAATTTGCCCTGGGTCGTGTGTAATGGTTGGTATGCCAATATATTAATTAAATCCATTTGTGTATTATTGGGAGTGTTTTCCGTGGAGGTGTTAACGTGAGTGCATCATAAAGAAATTTTAGAATTCCAGACCAATTGGCCATCGTCTTTACAAACATCGTGACATCATCAGCAATCAGCACAAAGGCAAACAAAGGTTTGTAACGCTCATCATGAGTATAGTCATAAGAGTACACCTACATTTTTTTAGAAATTGCATTTCACGATCAAAAATTCACTCACATTCAATTAAACGTGTCCATCATAAACATTTAATACTTCTTATTGATATTTCATGATCGATTTTGAAAATTCTTGTAAATGTAAAATTTTCCGTCTTATTAATGAGCCTGGAATCTATTTTAATTCGTAATTGTCTTATTTCAGAATCAACGCAAATTGACCAGGATTTCCAACACAACAGAGAAAGGCGTGGAGAAATGCGTACGAGAGGAGCACATTATTATTTAATTTAATAGTCGGTGGAAAAATGCACTAGTGAAAATCAAGTGTTTCGGTGTAGTGGGGTGTTTCTAGTGATAGTGCAAGTACCTACTTACATGTTACTTATTGTTCAAGTTTTGATGTGTTTTAACGAATTTTCGCCATTAATGGTCCCATATTATATTGTAATAAGCTATTAAATACACCTACATATTTTATAAAACATAGATCTATTTATTTTATTAATTATTATGCCCATCCTGGCGTATGTTCAAAAAGTGATCCGAATGACGTTCAGAAAGCATTTTGTAGATAGTACCATAATGGTACATAGGTCGTTCGCTGGAAATTCATTGACTGTCCATCAGAGGACGACCAATGGATGGACCGTGGACTACAACGGGACCAATAATTTGTTCTTAGATGGTCCTAAAATCGTCCACAATGATCTCTAAATCGTACGATTATGGTCCGTTATGCTTCCAGACTAATCAAAAATCGTCCATATGACGTTCACGAATCATCCGTACATAGTGCCATAACCGTACATGTGTCGTCCGAGTCCGACCAGATGGTTCTGAATCTGTCCATTTTTGTGCACCGGGAATGTTCTATGAACGTCCATTTATTGTCCACAGGCCGACCACTGGATGGTCCTAGAACCACCTCACGGACCAAAATGGATGAATGATGGACGTACATAAGACATTTGTGTGTTACTTGGGCTGCACTTATTTTCACTAATTACGTAGCTAAAATAAAACCTACCTTGACAAATCTTCTCGCTCAAAATCAATTAGAGCCATTTTATTCGAAAACGGTGTATCTAAGCGACATTTAACAAGAGCGTTTTTGTCGTGTAAAACAAGCTACAAATTACGATTTTTTTATTACTTGGTGCGAAGAATGCCCATAAGAAAGAAAATTGGCAAAAAATGTGAAAGGTCCCTGGAGCGCACGCCTATGATGTTGCTAAAAATCTGAAAAAAAAATCCAAAAGAAGGCCCTTTACAATACTAACCTAAGTTCCATATTTCAAGATCCTATCATTCACCAATTTCGAATAATTTTAAGTGCCACGACCGTTAATTAACAACTTTGAATTTATTTTGAGTGAAGTTTGAGAACATAATTCTGGGACACCCTGTATAAGTAGGTAATATGTTTACGGAATTTATAAAAAAAATTATAAAAATTCTCTCAAATATAAGATTTAACGACAGCCCTACCAAAGAAATGAAATAATTTACCAATGTCGGATAAACTACCTATACTTCTATTCTTCCGCAAAATAAGATCGGCCTTAGAGGATAAATAATCATTCTAGGCGGCTCCTGCCCTGTCTCACATACCAAATAAACTAACGGGTGTCCTAAAAAAAACCGAACGAAATATTTTTGGTAATAACTCGTGCATTTCTTATCCGATTTCGATGAACCTGGCCTTAAATTGAAGCCAAGGAATCAGGCTTTCGAACTGTCTCAGAAATTACGACAGATGGTGCTGCAATAGTTCTCTTAGTGATACTTGTCTCAAAGGTTCATTTCAGGGGCGTGGGGATTGGTCAATTATCAACCAGTCGTTATGAGACTCACATGACTTTGAAGGACGTTAATTTTTCTTTAAGAATCTTTTTTCAGAAGTTAATTTGGTTCACGCATTGACTTTCTGTCATTATTTAAAAAATATGTGTTTTCACATTTTTTCATGCAGAATGACCATGACTAAAGTAACTATGAAGCAACAAGAGCTTAATTCTCAGTAATAACCTTTAAATTCCCTCCAATTCGCATCCGCTTGTGTTTTTCATTCAGTTAGATCCTCTATTACTGAAAATTAAGCTGAAAATGCATCACTGTTACTTCAATTATGGTCTTTAGGCATGAAAATAAGGGAAAACATGATTTTTAAAAAATCACAGAAAATTAATTCGTGAATCATAACGAACTTCTGAAAGAAGCTTTTTGAAGAAAAGTAAACGTGCTTCAAGGTTATTTTTATCTCACAACCATTGGTTGTTAACTGACCAATCCCCATGCACCTAAAGTAAGCCTTTAAAACAAGCATGGCTAAGGCTACTACGGCAGCGCCATCTGTCGTGGTCTCTTGAATGAATCGATAGCCTGATTCTTTAGCTTTAATTTAAGTCCACGTTCATCCAAATCGGTCAAAAAATGGATGAGTTGGCCCCAAAAATATTTCGTTCGGTTTTTTTTAGGACACCCGTTAGTTTAAATTAATTTTTTAGGATCATTTGAAAGAAGGATGCTACCCAAAACTACCCCAAACGGGTTCATAGTTTCTTGACTTCATTAACAAGCAAACCAATATTTTTATTGTACAAGCTGGTCCAACGAAAAGTTTCCACCCCCAATATTTCGCGAACGGAACGAAATATAAAAATTTGCTCGAACAGGTCGATTTTTATTTCGAGGGGGTTACCTAAATTCATCCTTAGTGAAATTTTCCAATACACCCCCTAACCCTCACTAACCTAACCCTAACCCTCACTAACTAATAAGAATTTTTGAGATTTGTTCAACTCCAGCTCCCTCTATGGTCAAACTTTAAATTACATTAAGGCCCTTCGTGATATGTCATTTGAATCATTCTCTGTAAATCGATGCAAAAATTTTTAAAATCCATCTACTCGTTTAAAAGTTACAGAGGCGTAAACTTGAAGGATTTCTAAACCCAGAACCAGCTCATGTCCTTCAATGTAGGTAACTGTTGAACGAGTTGATGGATTTCAAAAATTCTTGCATCCGTTTACAGAGAATTTCAAACCCTTTCAAATGATGTATTGCGGAGGATCTTAATGTAATTTGAAATTTGACCGTCGTGGGCGCTGGAGTCGAACAAATCTGAAAAAATCTTGCAGCGTTGCATTCCCATTGAAATTATCTTTAAAATGATGTACCACAATTGGGGGGTTGCCATTTGAAATTTTGAGGTTGGGGTTAGTGGAGATTAGGCGTGGCGTTGTGGTATTTCACCAACCGCGGATTTAAGTGTTCCCCTCGAAACAAAAATCGACCTGTCCGAGCAAATTTTTATATTTTTTTCGGTTCACGAGATATTAGGGGTAGAAATCGATCTAGAAATTTGAGTGTTTTTAATGTTATTGCAAAATTTCGATCTCTTTTTTGCTTAAAGGGCACTAAGGGTGAATGCATTTTGTCTTACTTAAACGAGAAGTTGAAGGTGACAATAAATTTTTCACCGCGACTTTAAAGTCCGTTAAAAATCTTGAATTCTTGAACTTTTCGTCAAAAGGGCACATAGCGAATACATCTTCGGAAGCAGAATTTGAAGGTGTTTCTTATGGTGCCGTCAAAAGAGGCGGTTTGTATTTAAATTAAAATTTCAAAGAATGGCATTTTTGTTTGTACGATTAGCTCCAAAAGTTTTAGAGATCTAAGCTAGATTATGAGATGCCCGAGGAGATGCCTATGTACCAAATTTCAGCCAAATCGGTCTAGTAGTTTAGAATGTAACTTGTTTACAGCCGTACGCACGCACGCATACGCACATACGCACACAGATATATCTATTTAATAAAAAACCTATTTTGTGTTCCTGAGACCTCAAAAAAGATTTCGTTCTCGATTTCAAAAATTTTAGTAATTGCAGTAACCTTCCATTTTTTTAATCGTGGGGTTTAGGATGTTGAAAAGTTTATATAGTATACATACTCTTTTTCCCATTCGACACATCATACAGCATGTTCGCCCGACTTGATTATTTACCTGTTTTATCCGTGCATGACCGTGTTTAAGAGATTTCACCCCCATCATTTAATAGAGTTACCTTGTAGGATTTAACTGGTGGGTAATTATTAGGTAGGTATCAATTATTGGTGGTAATTTATAATAATTTGACTCACATTTGGATTATAGTAAAAAAACGCTGCGCCCAGTATAATCATAATTATATCGCTTATAAATTACGCTTTACCAAAAAGAGCTTTATGAATTATACAAATTACATAATTTGGATTTGGTACTTCATAGCTAAATAGACTATATTTCCTCAGATACCATTTCATAATGACGTGTAAAAATATAAGATTTACATTAATTATTGCCAAATTAAGTCATCGAGGTCTTTACAGTTTTAATGGGATGAAAACATGACAATTGTTGTTTCACCAAATAATTAACAGGCCTTTTATATTATTAGAATGAAAAGGTGTTTATTTCCCATGTCCGGAGTTGGTCTAATCTTGATGGTGCATTACAATTTATTATCTCTACATCATCAAGCCATTGAACAATGTGAATTTTTAAGCCTTAAAACCTATTTAGAAACAGCACGTTTTATTTACCATTTTGTAGGTAAATAGTCTTAAATAGTACGTCCATTGTTAGATCTGTGTCAGGCATTGTTTTAATGATCTTAAGCCGCCTTGACTCAAAGAATTATGTTTAGTTCATTTCCATATTTTTTGCTGTATCTATCTAATCATAATTTTAACCTCCCCCAACCATTATTCAGGGTGGTGATTAAGTATGGAACATTCGCAATAACTTTGAAACCAGCAATCTTTCAGAAAATCTGTTGGACTGATCAAATTGATTTTGAATTGAATTTCAGTACGTGATGGTTGTCTTTGCAGCCATATAAAAATTTTACCAAAAGTATAATATCAAAAAACACCGATGACGTAATATATTTGACGTGAGTGAGGTCAGAAACTTAAGAATGACGTCAAAAGTTCCACAAGAATTTTAATCAATTTGACCTATCCGACAAATTTCTTCAAAACTTACAAGTTGCAAAGTTATTGCAAATGTTCCATACTTCATTACCACCCTGTATAGAATGTGCAGCTAGGGAAGCGGCTAGAACCTCCCCACTTAGGCTGAAATTTCATTTGTTGGCGTAGAAATTTACGGAACATATCTTAAAATAGTTACCTAGCGCGTAACTCATGAGATGGCGCTAGAATATTTTAATTCGAAACTGGTCCCTGATGGCGCTTCAGGGGCCAGTTTCGAATTAAAATAAAGGGTGGCCCTAAAAAACCGGATAGTTTTCTTTTTTGTATATCTTCATTAGGTTGTGTGCAATGGTTTTTAGTTTTTATAAGTGTTCCCCTTAATCGACCTATCCAAGCAAATTTTCATAGGTATCATTTCGTCTATGAGATATTCGGTACGGGGTGGAAAGTTAACATCCGGTATTATATACATTTTCGAGGGCTCACTATCGAATTACTTAGGCGTATTCGTCTTAATATAAGTTTCGTCGTACGTGCGCGACCGAAATATTAAATAAAAATCCATATTTTACGCACAATTGAAGAACTTATGTAGCGTTAAATTAGATTTGTTCGCAAAAATAAACCTTCACCTTCTTTTCGTAGGAACGACGTCAGGGGGTGGGGGCTTTTTGGAAAAAGTCATGGAATACCTACCACAAATTGATTTAAAGACCTACTGCTACATTTTTTCTTATCTCCAAAAATAATGTCATTATGTTATAATTATTTTAAAGTATCGACTTATATCAATTGCATGTGTTGCGTAAATCTAGACAAAGTATGGAAATTGACAAAACAAGAGAATGCCGTGCCATTAAATTTATCAGGCAACAATGATTGTTCAATTAATTTCGCGGCAATGCAATTCCGTGAGATTCGTTGAAAATCAATTAGTATTTTTGCGGGTCACAATCAAGTCTAATTATAATCAGCATAATGCACAAATCTTTAAATTTCAGACTCCAGTGTTACATAATCGACTCGTGCTGGTGCAAATAAACATTTTGTAGCAATTACCTACTTAACTTATTTATTTGTGTTGGCTTGAAATTGTTAAATGAAAGGAACTTTGGTTAGCATAACGACCAGCTTGGATTGTTGCTTTTTATGTTTCAAACATTACCTGTTACTGGCAAAATACTGAATAGCTATCTATTATTTGTGCATTATTGGCTTTATTGGAAGATCAAGGGTCTTCGATGTCGATCTATTTCGACGATGACTTTGGCTAATCATTGATATTCAGTATTACATAATATCCTTTAGTTTTAGTGCCGTAGCAGTATGTGAGGCATTCTTGTTTTAGCTTATTCGCTCGCTCCTTAGTCTGTCTGTCGCATAACTTGAGAACAGATTGAGATATCGGGCTGAACCTTGGTATACGGCTTTGTCTCCCAAAAAGTAAGGCGGGGATTGCCTTTAGGCCATATCGGACCAAGGGGTTGGGCGCGAGGGGTGAAAAACCGAAAAACTACGAATTGCAAATACTCTGGAAGTAGTAACCACTACTATTTACCCCATCTTACTGAAACTTGGTGTGCACATTCGACCTTCAAGTCTGTTGAATGTGAGGGGTGCCAATTTAGGGGATGAAAACCACAAAAAATATGATATTAATAATAATAATAATAATAATAATAGCGTCTCTATTTCGTGGCAAGTGAATAAATACAAACAATTTTATTTTTCTACAACTTTAACATATTCTACCACGAGATGGCGATGTTCAGCTTAATGCTGTTCTACCACATAACCATATTGATACCTCCAGAAGAATTGCAGGCAGCTATTTGAAAGCTGACGCATATACATACCATGATGAAATCTTGCGGGTAATGCATTTTTCGTAAAAGAAAAGAACTCCAAAACTACTCAACGTATCAAGGCAGAATTTGGTGTGCTAATTTAGAGTGACACTGTAGGTGGATGGGCAAATTTAAGGGTTGAAACTGGAAATTTCTTCAAGTAAGCGGTGGTATAAAATTACGGCGTTTGATAAACTTCGGTTAATCATTGAAAAAAGGCTTATGAGTTTTCAACCTAAAACCAACTCCTAGATTACTAACGACCCCTAATGCTTTACAAGTCGATAAATATTATATTTTATTTATTTTTTCTAAAATCCTATTGATTTATTTATGAACAACAGAAAGTTATGAAACACTTTGGAAATAAACTCACTCCTGTAAATCATAAAGGGGTGAAATCATGAGGGGTTGAATACGCGAATTTCTAAACAGCCGTAATTTTTGAACGACTTGAATTAGAGTGGTGAAATGAAAAGTACAACTATCCTTAGAGTATGTGGGGGTGGTGAAATAGGGGGTTGGAGTTTAGGGGTTGAAACCTCTATAAAAGCCCTGTAACTTGATACAGAGAAGTAATATCTGATGTGAAATTGTGAGGCCTTATACATTGTGTCTTCGAAAAGGGAGGAGTGAATTTTAAGAAAAATTTATCGAAGGGGATGAAATTTAGGGGCGGAACTCGAATTTTAACTTAGTAACAACAAACATACAAACATCCTTAAACGTGCAGAAACGCAATAATACGATAACTTAAAAACTGGTGTAGGGATGGTCAATTTTTCATTATGATATGATCTAAGAAGAGGGATTCAATTTAAGGATTGAAACTAGATTTTTTTCTGGAAAATGGTGGCATAAAATTACAAGGTGCGATAGATTTCGGTCAACCCTTAAAAAGAAGTCTTATGAGTCTTCAACTTAAAACCAACCCCTAGACTACTAACAACCCCTAAGCTCTAGCAAACAGAATAAGTAGGTACATTTTATTTATTTATTTGGGCATTATTTTTTTAACCCATCCACAGTTTTTCAACCCCTTTCTCGATATGTGAACCCTCAAAAAGCAAAATTTACGTATAAGACCGCTTCTTCTTCGTGTAATTTTCGATAGTTCTAATTGACTATGCAGTCACTTTTCACCCCCCTTAACTTTTCATCCCCTTCACAATTTTGCAACCCCCCAAGTGTTAATTTGGCGAAATTCGCACAGTTTCGTTTTTCTTCAATAATAAATTTTGCTCTTTTGGATAATGATTACCCTTTTCACTTTTTCAACCCGCCTCTCAATATTTCAACCCTCCAAAGGCAAAATTTGCATAATTTCCTTATTTTTGTGTTATTTTGTGTAAATCTACTTAATTTACCTTTTTCACTTTTTCCACCCCATTCGCAATATTTCAACCCCTCAAAAGCTAAATTTGCATGATTGACTTATTTTCATGTTATTTTCTATAATTCTACATCGGTTAATTTTAATTCCCTTTGATTTTTTATCCCAATTTACAATTTTTTAACTCCCCTATTTTTTAACACTGAGCGATAATTTTACAAAATTACCTTATTTTCCACGTTACTTTTGGTACTTCTTGTGACTGTAGTAAATTTTCATTGACGTAGACTTCTCATCGCCTCCATAATTTTTCAATCCCCCAGAGTGCTAATTCTACATACTTCGCAAATTTTTTGCTTTTTTGTTCATTCTCTACTGTTTAATTCTGTACGGCCAATTTTCAACATTTCGCTTTTTTACCACCACTGCGGAGGCACTACCACTAGGTGCAGATTGATAAAATCTGCACCCAATTCCACCAGTAAATTCAGTCCGCCCTTACATTCACATTAACATGATCAACATCTACCAGGGATACACGTCGTATTGATGTACATCTTCCGGTAGCTTTTACTACATTTATAAGTATTTGTCATGTTAGGGTTGTTGACGTTCATCTAAATATTCGCTGAAATGAATATGAATGTAGGTATTTAGCGTTTTCCGCTTAACTGAACTAGACAGTGAGTCTACTTTGTGTCGTGGGCCAAAAAACTGTTCAATTTAGTTTTGCAACATCGCTTATACTTTCGCGTGAAAAATAAATCTGGAACAATAACGACCAATACCGCAATCTTCATCAGCATTTCCGTTTCAGGCCCGAAAATAATGTTGGCGGTTTTCGCTCTTTAAAACACACTAAAGTAATTTCTGGAAAGTTGTTAGGTACCGTAATCTGGGGATTTATGAAACGATTTTTGGAGATTTTCAGGAATATCGAGATAATGGAAAATTATAACTACAAAATTCCAGCTGGAACACATTTTAGCATGTCCCAGGACGCGATACCACGTAATTGCATATCTCTGCAGCCCCCCCCTTATTTTTAAAAAAATGTTTTCTTCGTTTCATATTACCCGGGTATCTGGGGTTATATGAAACAGTTCCGTAAATGTGTATAAAAATACTTTGAAAGCAAATCACATTTCATAAAGGCTTGATGTTGGGGTTATATGAAACACAATATTAAAAAATAAAGAATCCATTCTTTGTGTGCACTAAAAGGGGCAAATCTCGTGCTTTCGCTATAGGAGGTGCCGATATCTATACCGTTTCACATTAGCCCATCCACATCACAAAAAGTCATTTGAATGACGAGAATGTTTTATGAACGTTTATTAAAGAAACAGAAATACAAAATTAACACAAACTCTTTGGTTTTAAGGAACAATTTTATAGGAACCATAGAAAATTAACACAAATTCTTTGGTTTTGAGAAATAGAAAAAATCAACAGCAGATTCACAAAATGTCGCTATAAAAAACATGAATTCCTCTTGAAATTTTGGGGTCTGAAACCAAAAATTGTATTTGCTCTACATCAATAGAGCAAATATCTGGAACATCGGGAAAGATAAAATTGTATTTTCTTCCCCTGTGAGATCGTAGAAATGAAACAGTGATTTTTCCACTATTACGGATTTCCGTTATTTGTCCCAAGAAAATTTTGGGGTTTTCTTTCTTGGTGTTTCTATTGTAAACGAATGACGCGATTATGAAACAGCCAATTTTTAGCTGCTCCATATCTTTTTTGCCTCTAAAAGGCACTTTTAATTTTAAAAAAGCAGTCTTATTTGGCTCAGCCTCTTCTGTATCATCATCACAGATATTTTCCTCACATTGATCAGTGATATCATTTAAATTCTCATGATCATCTTCAGATGCAGAGGATTCTCCTCCATCTATCTTATTATTAACGTTATCACAGTTATTTTCATTACTTTGACCAGTTGTGTCATTTAAATTCCCATGATTATCTTCGGTTTCTAAGAATTCTGTTCCATCTATCTCATTATTGACGTCGTCTGTCCCATTATTAGCGTTACCGGTATCTTCCTCATCACTATTTTCGATATCTTGGTTATTGTTATCAACTTCATTGTCAGCTTCCATCATATTATTATTTCCCCTAAAATCGGCTAGAGACACTGACCTGCCTGCAGGCACATCAATTTTTGGCTGCCTTTTTCGGGTTCTGGTTTCATCCACAGCAGTTCTGTCAGCCATTATTTGAGTGAATGTGCCCACTAAGTTACCTTGATCTATTTGCAACTGGCCAGCAAGATTTCCCCGAGGAACTATTTTTCTGATGACTCGTTCAGAATCTACAGGAATTATGCCAGAACTAGCAAACCCACTTTTTATATTTGCCTCCATCGTTGGTTGCAGTGAAATAAGCATTTCATTTAACAGTCCAGGAAAGACAGGCTTTGGTACAACGCCTTTATTTTTGCTTTTCCACTTTAACAACACTTTCCTCCAAGCCTTTTTCATTGGCCCAAACACCGCAACGTCCAAAGGCTGGCATACTTGAGTGGAGTTTGGTGGCAGAAGGACAAAACTAATGTTATTTTGTTCACAAAGTTGAATAATCTTCGCTGAGATATGGCTTACCAAATTGTCTCCTATCATTACCTTTCTTCCATCTCTTCTACGAAAATAGGGCAAGGCAATTTTGATAAACCAATCTTCAAACGTTACTGAATCGAACCATCCACTCTTAGATCTGTTGTATCTGCATCCTTGGGGACCCCCTTGAACCCATTCGGGATACAAATTTTTGGCCTTATAGACCACGTAGGGTGGGAGCATACCACCATCACCAGCAACACAAAACATTACCGAGTGGGACATTTTGGAAGAATCCATTATTCTCCTAGGGTGCTTGGTTCCCCTTTGGGCAAATAACTTGGATGTTCCTGGATCATCTGAGATGTTTGTTTCATCATAATTAATCAGATTTTCTGGTAAAACACCTGCGAGGGTTTCTTCCAATTCCGTGAAATACGATCTTAACAATTCAGGGGTCAATTCAGCCTTAGATCGTTTCATATTTTCGCAATTTCGTCGTGTTAATTCCTTGTTTCTGCTTTCAAAACTTAGGATCCAGTCATCTCCGGGCATGTTGTTACGAAAACATCTAACTTCCACTCCTTTGCGATTGAGGTATTCTTGAACAAATAACTTGAGCCCATTTCTATCAAAGGGATACCCAAATTTGGAGGCAATTAGGAGAGCATCTACGATATTTTTTTCTTCAGTTACACTCAGAACAGACGGTCTGCCCAATTTGTCCCTCGTCATTCCCTTGAATTTTCTCCAGATTGTAGCCTTGGGAACTCCAAAGCGCTCTTCAGCTTGGGAAAAAGATATCTGTTCACAGACAACAGCTTCCAGTGCATGTTCAAGACTTTCTGGTGGATAATTCTTTCTAAAGGCAGTTCCAGGCTTGTGAACAAACTTGCGAGGCATGTTTCATATTACCCTGGAAAATCTTCATTTTCAAAAACTTTTCATTTTAGAGCTTGCATTTAATAAAAAAAAATCATAACACTTCTACCTGCACCATTGAGGTTATAATCTAAATATTATCTCATTGGGGCAAAACAAAAACCCTCATAATTTACCCAGTACAGAGGAGACTAAATGAGGTTATAAAATATAGAGAAAATCATAGCAGGGCACATAATTTTTTGCAAAAAACTCACCGTTGTTTTACTTCGCCTTTAATTGTTTTCAGATTCTGCGATCTGTCAAGTAAACATAGGTAAATTTAGTTATTTGAATTTGGCAATCCTGAATACTGACAACGCGGTAAATACAAATTCATGTACTGATGTTTCATATTACCCCAGCCGTTTTATAAATCCCCAGATTACGGTACCCGCCGCACATGATTGGCACGCAATTAACATTTTTTTCTATTCGGTATTTCCGGAAGAATGGTCATTTGAAATCTCGGTCTAGTAATTTATCATAATGTATGTAAATTGCAAGTACCAATAAACATTAAAGCCAATTTATTTAATGAAATTATTGTTATTAAATATTGCATTCGATGTTTTTTTGTACTTGTATAAACTCTCGTGGAAATCGATTTGATATGCTTCTGTCTGCAAAGTACATGCATGCAAAATTGGAATTTCTACTTTTTCAAACATCGCACGCCACGCCGCGTCGGCGAAATTAGCCCACTTTATTTTGACATTTAGTTTATACAGCACAGAGTTATAACAGAGCCGCTGTAAATGAATTAAATGTCAATGATTTTGTTTTTAATAAAGCCACTATTTGGAACATTGTGTGGAAGTTATGTTAACAAGACATAATTTTAATTTTCGCGCTCACGTAGCAGCAAAACCAATTCACTCGATATTCAGCAGTTTTACTGCGCAAGCGTCAGATTCTTTGGATGAACTCCCCAGAATGCAGAAGCAGGGATTTTACGTCGGCATAGTTACTCATATAAATAATAAACCCAATAAACCCCATTCATTTTCTATTGAAGACCTAAAATTTTTCTGGAACTGTACAACCCTAATCTGTAAGGGCCTGTACTTTTGACAAATTGATCGAAATTTAGCGGGAAAGCAAAAACATTGCATAACCCAAATCTTCTAGGGTTTATTTTTATTGTTAGAAGCAGTGTCACAGATAAACGTACCTGAGACTTTTTCGTGAATATTTTTCTTTGCACTTTACTCAAAACTGCACGCACACAAAGGCCCTTTTGGGCCAATTCAGAGCAATTGCAAAATTTTGACATTTGTCATGTTTTCTGACGTATCGTATTCAAATCGCTTCTATCAACTCACCTGTTAGTAAAATTCCTTGCAAAACTTCCTCATACCAACATAACATTCAAATTTTGACGTTCTGTCACTTCAATAGAAAATAAATGGAGAGTAGGTGCGTTCGGCTTGGAAGCTCCGTGCACTCCTCGTGCGTCTCTTTTTGATCTGATGATTCCATATTATTTGACTATCGCATTCTTCCCTTTTGGTTTTAAGTACACATTTTTGACAGTGTCGTCATGATAACATATGCCCCTTCTGCCCCATAACGCCAGTTAGGGTCAATGGATTTCCTGTTATCATGACGACAGTGTCAAAAATGTGTAACGCCAAAAGGGAAGAATGCGACAGTGAAATATGAAATCATCAGATCAAAAAGAGACGGACGAGAAGTGTACGGAGCTTCCAAGCCGAACGCACCTAATAAATAATTGATCCTTTCGTTAAATCCAGCGACATCTAACGAAAATACTTGCAATATAGGTGTCAAAGCAGGGTTCGGAACCTATGTTGGATTCGTTACGTTCAAAGATACACTGATGCCAAAGCCAATTTCGGTCGAAACTACTAAGCTATAACCATTGTTATCATAATGCTTACTGTTTCTGCTACGTTATTAATACCATTATGCTATATGTTACATTTATGTGACATCTTGAAATGAATTCCTGTAAAAGTTGGTAATTTTCTGTACTCTCACAGATTACCCCCTGGGATTAACGTGATGGGGAGTTGACATCGCAGCAGTATTGGAACACTTACTCGCAAAAAAATCGGGACAACCGAAAAATAATTCAACCCCAAAACTCACCCCTTTCAGCCCCCAAACTCAAAAAATGTCCCGATTTTTTTGCGAGTAAGTGTACATACCTAGTTAGGTATACTTAGCTTAATTCAAGTTTTTAGGATTTTAACCTCCCCAAACCCAACACAATTTTAAAAAAATGGGAGGTTACTGCAATCACTAAAATTTTCGAATTCGAGATGAGACCGGATCTATGCGTTTTGAGGTCTCAGGAACCCAAAAAAGTGGTTTTTAAAATGTGTCTGTGTGTATGTTCGTACGTACGTACGTTCGTACGTTCGTACGTTCGTACGTACGTTTGTAAACACGCCACAGCCAAAACTACTAGACCGATTTGGCTGAAATTTGGTATGTGGGCATCTAACAACCTAACTTAGATCTGAAATTTTAAATGCAAACCCCCATTTTTCACTTCACCATAAGAAAGGCCTTCAAATTCTGCTTCTAAAAATGCATGCACTCTTAGTGCCTTTTTGACAAAAATTGAAATATTCGGGATTGTTAACGTACTTTAAAAACACGATACAGCCGAAACCTCTGGACCGATTTTGCTGAAATTTTGTACATGGAGACTGTATTATACATCCAAGGGCTAAAAAATGTTTGGAGGCAATCGACCCACGGAAAGTGCCGTTTTGGCACATCAATTTTCTATTTTAAATATACTCTAATTTTACCACCCTAAACATTTTTTTTTCCAATTTATGGTCAGCATCAGGAAGGTCTTCAAATACTTGTTCTAAATAAGATAAAATTCATTCGCATTTACTGTCCTTTGACTGTTTGGTACATTGTCGAACAAAACATAACAAATTTTCACTTATAATCTCATAAGAGCATTAATTCTTTCCGGAAATTTTTGGAGTGCATTCCAACAACGTATTAATCGGCCCGAGTGGAACACGAGGGCCCGATTACGTTGTTGGGATGCACGACTAAAATTTCCAAGAAATGAATTAATGCTCGAATGCAGATTCGGTAAGAAAATAGCAACGATACAGCCACAGAAATTGAATAGAAATGATTTTTGACATTTAATTTGACATAAAAATTTCCACTTATTAATTTCGCTTAGGTTGGTCTAGGTAGGTATCAAAAATTTCCAGGAAATCCTCGAGTTGCCATGGTAAACACACAGAAATCAATTTTTCTATTGGCTAATGATTAGTATCGTGCGATTTTCTGTTGAACTGACTACTATCTACCCAGAATATAAAGATCCACGCGATGGGGAGGTTCCAGCCGCTTCTCTGCTGCATTTTTCTGTAGGACACTAGTCCGAAATCGTTATAATTTGCTGTACCTATTAAATGGTTTCTTATTAAAATTTGAAGAATACAAAAAAGCAAACAGAGAAATGAGAAGAGAGTTATACGAAAATTGAAGAAGGGGAGAAACGAAAAGGGAAGAATACATAAAGCATAAAGGCAAATGAAAAATTCGAGAACAAATGTTTGGAGAAGAAGAAACGAATGCAAGAAGTGGAACAGAAAATAAGGAATATCAGAACAGAAAAGGAAGCGTGGAAGTATACAGGTGTCCGGAAATAGCGATGAAATATTTTGGAGGGTAAGTTTTTGCATAATATAACATTAGATTACTTGAGTTACCTACTAATTTTTAAAATCCGTTCAGTTTTGTAATTTGATAAAAATGAATTGATAAGCCTAGGAAGTGCAAATGGATCTTCAAATCTAATTTTCTCGAAAACGGTTGAACCTACGGTGTTATAATAAGAGAGGCTTTTTTTAACCTCCCCACTCCACTCCACCATTTAAAAAAAAGGGAGGTTACTGCAATCACTAAAATTTTCGAATTCGAGATAAGACCGGATCTATACGTTTTGAGGTCTCAGGAGCCCAAAAAAGTGGTTTTTAAAATGTGTCTGTATGTATGTACGTACGTTCGTACGTACGTACGTTCGTAAACACGCCACAGCCCAAACTACTCGACAGATTTAGCTGAAATTTGGTACGTGTGCATGTGATAACCCAACTTAGATCTGAAAAGCTTTTGGAGCCAATCGTGCAACCAGAAATGCCATTTTGGCACATCAACTTTTAAATTTTAAATGCAAACCCCCATTTTTCACGTCACGATAGGAAAGGCCTTCAAATTCTGCTTCTAAAAATGCATTCATTCTTAGTGCCTTTTTGACCAAAAATGAAAAAAAAATTGATTTTTATCGGACTTTAAAATCGCGGTACAGCCCAAGCCCCTGAACCGATTTGGCTGAAATTTTGCACAAGGGGATTGTATTACACGTCGAAGAGGTGAACAAATTTTGGATTCAATCGGCCCACGGAAAGTGCCGTTTTGGCACACCAATTTCGAAATTTAAAATTATTCTCTAATTTACCCATCCAAAACAAGTTTTTGAAAGATTTATTGTCACTATCGAGGTCACCATCAGAAAGGTCTTCAATTTCTGGTTTTAAATGAGACAAAATTGATTCGCATTTAGAACCCTTTGGGTAGAAAAATCGAAATTTTGTAATAATACTGAAACCACTTTATAGCCCAAACTAGTGGATCGATTTGCCCGAAATTTGGTAAATGGAGGTGAGGTGACCCGTTGAAGAGCTGAAAGGCTTTTGGGAGCAATTGGTCAACGGGAAGTGCCATTTAGGCATATCAACTTTAGAATCTTAAGCAGAAGTCCCTGAAATCAAAGACCCACGCGTTGGGGAGGTTCCAGCCGCTTCTCTGCTGCCCTTTTTTTATGTAATTTTAGTCAGGTAACCACATTCCGGTGAAAAATTGTCAAAAAAATAACATAAGAAATTTGGATGGTTGAATCTGCTTTTGATAGATCCTACCATATTCTAATGGCCTTTACTCATCTTAGATAATGTGCAAAATCTCGTCACTGTATTTTAAGTGGCTCCTGATTTATTCAATCAAAACCGAATTTTAGGCGCCCCCTTCAGAGGGCCGTAGCCCCCTTAGGAACAATTTCCGGCCACATGTTTATACGAACTTTTTTCATATTTTGAATTACAGAATTATGCTCCGAAATATTTCATCGTTATTTCCGGACGCCCTGTATAAACTTACAGAGAAAAAAAGGGAAAGAAGTCACCGAGAGAAAGATAGAGATGGGGGAATGGAGAAGGTACTTTATGGAGCGTCCAGAGAGAGAAGAGGGGCCGGAGGATGAAGGGAACGAAAGAAGGGAGGAGCTGCAAATGGAAAGCACGAAAATAACAAAATAGGAAGTCAAGATACAGTACAGAAAAACTGAAACAAGAGAAAGCACCAGGAAGGGATGGAATAAGAAATTAAGGGTGGATGTACAGTACGGAAGAGGTGATAGACGAGCTGGTAGAAGAAGTTCCCCCGAGAATGGAGGGAGGGGGTAATCTGCCCTATATACAAAAGAGGATAAAAATTACCTGGGGGATAACCCTTTTAAACACAGGACATAAATTGTATGCGATGGTAATAGGGGAGAGATTGAAGGAAGAATTAGAGAAAAAGAATTAGAGAAAAGAGAAAAGAGTCAAAGAAAAAAAGTCTGGTAAGAAGGATAGAAGTATTATATAAAAAAAACGAAGAATGTAGCCAGAATAAATGGACAAGAGAATGAATGTTTTTGGACAAGAAAGGGGATACCTATAAACGGTATTGATGAGATGTTTAGAAAAACACAGGTAGGTAGGGTTGTGTTGATGGGCAAAGAGAAAGTGTGTTTGGATGATTTGGTGATAGTAGCGAATAGCCAGGAGAAAGGAATGCGAGAAATGATAAGAAATGCAGAGAGGTATATGAAGAGAAAAAAGTTTGAAGTAAAAAGGGAGAGGAAGAGAGGAAGGAAGGACAAAAGAAAGAGAGTGGAAGTGGAATGAAAGGAAAATAAAGCAAGAAAGGGAATTTAAGTATCTGGGTATGTATTTAATGAGAGGAACACATCGAAAGCGAATGTAAGAGAAATACAGGACAAATATATAAAATGGGTGCTGAGAGTAAAGAGAGAGACACCGGGGAATATAATAAGGGAAGAAACGAAAAGGAGTAAGTTGAGAGAAGATACAGGAAAGAGGGCCGTGAAATATAAGGACAGAAATGGGGGAAAGAGGAGATTGTAAGATATTACAAGAACGCTGGAAAGAGAAAATGAGAGAGAGGGAAGGAGAGACAAAGATATTACGAGAGGAAGGGATACGCAAGGGAAGATATAGAAAAGCGAAGAGAACAGGGGAGATGGATGAATGGAGCGATGTGGGAAAATAGAACATCTGCTGAGAGAGTGTGAGGCAATGAGAGAGGAGGAACGAGAGAGAAAGAGTATATTAAACGAAAGGGGAGAGGGAATAAAACGGATGATGGAAGTGAAAAGAGCGAGAAGTAGAAGAGGGGGGACGAGAAGACGGATGATTTAATGATGTGTTTATTTGTTGTACATAATTTAATGATGTATGAACGCCAGGACCCATTACATGCCATAAAGGCATTAATAAAGTTTTTCTATCTTATTAAAATATTTAACTTGGTACTATTTTTTTAAATTTATTTAAATAAGTTGGTGGTGCGTTCTTGTGTATTAAGTTGTTTGAAGTGATTAGCCCCTGTGTCTCAAATGATGCAATGTAACAGCATACGAGCAGGTAAACCTCAAAAACTGCAACCTATTGTTTTAAACAAAACTTTCATATCATAATCTTACGTTAACTATGAGTCCATAATCCACTCCAACCCCCGCAATGGTTATTGAGATGGGATAAATGGAATGTACTAAACTCATCTGAACAACATTTCGATTTCTATAGTCCCATGCAACCCACGGACAATTTAGGGCGATATCAGCCATCTTCTCTGACTAAAAGTTAAGTAATAAGTGCCTATAATATAACTAAATTACAAACTAAGTACAAATTTACTTCGTCTATAAGCTGTTGTCCACTAACACAAAATATAACTAGAAACAGAACTGCGAAACTAAGCTCCGATAAGATGCGAATTCTTAACAGCAACGATCCCTGAATCCAAAACTGTAACTATGAAATGTAACTGTAACTATGGAAGAACGTACCTTTCTACCTCAAGCAAAAAGAAGTAGATGCCCAGGAACGACAAATACCCAAAGAACAAGACAGGAATTATCGCTGGTGTTATTAGTTTTGTAATAAACTTATTGGTTATTCGATCTTATTAAAAGAACATGTTGCTCGACACACATGCACAATCTTCTATAAATCTCCTGTTGATATTCCAGATTTCTGATCAAACACATTTCATCAACATCGAAATCCTGTGAAATTCGAACCAGTCTTTCGTTAATTAGATTCATTTGAAAGGAAGACTTTTTAACGAAAGTTAACATCGTCATGCACATGATCATAGTGGCGTAGACGATAACGTAGAAGGAATAAAAACAAATTCTCTTGGGCAGAAAGGAGCATCTTCCAAAATATTTATCAACTGCTGGAACGTAGAGAAATATTTCGTCTAAGTGGCCACCAATATCCAAATTAAACAGCAATGTCACCAGGACCATTGCCAATATTGCGGACATTAACCAGAGATGAAGGATAGAAACTTGTCCTGCTAACTTGTTTTCTGCTGATTTTCCAGCGATTTTTATCGATCAGCTGATTCCTTGAAATTCCTTAAATAAAGAGTCTACGTCTTCGATAATAAATGAGAAGTAGGAGGCGCAGAATATGTGCTGAAATTCATGGACGTTATAGGAGAAATTTGTGCCATTTCTTACATAGGGGATGAACCCATTTACTGACCCGTATTGTACTAGAAGAGGTTTGCTGAAATTGCAAATGAAATAATAAAGCTGCAGAAAATAGAAGATCGTTTGGAGGAGCAAACAGAAATTGATCAATGTGATGAAGTTCTTGTATCTCCATATCATCATGATTTTTTCTACGAGGTGTAAGCTGTCTCGAGGATATACCATGTTGCCCCAAATCGGTTTCATTGTGAACTGTAACGTATTAGGTATTAATAGCGAATTAAATCGAACGATTTATAACTTGTTATTGTTGTCATTGAAGCATCTAATAATAAGAAGCATTTATAATATTGTATACCTACGATAAAGTAAAACATTAAGAACACGATTCTCATTACAAAAAATGAATCGATTATGATTAAATAGTAATAGGTATAATACGTATAGGCAATGCGGTAGCCTGTATAGATAATAGATAATAGGTAACTGAGTTAGTCATCGAATCTGGGAATTCTGGAATTTTTCAAAATTTTACGATTTTCTGCCAAAAGGGCAGCAAGTTTGAATACATTTTCGGAAACAAAATTCGAAGACTTTCATGTTCTGGTAAAGAAAAACACGGGTGTTGATTATTCTAGATTATTCCAATTTCAAAGTTGATATGTCCAAATATCACGTGCCTTTTGCTAAATGCCACCAAAATTAAATCAGCTCTTCGCCAGGTTATAATATCTTTACGTACAAAATTTCAGCCAGATCGATGCTGTAGCGAGTTATTTAATGTTCCTTCGAAATTTCGATTTATTTTTACTTACTTGAATCTTTCGAGTTGCCATCCAAACATTTTGCTGATAAATAGGGTTATGTAGGGGAAGGTGGGGCAAAGTGAAGCAGGGGGGCAAAGTGAAACAAGCAATTTTTTTTTGTCAAAGTGTCGGTATCCTTGTTGTGATAGCTGAACTAGGTGCCCAATGAAGTTGTTAATTATCCTGTGTTTTGGTTTGAATCATACTTTATTTGAATGGCGACAGTTTAGAAATTTCTGTTTTTGGCTGTCTTGATGTAATATTTCATGGTAAGTAAATAATCAATTAAGTTGCAAATTAAACCAAATTATTATTTTTAACTTGTGTGTGGTGGTAGCTTAGTCCTCTAGCTTTGTCTTGTATGCATTGAAATTTCATTCATAACCCAACTTTTAATCAGGTGATAGACTTTTTTTCAAATGTGGTTGTGGGGTAAAGTGAAATGCCATACTGTGGGGCATAGTGAAGTGATTTCATTTTGCCCCTTTGCTTATTTTCTCCATGTTTTCCGTGATTAATGACACCATGACACCCTTTCTTATTTATAACAGTTTCGGTAATGGTAGGAGGAAATTATAGGATTCTGGAAAATATTTTTGTCTTTCCCTCAGTTCCCGATGAGTGTCATCGATATAAGCAGCAAATTGTAGTCAAAATATCCATAGTTATTCGCCAAAGATACGGCAGAGTACAATTTTTGTAAAAACCTAAATATAGAGCATTACCATTTTTTTGTTGTTTTTAGAGTAAAGTTAAGATTTTTCTTTAATGCAACTTATTTTTCTTCCCTTTCATTTTGCCCCGCGCGATATTTCACTTTACCCCACCAGTGGGGCAAAGTGAAAAAAATGCAGGTGGTTAAAACTTAAATTTTTTTTTTTAAGTTTTTATTTTCCGTTTTAGTTTTCATATATATTTTTACCAAATAAATATGTTGTTCTTTAGCACTAGTACTTTTATTTCAAAAAATATTCATTAAACTTCTCATTAGTGACGCGTTCTGTCTTAGGTATACCACTTTGCCCCACCTTCCCCTAGCATGTAATGTTTTCATTTTTTATTTCATAAAAACTTAAATTAATTTTGCATATATGTATAGCATAATATGTCGAGGTTTTATGGTATACAGCATACGTTACGGTATATTTGGGTACATTACAGCAGAAAGCTGCATGTTTTGGACTCTGTTTAAGGTTGCTCTCCGCAATATTTCTCGAAAATTGAAATTGCTAAAAATAATTAAAGATTACAGTGACAGCGCGAGTACCTCTGTTAAGCCGGAAACTATTATGTACCCTCACTAACAAAACAATTAGTCCCTAGAACTAGGTATGTGACATCTTGAAAAAATGATAAAAGGGTTCCTGTAAAAGTCGGCAATTTTATAATAACAGGCGGATTCTTTAATAAAGTGAATTATCGATATTCTCTCTTAACTTTGTATTTTTCTAACATCGAAACACAGTTGACAGATATCAAAACTGACAGGCGCAGCGCTTACGCTTCGTTGCAATAGACCTTATTCTAAATTAAAGAGCCATCTATCGGATGTTGTACGAACTTCAGATGGTGTTTCAAGCTACAAAAATTCAAATGCGCCGCCAAAAATTAACCTATATCTGTCAATAATTAGCGTGGCTTGTTGTTATGAATTTTATAATAATGGATCCTACCGTGGTAGTGGCATTGACTAATATGGCCTAGAAACGAACTTTGGCAGTAACTTTTGGTCTTTTAACGCATCAAATAAATTATTTACGATGATTTTCCAAGTAAAGCTGTCACTCCTGTCACTTGTCATTCTTGTCAATTTCTGTTTCCACTCGGTTCAGCATAGTTTAGTTCTGAATTAAACTGCTACTATTTTAATATTGTTTTATAATTATTGCATTGAGGAAATTAGCACTTTGAGGTACTAGTTGTAATACTAAAGGTTCATTGTTTTCATACTGCTAGTTTACACGAAGGTAGGTGCTACAGTTTTCAAATGATTTCATATTTTAGGAGCACTGTAATGTAAGCGTTTCTTATGGACGCCAATTTCGTGAAACACCAGAGCCCTTCGCGCGCTGCTACGCACATGCGCATTATAATTTTGAATATCGTCTATTCTCATGTCACGGAAATCAAAGACCCACGCGTTGGGGAGGTTCCAGCCGCTTCTCTGCTGCCATTTTTAAATTAATAATCATGAAACTGTGATGGAATTTGACCACTTGAACGTGCAATTTAATCCCCTGGTGCAATTTAGGGCCTGACACAGCGAATGGAAGTGGCGAAGGACCTACCCCATGCGTAAAGGGGGCTCTAAGGTATCGTAATTCACTCCAAACTGCTCCAAACAAATGAAATACATCTCACAAATCACTTCACGGCAACGTTTAACGTCCACAAATTATAAAGATTGGGCGCAAGTCACGCATTTTTTCACCGTTTCAACGAATGTTCGTCCGTTATTTTGACCGACGTTTCGTAATGTCAAAACGACAATGGCTGAGGTGGAGTCCACCTGGGTCCCTTTTGCGGCAATTTTCTAATTGTATCGTTAGAAAACGAGAAAAATTTCTATCACCTCACGGACCATTTAATACATTTTACCCCGGAGCAAACATTTTTAAGACGCAATTTTTCTTGATTCTCTTATGGCCGCCATATTGAATTTTAACTCAATTAGATAGGCGAAAAATTAGATTTCCAAAATTGTAACCAACTTGGACTTTTTCGACAGATCGTCAAATTTGAAATTTGGTGTAAATAATTTGTAGTCAGCCCAAACTTAGGGAAAAAACTGTAAAAAAGTACGTCGACCAATTCAGTTACTTATGACATGTGAACGGAATTGAATTGAACGATAATAAAACACGTCTTGGTATCGTGTGACTCAAGCTTTGGATTTTTTTTTCTCGGATTGGTTACATTTTTGAAAAACCAATTTTTTTGTGTGTCTAATGGTGTTAATCCAATATGGCAGCCATCAGAAAAAGAAAAGTTGGCTGCCGTTACTCAAAATCTAGGAAGCCTAGAAAATTTCTGTCAATGCCATTGAATTGACAGCTGTCAAAAATATAAAAGATCCAAGGTTCATTTAAAAAGCATCATGAATTTTTCTTTAGAATGTAAATTTTCAGTATTTTCTTAATAACTCATGAACGAATCAAGATATCGAAGAATTCTTTACAGATTCTTAATTACCTTAAATAGGAGCAAATTTTATCTAATCTAACCGACCTTCTATCTCTCGTAGTTTCGAAGATCTCAATAGTGCGACATTGAAATTGGCAACACCCTGTATGTCCATCGCTCACCAGTCTGCTGCATACTAAATGCATATTAAATACCTTAAGACCTTAAATATTGTGAATTGTTAAGAAGCGTTGTAAAATCAGCGAATTTTCACGTTTCCGAATACCAGACTATAAAGGATCAACGTGACAGGTGTAGCTTTTCAGAACACTCTTGTAGAGAATTTTATGCTCCTGCTTAGTTTTGGAGATATCTACGAAAAAACGGAAAAAGCGAGTTTCTTGTTTTAAATTTGCCTATAACTTTTCATGGTCAGAGGTACTGGTAGGTACTGACAATCGATACAAAGTTGTTTCCAGATATTGGAGCCCTTTTCCGAGCCATTTTTGTGGTCCTCTGTCCATGGTGTGGTTGCAAGTTTGTGTTTTTACTAACTATGACTGGAGTTTGGACTGCGCCAATTATTTAATGAAATATTTGTTGACAGATAAGAAATTCATTGTAATTAATCAGCAACACAGCGGCTCTTTTTATAATGAAGAAAGTTGTTGAAGGCTTGAAGAATGACTGTAACAATTAGCGTTTTTAAAAATTTCCGACGATAAAACTGAAAATCTTGTCAAAATAGAAGACCACCTGCAATTTTTTTCAGCATTAGCAGTTCTGTTGCTTTTTTCCCGTCCATTAACTTTCATCCGCAGCAAATCGGGTATATTTTAACATAATTAAGGCGACATTATAATAAACAAACATGAACAGAGATCTCGTCCTGCCCACATCGGTGTCTCTAACCGTGTCACTTTGTCACCAGAAAAAATGCGCCCATTAACCAAATGATGAATCGAGTATCAGTCAATTGGCGAAAAACTAAACCACGGCGTGGGCCGACTTTGCTTCGAGAATCCGGCATTCGGTGAAATTTATACGAGGAAGTGTCGAAGCGTGATTAAATATATCAAACGAGAATAGAAAATAACGTTTCCAAAAAGATCATTTCGAATGTAAAAATGTCGTGAGCAGCGATCAAGATCCAGGTGGACAAGAACTGCCGTTTCTATAAAAAGTCAATTACAAAAATTACAGTAGAAAGCCGATTCTGTTTGAAAAAGTTTCGCCGTCATACGGTTAGCTCCGAATATCAAAAGGAAGTTATTACGGATTGAATTACCCAGGCAATCGTGCATAAAATCGACAGTGTGGAGGTGTGTGAAAATGTTCTATAATAGGAATAAGTATCAAGAATTGTTTCATTTAAAGATTTATAAATGTCAATTTGCACAGCTTGTTGGAATTAAATTTGTGCATTCCTAATTTTTCAAAATTTAATGTTATGACAATATGTAGCCTTAGCCATGGTGAAAACAGCGGCCTTCACATTCGTTTTAGCTCTATGCCTTACCTCCCTCTCACCTTCAACCCTCCATGTCTAAAGGAAACGACGACGTCCACAAAGTTGGCGAAATGGTAACCATTACTCAAGAAGACATACCTACACATATATTCTTTTCAAAAAAATTTGCCCAAATCCCTATTTCCATAAGAAAAGTGCGGTGCCCTTTCAACTAAGTACCCTCCCGTGCGGTTGGGTGCCCATCGGGCGCGTCCCCGGGTGGTGGATAGGGGAATGGCCAGTCCGCTGGTTAGTTACGGCCATATGTGCAGACCTGGGGCTTAAAACCCTCACGTGTCTGTACCAAAGCCGCTACCGCGAACCAACCCCTCTGAGACACCGGGCGCCCTCTCAGAGTAATAGCCTTACCCTCATGCGCCGGGCTCCATGAGGGCGGACCGAACTCCCGGGGTTAACTGGGAATTTCAGACCAGATTTAGGAGGGTACCGGAGGCCTCAATGCAGCAAATGGGGTCGGAAGACACCCATAGCTGCTCTGAGACTTAGGGACCTAGCAGCCTGAACAGAGGGACTGGAAGACTGATACTTCTGTTGTCTGTACGGAGGGACAAAAAAAAATAAAAAATTACCTCACGGTTGCGATAGGGATAGGCTGATAACTGGACCTATCAGATTTTTGTGACTAGGGACTAATTGTGACTGATGGGACTGAAAAAGACACCGCAGTTGCATAGGTACCGTGACACTGGCAGACCCTCAGGGAATGAGGGCGGACCGAATTCCCGGGGTTAACTGGGAATTTCAGACCAGATTTAAGAGGATACTGGAGGCCTCAATGCGGCAAATGGGGTCGAAGGACACCCATAGCTGCTCTGAGACTTCGGGACCTAGCATTCTGAACAGAGGGACTGGAAGACTGATACTTCTGTTGTCTGTACGGAGGGAAAAAAAATAAAAAATACCTCGCGGTTGCGATAGGGACAGGTTGACAACTGGACCTATCAGACTTTTGTGGCTAGGGACTAATTGTGACTGATGGGACTGAAAAAGACACCGCAGTTGCACAGGTACCGTGACACTGGCAGACCCTCAGGGACTGTGGCACCAACAACCAGTTGTGGCTGATGGGGCTGTCCACCAGGAACCATCGGCCACACGGGGGGAAGATGTCTGCAGTCTGTACGGAAGGGTAGTTATAATAGTGCTGCGCAGGACGCTAGGGACTAGTTGTGACTGATGGGACTGAAAAAGATACCACAGCTGCACAGGTACCGTGACACTGGCAGACCCTCAGGGACTGTGGCACCAACAACCAGTTGTGGCTGATGGGGCTGTCCACCAAGAACCGTCGGCCACACTGGGGGAAGATGTCTGCAGTTTGTAACATAGAGGGACATAAATTGATACCTCAACTGAACCCTTTAAGGGTACACTTTAAGCTGCCTTCGACACCAAGAAACCAGTTGTAGTGGGTTCGCGGGACGAAGCTTCAACAAACTCCCTAAAGAGCAGAAGTACCCGCCGTGGTATAGCAAAACGGGGTGGCTTTTCTAGCACCCGATTAACACTATTCAGTTTCTACAGCAGAAGTACTGGGTCTTTGCAGAACCGGGGTTCCTGTAGGAAATGGATAACTGTCACAGTGCGGGCATAATGGACCATAAGGTCTGAATGCAGCGGACCCGTCAGGGAAACGCACCGCAGAACGAAATACGAAATACGAATACGAACTAAGTACCCTATTGTTAGAATTTTATGGTGCAAATTCACGTCTTTTACGTCTTAACATAATTTCTAATGTTATCGTAAGTCGGCTTGTAGCCCAGTCAACGAAGTGGAAATAGAAACAAAAATTGCTGCAGTTGAACAAATTGGCCGAAGTTTAAACCATTCTATTGAACATACTGAGTCCCCAAGGATATGCCCGGTTTCGTTGACACCCGGTATTGGTGTTAGGAGAAAAATGAATTTCAGAACCTTCTTTATAGAGAATTTTATACTCTTCAATTCATTGCTTAATGGCTTTTTTGATAGTCATTATTTCACGAGATATATGCAAAAAAAGGAAAAGGTTATTATCAGTTTAAAAAGCCTATAATATTTCTCGCATCATAAAGAGAAAAAATTACAAAAAAATCATTACCGTCAAAAGATGCGCCTGACAGTGGTACTCAAGTTTTATAGGAACCGTTTTTAAATACTATCAATAGTTTGTCATAAACTACCCGTTCCCTACTTTTGGTTAACACTGTATAGTTTTGTTGCAGAGATTTTTTTTTTTCAAAATTTTTTGAATTTAACTAGTCACTACTTGACTAAATATTAATATATTTTTGATTTCGGTTTTGGGATAAACTTGCCCAAATTCACTGGATGACATAGTTGGACCAATAGACTACTTTAGACGCCGATTTAGCGATTAAATTTGAGTTTCACCAAAAATGTAAATAAACCTTTTTCTAGAGAATTTTACGCTCTTCAATTTGTTATAAGGCTATTTTTTCGATAGAATCAATATTTCATGCGATATTTGTAAATTTAACAAAAAATGTACTTCTTCGCCTTGATGTTCAATAAAATGGTTTAAGCTACAACTTCGGCCAATTTGCAGAACTGCAGTAGTTTTTGTTTCTATTAGCCAGATTCAGGTGTTTATTGACTGAGTTATTGATGCTTAATTCATGAGATGGAGTTATGGCAGTAAGATATTTTAAAATTACTGCAGGTAACATAATTTCTCAAAACTTGACAAAACTTATTGTTTAGTATACAGGGTGGCCCACTGAAAAAGGGCCAGCCGGATTTTCTCCTCTTTGACTCGAGTGAGGGAAAATCGCTCGAACAGGTCGATTTCTCTTTGGAGGGCACTCTCCGCGTGGTACATATATTTTTTATGTCTGTTGACTCACTAGCGCCTTCTATGGGCATTAAATTACATTAAGGGGGGCCCTCATCACATCATTTTGAAGAGTATGAAATATTCCAAAAACTGGTGCAAGAATTTTTCAAATCCATCAACTCGTTCAAAAGTTACACTGAAGAACATGCATATTGGTTCTCTGAGCCAAGAAATAATTATTTGTTTTCGCTGTAACTTCTGAACTTGCAAACGTATTTCAAAGATTCTTGCATCAGCTCTCAGAGGATCTCATTCTCTTCAAAATGATGCGCCACAAAGAACCCCATAGAGGGCGCTAGGAGGTGAAAGGATACAAACATTTTTACAGCATTGGATTGATAATGAATATAGTTTTCAATTTATGTATCATAAGGGGGGGGGTTGCTATTTGAAATTTTAAAGTCGGGGTTAGCGGGGGTTAGGGGGTGCGTTGTAAAATTTAAGTGTCCCTCTCGCCGAAATAAAAACCGACCTGTTCGAGGTATTTTTCCTTAATTGAATCAGAGTGGAAAAAATTTGGAAGGCCCCTTTTCAGGGGGCTACCCTGTACATAATTGTCGTAGAACTGCTACAACGCATGCTCCTGACTGTTTTATCAAGTTTTGAGAAATTGCATTCAAGAGGAATTCAAAAGAATCTTACGCCTAAGCACCAACCCAACATACGGGACAAAAATCTGTGGACATATACAGGGTGTCTCGTAATTAGGCTGCAGTATTTTACCAGTGCGTTCTACGATCAAAATTAGGACTAAAAGTTTAGTAAACATTTTTCGAAAAATTCATCCTAAGGGAGCTAGGGCCCCTCAAAGGGGGCGAAAGAAATTGTTATTTCTTCAATTTCTAAGGAACGGCTTACGATAGAGTCACGAAATTTTGAACATTGTCGTAGATTTTTCTGCTGAACAAGACTAATGTAATGGTTTTTGTCAAAAGCGTCAGGGACGTGCGTGAGTGGAGTGGTCGCGGACATTTTTGTATCGAACTTTTTTGTACGACACCTTGGGTCAATTCTGAGTACAAATTTGAATTCCCCGTACATTTCTACGTAAAAAAGGTGCTCTAGTTGAAACTCCATAGCTCAAGCCGTTTTCGGGCAAAATCGATTTGAAAGTTGAATTTCGTGGTATAAAAGTGGGAACTGAGGCACTCAAAATACCTAAAATTATCAGATGCTGTGTGATCAGCAAAAAACAAACAAGTTTAACCTATACTTGCATCTCAGATGCTTGAAATTTCAAAGAAAATTACAAGAAAATGGATTTTCCATACTGTATCCCATCAATTTTGCACATTTTCGGCGTGGAAAAAAACTTCAAATCGATTTTCCTCAAAAACGGCCCGAGCTATCGAGTTTCAACTAGAGCACCTTTTTTACGTAAAAATGTACAAGGAATTCCAATTTGTGTTCATAATTTACCCAAGATGCTGCACAAAAAAGTTCGATAAAAAAATGTCCGCGGCCCCTCACGCACGTCTCTGAAACTTTTACCAAAAACCATTACATCAGTCTTGTTCAGCACAAAAATCTACGACAAAGTTCAAGATTTCGTGACCCTAGCGTAAGCTGTTCCTCAGAAATTGAAGAAATAACAATTTTTTTTACCTTTGTGGGACCCCAGCTCCTTTAGGATGGATTTTTCGGAAAATGTTTACTAAACTTTTAGTCCTAATTTTGATCGCAGAACGTACTGGTAAAATATTGCAGCCTAATTACGGGACACCCTGTATGTAGCTGAAGCACGCTGAAGTAATGTTAAGATAAAAGTCTGTGTTACAGAGCTAAATATGAGGATCTTGTCAGATTTGACATGTTCTATAGGTCTGGTGTAAGTGTAAGTATACAGGGTGTATTATTTTATCTCGGCGCCATTGCTAACTTTGTTAATACTGAAGATACAAAATCGGTTAAATTATCAAAGATTTGTATTTTTGCGTTTATTTCGATGGTCAATTCAAAATAAAAACAAATCAACATCGTATTCCTCAAATAATCACTAAAACGATATTTTTTTAGACGGAACACCCCATACATTTTTAGTTCTTTGAAAATTCTTAACAAAATAGTAGTTTTTCAAAGAAGTTTAAATGCATTATGTTCTTTAAACCTCAAATTTATAACTTGTCATAATTTTTTATTGGCTTTGGAAGTGATTGAAACTAACGGGTGTCCTAATAAAAACCGAACGAAATATTTTTGGAAATAACTCATGTATTTCTTATCCGATTTAGATGAACCTGGCCTTAAATTAAAGCTAGGGAATCAGGCTTTCGAACTGTTTAGAAAACTCTGACAGATGGTGCTGTCGCAGTGACCTTAGTGATACTTGTTTTAAACCTTTAAAGGCTCATTTTAGGGGCGTGAGGATTGGTCAGTTCTCAACCAATCGTTATGATGTTTACATAACGTTGAAGTACGTTCATCTTTCTGCAAGAATTGTTTTTCGGAACTTAATTTGGTTTACGCATTGATTTTTTCTGATTATTTAAAATACCGGGTGTATCATTTTCCGCGCCGTAGGTATAGGAGATTAACATGGGAAAACGAATTTTATTTTTTCCTTGCTCCAGGAACAGATTTAAATCAATGGTAGCTTATCCAGTGGATAGACCCGGCTGGCCGGTATCCTGAAAAAAAAGATTACCTGCTAGTGCTCTTTGGTTACTTAGCAGGAATTTTTGAAAAATTGGATTTTAAAACGACGCGCGCATTACTTCGTGTACTTTCGGTGTCCTTCGAAGCTTTACGTAAATTGTCAGCCAGGGCCGAATCTGCGATTTTTGACCTAATTGTTGACATTAAGAAAGCCGTGGCTTGAAATTATTGTTTTAAATCTGGAGCAAATCGTTCTTTTTTGCCTTCTTGCTGACGCAGAATTAGTGTACCTACCAGCGGCGACAAGCGGCAGCCGACAAGGGTTCGGTCAGACTTGGTTGACGACCTAACCTCAAAAATTTACTTGGTCAAGTAAATTACTTTGAATTGCAATTATGAGGTAAGCTCTTACTCGGTGTTAGCGTTTAATTAATCAATTATTCTACTTTAGGTGGCAATATTGTTAGTGGTAGTTCGAACAAGGATCAGAAGGCATTCTCGGGTTTGGCAATGACCTCCCATCATAAACTGTCTTTATCTTTTACGTTACCTATTTGTGTTAAAAGGTTGGTTTTGTAAGTGAAGACACAAGTAGGAGTTACATGTTTTCGTGGAGAGAACATTTTGTATTCCCTTAATTAGTTGTAGATAATTAGAAGATGTTTGGTAATGTTTAAGAACCCTGTTTGGAAAAGAAGCTGCTGACAACATCGGTACTGGTAATTAAATTAGAACTTGAGACATCATGTTATATTTACCTAATAAAATGCTTTTTGAACTTATTTCCAAATTTTTCAGTTCAAAAGAATCAAATTTTGTCCATTATTGGCTAAATTGTTATTGAATATTAATCGCTAGCAGAGTGGCACTAAAGAATAGATTGTTAAAACTGAGTAATGGAAGAAGTCAAGAACGCGTTTAAAATTCTTTATTAATAATAGTTTTTTAAAACATCGACAGCTGGTACAATTTCATTTTTGTATCTTTACATCAATCCTGACTAAATTGTAGCAATATCACAAACCACCACTACTTTTAATAACACTCCGTCATGCAGTGCATAAAGAATTAAATAACAATTAGTAACTTTCCAGTATAATTCTTCTTGCTCAATTTTTCAATGGGAATGAGTAAACGGATGAATTTTTCCCCTGGTCCAGGGCAGTAAGATGGCATGGCATCCTGAAATAAATGTGATCACTGTTTATTTATTATGAGGGAGGTACCTATCCCTATCACAAAAAATATCCATTGTACCTACCTAATCAATTTAACTTGTTGGCAATCCACAATATCACAGTAAGGCTCATCCGAAGGGTTATTGGTAAATGGGTTGTTGGCCTGGGACAAGGGTTTTCTCTGGAATAAGCCGTTGTTTTTTCGTCGATGTTAATTTCATAATCATAACAATCCAACCAAAAGCTGTGTCAAAAGTCTTGTTGTCACCTGTCAATCTAATTTCCATTTTGTCGACGTATGTTTTTTCGCGCTAAGGTTACCAGTCAGCCTGGTTGTTGACACCGTGCGGGGTGCGTTCAGTTAAGTAGTGCTGCTGGGTGGGTAAATTGGCGTTGTAGTACTTACACAGTGTCAACAATAGCTGCTTTCCATTTACACATTTGTCTGAGAAAACTCAGCTATTTGATTGGTCAATTACAAATGAACCAATCAACTTGCTGAGATTAACTGAGGCTCCTCAGGTAAATGTGTAAAAGGAAAGCGCCTAACGTCAACGCGTCACTGCGCAGACCACGTTGACCAGGTAACGTGAACACTAATGTTGTCGCGCTCCTTCTTATGTATGCTACAAACAAAAGACAAAAACATGACCAAGTAGGCGACCAGGCTGACTGGTAACGTTAGCGCGAAAAAACATATGTCGACAGAATGGAAATTAGATTGACAGGATTGACAGGTGACAACAAGACTTTTGACACAGCTTTTGGTTGGATTGTTATGATTATAACAACAACGGCTTATTCCAGAGAAAACCCTTGTCCCAGGCCAACAACCCATTTACCAATAACCCTTCGGATGAGCCTTACTGTGATATTGTGGATTGCCAACAAGTTAAATTGATTAGGTAGGTACAATGGATATTTTTTGTGATAGGGATAGGTACCTCCCTCATAATAAATAAACAGTGATCACATTTATTTCAGGATGCCATGCCATCTTACTGCCCTGGACCAGGGGAAAAATTCATCCGTTTACTCATTCCCATTGAAAAATTGAGCAAGAAGAATTATACTGGAAAGTTACTAATTGTTATTTAATTCTTTATGCACTGCATGACGGAGTGTTATTAAAAGTAGTGGTGGTTTGTGATATTGCTACAATTTAGTCAGGATTGATGTAAAGATACAAAAATGGAATTGTACCAGCTGTCGATGTTTTAAAAAACTATTATTAATAAAGAATTTTAAACGCGTTCTTGACTTCTTCCATTACTCAGTTTTAACAATCTATTCTTTAGTGCCACTCTGCTAGCGATTAATATTCAATAACAATTTAGCCAATAATGGACAAAATTTGATTCTTTTGAACTGAAAAATTTGGAAATAAGTTCAAAAAGCATTTTATTAGGTAAATACAACATGATGTCTCAAGTTCTAATTTAATTACCAGTACCGATGTTGTCAGCAGCTTCTTTTCCAAACAGGGTTCTTAAACATTACCAAACATCTTCTAATTATCTACAACTAATTAAGGGAATACAAAATGTTCTCTCCACGAAAACATGTAACTCCTACTTGTGTCTTCACTTACAAAACCAACCTTTTAACACAAATAGGTAACGTAAAAGATAAAGACAGTTTACGATGGGAGGTCATTGCCAAACCCGAGAATGCCTTCTGATCCTTGTTCGAACTACCACTAACAATATTGCCACCTAAAGTAGAATAATTGATTAATTAAACGCTAACACCGAGTAAGAGCTTACCTCATAATTGCAATTCAAAGTAATTTACTTGACCAAGTAAATTTTTGAGGTTAGGTCGTCAACCAAGTCTGACCGAACCCTTGTCGGCTGCCGCTTGTCGCCGCTGGTAGGTACACTAATTCTGCGTCAGCAAGAAGGCAAAAAAGAACGATTTGCTCCAGATTTAAAACAATAATTTCAAGCCACGGCTTTCTTAATGTCAACAATTAGGTCAAAAATCGCAGATTCGGCCCTGGCTGACAATTTACGTAAAGCTTCGAAGGACACCGAAAGTACACGAAGTAATGCGCGCGTCGTTTTAAAATCCAATTTTTCAAAAATTCCTGCTAAGTAACCAAAGGGCACTAGCAGGTAATCTTTTTTTTCAGGATACCGGCCAGCCGGGTCTATCCACTGGATAAGCTACCATTGATTTAAATCTGTTCCTGGAGCAAGGAAAAAATAAAATTCGTTTTCCCATGTTAATCTCCTATACGGCGCGGAAAATGATACACCCGGTATATGTTTCGCATATTCTCACGCAGGATGACCATGACTAAATACTAATAATGAAGCACAAAGAGCTTACGGATTGCCTTTTTCTCGAATTCAGAATAATTGATTAACACTTACATAATTTCTTACCCCGTTCAATAGTTTACTTTGTTTTAGGTACATAATGTTCCGCTTAAAAAATATGATTTTATTGACTATTTTATACATTAAGTATTGAACCAATCCAAAGCAGCATTTAGTATACCTACCAGTAACCAATCAAACCTTGATTACAGTGATAATACTAAACGTCAACTTGACACTACTTACTCAATACTTTAATTTATAAAATAATCTGCAAAAAACGATTCGTAGTCTCTTGGTTGGTCTCATGGATGCACTACTTGTCAAATGGTAGATTTTTTTTAGCCTAAAAAAATCTACTATTTTGACTCGTAGTTGACAACCATTCGGACGTCAAAACCAGCGGCAATCAAGAGACTACTCGTCGTATCATAATCGACTTGACGTCATCAAGGCTAAATTCTACCCCCATTATGATTTTTAGTATACATTTTTGGTGTTTCCATATTTGTAGTCCCTCAAAAATCTTTAAGACATTTTCCGGTTTGACTATCCCAAGCCATTTGATTTGAACCTTTGAAATTTGATTTGCTTTCACATTGCAATGTTTAGCTTTTAGTATCTTGGAAAGAGTGAAGATTTTAATACATTACTTGTGTACATTTTGGGATTTTCAGTCTTTGAGTCGGTCTTTTAGAATTTAATTTTACCAAATTTTGAGATTTTAAATCTATTGCAAAGCATTTCACATAAGTCTGGAAGTCCTCTGATGGCAGGTAACACGCTCAGTTAATCTTAAGAATTTTTATGTCATAAGCTTTCGCCACTTTGTTTAAAGAACAGTAACATATTATTTTAACGATCCATCGACATTCTAAAAGTTTCGTATACTTAATTTCGCAAAAAAATCTGAAATTAAACCCAAGTTTATAGCAGTTTTCGTTATCTTACCTACTTACTAAACGAAATAAAACAGAGGCTCTTTTTGCAGATTATTGCAACAATTCTGAAATACTAAAATTTATCGATAAACAAACAATCAGAGATAATGAATAAAACATTAAAATAACTCGATAGATATGGCAGTGACTAAATTGTTGGTGCGACTTATATTGGTTTTAACAGTCTTTTCCAATTTAATTCTAATTAAAATTTGCACCAGCCACAGCGTGTAATGGCTTATCATTTATCAATTCATAAAACTTTCGTTCTAAATGAGTAGGCAAGTACGCTGCTAGTGTGTAATTTCAATTACGCAATGTTATTACATTAACGGCTTTCATATACACTTATTGTGAAAATCATGCTGGAATAATGGTAGTCGTTGTCAGGAATGAATTACTTACCATCTTTGACTTTGATGGACGTGGATAGGAAATATGATAGTAGCTATTCAGTAATAAATTTTATCTCATCCTTGTAATGCTAATTTCAAATCTAAAGCGATTTAGTGAAAAATTAGAAACTTATTCATCCAGATGTCCAAGAAGAGTTGTCTTGTTTCCTGAGAATCGTGAGAGAAATGTGACTTTGTAAATTCTCCTATCAACTTCTGAAATCGTTCAGCAATAACTTAGACAGTTAACATCGTCTCCACTTTCAAGTGAAAAAATCCCGACATGAATTTATTACCGGCTTACAGTTAGATAATTTATTTCATTAAACTCTCAATTTCATCAGCAAAATTCCTGAATTGAATCATCAATCATTTTGTTATAATTTACTAAAGCGTTTGTAGTGCTCCACTATACTTGACTTGTCGAAAAGCTGTACAGTAATTTTTTTAATTTCGATTTGCAAATAGGTGTGGACCATATTCTGTGCAATTATTGGAGTATAAAATGGGAAGAGATCTGCAATAATATATCATCGCGGCAGTGCCAAAACATAATTAATAAACGCAAAAAAACTTTCACTTCAGTGCAAAATTAGAATTTTATGTAAATTGCATTATATTTTTTTCAAATTGATGAGCTAACCGAGTAACCGATAGTGTAATTAATAATTTTTTTGATTGAAATTAATTCCTCACCACCAGTAATTAGTTTGTAAATTAATATCTTGATATGCTTGCAGGTAAGATGGTAAATCAAACTATTGGCCGGTATTTTGAGGTGTAATAAAAATGATACAGAATCTTGCCCCACGTCGTTTATCATTGCCCCGCTGAGATTTTTTTAGAAGTTGTCGTCGTTTACTTATGTATAAAACAAGTCGCCTCTAGCCAGCTAAAAATTACACTACTTTACTAAAGGGGCCAAGGAGTGGTCTAGCAACAGGTGTTTTAAATTAGAACCTGTCCGAATTTTCATAGCTGCAGAATGACTTATGACTTGTGAGGTCCTGGATGTGTTGTCATTGAAAAAAGAATTTGACATCTACGGAAGCGGCTAGAACCTCCCCATTTGGTCACTAATCTATTTCGTATTATCAAAATTATTGAATTTTTTTGCCAAAAGGAAACAAGTTTGATTGTGTTTTTGGCAACAGAATTTGAAGATTTTTCATGTGATGCGAAAAACAAATGGTGATCATCTTTCAAATTTCACAGTTGACATGCCAAAAAGGCCGATTTCTAGACAGTTCGAAAGCCTGATTCCTTTAGCTTCAATTTAATGTTAGGTTTATCCAAATCGGATAATAAATGCACGAGTTATTCCTAAAAATACCTATTTCTTTCGGTTTTTTTAGGACACCCGTTATGTCTAATTTGAACACAGGGTTCAAACGACACATAACGGGTGTCCTAAAAAAACCGAACGAAATATTTTGATCTAGCCTCCTCCTTATATCCATTCTGTTTCCACTAGCGACGTCAAAAATAATTACGTGATCGGTTTGACAGCTCCGTAAGCCTTAACCCGGGCGCACACACATATCGCATAAGCGCATAATGCATACGGCATAAGAAAGGTGACCAATCAGAAGGCGCCTAATTTCTCCCTCTCCTCAAACGCATAACAAATTTCCATAAGATTGAATACTTATGTAGTATGCATATGCGCTTATGCATTTGTGTGCGTCCGTCTTTAGCGTGCTTTGATCTCATCCGTATACGTAAATACACAAAAGACAACCTACATTCGTGTGTCGACGTTAAAGTGACGTTTCAGTGCCGGCTGCGTGAACTTGGCGAACGAGTTAAAGCACTAATGGTACAACACCTCTCTATCATTAGTGCTTCATTAGTGCTTCTTAGTGCTTCAACCCCAACCCCAGCGGACCAACCCTTCCAGAGTTATTGACACTTCTTTTTCGTCCGCCAACTTCACACTTAGCTAACGACTTGAAGCACTAATGTTTTCACACCCCTCCATCTTTAGTGCTTCGTTAGTGCTTCTTAGTGCTTCAACCCCAACCCCAGCGGACCAACCCTTCCAGAGTTATTGACACTTCTTTTTCGTCCGCCAACTTCACACTTAGCGAACGACTTGAAGCACTAATGTTTTCACACCCCTCCATCTTTAGTGCTTCGTTAGTACTTCTTAGTGCTTCAACCCCAACCCCAGCGGACCAACCCTTCCAGAGTTATTGACACTTCTTTTTCGTCCGCCAACTTCACACTTAGCGAACGACTTGAAGCACTAATGTTTTCACACCCCTCCATCTTTAGTGCTTCGTTAGTGCTTCTTAGTGCTTCAACCCCAACCCCAGCGGACCAACCCTTCCAGAGTTATTGACTCTTCTTTTTCGGCCGCCAACTTCACACTTAGCGAACGACTTGAAGCATTAATGTCTTCATACCCCACCACAGCAATCGAATTCGATAATGATAATATGCCCTTTTGCTAACAAAAATTCAAAAAATGGCCTTTTTGTCCCTAAAATGGAAATTTTCTAAAAAATTGCTCTAAGTTTTTGATCCGGCAATACAACAGCTGTCGAATCTGATAGTAAGAATAACCTTTTTTGTAAAATAAATTGAAACAAGGACCCTTTTGCCACTAAAATGATATTTTTCGAAAAAATGGCACTAAGGTTTTCGGCGTGAAAAAAATCAGCTATCAAATTCGGTAATAAAAACATACAGTTATGCATAGGTTTTTTTACGGTACCATTTTTTGGCCAAAAGGGCACAAGTGTGAATACATTTTTAGAAGGAGAATTTGAAGAGCATTCATATGGTGAAAAATGGGAGTTTGCATTTAAATTTTTAAATTAGGGAATTATGGCTGTCTTCCGGACTGGTGTAAATAAAAATGCTTTGTAAAAGGCTACATATACAGGGTGTTCCAATGAAAAGTATCCACCCCAAATGTTTCGTAAACCAAATAAAATATGAAAATTCGCTCGGACAGGTCGATTTTTATTTGGAGGGGGACACTTAAATCCATGCTTGGCGAAATTTCAAAACTCACCCCTTCACCCCCATCTACTCTCACTTCAGAATTTTAAATGGCAACCCCCCACTTGTGATACATCATTTGAAAGCTAATTTCATTGCCAATCTAACGCTGTAACAATTTTTTATATTTGTTGAACTTTAGCGCCCTCTTTGGTCTTATTTTAAATTACATTAGGGCCCTTTGTGATACATCATTTGAACGGGATTGAAATTATCTGTAAACTAATGCAAGAATTTTTTGAATATATCCATTCGTTCAAAAGTTACAGCCTAATATTGAAGGATTCCTAGGCCCAGAACCAGCTCATGTCTTTCAATGTAACTTTTGAACGAGTGGGTGGATTTCAAAAATTCTTGCATCAGTTTACAGAGAATTTCAAACCCTTTCAAATGATGTATCACAAAGGGCCCTAATGTAATTTTAAATTTGACCACAGAGGGCGCTAGAGTTGAACAAATATCAAAAATTGTTACGACGTTAGATTGGCAATGAAATTAGCTTTCAAATGATGTATCACAAGTGGGGGGTTGCCATTTAAAATTTTGAAGTGGGGGTAGGTGGGTGTTAGGGAGTGAGTTTTGAAATTTCTCCAAGCATGGATTTAAGTGTCCCCCTCCAAATAAAAATCGACCTGTCCGAGCGAATTTTCATATTTTATTTGGTTTACCAAATATTTGGGGTGGATACTTTTCGTTGGAATACCCTGTATACAGTATTACAGTGTGTCTCATTTTAACTGGAACCACCCAAATATTTCGGTTAATTTTAACCGAATCAATGCGTTCTTTTTTTCTGCATGTAGAGCTCCAAAATCTGCACCTGCGTGATACTTCACTTTTTTTATAGACCGAAATCCCAGCCTACTAACTGCGATTTAATAAAGAGGCCAAAAATGACGAAATCGTATTAGGCATTTTTTTATCGGAAAATTTTATGAGGAAAAGTTGCTCAGGATGGCTCCAAATGGCTAAATCCGAGATTTCAGGAAAAAATAAAAATGTTGAATTTCTTGAGAAAGAATCACAAAATAACGAAAAGTTCAATATTTTTGCAACATAATGGGTGCTGTGAAATAAAAAAACAATTAAAATAAATTGATTTGAGATTTGCTATCGACTATGGATGGATAAAACTTAACAGTCGCAGAAAAAGTTGAAATTATTAAGATAGTTTAAGATTTTCGTTTTTCTTAACAATTTCAAGGGACACCCCAACTAATCTGTTGCAATGGGCCACAAACAGCAAACATATGCGCTTCCATTGTTTTTTTATTTCACATCACCCGTTATGTTGCAAAAATATTGAACTTTTCGTTATTTTGTGATTCTTCCTCAAGAAATTCAACATTTTTATTTTTTCCTGAAATCTCTCGGATTTAGCCATTTGGAGCCATCCTGAGCAACTTTTCCTTATAAAATTTTCCGATAAAAAAATGCCTAATACGATTTCGTCATTTTTGGCCTCTTTATTAAATCGCAGTAGGCTGGGATTTCGGTCTATAAAAAAAGTGAAGTATCACGCAGGTGCAGATTTTGGAGCTCTACATGCAGAAAAAAAGAATGCATTGATTCGGTTAAAATTAACCGAAATATTTGTGTGGTTCCAGTTAAAATGAGACACACTCACACTGTATATATGTTTCGACCAGATATTTTTCTTAGTTCATCTTCAGGCGTTAAAATTCACATTGATAATTTAAATTTAAAGTTAAAGTTTAAAAATTTTACATCTTTAAAATAAAAAGATAAAACATTTTTATTAAAATTAAAACGTGGTCATGTTGAAAAGATGTCGTTAATAATAACTTTTTAAAGGGCACTCTCCGCGGACCGATGTGGCCCAAAATCTAATCAGCACCTACAAAATTGCTCACTGAATATGTGTGCCAAATTTCATCTCGATACGTTCAGTAGTTTGAGCTCCAACGTGATCACAGACAAATATAGACATTTTTTCAAAAACCACTTTTTTGGGTTCCCAGGACCCTAAAACGTAAAGATTTAATGTTTTTGGCGATTCTTTTTTTTTAAATTTCCGATCGATTCCAGTAACTGCTTGGCGCTGCGTAGAAGTTAAAAGCGATATTTTTGGACTTTCGGTCAAACCGGATGTGACCCTAAAAATCTCATCAAGTTTTAAATTTTAAATGCAAAGCCTCATTTTTCACATCACCATAAGAAATGCGTTCAAATTCTGCTTCTAAAGTCTCTTAGTGCCTTTTTGAAAAAAACTCAAATATTCAAGATTTAACGTACTTTAAAAACACAATACAGCTGAAACCTCTGGACCGATTTGGCTGAAACTTTGCACATGGAGATTGCATTACACGTCGAAGAGTTGAAATTTTTTGAGGCAATCGACCCACGGCAAGTGCCGTTTTGGCACCATCAATTTTCAAAATTAAATATACTCTGATTTAACCATCCAAAACAAGTTGTTGAGAAAAAGTATTGTCACCATCAGAAAGGTCTTCAAATTCTGGTTTTAAATAAGGCAAAAATTAGCTGCATTTAATGCCCTTTTGGAAAAAAATGGAAATTTTTTAATAACACTAAAAAGCGCTTTATAGCCCAAACTATTTAATCGATTTCGCTGAAACTTGGTACATGGGGATTGGGTGACCCGTTGAAGAGCTGAAAGGTTTTTGGAAACAATTGGTCCACAGGAAGTACCCTTTTGGCACATCAACTTAGAATTTTAAATACAAAGCTTTCTTTTAAATAGAGACAAAATTCTTTCTCATTAAATGGGAGCGGGTTGGCAGTGGGTGGCGTAAAGTGGCAGTTATTCTCAAAAAAGTGGCAAAATATTAATCTTAAAAGGAACAGGAAAGATTAGTGATAAGTCGCACACTTTGTACAAATCTGGCGTAAGAAAAAGAAGTATTCATTACTCTGGGTCTGCTGGGGTTGGGGCTGAAGTACTAAAAATCATTAACGAAGCACTAAAGGTAGAGGAGTGTCAACACATTATTGCTCCAAGTAGTCCGCTAGGCACGAAGTCGTAAATTGTCGCAGACCCAAAATGATCCAGTGGTCCACATGACGAGTATAAATGCAATTATATTCCCAATGCCTTAGAGTAAATTAAACATACTGGAGGCTGTGATCAGCAGTAAACTATATCCTAATAAAAAAAATTGGCAATCTCGGAGATGGTAGAACCTTCTACTTTTTCACAGAATTTGTAAGTATACAGGGTGCCCCAATTGTCTGTATTCGGTCGATAACTCCATTGCTGTTAGAGATAGCGAAAAATTGTTAAATACAAAGTTGCAGAGAGTCAAAAAAGGCACATTTTAAAAATACAATCCTGTATACAAGCTGTCCCACTAAGGAGTAAGAACACAAACATAGGTTTTTTTAAATGGAACACCCTGTATTTTAATTTTTTATTGGATTCTATAGAAGTAACATTCATTAATCGTGTTTTCACCTGAAGGGAATGGTTTAGAAAATATTGGTAATTTTGTGGGAAAAATTACTTTTGCAGTATTTGTTTTAAAAAATCAGCCCACAACCAATTTTCAACCTTTGGTTTTGTAAATTTAGCATGTCATTAAAGGGAGATTTGGGCTATCTTTCAAGCGCTTGAAAACGGTCTTAGCTTCTTAAGTTCGTCTCCAGTAATATTATGAACCTTCAAAAATGTAGAGGTTCAAATTTCGAAATTTTTAAATGGCACCACTATCAAATGTTGCAGCCATAAGCTGTAACATTAAATTTGCTTTCGTTTGATATAAAATGTCCCTATATCCAAGTCTCGAATTTTTCGTTTTATTCAGTAAATTATGATTTTTAGGAATTTCCATTTTTAGCTTACAATAATGTTTTTGAAAGGCTGCTGGGACACATGTCACAATAGGTGTCACAAATTCCTGCGTTAATTAACCATAAATTGTGATCAAGTGCTTTTTTTAATGTTCATTTATGGAACGCAAGAATGTACCTTCTCAAAAAAGTTGCAGCGTTTTCAGCCCTTAGGTACTTACCAAAATGAAATAAATAGATAAAAATTGCACTTTTAAAATAGGTAGGTATATTTTTAATTACTTACTTACCGACTTAATTTTTTTTCATTTTTTGGGTCATTTAAAAAACAACAGATAGGTACTCTGTTAAAATAAGGTGATTATAATGCCAATGAGTTGGCTTTGATGATGAGCAGTTTGTGTTCGAAACACGTTAGCTGTTGAAATAAACCTTTTCGGTATAGTGGGAGTTTCTGGTGATTGTTATAATTACACTTTGTTTCTACAGACACAGGATTTATTGCAGGTCCTGTTTATAGCCCAAAGGCAATTGGGCAAATTATGAAACGCAACTTTAAATATTAGATCTATAGAAATTGTAGTTCGACTGATAACACATTTTACACCTACAATGAAATGTAGTCAGGGCCAACCGTCTAAAAACATCAGGAAGAAAAAGATGAAAATTGTGTTTTACTGAATAAATCGAAAAATACTAAACTTGGATATAGGAACATTTTATATTAAACGAAAGCAAATTTAATTTTACAACCTATGGCTATAACATTTGATTGTGGTGCCATTTTAAAATTTCGAAATATTGGCCTCTACATTTTTGAAGGTTCATAATGTTACTGGGAACGAACTTGAGAAGCTAAGACCGTTTTCAAGAGCTTTAAGTATAGCCCAAACCTTCCTTAATGACATGCTAAATTTCCAAAACCAAAGGTTGAAAATTGGTTGTGGGGTGATTTAAAAAAAAAAAAAAGTACTGCAAATGTAATTTTTCCCACAAAATTACCAATATTTTCTAAACCATTCCCTAAAATACAGGGTGTTCCATTTAAAAAAACCTATGTTTGTGTTCTTACTCCTTCGTGGGACAGCTTGTAGGTATACAGGATTGTATTTTTAAAATGTGCCTTTTTTGACCCTCTGCAACTTTGTATTTAACAATTTTTCGCTATCTCTAACAGGAATGGAGTTATCGACCGAATACAGACAATTGGGACACCCTGTATAGAAATGCAAGAAAATGATACGTAAAAATTTGATGTTTTTGGCAATTCAGTACCTCTCTGTTCAATAATAATGAAAATCAAGCATTGAACCTATTTAGAACGTCTCAGTTAGGCGTCGTCTTACGTGGGCGGTACACCGTGCGGTACGCGCGTCGTGCGCTGCTGTAGCAGGCCATTGCATTTGAATATTTGTACTAAATTTGTGTCTAGCATGGGCGCAGAGTCGTTTAATATTCACTCAAGACGCAAATAGTCACTTGTATTGGTTTGAGATAACGGTATAGCGACAAGCGTTTCGAGCGTCACTGCGCGCACCGCCCACGTAAGACGACGCGTTATTCATCGCGGGCAACTCCGCGAAAAGTCCTCCTTTAGCAATTGATAACTTGAACGGTGAGTAAACGGTTGCAGATATAACCAAATCATAAATAGAAGAATTGTTGGCTATGAAAATATCTATCAAAAAGTCGGCGACAGCATACGTATCTATGAGGAATAGCCCACAACAAACAGTCAAACCGATTTTTACAAAAAATTAAAGCAAAAACAATTATTGTAGGTTACCTATCATAGATATGCTGTTGCGGACTTTTTCGTAGATCTATTTGTTGCCAACAATTCTTCTATATAAGTTTGTGTTCCATTTCCAACGTTCGCAAAAGAAGCGCACTTTTCTCCGGATTTATTAGAGGCGCTCCCTATGTAAACGTAGGCGGGGCGCCATGTAGAGGTATAAATCTGGATATAATGTAAAATGGAATCTACCGATCTGGCCCAAAATCGCATCATCACCTACAGGGTGCTCACTGAACGTGTGCGTCAAATTTCATCTCGATATCTTCAGTAGTTTCGGGTGTAGCGTGTCTTTGATGACTTTTTTGGCAAAGGGTACTAAGTGTTAATACATTTTTGGAAGCAGAATTCAAAGAGCTTTTGAAAAATGGGGGTTTGCGTTTAAAATTTTGAAGTTGATGTGCCAAAATGGTACTTTCTGCGGACCGATTTATCCCAAAATCTAATCAGTTCTTCCTTTTCCAATGCAAGCTGCACACACCAAATTTCGGCTATTATTACATAATGGTTGAATTCTTCAGTAGTCTTCAGTAGCCTAAAATTTTTGTAATGTTACATATGAATGCGACTTGCTCAAAGTATTAATGTAATGTTTATTTTGTACCTATACAGGGTGTAACAGAAACTTACGACAATATTTTAACCAAGTATTATCCGCAAAAATACAAGACGAAAATTCCCGAGAAAGTTTTACGTAGGGTCATTAATAAGTGTACTTATATGAGGAGTAACTATACGGAAGTTTGTTAATTATTAATTTTTTGATTTTTCGACGCCTTTCTTAGCGCAACATAAGTAATAGGTATTACAAAAAACAGCGTGTTGTCAACGCCGTTGGCATAGTTCGAAGTAGGGGAAGGTGGGGCAAAGTGGTATACTTAAGACAGAAGACGTCACTATGAGTTTAATGAATATTTTTTGAAATAAAAGTGCTAGTGCTAAAGAACAACATACTATTTATTTAGTAAAAATATATATGGAAACAAAAACGGAACGGAAAAGAAACACTTTTAAAAAAATTAACGTTTTAACTCGAGTTTTAACCACCTGCATTTTTTTCACTTTGACCCGCTGGTGGGTTAAAGTGAAATACTGCGCGGGGCAAAATGAAAGGGCAATAAAACTAAGTTGCATTATTGCACTATTTAGTACGGACGCTCTTGGGAAAATCGGGGGGTTACCCTGCACTTTATGATTAAGGGCTGGTACTTTGCACACTTCTTACCTAAATGCCAAAGATCACTTTTTGAGGTGTTGCCAAGTTTGAATTCTATGCGGCCACTTGCCTTGGCGGGTTGCCTATCTCTAGGGCGTACTTCCCGGAATCGTCTATTTTTCCAGCTTTTTCGCTGTCAAGGCTCTTCAACGGGTCACCCAATCTCCATGTACCAAATTTCAGCCAAATCGATTCAGTAGTTTGGGCTATAATGTATTTTTAATGTTGTTACAAAATTTCGATTTTTTAATCCAAAGGGCACTTAATGCGAATGAATTTTGTCTTATTCAAAACCAGAATTTGAAGACCTTTCTGATGGTGACAATAAAATTTTCAAAAACTTGTGAAGCTAGTAAAATGAGAGTATGTTTAGATTTGAAAATCGATGTGCGAAAACGGCACTTTCCGTGTATCGATTGCCTTCAAAAAAATTTCAGCTGTAATACGGGTAATACAACCTCCATATGCAAAATTTCAGCTAAATCGGTCCTGAGGTTTCGGCTGTATCGCGTTTTTAAAAATACGGTAAAAAATTTCGAATATTGGATTTTTTGCAAAAAGGCACTAAAGAGTGAATACATTTTTAGAAGCAGAATTTGAAGACCTTTCTTATGGTGACATGCAAAATGGAGGTTTGCATTTTAAATTAAAATTCCGAAAAGTATCGGCCCCGGAGATAGGCAACCTGCCACAGCAAGGGGCCGCATAGGCTTCAAACTTGGCAACACCTCAAAAAGGGATCTTTGGCATCTAGGTAAGAAGTGTGCAAAGTACCATCGCTTAATCATAAAGTGCAGGGTAAAACCCAAGAGCGTCCCTACTAATTGGGATCTCGAAAACTATAAGAGTTAGAAGATCGGTTAAAAAAGTTAGCTGTTAGACTGTGTAAAAAAACCGGGTAAGTATGTCCATTTGAAAATGAAAAGTTGACACCCTACTTTACTTGTAATACACTAACAAAGCACTAAAGATGGAGGGTTGTAAAAACATTAGTGCTTCAAGTCATCCGCTAAGTGTGAAGTTGGCGGGCGAAAAACAAGAGTTAATTACTCCTAACGGGTTGGTCCACTGATGGGGTTGGGGTTGTAACACTAAGAAGCACTAATTATGGAGAGGTGTTGTACCATTAGTGCTTCAAATCGTTCGCTAAGTGTGAAGTTGGCGGACGAAAAAGAAGTGTTAATAACTCTGAAAGAGTTGGTCCGCTGGGGTTGGGGTTGAAGCACTAAGAAGCACTAAAGATGGAGGGATGTGAAAACATTAGTGCTTCAAGTCGTTCGCTAAGTGTGAAGTTGGCGGCCGAAAAGGAAGAGTCAATAACTCTGGAAGGGTTGGTCCGCTAGGGTTGGGGTTGAAGCACTAAGAAGCACTAACGAAGCACTAAAGATGGAGGGGTGTGAAAACATTAGTGCTTCAAGTCGTTCGCTAAGTGTGAAGTTGGCGGCCGAAAAAGAAGAGTCAATAACTCTGGAAGGGTTGGTCCGCTGGGGTTGGGGTTGAAGCACTAAGAAGCACTAACGAAGTACTAAAGATGGAGGGGTGTGAAAACATTAGTGCTTCAAGTCGTTCGCTAAGTGTGAAGTTGGCAGACGAAAAAGAAGTGTCAATAACTCTGGAAGGGTTGGTCCGCTGGGGTTGGGGTTGAAGCACTAAGAAGCACTAATGAAGCACTAACGATGAAGGGGTGTGAAGACATTAGTGCTTCAAGTCGTCCGCTAACTTCCAGTGATCCTTCAGTGCCGCCCAATTACCAGTCGGCGGCAGTAAAGAAGACTACAACTTGTCGTTAGTGAAAATTAAGCAGGTAGGTACTTACATTTCATCTATTTTAACAAGAATTATAATTTCAAAATAATCTTATTTAATATTAACTTACACTAGCTTTGATTAATAGCTATTAACATACCTAGGAATGTTATGACTATCATAACATCCGAGGTTTGTTCAATAGTTTATCGGTTTAAAGCGATTAAAGCCAAAATTAAAAAAATGTTGCGTGAATTCGCGTCATTTTGACAATCGAGATGACAGCATTTGAATGGGGTCATTGTTGTCATGAATGGTTAATGGGCTTGTTGTCTAGAAACCATTAGATAACGTTATGATCTGCTTACCAGCCTATTTTTATGCATGTTAAGTACGCTTTAATCGCCTGAAACCGGTAAAGGTATTTTTGACTATAAAAATGTGTCCCACCAGACTCATACTTTCGTTACTTTTAGGAGTATACTATACTTATAAATTTTTCCACCGTCGCAGACCTTTATGAGATGCATCTTTTGATGTGTTTAACTTGAATGTAAAATGATTACGATATCGTACCTTTCAGGCACGCTTTTTGTGCTTTTAGAACGTTAATCGATCCCATCACAAAGCGATTTTCAGGGGTCTAAATCTCATCGTTTCTCTATAAAGACCAAGGAGAGCACTAGCTCCAAATTCTGGAGGTTATATTGAATAAGAGCAAAAATAACTAGGAGATACATGTCACGATCATACCTATTGCCCGCTGCTTTAAATTGCATTTCATACCTGTTAAGTGTCCCATAAAAACATAACAAGCCTTAATATTATCGGCTGTGGTTTACTCTGTTACATTTACTCGTTTAGATTGCAATTCATAGTGGGTTAAGCAATCGAAATGTTCAGGAATGTGCGGCGGCAGCAGTTCTAGGTAATGTCACAAAAATAACATCAACGGAGAATAGATAATTGGATTAACTCGGCGTTTAACTGTGGCAAATCAATTGTTATTGTGTTTATTGTGTAAAGGAGTCTGAAGTCTTGCAAAACTAAACTCTAGAATCGACATAACGAGATTGTTAAAATAGCAAAATTTAATTAACCAGAGCAGAGTCATATTATAACATATGGTACCTGAACCCCCTATGGCCTACCTAAGCCTTAAGATTTTTGAATTTATTTCTGAATAAGTGTTCAATGTACCTAATTGAAGGAGTCAAAAGGTAGACATTTCTGAACGTAAAACTCAAATTTAAGGCCATTCCAAAAGATTGGGACTTCGCTAGTAAAGAATTTTTTTAAATAGTGCATTCAGGTCAATTTGAGCATACTGGGTGGTTCACGAAGAGCATTCATTAGAAACAATGAAGTTTGGGGATCCACTTGCAGAATTTTTAAATTTGGTGCTGTACCATAATCGCCCACGCACCCCAAAGATAAAATATTTCCAACCCCCCAGCACTTCCGGTTTTACCGGAAGTGGCCGCCATATTTGTTATTGTAAATGAGTAAATGGAAAACCCTAGTTTTGATTTTATATATTCGAATTCGTCTCTTAATTATCGCACCCATGTTTTGCCTACCTAACTCACCGTTTTTGACCTACTTGTGACAAAATATGTATCAAAAAATGTATTTGCAATCCGTAATAGAAAAATTTATATCTTCCAGACGGTTGTAGATGGCCTAAAGCAAATTTAATTTGGCATGTTTTGGCCGCCTAAAATTATGGTTGTACTAGACTAGCATTTGGAAAAATTGGGTTGTGGACAATTTCTTTCCGCCATTTTGAAAATTAATACCCGACATATTGTTACGTCAACAAGAACAACTGAGTTATTAAAAGAAAGCTCAAACCTTCTATAGTTTCAACACTCCCAGTTTGGTTCCTTAATCTTCAATCTACTTTTTCTCTTGGTGAACGTAAACATAAAGACAGAACCCTCCGTTACATGTCGGTCAAGATCGTTCGCAAACAGTATAAAAAGTAAGGGTCCCAAAAACACTCCCCTGTGGGCAGCCCAAACAACTGCTATATTCCGTGGAGGTAACATCCCCCACCCTCACAAAGAATCTTCTATCGATCAAATATGAGATTAAGCATGAATTCACCGGTCCACAAATCCCCAAACTATCTAATTCACTTGATGGAATAATCAAAAGCCTTAGTAAAATCAAAAAATAAGCCATACACAAAATTTCCTTGATCCATTGCATCACTTAAGTTGATGAACAAACTTCGCTGTGGCTGTTGCAGTGGATCTATTGTGCTGATGTCCGTGCTGGGAATTACTCAGAAGACCGTGGCTTTCGAAGAACTTGAGTAATCTTTCAACCACAGCTTTTTCGATGATCTTTGAAAGAATGTTTAAATTGACAATGATCCTGTAGTATTATTCGCGTCTGTTTTGTCACCTTTCTTAAACTCAGAAATATTCTTGGAGACCTTTAGTCCTGTCGTGAATCGCTAGATCTCTTAAAAACTGATCCATTCCAGATGATTCATCGATTATATCGAGCTGAAATTTTGTACAGAGAGGTATAGCGGATGTATAAAAATCTGCCCTCATGTATTGAATAGTTTTTAAATTTTCCTAATTTCGTGAGTTTGAATGTTGGGAGTTTTTCGCAAATGATGATCAGTACCTTTTTTGAATCGTTAAAGGAAAACTGTCGAATGACGCTAATCTCAACTAGTAGGTACATACTTATTAACTGAAATTACGAGTTGCAACTCCTAATTTGCACCCCATTTGTTTGATTTTGTCAAAAAAGCATTCCCCATAATATGTCGCCCAAATATGTGTGTGTGTGTCGAGTTTCGATCTTCTGCTTGCAATATATGCGAAGTTATCATATTTTTGTTGTTTTCATCCCTCAAAATTGTCACCCCCTCACTTTCAACATACTTCGTGCGTGCTTTCAACAGATTTGAAGGTGGAACGTCTATACCAACTTTCAGTCATAAATACTTCCGCTGGTTCTCGAGTTATTACAATTACTAATTTTGGTTTTCACCCCTAACTCCCACCCCCTTGCTCCGATATGACCCAAAAGCATCCTGGCCGAGAGTTTCGGGGTATACACACATCCGTGTACAAAATTTTAGGTCAATATCTGCTTTCGTTCTCAAGTTACACGATGGACATAGCACACTAATACCTAGACGGCAGTGTGCAAGCTTGGGGTATTTATCTCAAACTTTCAATTTGTTATCTCAAATTTTTGTTTTGACTTAAAAAAATAAAAGTACCTATAATGTAATTTACTGGTCTGTCTGTGTGTGTGTCTGTCTTTGATCCCGCTGCAGCTCAAACAATTGAGCGTATCGAGATGAAATTTGGCACACATATTCAATGGGCAACTTGAAGGTGTTGGCCATATTTTGGGCCATATCGGTTGAGGGGAAGTGTCTTTTTGGCCGATAGACTTTAAAACTTTAAATACAAACCTCCATTTTTCGCGTCACAGAATGAAAGCTCTTCGAATTCTGCTTCTAAAAATGTATTCACACTTGGTGTCCTTTTGGCCAAAAAAACGGTGCCGTGAAAAAAAGCTATGTATAACTATTATATACTTTTATTACCTGGACTTGATAGCTGATTTATTTTCAAGTAGAAAACCTTAGTTACCAAACCAATTTAAAAGAAATGTAATTTTAGTGGCAAAAATGCCATTTTTTGCATATATTTCGGCAATAGAGCATATTCTTACTGTCAGATTCGATAGCTATTGCATTGCCGGATCAAGAACCTTGCTGCAATTTTTTCGAAAATTGCCATTTTAGGGGCAAAAACAAAAAGGCCCCTTTTTGAATTTTTCTTAGCGCAAAAGGGCATATTATTGTCATTGAATTCAATAGCTGTTGCATTTCCGCATCGAAAACCTTAGTGCCATTTTTAACTTCTACGCAGCGCGAAGCAGTTACTGGAATCGATCGAAAAATTGAAAAAAATCGAATCGCCAAAAACATGAAATCTTTACGTTTCAGGGTCTGTCGGTGTCTGTATGTCTGTCTGTCCGTCTGTCTGTGATCACGCTGCAGCTCAAACTACTGAACGTCTCGAGATGAAATTCGCCACACATATTCAGTGGGAGATTTGTAGGTGTTGATTAGAATTTGGGCCACATCGGTTCACTGAAAGTGCCTTTTTCTCACATCAACTTTAAACATTTAAATGCAAACCCCCATTTATCGCGATACCATATAAATGCTCTTCGAATTCTGCTTTTAAAAATTTATTTACACTTGTGCCCTTTTACCCAAAAAATGGTGTCGTGAAAAAAAACCTATGCATAACTGTATATTTTTATTACCGAGTTTGATAGCTAATTTTTTTTCAAGCCGAAAATCTTAGTGATATTTTTTCGAGAAATGTTATTTTAGTAGCAAAAGGGCCGTTGCTTCAATTTATTTTACAAAAAAGCATATTCTTACTATCGGATTCGACAGCTGTTGTATTGCCGAATCAAAAACTTTAGCGCATTTTTTTAGAAAATTTCCAATTTAGGGACAAAAAGGCCCCTTTTTGAATTTTTCTTAGCAAAAGGGCATATTATTACTATCGAATTCGATAGCTGTTGCAATGCCGGATCGAAAACCCTAGCGCCATTTTTTCGAAAAATTCTGTGAAAAAGTAGAAGTTTCTACCGTCTCCGAGACTGCCAATTTTTTAATGCAAATTCATTTTTCGGTTTTCACAAATTGCGAAAAATCAAAAAATTTGGAATATATATACAGGGTGTTATTTTTAAAACTTCCCACCTTGAATATCTTTGGATGTAATAAAGATATCGAATTGAACTAAAAACTGATCAATCCCGCGCGAAGGGGTACACTTGTGCGTATATAGAGGGATTTTTTTCCACTTCCGGTTTAACCGGAAATGACCTTAACTTTGTTTTTTCAAATGGAATGACACCTTTTTCTCAACGGATTCGGAATCTACGATTTTTTCTGAGTAAGGAGCATGTATACGGACCTAAGTAAGGCTTTTGATATGGTCGACCACTCGCTCCTGTTGGACAGACTAGTGGGACTTGGACTGAGAGGTAGGATACATGACTGGCTTTGTTCGTATCTGGGCGGACGATCCCAATTTGTTGAAGTTGCTGGATGTTCGTCTGAAACTCAGTCGGTGAAATATGGAGTTCCGCAGGGGTCAGTTTTAGGGCCTCTCTTATTCGTTCTTTTTGTAAACCGACTACCGGAGGTTGTAACTAACATAGTCATGTTTGCGGATGATAATAGTTGCATATTTAGTGGCAGCACTTTACAGAAGGCTGTTTCAAATGCACAGAACTCAATTGAGCGTCTTAGTGATTGGTTTAATCAAAGCAAACTCTTTTTAAATAAAGAAAAAACTGTATTTATGCATTTTACTCCACGAAACAGCCATACGACGGAGAGTCTCCTAATAAAATTAGGTGGCAAATCTTTAAAGCAATCTCAAGGGGTGAAGTTTCTGGGATTATACTTAGACGCTGATATGGGATGGAAAACGCACATAGATAAAGTTTGCACCTCACTGTCGAGTGCATGTTATGCCTTGTATCGCCTAAAGTCAGTGGCTAATCATGAAACTCTAATGGCATACTACTATGCCCGCATATATTCAAAAATAGATTATGGCATACTATTCTGGGGTTCATCGCGTTATGGAATTGCGGTGTTCCGCCTGCAGAAACGAGCCTTAAGAACTATTGTCGGACTATCCCGTAGATCCTCTTGTCGGCTGGCATTTGGGAGTCGTAGAATGTTGACTGTTCCAAGCATGTATATTTTTCGGCTCTTGTTGTTTGTTAAGGGCAGGGAAAATCAGTTTGCTCGCAATAGCTTCTATCACGACTATAATACCAGACACAATAGAGACTTCGTCATCCCAGGCCATAGCTCAACTACCTTTGAAAGTTCGTTTGTTTATATGGGGCTCAAATTGTTTAACTGCCTGCCAATCCATGTCAGAGAAATTAAAGATTTTCGTCGATTTAAATCAGAGATTCTGGGGTTCTTGCTCTGCCATGCGTTTTACGACGTTGATGAATTTTTAAATTTTAACATGACCCTTTTCGCCCCACCGCCACCAAATAAGGTTATGTTTTAAATATATGTTATTATTTATATGTAGTTGTGTTCAATATACTATCCATGTTGTACTTGCTACTAGTTCAGCTTTGTTATCTTTTGTATTTTCTGTGTTTCTACACTGAAAAAACAGTTTATTTGCCTTAAAATTATAGATTGATTTGAATGCAATTGATTTGCGAGTAATATAGTCGGTTTAATGGAAACCTACCATATTTATCTTTAAAAAATTGAAACTTTTGTCTTTATTATACCATTTGTTTGACCAAGATTTATTTAAAGACAATTAATTTATTTTTCATAAAACTGCTGCAATTCTGTTTGTTGCTCGGAAATATCATTTATTAATGTGTAACAAATGATAAATTTGTCCTAGCTCAGTCTAGCCGCCACACGCCGAGTTGCATCATGCATGGCGGTTGTGTTGTCCAGAGTATACGCGGCACTAGCTTGCACAGCTAGAAAAAAACTATTCGTGTTAGCACGTGGTCGTGGCAGTTTACTAATACAAGGCACCAAAAATATGGGCGACGAAACAACAACATGGGCTTGCAGTGCTATGATGAAATTAATTTTGGTAATGCCGGTAAGTAGTCATTTCCCTAGTATGGGTACCTAAGTATAAATTCACACACTTAAAAACAATTACCATTATTACACAAACAGCCTGCTTTATTTATATTGGTAAACGGATTCCATGTCCGCAGATTTCCGTTATGTAATAATGGTGATATGATAAAGTTAATGTTTATAACTATTTAGGTATAGGTAGTTATGTTTGTTTGCACCTGTTCCAGAAAATGCCATCAGTCGCATCAATTTTGGCAGATGAAAATTCGTCTGGATTGAGGCCATATCAGGAGTCTGTGCAGTTCCGGAATATCCTGTATTTGTGTGATTAATATTAAAAGTATATGTTCATTTTCTTTTAAATAAAAATGGATGGAAGAACATAAAATTATGGTAAAATTATTGTTGTTTATGAGAAAAGAAGGTTAATTAAGCAGCAATTCGATTTGTTAATAATAGGCATAGGATAGTTTTGTTTGAAATATATTTCTTTTTAAGGAGAAAATTAATATTAGCAGTAATACGATTGTTCGTTTGCCTCAAAGCAATCATTTATTTATCGATAAAAAATTGCCTCAAACTAATTATTTATTCAAGATGAAAAAATATTTGTTGGGCAATATCGAAATACAGGGTTTATTTCAGACAAATAAATTTCGTTTACAACAAATAAATTGTTTTTTCAGTGTATAGTGTATGTAAGAGAATTTGTGACGTATCCGATACTGGTGTATAATACTAGTCCCATGGAAGAATAAATATTATTATTATTATCATACTTGACCGGAAGTGCATTCACGGCCACCCTAGATTTTCAAAAACATCGAAGAAATCGGTGAAAAATTGAGATTTTCGAAAAACGCAAAAACACGTCTACTTTAATTATTTGAGGCAAATTCATCTGCCCATTGACATTTTCTTTTTATTTACTTTTTAGTTTTTGACAGATTGTGAGGTAAGAGAAGATTTGATAGAAATAAGAGAAATCAAAAAATGAAATTGCTCAGGTAAATTTGCATCAAAAAAACTAACTTGATGTGTTTTTGCGTTTTTCGAAAATCTCAACATTTCACCGATTTCTTCGATGTTTTTGAAAATCTAGGGTGGCCGTGACTGCACTTCCGGTCAAGTGTGATATATGTTTCTAACTCAGAAAAAGTCGTAGATTCCGAATCCGTTGAGAAAAAGGTGTCATTCCATTTGAAAAAACAAAGTAAAGGTCATTTCCGGTTAAACCGGAAGTGAAAAAAATTCACTCAACATACGCGCAAGTGTCCCCCTCCGTGTGGGATTGGCCAGCTTTTATTTCAATTCAATATCTTTATTACAGCCAAAGATATTCAAGGTGGGAAGTTTTAAAAATAACACCCTGTATATAAAAATTGTGCAGTTGAATTTGTGCCAAAAAGACAAACTTAGGGCAATCTCCGGTTAAACCGGAAGTGGAAGAAACATGCTACGAACTTCCCTAAATCGATATTTGCCTGACGGCTGCAAACATTTAAATCGGTAGGAACTTTCATGCTTTTCAAAATATCAGGCAGCGACGCCCATTCTAAAACACCCGCTATACTTATTTATTATATTCCTCTATATTTGAATAAATGAAAGCTGTCGGTATTTCCGTTAGAACACAGAAACCAGGCAAAATTATAATCGGAGATTAAGATCTGCGAATATAATTTTCAAAAATGAGTGATTTTACACGGAAAGAACCAGGAAATATTTCTGTGTTGCGAAATCTGCATTCATAAGATATTAGTGTGCTTAAACCCACTGTCACTTTCTGAAAGTAATTCAACAAATAGTCCAACCTAATAAGGGGTAGCAAAATGAAAGGACGGCAGTGGAGTAGCCACCATTTAAACATTAAATCACACGGAAGTTAACATTTTATCATGAATTCATAATGTAAATGTTACCTTCCGCATTAACTTCTGTAATTGATGGAATTACCCTTTAATTTACTTGCAAATTCCTGTTGAAATTTATAGTTGCACAATTGACAATAAAACAATCCCTAATATCGCGAGTGTCGATAAAATTCCACGAAACAATAATTAAAGCGCTGCCGTCGGAATCCAAGGTTTCCCTTTACAAATTACTCAACGGTCCCCCAATTATTTCTAGCAGTTTCAATCAGGCAATTGTGTTAATTATTTTGATATCGATTCAATTATTTTTACGTGAAATTAGTCGGACTTTCTAAATTTGGGTAACATCTTATTATTCTTTATACCACTCGCTATAAATAGAAATTTTGAAACAGTTCATATTAACGAGGTGCTTCGCAACACATTTTAGGTTTTCCTTATTTGCGAGGACCCATAAAATATTTCGCGAACGAAAGAAGAGGCAATAACGCAAATGACGAAATTCCTGTCAGGTTGATAAATGATCTCCGCGACATTATTTTTAAGACGATCTCATTTAGAACACGTACCGCATCAGCGAAAGTGAGGACCGAATCATTTTGGACGACATCTCTCTTGTTCCTAAATTCTCGTTTTCAGATCGCATTGACCAAAGTAGTGCGCTGCAAATTGCGTAATGTCGTAAATTGTTTCGATGAATGTGATACTGTAGAGTAGGTTTAATAGATCGCCCGCAGCGACTGCGAATAATTTGCGGTTTTAGCTGATGGTGGACTCGGCCAATATGTAACGGCAGGTTGTGTAATCCGTTGCACTGTCGTGCGGAATTGCACCCAAAAAGCATTTAAACTTATTAAGGGCATTGATTACATGACGAAACTGGAACTGCTTTTTAAAATCGTACGAATAAAAGGAAACTAGATGGGTTCCTGTCTTACTCCGCTGTTGAGGTCTCCCGCCCTAACTTAATAGAAATGGAAAGATTGATGCATTCGCTCACTCTTGATCGTTTTCGAAAATGACTTAAAATCATCCGATGAATTAATAATTCGAAGATTTATGGTCTTGAGATGCTATTTATCTCCTACCTAAGCGGACGTGACAGGAATCACACGGTATTTATTATGGTTGTAACAAATTTCCGACGATCAAACGACTCATTTATCAGTTCAGCGGTTAAAAGCAAATGGATAAATTTTTAAAGCTTGTCTTAGGAACTTTCGACGAAATAATAGTGAAAGAACCAACAAATTCCTGAATATCTAATTTGGCTACGGCAGGAATAATTACGGGTCTTTCTATTAGTAATTACAAGTTGTGGTTATGGGAAACATGTTACCTATTTGCCAATAAAGTGCAACTTTTATTGGAAACGTGAGTGAAATTGAAACTGAATTTTTTAGGAAAGAGAATTAACTAGGTAGTCAACGATGGTTCAAAACCAACATAAAATGCGCAAATAATGCAAAAATGACATTATTTCAATACCTGGAAATTGAATTGAGGTCCTTTCACTTGTTGGCAAAAACCAAATCGCATATAATGATTCCTTGCTTTTGCAAGATAATAAAGTGACATCAAAATGTCTTTGATTATTCGCTCGCTCGCTTGATCGCTAGTCGAGCCTGCCCGTCACTTAACTTGAGAACGGATTTAGATATCGAGCTGAAACTTGAAACTTGGTATACAGTCGTGTACGTGAACATCCTAAGTATACTCGTCGGGGACTGCTTTTGGGCCATATCGGATTAGGGGTGAAAAACCGAAAAACAATGGGCCTATACAGCGATTTTTTTTTATTGGTGAATATCAATCTACATTAAAAATAAAAATACCCGTATTTTTTTATTTTGGAATATTCCCATTAGTAGACCTCTAAAAAACTGTTGAAAGTTTGAAGAAATCTGAGCCTGATCAAACGCAGGCGAGTAGGCGGGGATAGTGACGTAAAGTAGTAAGATCCAATCACCTTGTAAGCGTGATTGCTTTGCCAATTCTGATTGTTGAATAGTATACGTCACGCGCTTCACTCTCGGTGCCGAACCAATAGAAAATGAGGTCAATAGCCAGGCAAGTTGGTTCCGTTTGAATGCAAAATGAATTGCGCAGTACTTTGAATGAATTTTTTAAAGTCAGGGTTTACGTTAGGGGTGCAGTTTTGCCATGACAATTAAGAGTAATTTTTAGTAATGGCCTGAACATAACGGATTCTTAAATTTACACAAAACTGTATACACGGTAAAAAATCATATGGTGTAAATCATAATTTTGTATAGTGTAAAAATTTTTGAGTGAATCATTGTGTTAAAATTATATCAATTTATGCTGTTTTAACACGTTGAGTCAAATTTAACACAAGATGTGTTAGAAAAACGAAAAGTTTGATTGCAAGATGGATTCCAGTGATTCAATTAACTCAAAACTGCGTGAATAGAAAAAGTTTTTACTCTGTCATAGTGTCATCTGTTATTGTTACCATCAGTCTGGTTGAGACTAGCACCTAGCAAGCAGCTGCCGTTCTTTGTGTTACATCTCTGATAGTGTGCATCAGTGGTGTGTTTCTTGATATTAAGTGAATCATTATTATTGTACCCATCGATTAGCTCGATACCTAAATACGTATTACCTATGTTTTGCGTGGTGGAGTATCAACAAGGTGTAAAAATGTGAGTTGCTGAGCTTGATGCCCCCATGGAGCAGGATTTAAAACAAGGCGGTAAGTACCTACCTATCTGTATTATTAATGTGATATTGTATAATTTTGGAGGTAAATTCTAATAAATCATGTCATGATACCTAACTACCTAACTTCGGGAAATATTTTGCTGCTCAATACAAGAAAGTGTTTTGTTTTGTTTTTATATCATCGATTCTGCAAAATAACATTTTATAATTCAACAGTCAAAGCTCAAGAATCAAGACAAAGCATCAAAGGTTAGAAAATGGCGTATAAGGAATTAAAATTTAAATCTTTTTGGGAGTAAATTTTACTCAAGCTTGAGTAATTTTAAACAAAATTGCGTTCTTTGACTCAAACAGCTACACAGAAAAAAAAAATTTGTTGGTTCAACAAAAAAAAATTGTTAATATAAGGACGACAAATTGACTTGCTACAAGAGTTATCACGAATTTGTTAAAAGCACCATGTTAAAATCTTGTTAATATAGCAAAGAAATTTGTTATAGACAATAGCCGTCTTGGTTAAGTCAACATACGCGTTTTTGTTAGCCCAACAAACTGCAAGCGCTATGGGTACTAAATTGATTTAGCACTGCCAGCTATTCAATTTGTTGTTGCAACTAAACCATTTTTGAGAACGTAGCTAAATGCGCTTTGGCTAGAGTAGCAAACTCTTGGTCCCCACAGCAAAGGAAAATAGCAAATAAGGGGATTGCATGCAGTACATCGATATTGCTGATACCAAAATCAAGATTATTCACTATATGGTTAAAAAGTCTCTTATACATCTGTAAGAGACTTTTTGACCATAGTGAATAATCTTGATTTTGGTTTCAGCAATATCGATGTACTGCATGCAACCCCCTTATTTGCTATTCTTCTTTGCTGTGGATTCTAGGCAGGCGGATACGTCCAGATAAGAGCCTATGCTAATGAAAGACGCGTACACAAACCTGACATACCTAGAAGTATACATTTAGCATAATAATTATCACAAAACAAATTAATTCAATAATTGACAGTGACATCCCGTGGAAGAAGGTCTGATAATAGGGATAGCTGGAGCATTCTAGGAAGTAAACGCAGTTTTTTACTTTTCAATAAACAGAAAATTTAGAGAAACTATTTAATATTATAGGAACTGAAGGAAAACATAAAAAACATAATTCTGGAATATAAATGATGTAAATACTTAACTTCTAACGAGAAAGTAAACTATGATATGACGCACTGATACATATAGTTAGTGTCCTAAGTGACTGAAGTTTTGGCACCCGCCATTCCTGTAAAATCACATCTATTTCACTGATGGGGATGGCTTCCATTATCTTGTCCCCTCTCTCACTGAAAAACTTTTGGAAAACTCACTAAGGCTTCGCGTACATGCGCCGGGCACGCGGGCACGTGGAAATGTGGAATGAAAAAATGGCAAAAGTAGCGGGACGTCTGGAGGTTGTGCGCATGAGCGGTACCTATAAAACATTTTGCCAGCACTGCAAACTTTTTTTGTTGAGAAATGCCTTTAGTTCCAACAGCAAACTGTACTTGTTAAATCAAACAGTTTTTTCGTAGCAAATTGTGATAATTCCAACCGACAAATTATGATTTGTTGAACGAGGCAAACATTAAAATGAAATTGTCGGATTAGCAAATTTTATTTGTTGCTGCCGACATTTTTTCTGTAGCAAAGTGTACTCTTGCTATAAGCACAACTATATTTTTTTCTGTGTATAAAATCAGTTAATTGTTTCCGGGAATATACGAACGTTCATTACCCTTCTTTCGCTAAATCTGGAAAAGGAAATTTTTATTTAATTAAACAAACTGCAGGGAGTTGTTATTAATTATTTTCTATTCTATTTGCAGCTTTGAAGAAGTTTACCGAAATGGGGAATCGAAGATTCAAATTGGCCGATTTGAACTTCACGAACAATACGTGGGCAGCGATTACTACTACCCCTAAATACGATTTTTGTTGTAGAACTATTTAGATATATTTTTGTGCCGTCATTAACTAATAAAATGTTTCATTTCTAAAGAAGCATCTATGTATCCTAGGGCTATGGGGTAGGCGTCACCTACCTACAACCCAACCAATCCTGACAATGGAAATTCAAAATACCCGCCAATTTTCACTCACTAAAAACACTTATTTGAGTTAAAATTCTCACGATGGAGAGTAAATTTGTAATCATAAATGATTAATTTTAACTCAGTGAATGTGTTGATGTGACTCAAAAATGTTCGTTAAAAATACTCAAAAATGCGTAAATTTTTTAACTCAATAAGTCCCTGGTGTACACCGAAAAGAAGTGTTAAATATTAATATTAAGTGGACCTCGATTAACGCCAAATCTGAGTTAAAATTGACTCATTTTTTTTTACCGTGTAGGCCCATTGCAATAACACGAGAATTAGTGGAAATGTCTTACTAAAACTTTTAGTATGATGCACGTTCGACCTTCAAGTCTGTTGATGGTATGAGGAGATTTATGTGCGATGAAAACTACAGAAAATGTGATAACTCTGCAAGAGCATAACACGCAGCGATGCGAAACCGAATAACATGCAACATTTCGATGAAATCTTGCGGAGGATGCTTTTTCAGTTATAGACTGATGGGGTGGTTTGAGGTTGCAACAAAGAAATTTCGTTTAATAATTCCTGATGAAATACCTACATCATCCTACATGTGTTTAATGTATCATAAATTCTGTTAATTTATTTACGAACAACAGAAGTATGACGTACTGCCAGTAATAGAACTGTAAATACTGGAAACCATTAAAGTTAGAAAATCGGTTAAATTAGAACAAAGTTACGCTTTTTGAGGGTGATTAAGAATCTCTAAAGAAGTCTCCGATATATTGATTCGTTGCTGAGTTAACCTGAAAAAACTGAAAATCGCTGCCAATTCAATGACATTAATAGAAATTTTCTATGCGTTCTAGATTTTAGTGGCGGAGCAAAATGCGAAGGGTTGAAACTGGAAATTTCTTCAAGTAAATGGTGGTAAGTATAAACTTACGGGGTTCGATAGATTTCTGTCAACCATTGAAAAAGTTTTCAACCAAGAACCAACCCCTAAAGCTATATGCAAGCGGATAATAGTTATTTACGTAATTAGTTATGAAAAGTCCTATATTGTTTGACGAGTCGTAATATTTGCCAAAACGAGCGATAGCGAGTTTTGCAACATTATGCGAGTCAAACACTTTAGGCTTTTCATAACGTATTCCGTACAACATTTTACCTAATTGTGTAAAATCCAACTTTTCAAAACGCAATTAGGTAAAAACATTTTATTTATTTCTTCTAAACCTGTTGGATAATTTAGGAACAACCGAAGTAAGTAAATACGCAAGAAGTTATGTAACACCATAGAAATAAACTCAATCCTATAAATCATAAAGGGGTGAATTTATAGTAGGGGTTGAAAACATGAATAGGATAAGGGCGGTGAAATTGAAAACACAACTTTTTTTTCGACAATAAGTTGAACTCATATGGCTTATGTTCAACCCCCCAAAATCTTTTACATGATTGGCTTATTGTGTTAATTTCTACGTATAATTCTACTATTACTACAATTTTTTGACCCCCTAAACGTCTATTATGTTAAATTCGCGTAATTTAGTTTTTCTTTGGTAATAAGTTCAACTCATTTGAATTATCTATGTTTACCTTTTTCACTTTTTCAAGCCTCTTCGCAATATTTCAACCCTCCAAAATCAAAATTTACGTAATTGGGTTATTTTCGACTTACTTTCTGTAATTCGACTTAACCACGGTTAATTTTTATCCCTCTTATCTTTTCATACCCCTTAACCATTTTGCAACACTCTGAGCGATAATTTTGCATCCCCCTTTACAATTTTTCAACCCTCTATAAGTGTTTTATTTTGCAAAATTCGTGTAATTTAGTTTTTCTTCAGTAATAAATTGAACTCATATGGTTTATGTTTATCTTTTTCACTTTTTCAACCCTTTTCGCAATATTTGAACAACCAGAAAGCTAAATGTGCATATTTGGCTTACTTTCCTGTTATTTTCTGTAATTCTGCTTAATTACGATTAATGAAGGTTTCCATCAAGCTTGTAGGCCTCGCTCTATTTCGTGATGTAATATGGAGGGAAAAATTTGACAATCGCAGATTTTTGCATTGCTTTTGTATACCGGGCTTTGTCTAATTTTGCCTCCATATTGTCTATCTCTTTTAATTGGAAACCCTAAATCTTATCCACTTTGACGTTTCATCCCCCTTTGGGTAATTTCGTTTTTCGGTAATAAATTGAACTCAGTTGGATGATGTTTACATTTTTCACTTGCTTCACCCCCTTTGCAATATCTCAACTCTTCAAATGCAAAATTTGCATAATTGGGTTATTTTGGTGTTATTTTCCGTAATTTTACATAACCACGGTTAATCCTCATACCCTTTAACTTTTAATAATAATAATAATAATAATAATTTTATTGCGTAGCCAGCAATACAAAACTTAAAAGTATTCATATAAATGCTCAAATTATAATTATAATATAATATAATAATAAATCGCTACTATACACAATAGGATAGGAACAGCAAGCTGATATTATCCTACCCTTAATTTCAAAAAGACAACAGAACAGTCGAAGTATGAGAAAAAAAAAAAAACAAAACTCAAAGAGCTAAAAAAGGTCAAAACAGTTGCAAATTAATTGACAATTGCTTTCCTGTAGACATTGAATCCTTCAGAGAACCGATAATTGATTGTATAGATATATTTTCAAAATTTAGAGCAAAGAAGTTGAGTAAATGTGAAGCCAAGTACGAAAAAGAACCACGAAAACTTGAAGAATTAAAACTTGGGACACAAAACATCAATTCACTGAACCCAAGGGAACGGTCGTGCACGGCAGACCGCAACAAGATTTTATAACTCAAGTATTTGGGAGAATCAAAAATTCTTATCTTTAACACCAAAGAGGCATAGTAAATGCAGTTAATTGTTTTTGGTCGCACTATCTAAGTCTTTGTAAAAAGGTGAAATCTGTTTTAGCGCCAGAAACGCTCTCTGGCATATGGAATTAACCTGCTCCAAAAACATCAGTGAACGATCGAAGAGAATACCCAAATTCTTCACAACATCACATTGCGGTATCAAGACGTCATTAATTTTCAAATCACATTTCCCCTGAATCTGAGCAAGTTTTTGTCTGGTACCGAACAAAATGGTTTTAGACTTTGTAGCATTTAAAAGCAGCGAATTTTGCCAAGTCCACATGTAAATTTTATCAAGATCTGTATTAATTAGCAAAATATTGTGATCTAATTCATTAGGGGCAAAAGATAAAAGGACTTGAATATCGTCTGCATATATATACAAGGAGCAATGGTTCGGAACATGTACAATATCCGCTGAATACACTGAAAAGAGAGTTGGCCCCAAAACAGACCCTTGGGGTACCCCCGCTGTTAAGATTAGCGGTTTAGAACTCTGGCCATCAATATGAGTAAATTGAATTCTATCGTTAAGGTAGCTAGCCAGCCAGTTCAAAACAGAGCCACTTACACCATAATAGTTTAATTTATTTAGAAGCAATTCAATGTTTAGGCTATCAAACGCTTTTGACATATCTAACAGCGTGAGTGACGTCAGTTTACCACCATTGAAACCCCGTAATATATCGTCAGTAAGTGAACACAACACTGTAGTAGTACTGAAATGTTTCCTATAAGCAGATTGAATGCTAGGAAATATATTTCTCTCTTCCAAGAATTTACTGAACTGCATGGAGAAAACTCTTTCAGCAATTTTCAAACAATTTGGGAGCAAGCTGATAGGCCTGAAATCAACAAGAGCTGACGGATTACTTTTCTTGGGAACTGGTTTCACCAGCGCAACCTTCCAGTGTGACGGCAGATCTCCAGTCTCAAAGGAAATATTAATTAAATGAGTTAAAGGTTCAACAATAAAATTTAACGCAATTTGAAGCATTCTGCCCGAAATATTATCCACCTTTACGATTTTTCAACCCCCTAAGTGCTAATTTTGCAAAATTCGCACAATTTCGTTTTTCGTCGATAATAAAATTGAACTCTTTATGGTGATTTTTACCTGTTTCACTTTTTTCAACCCCCCTTGGCAATATCGAATTTACGTTTTACAATTTTCCAGTTTCGTTCGCAATAGGAAGGTATACCTAAGTATGTAAACTGCTCAACAATTCAATTGGTCCACCCGGAAATTTGAGTCGAATTCAAAATACCGTAACTTCTCAAGCAGTTGATCGATTTGAATGAACCTTTTTTCCACGGATAGCCCATTTCATTGGCTACGATATGACATGTTCCGCTTTTTATGCAGGTCCCCCTTATTTGATATACAGGGTGTCAGAGCCGGGTACTGCAAACTGGCGAAAGTTTAAACCACCCCCGATTCTGAAAGGAATTTTTCTAATTTTTTTTGCCTGGTTGAGAAGACGTCTCAAGTCCATACCTCTAGACGTTTTTTTGAAATTTGCTCCACCTCCTCTAATTTGGAGGCAGGGCCAAAAAAACTTATCCGGATTTACTAATCCAGATCTTATCCGAATCCAGTTTGCGATCCGGATCCGCGAATCCAGTTTGCGATCCGGATCCGCGGATCCAGCTTTGCGATCCGGATCCGCAATCAATTTTGTGATACATTCAAATATCCGGATTCAATCTGCTACGCCTTTTCATGTAGGTTTTTAATGTGAGGTTTTTACTTCTAAAATAGACCCAGAAAAATAAAGACATTATCACATTAGTTCTCACGGAGGCGCAGTCAAAACATTCCCCCACGAATTCATCCCATTATCATTATGCTGTTCTGTTAATTTCTCCAGATTCATTGTTCTGGTATATTTTCAAGAAGCGATGGCATTAACCCGACTTAAAAATTCGTGTTTAGTAGCTAGATATATTTAGTTCCGGTTGTAGATTTGGATCCGGATCTGGATCCGCATTTGGATCCGAGTTTGGATCCGGATCTAGATAAAACCTAGTTTCGGATTTGGATCCGGATATTTTTAAGATCCGGATACCAGATTTTGGATCCGGATCTGGAAAAAATTTGGATCTGTACACCCCTAAAAAAGGCGAAATGTTAAAAAATCGATGTTACAGAATTAAAAAGTAGAAAATAAACAGAAATTCACTATCACTAGAAACACCCCACTACACCGAAACATTTGATTTTCACTGCTGACGCGTTGTTTAGCACATTGTGTTCGAAACGCGTCAGCAGTGAAAATCAAGTGTTTCGGTGTAGTGGGGTGTTTCTAGTGATAGTGCATTTCTGTTTATTTTCTACTTTTTAATTCTGTAACAACAATTTTTCAACATTTCGTCTTTTTGACACATTTGTGCATCTGCGGAGGCTCTACTACTAGGTGCAGATTTTATCAATCAACTGGAGGAATAGGGTGCAGATTTTATCAATCTGCACCCTATTCCTCCAGTAAGACCAGTCGCCCCTACATTAACGTGATAAACATTACAGGGATACACCTCGCATGGATGTACAATTTAGGTTGTATCGAAAAAAAATAATTTTGGAATTTCGTTTTGTAATAGTCGCCAAAACTTGCCTTTTACTATCCTGAAAAGAAAGTTTATTTAAGGTTTCGCTATAGTTCAACGTTTTCAGCCCTCTACCGCTTCCCAGATATTATGTTATTTTGAAATCGCAAGTTTACAATGAAAATTTTTTTGAAATGCAACATTTATTGTTTTTCTGTCACTAGTAGGCTCGGAGTAGATTTTGAAGATCACTAACAGCCGTTTTTTCATCTCTAGTTAAATTTAGCTACCTACTAGATGGCCATTGCATTATAGTTTCAAAGACAATTAACTCCTCAATCAAGTTGCTGGTGCATGCATGACAGAACTTATGTATGACAGTACTGGTTGACGTCTAAAGTTCAAACGTTAAATTTTTGTGCGTCTTTTAGTCGTCGAAGGCCCACCAAATATAGGCTACTGGAGACTATTTCTAGTGTAAATTGCCTTTAAAATATCCCTATTAACTCGAAAGGGAAGCACAGCAATTCGAATAAAAAACGCACGAAAATATAACGTCTGAACTTTAGACGTCAACCAGTAGTGTCATAAGTTCTGTCATGCATGCAGAGCTGGGCTACTCAGTATCGAAATGTACTTGAAGTACAGTACTGATTACTTTTGGTACTTAAAGTACCGGTACTTAAGTACTTTGAAAATTCGGTACTGGTACTGGGTATTTCAAGTACCAAACAAGTACAAGTACAAGTACAAGTACAAAACAATACCATAAATCTTATTGAAATGGAGCACTTTTTGCGTGGTGTCGTTATCAGAACTCGAAATTATTACGGGCACGGGGTGCAGACTGCAATCCTGTCAATTTTTTATGTAAATAAGATGGCACATGACATGTTTACAACCACCCTCACCGAAAACGCAGCGGTCTGGACGTCAGTCAAATGTTTTTTTGTAACATGTGCCATCTTATATACATGAAAAATTGACAGGCAGACGGAAGCAAATGGTATTCAGGGCCCCAATTTTTTTTACAAATTTGGAGCCCCCTCAATTTGAAAACGCAGCCACACCTGAGCATGATTCCTGCATTTGCTGGTTTATATTAACTAAAACTATAATACATATCGTTATTGTGGTGGAGCAAATCATATACCTACCGAAATTGTCGCTAGCCCGCTGTCTATAAGAGTACTCAATAACAAGTAGATACTTGAGTACTGTGTCAAGTACTTAAGTCCTGAAAGTACTTAAGTACCTTATGAAATACTCAGTCTCTTATTTTACTTAAGTACTATGTCAAGTACTTAAGTACTTTATTAAATACTCAGTCCCTTATTTTACTCAGTACTTTTAAGTATTGGTACTGGTACTGGGTACTTAACGTGTGCGCACTAGTAAAGTACTGGACTGCAATTTTCAAGTACTTCTATCCAGTACTGGTACTTGATACTTGAAGTATATTCAAAATATCAAGTACTTAGTACTTGATACTTAAGTACTTTTTTTCGGTACTTGGCCCAGCTCTGCATGCATGCACCAGCAACTTGATTAATTAGAGTTAATTGTAGTTGAAACTATATGGCAGTAGGTAGCTAAATTTAACTTTAGTGGTCTTTAAAATCTACTCCGAGCCTACTAGTGATAGAAAAACCATAAATAATGAATTTAAAAAAATTCTTCGTTGTAGGCTTGGAAAGTCAAAATAACCAATATTTGAGGGGTGGTAGAGGGCTAAAGATGTTGAACTATAGCAAAACCTTAAATAAACTTTCTTCTTAGGATAGTAAAAGGCAAGTTTTGCCGACTATTACAAAAGGAAATTCCAAAATTCTTTTTTTTCGATACACCCTAATGTACATGGATGTATATCTTCCGGGGGCTTTTGTAATAACATACTGAGACCACGTTATAGCCCAAACTACTGGATCGATTTAGCTGAAATTTGGTACATGGAAATTAGGTGACCCGTTGAAGTGCCGAAAGGCTATTGCGAGCAATTGGTCCACGGGAAGTGCCATTTAGGTACATCAACTTTAAAATTTTAAATACAAAACACGAAAATTAGAGACCCACACGATGGGGAGCTCGCTGCCAATTTTTTTGGTTAAAAATAGCAAGAATTTTCACTAATGCCAATAATTTAAATCACTGCACGAATTTTGCGACATTGTCGTGCCATGCCGCCACGCTGTCTCATAGTCCTGTCCTGCATGAGTAATGCATACTTGGCATGCTGTTCCGTTACTCTGCATCGGTGACGCAACTATGACCTAGGATGAGAGCACGAGAGTGAATCTTGAATGAACGATTCGTAGTAGAGAGCTCGTTGACCCGCGGCTTATCCTCAGCTGACGTCGCGGCACCTGCTAACTCCTGCTAAAGGCTAAACTCCTGCCTACGAGTGAAAGTTTCGGCCCCGAACCGCCGTGTCTGGCCGACCAAACGCTCCGGCCACGGTACGGTCAGTAGCACAACAACTTCCTCTGCGCAGAGACACAGGTGCCAAAAATTAGCGCGCGTTCATCGATTCCGGTACTTACCCGGAAAATTCCTGCGGGTTCCGGAATTTTATTGTGCCTCGAGTGAGTGACTTGTGACGATGAGGGGTGCCGAGTGGTGCCTGCTCTTAGTTTGTGCTGTGGGATTTCTGGGGGCTGAAGGTGTCTCCCCGAGACTTCCCAGAACCAGTGCCGGGCAAATTGCGGCGGCGGCTGCCGCCCAAAATAAAACCGCCTCCCAGTTAAGAGGGAATAGGACTTTTCATACGAACGCCACGGTTGGACCTCCCCCCGCTAGAGGCGCCAGCAGTAGAGTTCGGTGAGTGATAGTTTCTTAGATGAAATGCGATTCTTGTATCGTTTGTTTTGACGTTCGGAAAGATGATACTTTGATTGATTGCTCTTCAGAAAGCATCGCGGAAAACTAGAATTATGTGAGGTTTTTTTTGCCACATGTAAATAGCTGAAGGTAGGGTATAAATATTAGGACCCACCTCGGAACCCACGTAATTTTCAGGTAGGTATCAAGAGTCACTGCGTTCTCTGTCGGTTTCACTTAGTTACGTTCCTAATTTAGAAGCCACGAAACTGATTCTGGATTATACTGCTCGTCAACTGTCAATCCAGTAAAATCTACGCAGTTGATCCCGAATCAAATCTAATTCAGTATAAAAAGACTTACGCAATTCCTCTTTTAGCGTACAAAGGATGTATCTAATCTAGACACCCATTTTTATAGAATAGAATAGAATATCAGAAACAAATAAGTCGACTTGTTGAAAATTAAAATTGTCAAAAATAAGAGGATAAAATGAAAATCATCCTTGACAATAGTTATTTATTTAACAAGCGAATAAAGCAGGACATCTTCCACGAGAGCAAAAGATCACACGATTCTTACTCGGCCTACGGCCTCGTAGGATAATTTCCTGAGTGAATATTATTGCTCTCTTTATGTGTTAAATACAAAACTAGCCAACACTTCTAAATTTTGCGATTTAAAGAAATAAACATAAAAACAAAATCAATACTACAAAACTACATCATTCTTGTAGTACACTGGTGGAAAAATCGGTTGTCAGTGGGTTGTCACAGTCTAGGAAGAAACATTGTAATACCTAAAGTTCCTGCAATTTAGTGCTTCATCTTGCAGCGAACAGGCAGTATAATTATGTTATTAAATAAATAGTGTGAGAATGGAGTAATTGGTAGAAATATGATGATGGGTACTCGAGACGATACTTGACTATACAGTATACAGGTGTCCGGAAATAACATTGAAATATTTCGGAGGATGATTCTACAGCTCAAAATATGAAAGAAAGGTCCTATAAACGTGTGTCCAGAAGTCCCTTCCAAGGGGACTGCGGCCCTCTGAACGGGGCGTCTAAAAGTCGATTTTTATTGAATAAATCAGAGACCGTTGAGTTACAGCGACGAATTTTTGCACATCATCTAACATCAATAAAGGCCATCAGATTATATGTTCTGATTTAACGGGGGGCGTGGAAAATAGGGGCTCTTCAGCTTTTTCGACCCAAATTTTTTTACGTAACCTTTTTCTCTCATTTTCTCACCGGAACTAAAATTACGAAGGGGAGGCACGAAACGGTTTTAGGCAACTTTACATACACTTTTTACGGAAACTTGACTACAGGCTTTATTGTTTTACGATACGATCTGAAATTTTTGTGGCATATCCAGAATTACATTCTGCGCAACATGAGGTCAATTGCTTTATAAAGAAACACCAACTTACCAAGACAAAAATTAATTTAATGTTCTGACATTGGAATCCATTTGTAAATTATGCTGCCTACACTCAGAAATTTGGCATTTAAATTTTGTCCGTTAGTTCAGCCTCTGCAATGCAGATGACAGTCCCAAATTGTAGTTTATTTGATTTATCTTGAAATATAAATGTCAACTCAACATTTAATTAGATTTCCGCTTAATAAATATCTTGGAAGAAATAATTTGAGGTGCACGTCTTCGAAATTTTGTTGTTGCTGTTTCTTGAGATCAACACCTGTATACAATGAAAGATATAAACCGTAGCTGAGCGGCAAATTTGTTTTTCTCCCATTCTTCGACTTTCGTACATGGGTTCAAATCTTGAAAATTGACCTATAATTTTTTTGTTTTTTTTATTCTCCAAATCATTATTGATTATTGACGAGAATTATAGCACTTAAATTAAAGATAAAGGCATATTATTAAACAATGGCGATAAATAACTGCAATATATTTTATTTTCTCAAGGGGTGCGGCGCGGCGATGCAGTGGCGGCTTTCCTCAGGCGGCACGTAAGAATAAGATCAAACAGTAAGACTATTATGCCACATCATAATGTGATACCGGGTGTATCACAGACCCCGCCGTATAGGGAATTAACATGGGAAAATGAATTTTATTTTTTTCCTGCTCCGGAGGATTTTCTCGAAAAGTTTTATCGTGTTTGGAGGATAGTCCATACTATATATACTATATATAGTCTGATACCTCTTGAGATTTTTTTCGTTCGTCAGCTCCTGTTAGGTACTTAACAATGATTTTTTGAAAATTGAAATTTCGACGAAAACGAAAAAATTTTTCGTGCCCAATCGACCCGCTTCGAATGTTTACTTAGTTTGCTGTCTTTGTGGATAGCAACACAATACGAAATAAATGGATGCTTCGAAACGGGTCGATTGTGCACGAAAAAATGTTCCGTAGAAGCAAGACGCAACATTTGGCTTTTGGGGGTGTTAAATTACAGGGCTTCATGAAAGTTTCAACCCCGAAACTCCAACCCCCTATTTCGCCACCCCCACATGCTTTAAAGAGACTTGTGTTTTCAATTTGACCACCCAGATCCATTTCGTTAAAAAATTGCGGCGATTTATTTATTATGGTTTACAGGGATGAGTTTATTTCTCCGGTGTTATATAAATAAGTCCTTGCTGATTTACTGACTTCGGTTGTTCATAGATAAATCAATAGGATCTCAGAAAAAATAAAAATAAAATGTATGTATTTATCCGCTAGCTAACGGTTAGGGGTTATTAGTGGCCTAGGTTTTGGTTTTAAATTGAAGACTCATAAGACTTTTTTTAATGGTTTACCGAAACCTATCGAACCCCCGTAGTTTTATGCCACCATTTAGGTAGGTACTTGAAGAAATTTCCAATTTCAACCCTTAAATTTCATCCCCTTCGTGAAATCTCAGCGAAATTTTGTCCATCCGTCTACAATGTCACTGAAAATTACCACACCAAATTCTGCCTTGATATGTTGAGTAGTTTTTGAGTTCTTGTATTTTTGTGCTTCTACATGTTAAGGGTTGTAGCGCCTTTAAGGGTGGCTTTTCGCAAAATATGAATGACCCCTTTATAATGGAAAGCTAGCGAACGACGCCAATATCGACTAGTACTTATTAAGAGGAATTTCGAGTTGCAACCCCTAATTTTCATCCCATAATTCCCATATGTCCGAGTTTGGAGAAAATGCATACCCCATACAAGACTTCATCGAAATATGTGTGAGTTGGGTTTCAAATAGCTGCGTGCAACCCTTGCGGAGTTATTATATTTTTTGTTGATTTCATCCCCCGAAATTGACACCGCTTCATCTTCAACAGACTTGAAAGTCGAACGTACATAGATACCAAGTTTCAGAAGGATGCCTCCACTTGTTCTCGAGTTATTGCAATTAATAGTTTTTCGGTTTTTCCCCCCAACTCCCACCCCCTGGGTCCGATATGGCCCAAGAGCAATCCCCGCCTTTCTTTTCGGGAGCCAAAGCTGCATTCCAAATTTTAGCTCGATATCTCAATGCGTTCTCAAATTATGCGACGGACAGACTCGACGAGCGAGTGAATAATCAAAGACAAATCAGGTTGCGTATTAATAAAGAGCGACTCCATACTCTAATTTTTGTGGATTTATGTTACGCCACCCTTATTAACTATTTATTATCCGACTCGCCTTTACGGAACGAAATTTCGTCAGAAAATCTCGGACCTCCCTCTTTCCGATCAATTCTATTTTTAGAAAGCCCGGCGCGGCATCATTGCTAATCGCAACCCCATCCTGTGCCCCATCTATAACTAAGGTGCAAAATTAAGATCAGTTTTGTTCGCAACCTGCTGCAAGCGAATCTTATGTTTCAAAACCGACTTTTATGCCTCGCCTTAAACTACAAAACTGAACGGATTCTAAAAATTAGTAATCTGATGATGCTTAATGATGTCAGGTAGTCTGCGAAATCTTCATAATTTACTAAATAACAATCGAATTTAAAGAGGGCTGTAGCCCCCTTAGGAGCGATTTCCGGCCACTTATGTGTATACGAACTTTGTTTCATATTTTTCGTTGTAGAATCACCCTTCGAAATATTTCAATGTTATTTCCGGACACCCTGCATAAATTACTAATTGACTCTGTGGGCGTTTCTCGAGTTAATTAAAATGAATAACAGAAATTAATTTTTTTAGGTATACTTATAGAATAGAGTACCTATATAAAGTTCCGTCGCATCTTAACGAACTCGGGGGTTGTGTGTCTTCGGCTTTTTTTTCTGCTGGTTTGTAAACAGGATTTCAGTTCAGTCAAAATTCCTGTCATGGACAATAATTAACAACAAAGATCCAATTCAACCTCTATTGTTACTGTTTATTGACACTGACAGTGAGTGGCGGCAGAGATGACGGGAGTTTTGACGAATGTGAAATCCCGTTTACAAACCAACAGAAAAAAAAGCCTGGGACACACAACCCCCGCGTTCGTTAATATGCGACGGGACTTTACATAATATAAGAAAATGTGCTTCAATTTACCTACAAACAATGAGCACCCATGATTCCATTTAGCCTCCATTCTTGCTGTTTGTTGGCACTGACTCTGACACTACAGAAATTCTGACGTAAATGAAAGCCCGATTAACACCCGAATAGAAACAACGCCTGATGAGTACACACGCTGCTTTTGTGTCTATTAGAATTCCTATAACTCTTGGTACCGTATGTCTTCACAACAGAAACGTTTCGATACATGTTGTTTGGGCATAAAGGCCTGAGTGACAAATGATAAGCCACACCTCCCTGTATCTAAAGGAGCCTAAAGGCTGTTGGTAGCATTTCTCAGAATTGGGATGACAGTAATTTTACTTTTGTGTTACTTGAAGCAAAGCCTGAAAATTGTACTACCAATACAGAAAATGTTCTAAAATCAATAGTAGCAAAGATTTACCAGCAAATTTGCTACGTTATATTACGACAACAAAATTTTACATCCTAATTCTTGATTGAACTCAAATTGAAGTAAAGTTCATAGTTATCTGCCGATTAGTAACCAAGTTATAACATGCTGCCAATTTTCAGCCTTTTCAGTATGTTTCGGTAACCAATTTATATCTTTGATTTCTTTTCAGGGCCTAAATTTTTGACCCTTCGAAAATTAGCGAACACTCGCAATTGCTAAGACATCACCAATCACAGAACTCGTACCATAACAACTGCAACTAAACTGAAAAACACAACTTTTTCTAATTTCATAATATTTCGTCAATGTCAATTTTTGAGAAATGAAAATGGCTGCCAATGGCCCCTGTCCCGCAGGACTTATGGCAGACTTCCGTTTTAGTGATTTCCATAGCGATTTTCGTCAAAAATTAAAACTTAAAAACTGTTATAGTCGTAGATACTTATATGCCGTCGCGGACTTTTTTCTAGATGCCTTCATCATTGCCAACAATTCCTCAATTTATGATTTTGATCTCATTCAAGCGTTAGGCAGCGTTCGCAATCAAAGCGAAAGGTTTACCTAAAACTTACCAAATAATAAATTAAACGACACACATCAAGTAGTTAGATGATCATTAATGTAATTCACAATCACAGAATGTGACGTAAACAGAACGTTGTGATGGGTGTGATTTTTTTGACTTTACTTCATAAGCATTTCATTTCTTGTTTGTTATCCAGGTTGCATCGGATCATCCGAAATTTTCAATTATTAGGCGTAATTATCCACATGCAACTTCACCCAAATTCATGTAAATTTACTAATGAAATAAGTTTAATCATTTTTGAGTAGATTTGCCCAATTTTAATTTAAAAGTACATTGTCATTGTAATTTTACTCTGTGCCAAATTTCATCTCGCCACCTAAAGGAGAAGTCAAATTTCTTTTCCGGACAATCAAACATTCAGCTTTATAACGTGTGAACAAAAACTTTTCCGATCTAGTTGCTCTTGCCGGCGTGAGAGACGTAGGGCGTAGATTGCTGAAATCATCATTCAAAGTGAAATCTGACGGTGACGTTATCATATAATTTCCACAGTCTACGCCCTACGTGTCTCTCACGTACTACTAGATCGGAAAAATTTTTGATCGCTCTTTATATACCGGGTGTCAACGAACCATTTCTTTATTTTTTGGAATGTCAACTTGAAATTTTTATGGGTTGATATAACTATGAAAACGCTAATTTTGACACATTTTAAATAGGAAGGTGGCGGTTTTTTTACGCAATTCAAGAGGCATTTGAATTGTCTTTACAAACATATCAAAAAATGTTACCATAAGATTAAAAATGGCCGCCAGAAAAGCGAAATGTTTCAAGTCAAGTTGGCTGTTATTTCTGCCAAGACTATTATAAGAGTCTTCTAAAATATGGATATTGCCTAAATATTAAACATTTAAATACATTTTCTAATGCAAATTTGTTCGTTTTTTAACATATTGATAAACTCTTTATTTTCGCTGAACGTCAATAAACAGGATATACCAAACGGGAAGCATTCTTTGATAAAGATTTTGAGAACCTCTGAAAACCCGATATTTTTACACTTTTTCCTAAAAACGAACAACTTTGCATTAGAACATTTATGAAAATGTTTATTATTTGCACAATATGCACATTTTAGAGGACTCCTGTTCTCATCTGAATAGCCACTTTAACTTAAAATGGCAGAAATCACAGGGAACTTGACTTTGACTTTGAAACTTATGTTAACATTTTTTGATGTGGTTGTAAAGAGAATGAAAATGTCTTCCGAATCGCGTAAAAAAAGACCACCTTGCTATTTAAAAAGCTTTGGTAAATATGTCAAAATTAGCGCTTTTATAGGTATATGAACGCATACAAATTTCAAAGTTGATATTCCGAAAAATAAAGAAATGGCAAGGTGTTCGTTGACACCCGGTATATAGATTTACAATCAGGGTTGCCAACAATAAGTCTTTTAATGATTGACAGAATAAGAATGAGGTTGTAATAAAATAATGTATCTGGTTCTTTTCTGATTCAGACATTGGTATTTGTAGTTTTAGCAATTTTTATCATACCTACAGGGTGAGTCTGAAAGACTCCACATCCTTTATACCACAGAATCTACTGTTCAAATGATGAAGCTTGGTGCAAAAATTATTGGTCAGTTGTGATTCCTCTTGATGTCATAAGCCGCCAAAGATCTTTATTTTTAAATGTTATTTTTAAATATCTTTCGAAAGGTGTATCCTAGGATTTTCAATTTTTGCACAGCATTGTTACAGACCAAGAAGCAATTGCTGATGGTACTTAAGACATTCGGCCTAATTCTGTAATTTGTTGATATTTGTCAACATTGAAATCAATTGAGAGAACTTGATTGGCCAATATGACTATTGTTTACGCTGTTGTCTTGGAGATATCAATATTTTACAGCAACTTATCAACATTTTAAGCAAGTGGTTTTGGAACTTGCTTGATTTTCAATTGACTTTTAAAAAATATTGATATAAAAATGTATGTCTCCAAAGAAACGTCGTCGTAAACAATGCTTACTCCTCCAATCAGTTTTCGCAAGTGATTTCAATATTGACTAGTTATCAACAAGTTACAGAATCAGGCCGATTATCCAAAAAGCGGATCTCTGTTATACAGGATGGCCTCGATGTTATTTGCCCTTGAACTTTTTTATGTTTGAAAATATTGCTAATTTGCCTATGCGGCCGTATTCCCCGTTCGATTCTAAAACTTTTTTGGCTCTTGAAATTTCTCGAAAAAACTAACCACTCACGAGAAAAATTGAAAAAACCGAAAACATGATGCAGGTAATCACCTTAAAACCAATAATGGGTCCACCTCATAAAAAAGTGAAATTACCATCAATGTTTTTTCTTCAGTTGTGAGCAATGGTTCTGGGCACAGATGTAGGACAACACCTTCAATGCAAAAAAACAGTTGAAATGTGATGCGTGTCAACGTACACTTTGATTTTTATTGAAATTGTAGGTTTATCACGATGATCATGTTTTCGGTTTTTTCAATTTTCCTCGTGAGTGGTTAGTTTTTTCGAAAAATTTTAAGAGCTAAAAAAGTTTTAGAATTGAACGGAAAATACGGCCGCATAGGCAAATTAGCAATATTTTCAAACATAAAAAAGTTCAAGGGCAAATAACATCGGGGCCACCCTGTATAACAGGGATCCGCTTTTTGGATAATGTTTTAAGTACCATCAGTAGTTGCATCTTGGTCTGTAACAATTCTGTGCAAAAATTCAAAATCCTACGATACACTTTTCGAAAAATATTTAAAAAGAACGTTTAAAAATGAATATCTTTTGCGGCTTATAACATCAAGAGGAATCACAATTGTCCAATAATTTTTGCACCAAGCTTCATCATTTGAACAGTAGATTCTGTGGTATAAAGGATGTGGAGTCTTTCAGACTCACCCTGTGTAATAAATAAGGAAATCGTTTTTTTTTCAATTATTGGCATGTAATCAGTATCAAAAATAAAATAGAACTTCGCGAATAGAACCATCTTTCAACATTTTTCTTTGCGATCAAGATATTGAAGAAATTCGTGAGATTAAATTGTTCGTAATCTTGTTTTGACCCCATATGTCAAGTTTCAATTCGAAATTCGAATCATTCGGTCTTATTCTGGATCAATATTGAAAACTTTTAAGCTATCCGATTGGTGGTCTTTTAAGTTGCGATCAATCCGATTGGTGATCTTTTCGGTAGATATAGCGACAACTTTTACCGGTTGCCGTGGTTTTCAATTGAATTGGACATTAATTTTCAATTTCCCATGGCAACACCTGTAAGAATATTGATGAGTAGCCAATCGGAATGGTTAAAAGTTTTCAATATTGAAAGGTTTTCAATGCTGTCCAGCAGAATAAGACTAATTAATTAAAAAGAAAAACGGAAATCCCAATTAGAAAAAAATTGAAACTGCACGAATTTTACCTTAAAGCGGTTACGCGAATTCATAATTGACTTCTGAACGACATTTCCTTCAGATTTTTTTCCATATCTTCAGCGCGACCGGATAAAGATAGGTAAAATCGAGCTTTAAAGAATTTTTTTGAAAAATTCAAAATGCAAATTTGTAGTGAAACTCGGCATGGGAAGTCAAAATTGGATTCTGAACATTTCATTCTTATGAATTTTTTCAATAAGGTATAGTGTATTTTTATTTGTTCTGCAGTGCAACATTGATATAGGAGTAGAAATAAATATTAATTTTTTTAAACAGTCAAGTGGCCAATTTTAGGTTTAATAGTTGACTGAAAACTAGAGACTAGAGGTTAGAGAACCCTCGAGAGAACCCCAACGACATCTAGTAAATGAGTTTTTTTTGTGTGACATTTTCTTAACTACCTAGTGTAAAAAATGAAAAATGCAAAGTTTATTTTTCTTTCAATTCCACGCGGTTTTGAAAAGAAAAATGGCCAAGCATTGCAAGCTCTTATAAGCGTTGATGTTATTACAAAATTGTTACCAAAAGTTATTAGTGATTACCTATACACGTCCGTGGTTTCTGGTAAGAATCATGACAGTATGACATTTAGAAACGTGAATATGAATTTAAAATTAGTCCAAGATTAGCCTCATTGAGATAATTTATGGAACCCGACTTGCGGAAGAATTACCTGATCCAGCTTGCAAAATCACTGCTGGGATGGCACTTGAGTTATGTCATCCGATTAAAAGCCGAAGAAGACCGTTAATTAAAATTCATCTCAAATTATTGACATCTGAGAAATCTGCGTGAGTTTCGGTCTACATTGATGTCAAGGCTTATTTGCAAGTTATTCACTTTTGTATTCTGCAAACTTGTTTATCACACTTTTCGTACGTTTTCAAAGGATTCATAATTCGAAAATTGAACTGGCCAAGGATCGAAATTTCACTAATTACCGTGGTGTAAGAGCCATGACTTAACCTTAGTCTTTTTATAGCGAATTGTAATTAAATCCTCCATGTGTGGGCCCGCTATTATTTCATCATAACATGCAGCACGCACAAGCCCCGGAGAAATTAATTAATTTTAATTGCACCTCGACTTAGGTCCTCTTAATCCTGTTGTATAATGGGATATACGATTGCTTTATCCTTCCTGCTTCCGCGCGGCTATGTAAAAGCGGAGACTGCATTGTTCGCGCAGGCGACAAACCCGTTAAATTTAATTAGACGCGCTCTTTTTAATCGCGGTTTATGGCAATCAGCAATTCGTTGCGGAATAAAATAATTAGCAACATTGTTTGAAACTGCTCTCCGTAAAAGGAAGGGCGTGAATTCGACGCGCGAATCTCGCTAACGCTTTAGAAACATAAATTTGAAATAAAGAACACTATGGGATTTTGTATGCCCGCTGGGCCACGTTTTAAGAAAAAATGGGAGCATATGCGAAACATGAATATTCTTCTTCCAATTTTTTTTATTTGACAAATGGATCGTGTTGGAAGACCATGCACGAAATTATGGACATATAGCTAGTGGTAACTTGATGGCCGCTACTTGCCTTCATCACTCCAAAAATTCAGGCCACACCTCATTTTACATCGGTATGATTGAGGGATATATTTTATCATGCAGTTCATTACTACAGCAATGGCACCACCCTTCCCATGGATTAGTTTTCTTATAGGACATACCTCGGGATATACAGCTGAAGAAGTGCTATAAATATTTTCTTTGGGCAGCCAACTAGTAGCTTTCTGTCTTACACTCATCTGAAAACCGTTTTAAAAGCACACGCATAGTCCAACCGATAAGAAATTCGGCTATTCCAGAGGGTCTTTCTACTTCTTCAGTAACCCACTGCTTCTACGGTTCAATAATAGGTTTTTGCAACAGATTGCAATGAAAATCGTGTTAAAAGCACATAGCCAATAAGATCAATTATGAAGTCGACAATACCAGAAGGTCTTCCTACTTCTTCAGCAACCCCGTGCTTCTGCCGAGATCCAAAATGTTTTCGCAATAGATTTCAACGAAAATCGCATTAAAAGTAGATAACTAATAAAGTCCATCATAAAGTCGACAATACCAGAAGGTTTTTCTACTTCTTCAGCAACCGCGTGCTTCTACGGCGCTTCAAAAGGTTTTCGCAATAGATTTCACTGAAAATAGCTTTAAAGGCAATTAACTAATAAAGTCCATCATAAAGTCGACAACACTAGAAGGTCTTTCTACTTCTTCAGCAACCCACTGCTTCTGCGTTTCAATAATAGGTTTTTGCAACAGATTGCAATGAAAATCGTGTTAAAAGCACATAGCCAATAAGATCAATTATGAAGTCGACAATGCCAGAAGGTCTTCCTACTTCTTCAGCAACCCCGTGTTTCTGCCGAGATCCAAAATGTTTTCGCAGTGGGTTTCAACGAAAATCGCATTAAAAGTAGGTAACTAATAAAGTCCATCATAAAGTCGACAATACCAGAAGGTTTTTCTACGTCTTCAGCAACCAGGTGTTCTACGGCGCTTCAAAAGGTTTTCGCAACAGATTTCACTGAAAATAGCTTTAAAGGCAATTAACTAATAAAGTCCATCATAAAGTCGACAACACTAGAAGGTCTTTCTACTTCTTCAGCAACCCACTGCTTCTGCGTTTCAATAATAGGTTTTTGCAACAGATTGCAATGAAAATCGTGTTAAAAGCACATAGCCAATGAGATCAATTATGAAGTCGACAATGCCAGAAGGTCTTCCTACTTCTTCAGCAACCCCGTGCTTCTGCAGTGATCCAAAATGTTTTCGCAGTGGGTTTCAACGAAAATCGCATTAAAGGTAGGTAACTAATAAAGTCCATCATAAAGTCGACAATACGAGAAGGTTTTTCTACATCTTCAGCAACCACGTGCTTCTACGGCGCTTCAAAAGGTTTTCGCAATAGATTTCACTAAAAATAGGTATAAACGCAATTAACTAATAAAGTCCTTCATAAAGTCGACAACACTAGAAGGTCTTTCTACTTCTTCAGCAACCCACTGCTTCTGCGTTTCAATAATAGGTTTTTGCAACAGATTGCAATGAAAATCTTGTTAAAAGCACATAGCCAATAAGATCAATTATGAAGTCGACAATGCCAGAAGGTCTTCCTACTTCTTCAGCAACCCCGTGCTTCTGCCGTGATCCAAAATGTTTTCCCAATAGATTTCAAGGAAAATCGCATTAAAAGTAGATAACTAATAAAGTCCATCATAAAGTCGACAATACCAGAAGGTTTTTCTACTTCTTCAGCAACCACGTGCTTCTACGGCGCTTCAAAAGGTTTTCGCAATAGATTTCACTGAAAATAGCTTTAAAGGCAACTAACTAATAAAGTCAATTATAAAGTCTACAACACTGGAAGGTCTTTCTACTTCTTCAGCAACCCCGTGCTTCTGCGATGCTCCAAAGGGTTTTCGCAGTAGCTTTCGATGAACATCGCCTTGAATCCGGATAACTAATACAGTCCATCATAAAGTCGACAATACTAGAAGGTCCTTCTCCTTCTTCAGCAACCCGGTGCTTCTGCCGAGCTCCAAAATGTTTTCACAACAGATTTCGTTGAAAAAATCGCTTTAAAGGCAACTAACTAACACAGTCCTTCATAAAGTCGACAATACCAGAAATTCTTTCTTTCTACTTCTTCTACAACCGTACCTCTACGGTGGTCCAAAAGGTTTTCGCTTTAACAGTAGCTACAGCTAACTGATTAAAGTCCACCATAAAGTCGACAATACTAGAAGGCCTTTCTACGTCTTCAGCAACTCCGTGCTTCTGCGGTGCTCCACAAGGTTTCCGCAGTGGGTTTCGATAAAGTCGACAATACCAGAGGTCTTTCTGCTTCCTCAGCAACTCCGTATTTCTGCGATTTTCCAAAAGCTTTTCGCAGTGGGTTTCGATTAAAATCGCCCCAAATCCAGCTAACTAATACAGTCCATCATAAAGTCGACAATACCAGAAGGTCTTTCTACTTCTTCAGCAACCCCATGCTTCTGAAGAGGCCATCATAAAGTCGACAATACCAGAAAGTCTTTCTACTTCTTCAGCGACCCGACCCGGTCCTTCTGCTGTGCTCCAAAAGATTTTCACAATAGATGTCGCGGAAAATCCCGACATAACTGGAAGCAGGTGTTCTCCCTCTTCAGCAACCCCGTGCTTCTGCCGTGCCCTAAATGATTTTCACAATAGTTTTCGCAGATAATCCCTTTAAAGGCTACTAACTAATCAAGTCCATCATAAAGTCGACAATACCAAGAAGGTGCTTCTCCTTCTTCAGCAACCCCGTGCTTCTGCGGTGCTCTAAGAAGTGTTCGCAGTAGTTTTTCGGTTTCGGTTTAAAAATAGCTAAGTAATAATATCGTAAAGTCGACTAAGTATACCGCAAAGCCTTTTTACTTCTTTAGTAACCAACCACGTCTTTTTCCGTGCTCCGGTCAAGAGTCACAGTTTTGTCAAATATAAATAAATAAATAGTACATTGAGTATAAGGAGAAAAGAATCCCTTTAAAGATTTCTGAGAAAAATCGTCGCTGAGGGTGTATAGTTATTTCAAATGGGAACGTCCTTTTTTCTCAATCAATTCTAAGTTTACGATTTTTTAAAGCTAAAAGCGTGTATCAATATTGGACCATAAGCACATTCGCGACCACCGTACATTCAAGGAATCGATGAAAAATTAACACATTTGAAGAGGACAAAAATACTTAGATCAAATCAACTTACGGCCGATTGCACCGTAATTTTAAGGGGCTCTTTAAAAATAAGGGATCCTGAAAGTCCTTAGAAACCATTGTGTCAACAAACGTATCTACGGAATTAAACGTCACTTATATTTGAGGAATCCCTTAAAATTACGGTGCAAAATTACTCTCAAAATTACAAAGTTACTCTTGAAACCAAACCTATAAAACCTCTCAAATCTGACAAGGTCCTTACTTTTACCTCTGTAACACAGACTATTACCTAGACTCTAGTTGGCAAATCTGTCAATGCCTGTCATTTTGCCATGCAAGATAAAAGTCTGCATTACACAGCTGAGCACTGAGAGGATTTATAGATCTGGTTTCCAGAGTGTTTGTGTATATCAAGGTCCGAAAAAACGACTTTGCTGGACGAGCCTGATGGAAACAGGCGAGGACAGCAAAGTCGTGTTTTGGCCAAGGTGAACATAACATTTTTTAGTCGACGAATTGATCATTATCATTTTATTAATTGAATTTTTTTTTTCCGATATAGTCGAACTTATTTACCAAGTGAGGCAAGTGGGCTAATTTTTCGAGTGAATTAATATGCTTAACTCACGTGGTTTATTTAATTTTGCCAAAATAAGGTTTTATTTGAAATATTTGACTTTTACAAATAAAAAATAATAAGTCTGCTATTTCTTAACCGATTTGGATGAGCGTGGTATTAAATTAAAGCCAAAGAATCAGGCTTTCGACAGTATGAGAAACTACGGCAGATGGCGCTACCGTAGTAGTTCTATTGATACTTGCTTTAAAGGTTTATTTTAGCTGCATGGGGATTGGTCAGTTAACGACCAATCAGTGTGACACTCGAATAGCCTTGAAGATCTTTCTTTCTTGCTCAAAAATCCTTTTTCAGAAGTCGATTTGGCTTAAGCATCAATTTTCTGTATTTATTTTTAAAAATGTGTTTTTAGTAGGTATTTTCACGCATTAATGGCCATGACCAAAGAACAGTAATGCATATAAATCTTAATTTTCAGTTATAAATGAACGAATATTGTGAAAACAGTGGCGCGGATGCCAGTGGGGGGCAACTGAACAGTTATCATTGAAAATTAAGCCCTATGCGCATCAATGTTACTTTAGTCATGGTTATGGAAGCATGAAAATACGCAAAAACACTTTTTTTAGAAAAATCACAGAAAATTAATGCTTACGCCAAATGGACTTCTGAAAACAGATTTTTGAAGAAAAAAGAAAGATCTTCAAGGCGATGTGGGTCTCATAACCATTGGTTGTTGCCCGACCAATCCCCACGCACCTAAAATAAGCCTTACAGACAAGTATCAATAAGGCTACTACAGCAGCGCCATCTGTCGACGTTTCTTACAAAGTTCGAAAGCCTGATTCTTTAGCTTTAACTTAAGACTAAGTTTATCCAAATCGGTTAAGAAATGGCTGACGTATTTCAAAGACTATTTTGTCCAGTTTTTTTTGGGACACCCGATAGTATATTATTAAACGAGCACATTATGAAAGCCCATAAGGTGCAACTTAAATACGACGTTTTATCCACGATTATTTAAATACATTTATCCAAGATTATTGAAATTCTTCAAAAAATTTTATCACTTTATATTTATTGTAAACACAAACCAACAAAAACAAAAAGTTAGCAAATGATAGGAACAACTTGATGCTTGATCTATTTTGGCACACTTTCGCTTGATTTTGAAACGTCATGATCTTCATTGGATAGGCAGCCAACATTTAGAGGTGCTGTGAAATAATGTGACAGAAGCGTGACTTTTTATAATAAGTCTCTCTGTATTTTATGAACAGGATTATGTATCCACAGTATATAACACAGTATAACAATGGCATTGTTTAATAATCGTGGATAAAATGCATTTATTTCTAAGAAAGGGTGAATTAAAATGCTGAAAGCATTTTAACGTTGAATTCACTAGTGAACGAGGAACTGCTTGTTGCTGTTAATATGGAGTTAATAATGAGGATTTAAAACGTCAAAATTAAGTAAAATAATTTTAATTAATTATTTTCTTTTGAACGCTGGGATTGAGTTAGGCTTTTTTCTGTTGTTTTGTTAAACCGGTGACAGTTCCGTCAAAATTCTTTTATATTTTCGTTAGCTTTTCTACGATGTTTTTCAATTTTATACTCGACGTAGCTGACGGTTGAGATCGTCGGTACCAACCATTAGTTTTGAATTCGCACCATCAGTGTCCTCCTTAAGATCGTCTAACACCATAATTTAAGCCAATGGGGAGGTGCTACAATTTGACGTATGACAGAGACCTTTGCACACGATGAAAGGCCGTTCTTTTCCTTTCCCAAAATGGCTTTCAGAATTAAAGTTGGTCAATTCTTTAATTTTTCATTAATTTTCTTGCAACGCCATAAATCACGTGATATACAATAATTTATAAATTATGCATTCTAAAGTCTGACTTAAATTGTAAGTTATGCAAGTTAAAGCCTTAAATTGCATAATTTACAAGTTAAACCACGAAAACGATGGAAAATCGACTGTAATTTCTACCTAAATTGTTAATTATGCGATTTAGAGTGCTTCAAGAAAATTCAATTGTGGGTTAATTTTAATTCTAAGAGCCATTTTGGAAAGAGGAAAAGTCTGACTTTAATCACTTGCGATCGTCTCTTTCATACGTCAAATTATAGCCCCATCCCATTGGCCTAAATAATGGTGTCGGATTTTTATGAGCCACCCTTTAGATTACGTACACAGAGTTTACCAACAAAGCGGGCTCGTTTGCGGCGCATTCGGAAGCTCGAGGCTTCGAAAAAGGCTTCAGAAACCGAAGCTGCAGCCACCTCATCAACTGTTAAGACCGGCCCCACACAAGTCAGGGCTGCTTCACAGCACACAGCAAGGGGCCGGTAAGACCACAAAAATTCATGAGGCTTATTCTACTGGGCCTCAGAAGAATATGGTTAGGACAACTGCTGGTGTGAGGCCGGAGGGGTCGAGCAAGCGGCCCCGCGTTCGTGGTCAAACGCCACCGGATGTTGGTCGTAGTACAAAGAGGGTCCAATGGGCCTAAACTCTTGGAAGTTCAGGCGGCCCTTCGAAAATGCATTGTCGAGAAAATTCCCAGAGAGGCGCCTCAGACCACAAGTGGCTACGATCACTCTGGATAGGATCGGAGAAGACCTCGAACGTGAAATATGGGAGCACCGCGAAAACGAGGCTCTTCCGCGTTTTGAGGGCTTCCAGATTATCCAGGGGGTCATCTGTGTCGGCTGTTCGGACGTGGGTTCACGCGACTAGCTGGCTATAGTTGTCTCGGACCTCCAGACCGACGTGCTTCCCCTGAAGTTGATCCGGGGCCACAGACGTCGCGCGAGATTCAAAAAACGGACCCGGCTAGGATCTTGGCTCTGCTCGACGGGCAAAATCCGGAGCTGAGAGCTTATGGGTATCAAATCTTCGGCTCTGAGCGCTTGGGCTCCAAAATCACACGTCGTATTTTGCGAGATGCTTCTGTGATGGCTCTCAAAGCCCCGGACCTGGGTCTGGCAAAAGTAATGCTGCTCGGGAAGAAGGAGAAGAAACCTGTGGAGACAGGAACCGTGTCCGACAATGAAGGAGGGCCTAAACTTCCTCCAGATTAACCTGCACCTCTCCATTGCCGCCTCTGCGAGTTTCTGCAGAATGGTGGACGTTTGGAGTGTAGGCTTTGGTCTCATCTAGGAACCCTAGATTTCCGGGGTCAAGTGGGTGGGCTCAGTATTAACTACAGGGTGGTTTTGTGCTCAACATACCTTGCCTTCGATTGAGCCACACTTCTGCCGTCGGCTAAGTTGAAGACAGTCGTGGAGTTCTGCAGGTCCAGCAGACTTTCATTCACCACCGGGGGCGACGCCAACTCCCATCACACTGCGTGGGGGAGCTCTGACGTAAATCCCATGGGTGTGGCCCTGTTGGAATACCTTGTAGAAGGGAAATCATTGACTTAACCCTGGTATCATTATAAGTAATCCCAAATGGTATTAGATTTTCACACATCGGAGAAGCCGGCCTTCTCGGACCACCATTCGCTTCAACCTGGGTACGGATCGGGTATCCCAACAGGAAAGGAATGATAAAAGGGCCATCAATTGGGCTTTATTCAAGGGTTTCCTTAGGCTCAGAATCTCCCTGACGATAATTGCCCGAGCGACCGCGGATATAAAAATTCTTTCTGATAGTATTCGAGAGGACATCAAGACGAAAGCTGCCCCGTGGGACAACCTCGTGCGGCCAAGTGTACCAAAGAAGCAGAGAGGCTCTGGAACACGCCTAGACTTGTAAACATACTCAAAGCTTGATAACCCCACAAGAAGGGCTCAAAATTTAAATGCGCCGCGCGCAGCAGGAAAGGAGTTCTGGAGGCACTTCTGCAAAGGGGTCGAGAGGCTCCCACATGCAGCGAGGCTTCAAATGGTTCTCTCGAAGGGAACGCCTTACAGTGTGGGCTTCACAGCCACAGAACGGGCACACTAGAGCTCCTGCCGCAGACACATTTTCCACATTCACTGGCTGTCGAGGATAGTGTGCCTAGTGCAATATCATGGAAAACATCCTCATCTGAAGGGTGACGGCTTGCCGCTGCAGTAGGCACCCACGAGAAAAAATCAGATGGGCGATGAATATGTTTGCCCTATTCAAATCACCAAGTATGGTCCTCGTCCATCCCCTGCGTCAAATTTTCAGAGCCTGATTGGCTCTAGGCTACATTCCCAGTAGCTGGAGGGCTGTCAGAGCTGTGTTTATTCTTATCTCCAGCCGTGGTAGCTACACGGAAGCCAAGAGTTTTAAGTCGATCAGCGTCTCCCTTTTAATTTTCTATTGAAAACATTTAAGAGACTGATTGATGTCCACATCAGGAAAAACCTGCTGAAAGTTTTCCCTTGCACGCCAATCAACGCTGAAACGGCTCTACAGCAGATCCTTGATAAAGTTGAGATGGGGTTGCAATGTGGACTCTACGTGACTGGAACATTCTTGAACATAGAGGAGGCGTTTGAATGTCTCCTTCAAGTCCAAGTGCTCAGCTTTAGGGAGGTGTGGATGCAATCAAGTTCTCATACGTTGAGTGCGGGCCGTGCTCACCAAAAGTATTATTTTCATTTCCATTGGCCCAAGCTCTCTCAGGGTGGCCGCTTCGCGGGGATTTCCGCAGGGTGGAGTTTTGTCTCATCTCCTGTGAAATCTGGCCGTCAACGCTGTGTGGGGAGACTTAACGAGCTTGATGTGCTCGTTCAGGGATACGTGGATGACGTAGTTATCTTGGTTCAAGGCAAGTTTCTGAATGTGGCCATAGATCGCTCTCACAGGTCTCAGGCTCGTACAGGAATGGTGCCAAAGGATTCGTTTGTCTATCAAGCCTGGCAAAACAAATCACGTAATTTTTACAAGACGCAAAGTTGGGGCCTACGAGGCTGGTAGTGACCGACTACGTATTACTGGTTACGAATTTGGGTGAATACCTGGACGCGAGACTGACGGAGCCTTGAAGATACGTTGAAACAAAGGCCGAATAGGCCACTGCTGCCCTATGGGCGCGCAGAAGAGCCATTGGCAAAATCTAGAATCTTTCACCTAGGACCGTTCTCTAACTTTACACATGTCTTGTAGGGCCAATGAGTGCCTACGTTAAAAAAAAACATTGAACCGATTTTGTTGCAAAAAGGGGTCTATTGGCAAATGAAGGGGGCAACAAATTATTATCGCGACCCCAATTTAGCCTTTGTTGGTACACCCGGTATACGTGATACATATTCCATAATTCTTGTGCCTTGTCTGAATCTATTAAATTGTTAATTGATCGACCGCACTTATCTTTTTGGAAGAGTCGAGATTAGCCGATACCAAACTGACGTCACCACTGGCGGTGTCTAAGGTCTTCTTCGGAGATTTTTTTAGATATGAATGATATGAATTAATTAATGTTTTTTATCCGCAACATGTCTACTATTAAGGTATAAAATCATTGTTTGCATATCTATAATCTATGCTATAAAACACTAGTGTTCTATTTTTCATATAGTGCACCGAACGGTCGGTTATGTAGACACTCACATGTCAAAAGCTTTTCAAACTTTTCCAAACATCTTAATTTTTCACCAATATCGTCGTGTTTATGAAAATCCAGGGTTGCCGTGATTGAAGTTCTGGTTAAGTATGAATACATGTCTCTCTCTCAAAAAATTCGTAATTTCGAATTCGTTGAAAAAAATGTGGGTTTCCATTGGAAAAATCAAAATTACGGTCATTTCCCGTTATACCGGAAACGGAAAATATGTCTGACTACACCCTCGGGTGAGCATCGTAAAAATAAAATTGACCAGTTCGAGGAATTTTTGCAATAACGGCAATTCGCAGATTTAGGAATTTTATGCCGAACTTTATCACCACTGTATATGTATGTACATGATGTGAAGTCATTAATTTTCAGTGGTGATTCTATATAGGAAAATATGAAAAAAAGTTTCTATAAACATGACTTTTCACACACTATCTTACATCAATAAGCACCTTCAGATCGCTTTAGTTACTAATTAACATCCGTTCAGTTCTGTTAATAAAAAGTTAATAAAAATAAATTGTGATAAGCTAGGGAAGTGCAGATGGATCTTTAAATCTGCTTTTCTCGAAAACGGTGGGTCCTACGGTGTTACAACAAGAGAGGCTTTTCTATGTAATTTTAGTTAGGAAACGATGCTACGGTGAGAAAATGACAAAAAAATGGCACATAAAAATATTTGGGTGGAGAAAGCGGCAGCCCCTCCCTATTTCCCACGCCCCTGGTTGAATCTGCTTTTGGTGCTTAACCATAATCTCATGATGCTTATCGCAGTCAGATAGTGTGTAAAAACTCGTCGCCCAAACGGTTCCGAATTTATTCCATAAAAATCGAATTTTAGGCGCCCCCTTCAGAGGTACGTAGCCCCCTTAGGAGCGATTTTCGGACAAATGTTTATAGGGACTTTTCTTCATATTTTTCGATGTAGAATCACCCCTGAAAAAAAATTATTGACTGCATACCTGAAACACCCTGTATATTGGCAAAATGAAACATGCGCAGATCAAAGTAGTGCCACATATACATCACTCTCTTCGAATGTAGGCCGCTTCAGAAAGCACAAAATACCTAAAAGTACCTATCTCCTGTACCTGTAAGCCGCGGAAGCACAAAATATTATTCTCTCCAATTTTCTGTTTAGGCACAAACGGCGCCTCATATTTTCTGATGACGGCACCATGAAACATTTTTGCAAAAAGTACCGTTAGTTTCTGCAAGAATTAGGCAATGTATGGCGAAAAAATGAAAAATGTTTCATGAGTCCAACACCTTTTAATTGGTAGCCCCGTTTACATACAAAATCCCATAGGGTCCTTTGTGGAAAGTGGAAGACAGCTTCCCGACCCGCCGTTAAAAAAATACTAAAAATTGTCAGACTGAGGTTGTCTCATTAACATTCTTCGAAGTGTCTGCTTTGAGAAAAATGAAAGTGATCACACATGTCGTTTGGTTTTTCAGCAAATAGTTTTGACAAGTATTAGAAATTGGCGACATGATGATTTACGTTCTGGAATTCTTGCATTGGCGATTGGTTCTCCTAATTAAAATCTTTATCCGGCGAGGAATGGCGTATTGTTTTATGCGGATTATACAATAACTTGGTGGGAAAGTTCAAGTTCATTGCCACAATAATAATCAAAAAGCGGCGAAGATACCTATTGAAAATGAAACGACCTTCAAAGGTCAGTTCGGGGCAGAATATGTATTATATTTTTTCGCCTTTTGTAGCTAACCGATTTGTTTTTTGTATTCTATTTGCATAACGCTATTGTTAGCCGCTTTCTATACTAAAACTTTTAACAAGGTTAGATAACCTCATCATAACAAAATATTACTAAACATTATACGTCAAAACTGTGATGACTCTTTCACATTTTATTTGGACTGCAGTGATTTGAATACAAAGTCGAAGATAAACTTTTACTTTCTTATACAGGGTGGCCCAACGGTGAGACACAGTCCATTTATGTCCACGTGATTAATAATATCGAAAATCTGTGTACGCCAACCCTTAGTGACTGAAAATTGCAGTTCGTGTAGGGGGGGGCAGCACAAAAGATATTTTGTTAAACGGAACACCCCTTATATCAATGCATTTTTGGTTTCTACGTGTCATTCTGTTCAACTTTTGTCAGGTGCCCCATACTTCAATCGTTTTTGAGTTATGTAATAAAATGTGCAGAATTTGGCAAAAAACAAGACTTCAGTCAAAAATTCATATTTTGGAAGCCTTGAAGTTTTTCTCTTCCGAATTTATGGCACATCCTAAAGGAAGGTACCTGATGACACACTTTAATGTCAAACTTCATATACAGCGTATCCCCAATAAATTATCAAATTAACAGAAATTAAAAAGACATTTCTAAAATTTTAAATATTTTTTTCTCCCATACTATTAGAAACGTAAATTCTAGGCCGGCTTTCTTAACAAATACCTACACCTAAATAGCATGTTTTTCAAATTATCACCAGTATTAGGTCTGTATTGTGGTTTTATTCGTTTTCGAGTTACTGATAAGAGTAACAGAACAAGTGAATATCTTTAAAACAATAAATTCTACAGTGTATAACAACGTATAATTCTAAATAATACGGTTAACGATGTTTGCAAAATATTTTTAACGAAAACCGGGTGAAGCAATTTGCAATAGGGAAAAACAGTGATTAATTCGGCAATGTTTTCTAAAGTCAACAAAAATGATTTCAATACCAAAGTCAATTAACAAAATCATTTCTAACCGCGATAGTGACAATAAGATCGATATTTGAATTAAAGGTGGTTATTAACTCCAAACGGATTAAGCCGAGGGGTTAACCACATGGTAAAGTGTACACAAAATCGCAAGTTGTAAGAAAATCGCCAAAATCGCTAAAAAATCGCGAAAATCGCCAAAAAATCGCCAAAATCGCTAGAAAATCGCCAAAATCGCTAAAATTGCCAAAATCGCGAAAAACTGCCCAAAGTTGCCAAAAATCGCCAAGTTGCCGAAAATTAACAGAATAAGCGGAAATCGCCACCAAAGTTCCCATAAAAAATAATAAAGTTCGATGATAATCGTCTGTTTGATGTGGCGCTTAATTTAATCTTAATAAGAAAGAGGGTCTAATTCATGACTTTGCAATTTTCTTCACTGTTTTGGAGAAAATAATTAATAATAATCGGCTATGACGTCATTTATATGGGTCTAAACTGAGTTCCACGAGACTTTGCAGCGCTAGATTTGCAGATGCTGATTAGAATTTGGTCCACGGAAAGTGTCTTTTTGGCACATCAACTTTAAAAATTTAAATGCAAACCCCCATTTTTCGCGTTACCATATGAATGCTCTTCGAATTCTGCTTCTAAAAATGTATTCACACTTGTGCCCTTTTGGCCAAAAAATGTTGCCGTGAAAAAAACCTATGCATAACTGTATATTTTTATTACTGTATTTGACAGCTGATTTTTTTTCAAGCCGAAAACTCGAGTGCAATTTTTTAAAAAAATGTCATTTTAGTGGCAAAAGGGCCCTTGTTTCAATTCATTTTACCAAAAAGCATATTCTTACTATCGAATTCGACAGCTGCCTGGACAGCTGTTGTATTGCCGGATCAAAAATCTTAGTTCAATTTTTTAGAAAATTTCCATTTTAGGGACAAAAAGGCCCCTTTTTGAATTTGTCTTAGCAAAAGGGCCTATTATCATTATCGAATTCGATAGCTGTTGCATTGCCGGATCGAAAACCCTTTATCAGTCGAAGAAAAGTAATAGCAAATGACTGGGATGTATTTTTAAAATTTGTTCAAAATCAGTAGGTATGTACAGGGTTTTTGAATCTAAAAAATTAAACATTAAAGACCACAGAAGGAGCTTAAACATCGCCGAAATTGCTAGAAAATTTCCAAGTCGCCAAAAAAATATGCCAAATTCGCTCGAAAATCGCCAAAATTGCTGCAAAATCGCTGGAAACTTGTTGAAAATCGCCGGGAACTTGCTTGAAAATTTCCAAAATCGCTAGAAAATCGCCTAAATTGCTAGAAAATTGCCAAAATTCCAGAGAACCGTACACCAAAATCACTAAGTGGTTAACCCCTCGGATTAAGCTGTAAACCCAAAAATTTTAAGTAACCTGGAAATGATGCCATTTAAGTACAGGGAGTTGTTAAGAATTCTCTTCAGATTCTTAATCGCCAAGAAATAGCGCAACTTTTCTGTAATTTAACCGACCCCGTATCTTTTACCGTTCAGGAGATCCTAATGGTGAGCATCGAAAAATTACCCACCCTGTATATGGGGTGTTCCATTTCACTAAATGTAATTTTCGATATTATTAATGACGTGGACGTAAATGAACTTTGTGTCACCGTTGGAACAGCCTGTAGGTAGATATTCATTTCGAGATGATCCACTTTAAGTGATAAATTATATAATCTACGAATATGATACCTAATCAGAAATTATAAGGATGAGTGTTATCCTTTAATCTGACGTACCATTAACATTGTTACTGGTTTTACAGTTACGTAACGAAAAATTTATTTTGCGTTATCCAACGGTATCCGCTGCACTAATTATATAAATTACAAACGTTATTTAGCGACGATATAGTTTTTGACTTTCGAAATTTAACATGCATGGCGTTGAAATTTTAATATCTAGGTTGTTATTAGGATCTAATAACCAAGATTAAACTCTATTATTAAAGATTAATTTAAAATTGTATAATACCATTATAATTATGCCGTAAATAGTGCTTTGTGTGGTTCCTAAGAATGAAGATTGTGCTGATCTATGATAACATTATGGTTTCGCTATTACAGACAATGGTTCACTCACCTGTGACTGAAAGAGATGAATTAAAAGCCTTGGGTGTTAAAGAGATCTACATCTCCATAGAAGGTCTCCCGATGGGTGCCATATCCAATTGAAACGGTTTTTTGAAAGCTTAATTTGCCGTGTTAAAAAACAGAAGCTCGACCTTCTTATCAGATCCCGTTGCACCAAATGTTGTTTGTTTGCTCGGCTTACACAATTTCTTGTGAAATTTTACGATCTCAAACATTTTGTAATCGTAATTAGAACTGTTGTATTAATTTTTCGCGTTTGGTGAATTAATTTTTGGATAACCTCCTGGAACTAAATTGCGTTGTATTTGGTTCCGAATCGAATTTGCAGAATGCATTTCAAGTGAATTTGGGTCGCTTATAATTAGCTGTTAACGCTGAGGTAATGGCCAGTTATGGGGTTATTTTGATCGAGAAATGTGAAAGACCGCACCTTATTAACTGGAAGTATATGATAATAATGTACTTGGATTATATAATATTGTTGTTGATAGACGTTGAGAATAAGATCATTTAATTGAACGAGAATGGAAACTGTTGAAATTTATTTCACACAATAGTACATCTTTTACGTTCGAGGATAAGTTCTAAATTGTTTGTTTTATTTAATTGCTTAATTGGTGTTCCATTGTGAGGGGTGTTTAAATTGTCTCAGCCTGTGTTCGGGGTTGTGTTAGATATACCTATAGCAAAAAATTGGTGGATGCGCCGGGAAAGCAATTATTGTAAATAAATACTACGTCACATCCATTAGCGAGTCCATAAAAAGCAATAATAGTTTTTAGCATTTTTCAGCTAAACTATTAAACGAACAAAAAATTACTCTAATCAAGAATATTCCTCGTGAAATTCTGCATTAAAAAGTCCTTTTCATAATTTTGCTTATCCTCACCTAATTCTTGCAAACGACGTCCGAAATTGAGGGTTGTTTTTCGCTCGCACCGAATATCAATCTAGCGGTACCCTCAACTTCGGACGTCGTTATGAAAAGGACTCCTTAATGCAGAATTTCACGAGGAATACTTTTGATTAGAGTCATTTTTTGTTCGTTTAATAGTTTAGCTGAAAAATGCTAAAAACTACCGCCATGTCCACGTCTGGGAGTAGGTTTTCGCCAAAAGAGGGACGAAACTTACACTTAGGGGGTATTAAGTTTGAGGTCCTTCGTTTCAGGGCCCATCAGTAGTCCGTAGACAAAATTTCATAAATATATGAATCAGTTCTACTCAAAAATCTATTTTGACCGTTCTACAACTTCGGACGTCGTTTGCGAGAATTAGGTGGGGATAAGCAAAATAATCAAAAGGACTTTTTTAATGCAGAATTTCATAGGAAATACGTTTGATTAGAATTTTTTTGTCAGATGGATAGTTTCGCCGAAAAATGCTAAAAACTAGCGCCATGTCACGTTTGGGGGTGGTTTTCACCAAATAAGGGATGAAGCGCACCCTTGGGGGGTGGGAACTTTTCGGTCCTTCATTTCAGGTGCCAACAGGAGTCCCTAGACAAAATTTCAAAAATATATAAATTATTTCTTCTATTCGCCTTTTTTAGATCTAATATGCAGTATCTTGAGTGATATTTGTATAAAAGCGGCTTAATCTTGGTAGTAGGTATTCTAGCGTATTATACGAGGGAAAAAATTACAGTGCAACACATTAGGGTTGATTATTTAAAAATATACCTACTTTCTGTTAGCAGAACAGGACGTCTAAATTTCTTGAAGGCCTTATCCTTAATAATGCCTTTGGAGATTGGAGAATCATAATTAGGAATTTTATTAAATCTAATAGAGATTTATTTTATTAGGAATATAAATGAAGCATCCTTTTTTTAAACGCCGAGCGGAGCGAAGCGAGTAAAATCGATGCAAATCACATCATGTCCTTATAAATTTCGTTGGTATTGGAGCACTGTTGGAACCATGTTATACGTATTCTCAGTGGATTTGACGGGGGAATGGTTTGTTCCTAGGTGTTGGTACCAAATTTTCAAGAAATGTTTAAATCGCGATTTAAATAACATTTTTTGAAAAAAAAATTGAACCAATCCATCCCCCGGCAAATCCATTGAGAATACGTATAACATGGTTCCAACAGTGCTCCAATACCAACGAAATTTATAAGGAGATGATGTGATTTGTATGGATTTTACTCGCTTCGCTCCGCTCGGCGTTTAAAAAAAAATGATGTCTCATTTATACTTACATTATATATATTATTAGCTTTAAAACACATGGTCATGGGTGGCGTACTTTTAGAGAATGGCGTGTTTTATAGCAAACATAAGAAGCTAATTCAAATGCGAAACAGAAACAGTATAAGATGTTGCTCTTAGAAAAAATAATTTTTTCTACGGCCACTATTGTAAATAGCTAATTTTGTACAATGTGCAAACTAAGTAAGCCGTTCCTTACGCACACAAATCTAAAACTGTGCGTAAAGAGTGAAAATCGCACAGTTCTCAATTTTCGAAATATTCCTCTAGAAAAAGTTCTTCAATTTATTACCTACTTTTGAAAAAAGTTAAGTACCTATTGTGTGGTCGTAGAAAAAGTTTCGTACGCAACTCGAGTTGTAGGTAAGACAATTACGCGGCACGTGTACAACCTCTTCCACACGTGCGTAATATGCTTCTTACAACTCTCGTTACGTAATGCAGGGTGTCCCGAAATTAGTGGTGAAAACTTTACCGGTAGATTCTTCTTTTAAAAATATGAAAAAAAGTCCCTATGAACATATGTCGAAAAATAAGTCGTAAGGGAGCTAAGACCCTTTAAAGAGGCCACTTTGAAAGTGTTTTTTCTAAATATCTTCAAAACGGGTAAAGATAGCAACGTGAAATTAGGTATCTCTACTAAGTCTTCGATGCTGAATTTACTACTGTGGAGAAAATTTTAAAATTCTGATCATAACCGTCTCGTACAGGGCTTAGGGCTAAATTTAGGACTAAATTTAATAGTTTTGTAAGTAGTTTTTTTCTCAAATTTGGTTCCAAAATCTGAAAATCTGAGGTTTTTTAAGTAAAAATGGTACTCTCGTTTGACATCGATAGAATGCGCCCTTTTCGATCAAAATGGCTTTGGTTCAGGGCTCCAAAATTTGTGACAGAAGAATGAAAAGTCTTTCTTTCTAGAATGAAATAAGGAACCGTCCCATGAACTTGTTTACGATATTTTGATGTCTTCTGTCACAAATTTTCGAGTCCTGAACCAATGAACATTCATTTTTTTCGAAAAAACCTAAAATTTTCAGATTCTGGAATCAAATTTGAGAAAAAACTACTTATAAAAACCTAAAATTTTCAGATTCTGGAATCAAATTTGAGAAAAAACTACTTATAAAAAAGGCAGCAGAGAAGCGGCTGGAACCTCCCCAACGCATGGGTCTTTGATTTCCGTGACTTGTGTTTAAGATTTTAAAGTTGATATGCCTAAATGGCACTTCCCGTGGACCAATTGCTCCCAAAAGCCTTTCAGCTCTTCAATGGGTTACCTAACCTCCATGTACCAAATTTCGGACAAATCGATCCAGTAGTTTGGGCTATAACGAGGTTTCAGTGTTATTACAAAATTTCGATTTTTCTACCCAAAGGGTACTAAATGCGAATAAATTTTATCTCATTTAAAACCAGAATTTGAAGACCTTTCTGATGATAACAATAAATCTTTCAAAAAGTTGTTTTTGATGGGTGAATGAGAGAATAATTTTAAGTTTCGAAATTGGTGTGCCAAAACGGCACTTTCCGTGGGCCGATTGAATCCAAAATTTGTTCAACTCTTCGACGTGTAATACAATCCCCATGTGCAAAATTTCAGACCAATCGGTTGAGGGGCTTGGGCTGTACCGCGATTTTAAAGTCCGAAAAAAATCAATTTTTTTTTAATTTTTGGTCAAAAGGGCACTAAGAATGAATACATTTTTAGACGCAGAATTTGAAGGTCTTTCTTATGGTGACGTGAAAAATGGGGGTTTACATTTAAAATTTAAAAGTTGATGTGCCAAAATGGCACTTCTGGTTGCACGATTGGCTCCAAAAGCTTTTCAGATCTAAGTTGGGTTATCACATGCACACGTACCAAATTTCAGCCAAATCGGTCGAGTAGTTTGGGCTGTGGCGTGTTTACGAACGTACGAACGTACGTACATACATACAGACACATTTTAAAAACCACTTTTTTGGGTTCCTGAGACCTCAAAACGTATAGATCCCGTCTTATCTCGAATTCGAAAATTTTAGTGATTGCAGTAACCTCCCTTTTTTTAAATGGTGAAGTGGAGTGGGGAGGTTAAAATGTTTGGGTAAATTTAGTCCTAAGACCCTCCTGTACGAGACGCATATGATAAAATTTTAAAATTTTCTCCACAGTGGTAAATTCTGCATCAAAGACTTAGTAAAGATACCAAATTTCACGTTGCTATCTTTGACCGTTTTGAAGATATTTAGAAAAAAACACTTTCAAAGTGTTAAGGGGTCTTAGCTCCCTTAGGACTTATTTTTCGACATATGTTCATAGGGGCTTTTTATAATATTTTTCAAAGAAAAATCTACTGGTAAAGTTTTGACCACTAATTTCGGGACATCCTGTATACTATTAGTTAACGCTGACGTGGTCGATATCAGATGTGCACGAAGATTATTTCCATTACTAATAAATAAAATAGAAAGACGTTCATTATTATCAATATTATTTCAACGGTTTTATGGTTCCTGGGATATGCCGCATCAAAATATTAATTTTGGTTGTGCTAATTTGGCTCTGGATTTGAAGCTAATGGATCTCCAAATTTAGATTTTCCCCACTGAACCTAACTGCTATTTACTCGGCGCCTAAACCGATTAGTGAAAACGGTCGCATGACTCGCAATTGAATAAACCATAAAAAAGCAAAAATTGGAAATAATAGTAATAATAAATACTTTATTAAAGGTAAAAAACCTCAAGAAAAACCATTCAGAATATCTATCAGACATTTAGTAAATGAATTATTTGTATAAGGGTTTACAATTATTCTAAAGCAGCACCACCTTTGGGTTTTTAAGTCTCCTTTTGTAAATAATTTATATTTATAACTGCAGTCCATGAAGGCGTAGAACGGACACGAGTAAAAAATTTTCATATTTTCAACTTCGAACTCGAAAATTTCGACTTTGAACTCGAAATTTCGAGTTCAAAGTCGAAATTTCGAGTTCAAAGTCTTTTTTTTTCGAGTTAGGAAGTAGGACTTGCGCAGTAGATTCAATTTCGAGTTTGAAGTTGAAATTTCGAGTTCGAAGTCGAAATTTCGTGTTCAAAGTCGAAATTTCGAGTTCGAAGTCGAAATTTCGAGTTGTAAGTCGAAATTTCGTGTTTGAAGTCGAAATTTCGAGTTCAAAGTCGAAATTTCGTGTTCAAAGTCGAAATTTCGAGTTCGAAGTCGAAATTTCGAGTTGTAAGTCGAAATTTCGTGTTCAAAGTCGAAATTTCGTGTTTGAAGTCGAAATTTCGTGTTCGAAGTCGAAATTTCGAGTTCAAAGTCGAAATTTTCGAGTTCGAAGTCGAAAATATGAAAATTTTTTACTCGTGTCCGTTCTACGCCTTCGTAGCAGTCAATCATTATCATATCTAACTTTTTTCTATTTTCCTACAGAGGTAGTAAGCAACACTACTTCACCACAAAATCGCTCAATTATGGTTAGCAACAAAATCGGTGTTGACCAGTGTTACCTATTCCTTTTAACCTCCGCACAACCAATTTAAAAAATTGACAGCCAGGGAAGCGACTGGAACCTCCCCACCGCGTGGATCTTTGATTACCAAGTGGTAGTCGAAATTCCGGTGACACGATCGACCCCAAGAGCTTTTTAGCTGCATTCATGGTTATGAAATGTCTGCACTCCTATCAAATTTTAGACAAATAGTATCTGAGGTTTGGGCTGTAGCGCGTATTTTTTAATATTTCTTTATAATGTGTGAATGAGTGAATACATTTTTGAAAGCAGAATTTGAAGGTCTTTCTTATGGTGACGGGAAAAATGGGGGTTTTTATTTAAAATTTCAAGTTTATCTGTCAGAATAGCACTTCCTTTTTCAAGATTTCCGCCAAAAGCTTTTCAGCTGAGTTCTTCATGGTCAAAAAATCTTCTATGATACACGTGCGAATACAAGCACAGGTATGAATTACAGAACTCACTGCGCTCTTATGCGCGTGCCTTAAACACGCATTTTTCACACTTGTATCATAAATATCTGTTTAATTACAGATTTTAGTTAAATAAAAACCCTGAACACGCGTCAGGGAAATAATGCATACGTAGTGACAAACGATTTGCAACCAACAAAGCAAAGTGACTACAGTGAGAAACTAAAGTATAACAAAAAATTAATTTCATACCATTTAAACTTAAAAAAAAGATTTAATAGATCGACATAAAACTAATATTAACTTATACGGAGCGGCGTTACGATTGCAGGTACTAAAATTAATTTCTTTAATATTAAATGGTAATAACACTCATGACCAAGTTACACAATATGGTACGCGTCTGTGTTTGTGTATGAAATTCATGATGGATTTTTAAAAAAGATATATCAAACCTTTCACTTTCATGTCTATAATGTTGGTAATTATCGGTGTCATAATGGCGACTCGATATCTGGTTGTGTTATAATTCCGGGCCTAACCAGAAGAATGAATAATTAATAAAGACTCATTACGTGCCACTCTAGCGTGAACGAGGATGACTCGTGCCACATCTACTGCAGAAGTTCAGTGTTTCAAGTTGTTCCTTTCACTCGCACAAATTATCCTGAAAAAATATCTGTTTAGTCTTCGTTACATTTGCCACGATTATTGATGTTGATGGTCTCTTGGTCCCTTGTATGTCCCATTATTATCAACGGCCATTTAGGTATTATGGAAAGGAAACTAAAAAGAAAGGAAAATGAGAAAGAAGTTTAACAAAATTTGACTACAAAATTGTTGCTGAAAACCGTTGAGAAACTATTAAGATATTATGATTTTCCACGGAAGAATGGGAACACAATTATTATTATTAATCATTCTTAATTGCGGCATACCTCTAAACGTGATTTACCTCATTTGCAAGCGAATGGTAAAAGTATGAAGCTTGCTGTAGCGCTGTAGGTACAGGTACCTACCATGATTTTAGCAAAATAAGTTAATAAGAGACTGTTAATTGAAGAGTTAAGTGGGTATGCAAATGAGATATTTACACAACCATTAATTTGTAAGTGGCATTAAAGCAATGTAAACATAATCATTGTAGAACAATTACTTGAATGCAGAGGCGGACTAGGTGCTAACCCTCCGTCCCACGGGTGGTTTACTAGTTACATGATGGTTCCAAGCAAAAAAAAAATGTTGCAAATAGGTATACAGTGTTTTTCAATTCTCCCTTGATTATGTTGTTAATTAGTGTTCCTTTTAACATTCTAAAAAATTACTATGAATTTTGAGCTAAGGTTTTTGCGTGACATTTTATTTTATAGACAAAGCCTGCATTTTTGACATGTGCTTTTCCAAACTTTTTTTTATATATAGGTACTATAATTGGTATCCTTCTGAAGCTAAGATATTAGTTTATCATCTAGGAGCATCAAGGGACATAAACCAAAGCGAAAGTTGCAACACATTACAAAGTGCTCCAGGTACAACCACACCATATGAGAATTTGCAAAACTACATTGTTTTGCCGTTTTTGCAACTATTACACCGCCTCCAGTAATTTGGGGGTGGGTCCGAAGGATGCGTCTCCGAGCGCTTGGTCAAGGACCTTGCAAATAAAAGTTACACGATTCGACGGGTTGGGTCTCAGAGATCCAAATGCCTCCGAGACAAAAAACGGCTTGCGAATTATTTGAATTCATTTGTACAGGCTAAAGGTAACTTAAATTTGGGAAGGTGCTGAAAAGTTCATCCAAATTACATAAAATACAAAGAAAATGGAACGCATTTTGAGGTGCTATGGATCTCACAGGCCCAACCAGTGGAACGGAGGGTTCTAAAGATCGGCCCGGGCCCCAGATCCTAGATCAGACCGACCCATAGCAATATTATTAGGTACTAATAATAATAATAATAATGATAATACACCTTTACGGTAATTTTCAGAACAAAGCAGTTAAGGCAAAGCTTTCATTTGGTACCTATACAGTATACAACCAATTTGAGTAAACGGTTGAAGATATAAATATAAAAATTGTTGGGTAACCAAAAAGTTTGAGACAACATACGTATCTACGAGGGGTTGGTACATCTTGAAAATTCCGTCCAGAAGAATTCCTCTGAATTCCTCTGAATTCCCAGAGGCTTGACTGCCTGGGAATACCTCAGAATTCCCAGAGCATTCTTGGGAATACCTCAGAATTCCCAGAGACTTCCTGGGAATACCCCAGAATTCCCAGGGACTTCCTGGGAGTAGCTCAGAATTCCCCAGACTTCCTGTGAATACCCAGAATTCCCAAAGACTTCCTGGGAATACGTATGAATTCTCACAAACCACGTCATGAAGCCAGACTTCTTTGTTAATTCGACTACTAACACAAACCAAAGATTTCCGGCAAACCTCGAGGCTCGACAAGTTTCTTTGTCAATGAAGACAAAGTACCTCGCAAAGTGCAGTACAAGAAGAAAAAGAACAGTCAATAATTCATGTCATGTTTACGAACTTCACAAAGAATATGTTAAGACTACCCACGAATTCATACAGATGTCCCAAAGACTATCCAAGAATTCCCAAGACTACCCGAGAATTCCCATCAAGAATTCCTACGGATTACCCGAGAATTTCCAATAATTCCCACAGACTACCCAAGAATTTCCAATGTGTCAACCCCTCGCGTATCTATGAAGAATATAGCCCACAACAAACGCTCAAACCGATTTTCGCATTAAAACAAAAACAATTATTGTAGGCTGCCTATCATACATCATATATCCTTACTTACTTATATGCTGTCGCGTTTTCGTAGATCCATTTGTTGCCAACATTTCTATGTGTGTGAAGTTAGCGCCTTCTCCAGCGCCCGGCGATTTCCCTAGATTTGACGATGTGGCAACCGCGCATTCTCTTTCTAACCAATCAGAGCGGCCGACAGACACGTCAAACTAGAGCTACCTGTTGAGGTTATGTTACTATAATTTAAGTTTTCACCCCTTTTCAAAGAAATATAGATCAAACTTACTTTCGGCGATCCAAGGGCGACCCATACTGATAAAAATTATACCAAAAAACATGGGACGACCCATTAAATTAAGGGAAAACATTGAGAATTACAGAAATTATTTAATTTGAACCCCTTCCAGAAAAATGTACCACACGCCCTTCATACCGACGAAAGCCCTATTCAAGCGGTACTAAACGACACCAAAGTCATCCACCGAAAAATATCGGATGACCCTTAAAAATAAGGAAAAACGTTGAAAATTGCTTATTCTATTTAATTTGAAGCCCTTCCAGAAAAATGTACCACACGCCCTTCATACCGACGAAAGCCCTATTCAAGGGGAACAAAACGATACCAAAATCATCCACCTAAAGGCATCGGATGACCCTTAAAATTAGGAGAAAATGTTGAGAATTGCTTAATTTATTTCTTATTTTATTAAATTTGAACCCCTTCCAGAAAAATGTACCACATGCCCTTCATAACGATGAAACCCCAATTCAAGCGGAACAAAATGACACCAAAGACACCCACCGAAAAATATCGGATGACCCTTAAAAATAAGGAAAAACGTTGAAAATTGCTGATTCTATTTAATTTGAAGCCCTTCCAGAAAAATGTACCACATCCCCTTCATAACGATGAAAGCCCAATTCAAGCGGAACAAAATGACACCAAAGACACCCACCGAAAAATATCGGATGACCCTTAAAAATAAGGAAAAACGTTGAAAATTGCTGATTCTATTTACATAATTTGAAGCCCTTCCAGAAAATGTACCACACGCCCTTCATACCGACGAAAGCCCTATTCAAGCGGAACTAAACGACACCAAAGTCATCCACCGAAAGATATCGGATGACCCTTAAAAATAAGGAAAAACGTTGAAAATTTCTGATTATATTTAATTTGAACCCCTTCCAGAAAAATGTACCACACGCCCTTCATACCGACGAGAGCCCTATTCAAGCGGAACAAAATGACACCAAAGCCATCCACCTAAAAACATCGGATGACACTTAAAATTAAGGGAAAACAATGAAAATTGCTTATTCTATTTAATTTGAACCCCTTCCAGAAAAATGTACCACATCCCCTTCATACCGACATAAGCCCTATTCAAGCGGAACAAAACGAAATCAAAGTCATCCACCTAAAAACATCGGATGACCTCTAAAATTAAGGGAAAACGTTGAGAATTGCTTATTTTATTGCTTATTTAATTTAATTTAAACCCCTTCCAGAAAAATGTACCAGACGCCCTTTATACTGACGAAAGCTCTATTCAAGCGGAACAAAACGACACCAAAGTCATCCACCTAAAAACATCGGATGACTCTTAAAAATAAGGGAAAAGTTGAGAATTGCTAGTTTTATTGCTTATTTTATTTAATTTGAACAACTTCCAGAAAAATTTACCACATCCCCTTCATACCGGTGAAAGCCCAATTCAAGCGGAACAAAATGGCACCAAAGTCATCCACTGAAAAACATCGGATGACCCCTAAAATTAAGGGAAAAAGGAATTTTTAATTTTTTAATATTGGGGGTCATCCGATGTTTTTAGGTGGCTGACTTTGGTGTCGTTTTGTTCCGCTTGAATAAGGTTTTCGTCGGTATAAAAGGCGTGTGGTGTACATTTTTCTAGAAGGGCTTCAAATTAAATAGAACCAACAATCTTCAACGTTTTTCCTTATTTTTAAGGGTCATCCGATATCTTTCGGTGGATGACTTTGGTGTCGTTTAGTTCCGCTTGAATAGGGCTTTCGTCGGTATGAAGGGCGTGTGGTACATTTTTCTGGAAGAGGTTCAAATTAAATAGAATCAGCAATTTTCAACGTTTCTCCTTATTTTTAAGGGTCATCCGATATTTTTCGGTGGATGCCTTTGGTGTCATTTTGTTCCGCTTGAATTGGGCTTTCATCGTTATGAAGGGCATGTGGTACATTTTTCTGGAAGGGGTTCAAATTTAATAAAATAAGCAATAAATTAAGCAATTCTCAACGTTTACCCCTAATTTTAAGGGTCATCCGATGCTTTTAGGTGGATGATTTTGGTGTCGTTTTGTTCCCCTTGAATAGGGCTTTCGTCGGTATGAAGGGCGTGTGGTACATTTTTCTGGAAGGGGTTCAAATTAAATAATTTCTGTAATTCTCAATGTTTTCCCTTAATTTCAGGGGTCGTCCCATGTTTTTTGGTATAATTTTTATCAGTATGGGTCGCCCTTGGATCGCCGAAAGTAAGTTTGATCTATATTTCTTTAAAAGGGGTGAAAACTTAAATTATAGTAACATAACCTCAACAGGTAGCTCTAGTTTGACGTGTCTGTCGGCCGCTCTGATTGGTTAGAAAGAAAATGCTCAGTTGCCACATCGTCAAATCTAGGGAAATCGCCGGGCGCTGGAGAAGGCGCTAACTTCACACACATACATTTCTGATGTATAAGATTTTGTTCCATATCTCCAAACGTTTAGGCAGCCATATAGGCGTATAAATCTGGATGTAATGTACTTAATCGACCAAAATCGCATCATCACCTACAAGGTGCTCACTGCGTGTGCGTAAAATGTCATCTCGATATCTCCAGTAGTTTCGGCTGTAGCGTGTCTTTGATGATTTTTTTTTGCCAAAGGACACTAAGGGTGGATTGTATAAAACTTTTCATCCGGAATTAAAAATATCCGAGATAAGTTGCCATGGAAAAGCCCAATCATAATGCTTCAAAGTGACTGTTGCCTAGCGACCTATCCTGGATTACTTTCAAGCCCGGATTAAAAGTTTTATACAATCCGCCCTAACTGTTAATGCATTTTTGTAACCAGAATTCGAAGAGCTTTTCTATGGTGATGTGAAAAATGAAAATTTTGACTTGATGTGCCAAAATGGCACTTTCTGTGGACCGATTTGGCGCAAAGTCTGTTCTTCCTTAAATCATACAATGTGCACATACCAAATTTTGACTAGATCGGTTCAGTAGTTTGGGCTGTAGGGTGTTCAAAGACACAGACAGACAGACATTTTTCACAAATTACTTTTTTGGGTTCTCAGGACCCTAAAACGTAAAGATTTGATGTTTTTGGCGAATTGATTTTTCGATCGATTTCAGTAGGTAACTGGTCCGCGCTGCGTAGGAGTAAAAAATAAATGTACCGGGTGTACCATTTAAAAATTCAAGATAAAGCCATTTTTGGCGGAACCGGAAATGATAGAGTTGTAATGAACGTCAAAAAATGACGTTCGGTGAGCGTGTTCACTGAATTTTTTCAGATTTTTATTTGTTGTATTGTTAAAAAAGTTATTGGAGCGTACATGGTCTCGTTGTCACCCGGTATGTAATCAATCATCAGGAGTTATGGCACCTTGAACATTTTAGTTTGACTTTTTTTGAAAATTGCTTTTGCGAGTTTTGCATATCAAATGAAACTTGACTGTTCTACAGCGGCTTTCCAGCAAGAAACAATCACAGCCATTCGAATACCTTTCCTCAGTTTTCTCAAAAAAGTCAAAATTCTATGTTCACAATTAATTTTCAAAGCTCTATAACTCGTGGATAAATAATTGTGGAACAGAAACAAGGACTCACAATTTTGCGACTCAAATTTTCAAACCTCCTTAGCTCCTGAACGAGTTATTGCAGAACAATAGCTGATACGTTTTTTGGATCACTCATAATTTGGCTTTCGTATAAAATCCAATTCGGCCGGATACCCTTTCAGGTCCCTGGCATGATTGCCCGTTTAACCTCCCAAACACCACAATTTAAAAAAATTAGAGGTTACTGCAATTATTATCAGGAATTCGATAAAAATTGTTCTCAAAATGTGTCTGTGTCTGTGTGTATATGCGTACATTTGTAAACACGCCAATTTGGCTGAAATTTGGTACATGATGGGCATCTCATAACCTGACTTACATCTGAAAAGCTTTTGGAACCAATCGTGCAGCCGGAAATGGCATATTGCCACTTCAACTTTGAAGCTTTTCCAAAGATGTATTCACCCTCAGTGCATTTTTGACAAAAATCCGAGATTTTAACGGAATTTAAGATCACGGTACAGCCCAAATTTGGCTCAATTTTGTACGTGTCGTGTACCCGTCGAAAAGACAAGCAATCGACCCACGGCAAGTGACATTTTGGGCAGAAATGTATTGTCACCGTCAGAAAGGCCTTCAAATTCTGGTTTTAAATAAGACAAAATCTATTCGCATCGCATTTACATTACGCCAAAAATCGAAATTTTGTAATAATAACATTTCTACTATTTCGATGGAAAACAACGAAAATTCTCTTTCTCATTAGCGAAATTAGTCACAATCAGCCCGATTCTGTAACTTAGTTGATTTTAGTCAACATTGAGATGAATTGGGGGAGCTGATTGGAGAATGTGACCATTGTTTACGTTATTTCCTAGGAGATATCAATTTTGATGTCAATATTTTCCCCAAATCAATTGACATGAAACAAGTCCCAACTCACACTTGTTTAAAATGTAGACAAATGTCAAGAAAACATTCATATTTACTGATATCTCCAAGACAACAACGTAAACAATTGTCAAATCATTTCAATGTTGACTAATATCAACCAAGTCACAGAATAGGGCTGAATGACTAGCGGTTTAAAATCTTTCGTGTTCAGTTGACTACGACCTATACAGGGAAAACAAAGATCCGCGCGATGGAGAAGTTTGAAGTTCCAGCCGCTTCTCTGTTGTCCATTTTTCCATATCAATATTCTCGCGTATGGTCAACCTTTCCGATATTCTTATAAGCACCTTCTTGTGAATTATCAATGATGGCTCGTAATTATTGCTGATATTTTCACTTTTCTTTCGATGAAGGTTATCCCAACCAACCAATTAATTAACACGAATTCCGTTTCACTATACACTTCAGGATGCATGTAGTTCTGTAGCAGATTATCGCTCCAGACGGCCTCGAAAATTGGTAAGAGACTTATGATAATTACCCTAGATCAGATCAGAGCATAATTTTTTCATCATCTAGGATGTTTACCACTAACAGGAATTTAAATAGTAACATTTGAATAAATTTAAGAGTTAAGTCCCTGGCTGAGCTTCAAAGAAGATGAATACTTAGTCCAGTTGCTTCACGCTAGTTACATAAGGAGACATTTATCAACTAAGCATTATACAACAAAACACGACAAAAGCTGAGAATATTTTTTTATAAGATTGAAGCCGTTAATTTGTTTGAAATGGTTTACACAATGAAACGTTTCATATGTTGCGACCTTAACTAATTGGTGAGTGCATCTTCCTATTTGCAATTGCTCAATTTACGGATTAAATCATTGAAATTATGTTTAATGTCAGCCTTCTTGTGCTGTATCCTGTCATGATTTAGGGTAAGGTAAGTGGAACAATTAATGCCAATTCTTTTAATATTAATAAATTGAGCTAATCGTGAACTGTTATACCAAGGTGACTATCCTGTTGTTCTTAATAAAATGTTTAGTAAATATCTGCTTCTATCAATTCAAGATGTCAAATTAACAATTAATTTCGAGAATCAATCGATCGGGGTCTATAGCATCCGATCAATTTACATCCCGTTGTAATGAAAGATTTACATGTATAAATCAAGCGGCGAGCCTTTTGTCGTGTTAAAGTCAGTCGACAGATCCACTTTTAAGCATGCATACTCACTTAGGTTATGTTGAAATTGTTTTCGGGTATTACATTCATCTCCCTAGGCGTTATCGCGCTAGCTTTCGTAACGTTAACGCATTTTGTCCATATTCGATGCGGAAATAAAAATTCCTAAGGTAAAGGACGAAATCTGCGAAATCAGGACGAAAGATTACGACGGTTGAAATGAATTTGTTTGGGGTAATTTACCGCCAAGTACGTATCTAATGTGTGGGCTGTTATGGCGTTGAAGAAAGGCTTAGAAGGATTTTATTGTTGCAATCTCGTCACGGAGGACTGTTTTAAACTGTTTGCAAAACTTGCAACTGGCAGATTGAGCAATATTGAACATGTTCTGTGTATCGGAGATAAATTATTGCGATTCTTCTGAGGAAACAGTAATTAAATGCGTAACTATTGGTTAATTGTTGATAAATCGTCCGAAAGTGACAACATTTTTTACTAATTAAGTGACAATCCATGTAGTCCAGGCAACGAAGGGGTTGTAGAGAACATAGAAGGGGGGAGAATTTTTCTCTTCGGGAATGTCTTGGGGGTAGTTAGGAGGTAAACATACTAAAAGTCAGAAGGGGGGTGGAAAGGTCCCTTTATTTGTTTTTTCGCTTATAACTCGAAAATGGTGCGTCGCATCGAAAAAATCCTTGTATAAAAATGAATTCCTAGAAAATATTCTGCAACTCTGCTATTATACATTATTAAGGAAAAATGCACCGTTTTCGAGATATCCGCTCTCAAAAGACGGCAATTGTAAAAACAAACTTTTGCTTCTAATTCCTCAGTCTTTGGTTTTGCAGAAAAGTCGCCAGGAAGAAAGTTTTAGAGCGTTAAATTTCCTTCAAAAATATATATATATATACAGGGTGGTTCCTTTTTCACTGCTCACCACTGGCATCTTCTAAACGGTAAGAGATACGAAGTCGGTTAAATTAGAGAAATATTGCACTATTTCAATTTCACTTGGAGCTTTTATATTATTGACAGCTGTCAATTGAATGGCACAGTCAGAAATTTTTTAGGGCTTCTAGATTTTGAGTAACGGTAGTCAACTTTTTATTCTCTTGCCATATTGTAATTTAACACCATCGGACACACAAAAAAATTAGGTTTTTAAAAATGTAACTAAAATGAAATTTTTTGAAAATACATCTTAAAGTTCGCATGGCACGATTTCTAGATTTATTATATTATTGTTCAAAATTCAATTAATTTTGACGTCATAAGAGATGAAAAAAGTTGGTGTACTCTCTTGAAGTTTTTTTCATAAGTTCACGCTCATTTTACAACTTACTCATATCAATTTTAAAATTTTGACGATCTGTCAAAAAAGTCCATTTTGTTTAAATTTTTGAGAAGCTAATTTTTTGTGTGTCCGATGGTGTTAAAATACAATATGGCTACCATAAGAGAATAAAAAGTTGACTACCGTTACTCAAAATCTAGAAGTCCTAAAAAATTTCTGACGATGCCATTCAATTGACAGCTGTCAATAATATAAAAGTTCCAAGTGAAATTGAAATCGTGCAATATTTCTCTAATTTAACCGACTTCGTACCTCTTAGCGTTTAGAAGATGCCAGTGGTGAGCAGTGAAAAAGGAACCACCCTGTGTATACATATTCTTGAAGGAAATTTAACGCTCTAAAACTTTCTTTCTGACGACTTTTCTGCAAAACCAAAGACTGAAGAATTAGAAGCAAAAGTTTGTTTTGACAATTGCCGTCTTTTGAGAGCGGATATCTCGAAAACGGTGTATTTTTCCTTAATAATGTATAATAGCGGAGTTGTAGAAAATTGTATAGGCTTTCATTTTCGTACAAGGATTTTTTCGCACCATTTTCGAGTTATAAGCGAAAAAACAAAAAAAGGAACCTTTCCACCCCCCTCCCCGACTGAAGCGGGCGGGGTAGGGACGGAGACTTTTAGTATGTTTACCTCCTACCTACCCCCAACACATTCCAGACGAGAAAAATTCTCCCCCCTTCCATGTTCTCTACAACCCCATTTTGGGCATTCGTTGCCTGGACTAATGGTATTATAACCCTGTCGCTTAGAATTACTAAATTATTAATGCTCAGTCAAGTCAGATTTTTAGAAGAAAATTTTTATATTTTTCAATTTTCGGCTATGGACTCATGATAGGACCTAAAAATGAAGGGCCATAAAGTACTCTACCCCCAAGTGTAAGCTTTTTTTGGTAAAACTAAATCTATCGACAGAAAAAATCATCCTAATCATGAATATTCCTAATTACGACTGACATTTTGCGTTGATCTTTCTGCTTTCTGCTTCTCTTCTTGCAAACGGCATCCATCAGAGTTGAGGGTAGTTTTCCGCTAGCGACCGAAAATCGACATGGCGCCTTTAAATTTCAAATACCTACAAAACATCGGTTCGTGTAACGAAAAAAAATGTAAAGGTAATATGTATAAATATCAAATTGTAAAGAGGAATTTTTGTACAACAAGCGAATGTGTTATATTGCTTTTCAATTCAAGAATCTTTATTGTATTTACTATTTCATATTGTATTTGCATCGCACACCAGCCGTGGGATAGATCCTTGCGTATTTTTCTATAATGGGACACTCCAATGAAAAATAAATTGCTCTTTTTGTTATAACTTACAAAGTTTAACCAATTTCTATGATATTTTTTCAATTAGTCTGCTATGTAAATGTCGAGGTAAATGTTTTTACATTACTTTAAAAAATAATAACAGATATTGTAAAGGTAATTTGTGAGGTAAAAGTTTTAATCAAATTCAGCCAATTGCACGAGGACTTGCGGGAAACTCCCCCCACTTACTACGCACCAACGCACCGACAGAGATCAGCCAATATGACGTCATATATGCGGACTCGGAATTTTAATAGTTATTTATGACATAAGTGTTGAAAGTGGTATTTTATTTTGTGAGAAGGCAAGTTTGGGGCACGACGCGCAGCGGAGTGGCCCATCCCTTCGAACAAAATAAAATCACTTTCCACACGCATATCATACACTATTTTTTCTACAAACGCGATTAAAAGTAGAAGTTTTCAAAGTATTAATTGAAAACGTATATGAAATTCACCGTAACTATAAGGTATAGTGACAATTTGTTGCCGCGACTTCTTTAATTGTTGTTGCACTTGTTGTCACTTTTAATACTGGTGTCAGAAAACGTCATTTTTAACAATTGTCAACAAACGTTAAAGCAAGTGTTTTTAATAGCGGTCGTAGAAAAAATTTTTTTTATTAAAAAACTACGAAATTTTGAAACATTTTATTTGCTGAGAAAGCCTTGACGAAGTGTATTCTTTATAATTTTATAATTTTCAACATTTGTTGGAAAGGCCCATTGTTCGTCCTGTTATTAGACACTTAGCCCTCCCGCGCACTAGGCGGCTGGCAGCGCGACCCAGGTCGCCTGGCGGCTAAAAACAACGTGAATTCCGCGCGCGGCCTGACGGCCAAGTGCGCTGCACCCCTTAAAACCTCGTGGAACTCGACGGCCGCGGGCGGCCAAAGCCGCGCTGCCAGCCGCTTAGTGCGCGGGAGGCCTTAATGTTTAGGGGGTCATCTTTGACGGCTGCAAATCAAATACAAATAAAAATGAATTTCTGTTCAATAATAACATATTACTTTTCTCGAAACAGAAGCCGCTTGTGGTTCGTGGGTGTATTCGTAGAGTGAAGTTATAGTGATTTGCAGGAATTAGGTGGGGATAATCAAAATAACCAAAAGGACTTTCTAACGCAGAATTTCATGGGGAATATTTTTGGATAGAATAATTTTTTTTTGTCAAATTGACATACCGGGGGTCGCTTTATCTTGAGACTGGCAAAAATCTCGGAAAGGAAGCATTTTAGAAAAAAATGTTCTGTAAAAAAGTTTGACTTCGAGGGGTAAAATAGATGGCATCATCGCCACTTTGATTCAAGGTCATTTTCAAAGTCAAATAAGGTCAACGTCATTTTTTTAAACGGAAACCTGTACTTTTATTACAGATTCTTATTCCTCTCCTTAAAGAACAAACAACTCTCATTTAAACTATTTTTGGATCCGATGGATAGGTCTCCATACAAAAAAATTAAGTTGACCTTCATTTGACCTTGCAAATGACCTTCAATCAAAATGGCGATGATGCGATCTATTGGGAAAATAGTATAAATAGTATAAAAGTTGTATGACTTTGATAAGGAATATCGAAGTCATAAAACTTTAATACAAAACATTTTTTTCTAAAATGCTTCTTTTCCGATTGCCAGTCTTGCCAATCTCAAGATAAAACGACCACCCGGTATATACTCAAATTGTTTCCTCAATTCGCTGTTTTTAGAGCTAATATGACTCGACTAAAACATTCAATTCTAATCACGATAGACACTAAATAGTTACATCCACATAAACCGTACAAACCGGCATTTATCATGTAACACTAACAACTAAGAAAGTGCCTGTCATCGCGAGCACACAGCAGATTGGAAACTCCACTTATCGTTGTTTCCAACGAAAAGGACAAGTTATTTATAAACATTTGACTAATGACAATGCAATAGAAAGAGAAAAAGAAACAGCTGTCATAGATGTAAAATCAAGTGGTATAAAGTGAGATAGGTAATGTGGCCTTGAAACTGGTCCTGAACTATCATAGTATGTACTACTGATCTAAAAAATGCCTCTTTAGGCTGGAGGTTTAGTGTTTGTAGGTTAATTTGAGCCCGGCATTGAAATGAAAAATTATGAGAATATAATTCTGCCGTGTTAATTTGAAAGGGTGTCTCAAAAATTGTAGATTTGTGGCAAATGACCCTATAAATGACATTCTTATGAATTTATATGTATAGATTTCCCACGAAGGCCTCAAATAAACACCAAAGTGTTAAGTAATATTTTACAAATTGAACTTAGACTGAATTAAATAAGCAGGCAGCGTTTTTAAGCTGAAAAATACTGTCAAAAAACACAGTAGATACGCCCTTTCAAATTAACACGGCAGAATTATTTGCAGTAAATTCTGTGGCGTCGGCTGCCAAAATAATAAAATAAGCAATTCACTATTTATTTCACTTGCCTCTTCAAATAAATAAAAACTCTGTGTAATTGTAATGGTCGATGGTTTGGATGTTTGGATGTTTGGATGTAATTGAGCTTATAAACAAAAAAGTGGAGTGGGGAGGTTAATAGGTAGTTAAAAGGCATGCCAAAGGCTCTCCTATTGAGATATGAATATATTATGATTGTTTAGCGGGCTGAGGCAATTTTTAGACGAGGCAAAATACATATTATATCGAAGCCGCTATAGTCATGTTTCACGGCAGAGGTAGTCTCACAAGTTTTTTTTGGGAAACCGATCGGATTTTCATGAAATTTAGCAAGGGGGTTAGATTTGAACCGGAGGTGCTCTGAAATTTGAAAGGTGGACACAATTTTTTTTTTCAACATGCAGGGTATAAACGAATTCATGTGACGGTTTCCTACTTCATTCTAGAAAAAAAAGTTCATATGGACATTGGTCGAAAAATGCCTCCTAAGGGAGTCTTTCAAATGGGGTATTGGAAAGAATGTTATTTGAAGAGGGCTCTGTAGCTCCCTTAGAAAGCATTTTTCGACCCATGCCCATATTTTCGATCCGGCAATGTAACAGCTATCGAATTCGATAATGATAATATGCCCTTTTGCTAAGAAAAACTCAAAAAGGGGTCTTCTTGTCCCTAAAATGGAAATTTTCGAAAAAATTGCACTAAGGTTTTTGATCCGGCAATATAACAGCTGTCGAATCCGATAGTAATAATATTTGCCACTAAAATTACACTTTTAGAAAAAATGGCACTAAAGTTTTCGGCTTGAAAAAAAATCAGCTATCAAATCCGCTAATAAAAATATACAGTTATGCATAGGTTTTTTTTCACGGCACCATTTTTTGGCCAAAAGGGCACAAGTGTGAATACATTTTTAGAAGCAGAATTCGAAGAGCATTCGTACGGTGACGTGAAAAATGGTGGTTCGCATTTAAATTTTTGAAGTTGATGTGCCAAAAAGGCACTTTCCGTGAACCGACGTGGCCCAGATTCTAATCAGCACCTACAAATCCCCCACTGAATATGTGCGCCAAATTTCATCTCGATACGTTCAGTAGTTTGAGCTGCAGCGTGATCACAGACAGACACACAGACAGACATTTTTTCAAAAACCACTTTTTTGGGTTTCCAGGACCCTGAAACGTAAAGATTTCATTTTTTTGAATTTTCCGATCGATTCCAGTAACTGCTTCGCGTAGAAGTTAAAAAATTAACAAAGAGAACAGTTTACCCCTTTTTCACATTAACAAAAAAAGTAAAGAACAAAAACTAAATAAATCGACAACCTATCCCATAGAAAAACTCACAATCATTTACACTTAAAAACCCCAAAGCAAGACTTTTATGAGGCGCCGTTTGTATCACAATTAAATATAACTAAAATCACAAAATAAAGTTCAAAGCAAGTAAGAAAACAATTCTAATCACTTAAAAGTGATGAATGACAACATCATTTTGCTTTTTATTTTGATTTTCGTTCCTAAAATATATTTGTGTAATCCTGAATTCCTAAATTCTTATCGGCAATTACAGTAACCTGTAAACCATTGACGCAGACGCAGGCTCCACCCTTATTATAGAGGTTGGTACGGACCCGGAAAGTTTACTTTCTTTTAGAATAGTTCACAATTGGCCGTTGCACCGTTGGAAGCATAGACAACCCTTGACCCTCCGATTAACGTGTATTTTACCGGGTTGAACGTGATTTTTGCATGGCTTTTGATAGTTTTTAGTCAAAATTTTAGTGAATGCTGAATGCTGATGTTATTGGGCGCTTTCCATTAAGTTACTTTTGTGTCGGCTCGGGTCGACACAAGTTGACTTTGCGCTTTAGACATACGGCGACTCCAAACAAATGGAAAGCAGAAATGTCAATTTGAGTCGACGCAAGACGATTTGTGTCAAGTAATGGAAAGCACCCATCATAGATTCACGCGAAATTCGCAGATTTTACGCGAATTAAAATGGCCGATGAGTCTAAACCCCACTTTTGTATGCGCCGGCCATTTTTATTCGCGTAAAATCTGCGAATTTCGCGTGACTGAAAACGAGGCTTAACACAGACCATGAGGTTATGAAGCAAAACTCGAAAAAAAACGATTTTAAAAAAAGTCTGTTCAAGGCCCCAAAGGTAAGGTAATGGTAAGATGAATGAAAACTAAACTAGTACAGTATTTTGTCAACTTAGGACCCGATTCCAAGTTGATTTAAATACGTTATCACGTGATGTCGTAAGTGTGGTTAGGATCGCAATTTGAAAAATACTCTTAATAGATTATACATATACGATAATCACACACGAAACATTTGCCAAAAATGATTTGGCAACATGTTGAGTGTGTGATTTTCATTAATCACAGTTGTGTCTACACAGTAATGTAATGAAAATATTTTTGGGCTTTACCTGACAAAATAATGAACAAGGACAAATCTAAGAGGGGCACATTCGGACTGGGATTTTTCAATGCAAAAAAAAAGTTAAAAAAAAACTTGCGAAAACTTCCAAAACCCCCAATTTCTTATGGCGTTTTCGGCTGACATTGCTTCTGGAGTATCTCTATTTCATTTTTCACATTCCCACGTCGCGAGCGGAAAAAGGATGCAGCTTCTATTGAAAGTTGCAAAATCACTCCGAATCAGAGTATTATTGCCATCCCCTTTCTTCTTATGGCCATGTAACTTGGAAAATGTATAATCAATGTCAGCCGAAAACGCCATTAATTGGCACAACTTTCAAAAGGTCAGTCGCTGTAAAATTTGATATAAATATATATATATATTTAGATATTGGTGAAATTATCTAATTACATATTAGTAATTAGGTATCTGTTGCTTTCTACAATTTATTATAGTTTTTTGTCATCCAATTAACGTATGTAACAACTTATTGTCAACAATTGTTAGAACGTCAGAACTTGTTATGAATAATACAGGATGTTCCAACGAAAAGTGTCCACCCCAGATTTTCCGAAATTAAATTAAATATGAAAAATCGCTCTAACAGGTCGATTTTTATTTCGAGGGAACACTTAAATCCTTAGGTACAGTGAAATTTCATATCGCACCCCATCTTCATAATTTAAAATGGCGACGCCCCATATCTGATATAGATTCCTAAAATCCAATTTCATTATAAATCCAATGATGTAAAAAATTTTTGTATTTGTTCATTCCCGAACGACCTGTTGTCAATTTTTTAAATTACATTAACGCCCTTTGTTACACATCATTTGAAATGGTATGAAAAGCTCTGGGTAGGCCAATACAAAAAGTTTTGAAATCCATCCACTCGTTCAAAAACTTAAAAAAACATGGACTGGTAGCTACAAATATAATTATTGTTTTCACTGTAACTCTTGAAAAGACGGATGGATTTCAAAAATAACTTGTATTGGCAACCAGAGCTTTTCATCCCCTTTAAAATGATGTATCACAAAGGGCCCTAATGTAATCTAAAATTTGACCATAGAGGGAGCTCGGGGATGAACGGATATAAAAAAGCTTGACATCATTGGATTTGTAATGAAATTAGCCTTTAAGTGATGTACCACATGGTAGTGAGGGGTTGCCATTGGAAATTTTGAAGATGGAGTGGGTGGGCCTTAGGAGGTGCGTTATGAAATTGCACCAAGTACGGATTTCGAAATAAAAATCGACCTGTTCCAGCGATTTTTCATATTTCATTCAATTTCCGAGAAATTCAAGGTGGAAAGTTTTCGTTGGAACATCCTGTCTAGTTGACGATTGTTAGTTTGTTTTAACGTACCTACCTACGGTAATTGGATGTAAATCTAATTTTCGTATCATTATAATGTACCTAGGTACCCACTTTATACTTATAACTTTTTTTATTGTTAAATATTAATAAATATTAGGTACCTAATGCATAATCCACTTATTGATGTCCCCACAACCAATATTTTTTAAAGCAGATTTGTATGTAGGCCATATGGATTTATTAGTGATCACAATCTGCACCTTTGTATGATGCTTTCATGAGCACAGCTGCGGGCAAAAAGGCGAATTATGGAAAATTTTTGGTTAAGGGTGTTAAGAAATTTTGGAATAGAACTTATATGGATTGGGGTGGTGCTTTTTTCGTTTCCTACTACATACTATTAAAAGTTGCTCTTTTTGGAGCGCTTGTATTTTTGACATCACTATTATATTGTTCCGCAAATCCCCAAAATTATCGATTTAGGCCCTAGTTAAGTCTATTTTGGGTTTCGGTTAATTTTGGGCTTAAGTAATTGGAATGAAAATTAGGGCCAATAGGTAGGTACCAATAGCTATAACGTAGGTAAGGGAAGACAAACTGGGTCCTCTAAGATGTAGGCCAATAAGTAAAATGTAATAAAATACGAGTGAATCGCTCAATATTTCTACATTTTAACACCAATTTAAAATTTTCAAGGGGGCGTTTGCAGGTTGAGTAGTATAGTTTCTCTAGAACGGCCTAAACTCCATGTTGAAATTGTTCAGGAAATTCTCGATTTAGGCCTCAGTGAAGTTTATTATTTTGGCTATCGATCAGTTTTGGGCTTAATTATGAAATGAGAATTAGGGACAATAACCTCAGAAAGGACCAAATATGGATCCTCTAATTACAACAGGCGAAGTAGGTACCTACGTAAAACGTAATAAAATACGAGTGAATCGCTCAATATTGTTAGGTACTGGTTAGGTACCTTAACTTAAAATTATCAAAGGGGCCCCTCTTTGCTAGTTATATTTAGTACATATACATTTAAGAATTAAGGTCAAGTTGGGCCGTAAAATCAGAATGTCACGTTGAAACCTTATGAAGATTATCATTCATTTGTATTCAAAATTAACGTAAAATATCTTAAATATCCCCAATTAATTTGTTGTGATTGTCATAACCTCAAATATTACAAAACCTGGCCAAATTTACATTTTTGGAGTTTCTGGCACTCAGAGGCCCTTGGAAATCTCTAAAGAAGATTTCCGCACTCAAACCAAAACTCAAACGCCCTTGAACTCCTTGGAGGATTTATATAGAAACAGAAACTTTCCAGGTCCGCACCAACCTCTATAATAAGGGTGGAGCCTGCGTCTGCGTCAATGGTTTACAGGTTACTGTAATTGCCGATAAGAATTTAGGAATTCAGGATTACACAAATATATTTTAGGAACGAAAATCAAAATAAAAAGCAAAATGATGTTGTCATTCATCACTTTTAAGTGATTAGAATTGTTTTCTTACTTGCTTTGAACTTTATTTTGTGATTTTAGTTATATTTAATTTTGACACAAACGGCGCCTCATACAAATTGATTTAAACATAAAATTATTTATGATACTCAAAATAGGATATTATTAAAATGCAAGGGTATATTATCAAACAAAATTAAATGTTAGCTAATAGGGAAATATTTTTACTAAGAATTATCTATCTAGACATTTGGAGCCCTGAACAAAGAAAGATAAATTTTTTTCGAACCTTTTTTATGAGGAATATGATTTCATTACTATTTCATGAAATAAATAAAATAATAACAGCAAAATAATAGAGAAAAAATGTGTTATGCCCCCCCAAGAACGCACGCCTCTGACTAAAATAAAAGAAAGCCCTTGGTAACACTAACCTATGCTCCAAATTTCAAAATCCTGCTAATTGCAATGTTCGAGTAATTTTAAGAAAACCGACTTTTTGAAGGGCTGTAGCTCCCTTAGGAGGCATTTTTCGACAAATATTTACTGATGGAACTTTTAGTCTTATTTTTGATCGTAAAAGGCACTGGTAAAATATTGCAGCCTAATTTTAGGACATCCTGTATGAAAAAAGGTCTTCTGTTTCCAAAAGTATTCACAATTTTCTAAAAGAAGGAACATTAAACCCAAACTACTATGTCAATTTAGGTGAAACTTGGTATGTAGAGATGCCATAACTCACCGAAGAACTGATTTGATTTTGGTGCACATAAAAGTTCTCCAAATTCTGCTTCCAAAAATGCATTCGACAAAATGTAAAATTTCTGAAAACCACTGGTGGGGAAGTTTCAACCTGTCCCGCAGCTGCCCATTTTTTGTTTAAAATAACAGGAGCACTGGTAGATTGTAATTTCTTAAATTAATGTTAGAACCTTGACATACAATAATCCACATTTTCGAACATGCAATTCACGACAATAATTTAACATGTGAATATTCTTGTTTTTGTACATAACCTAAGGTTCAAAAATCGGTTTCATACAACTGTGCCTTGGGCTACAACACGTCAATGCCGCCAATTATCACAGCACGACAGACTTTTCATTTTTCCGTTTCCCTTCTCTAACGTACTTGCGAATAATTAATTATGTCATATGCACTAATGAGCGCCTCATATTGACCTTACTGGACCAATTTTTCAACCGACAGAGACAAGTGCAAGTTGTAATGGAAAGTTATCTGTCCTTAGTGGACCGAAACAGTCATTGTAACTCTAGTTGACCGTGATGGTTTTTGCGCGCTGCAAATATCGAAAAATGCGACCATTTAAATAATCGTTTTTCATCTGCACTCCAAAGAGAACAACAGAAATGCCGTAGAAAGCTCGAATTTTATTAAGAGAAAATTTTCGTCTTTGTTTTTTGGAATTGCTCGTTTTTGTTAATCAATATGATTCCTTGCAATTCGTGCAATAAAGGCATCGATGCCACAACTTGGCTTTTATGCAACAAACCGGTACCTGTTAAAAATAAAGTTTATTTACATATTATATTGGACTATTTACATAAACATCGATTGAAATCTGTCGAAACATCTATTCATTAATACCTTTTTCCGTAGCGACCAATAAATTCAGAATTATTATGGTTAAAGAAAAAAGAAAGATGAATATAAGTGGTATGACATCTCGTATGACACCAATTTGTTAAATGTTTTAACAACTTCATCGTCCGCATCCTTTTGACCTTTTAATCAATATGATCGCTGGCTTTCATGTATTATTATTACTGTTGTTATTAAAGATTACACCTAAAGTTATCAGAGATTTACAAAATTATGTAATTGGGTCGGTGACCGCAAAGATTCCGAATGCTAAAGGTAAAAAATTAATACATGGTGGACTTAAAATTGGACGGCCACATTTGGCCGGAAGTATAGAAAGTATACAGGGCGTAACAGGCTTATGATACAACGCCTTTTTGTGTCATATATTTTGGACTAAATTTTGAAAAATTGGAAGAGCTACCTACATTTTGTCAACAGTAATATTTTAAGTGACCTTGCCAATAATACTGGCCAGATGCATGAGAACTTGTTGCGATGAAAATTTGCACGACTGCGAAGCAGGAGTGCAATTATTAGGAATTCCACAACTGATAATTTGCACTAATGCAAATTAATACCGATAATTTACATTCAAATTAGACAGATTAATGAAATAATCAATAGTAATACGACGAGTAGTCTCTTGATTGCCGCGGGTTTTGACGTCCGAATGGTTGTCAACTACGAGTCAAAATGGCAAGCTCTCGTCCTCTTTTTAGCCTAAAAAAAATCTACCATTTGACAGTAGTTAGCATCCGTGGGGACTCAACCAAGAGACTACGAATCGTATTTTGCAGATTATTTTATAAATTAAAGTATTGAGTAAGTCGTGTCAAGTTGACGTTGTAGTATTATCACTGTAATCAGGATTTGATTGGTTACTGGTATAGTAAATGCTGCTTTGGATTGGTTCAAGACTTAATGTATAAAATAATCATTAGTAATATGATAAGTCGTCTCTTGATTGCCGCGGGTTTGACGTCCGAATGGTTGAACTACGAGTCAAAATGGTAGATTTTTTTTAGGTCAAAAAGACGCCGAGAGCTTGCTCGAGTCGTCTTTGGCCGAAAAAAAATCTACCATTGACGAGTAGTGAATCCATGAGGACTCAACAAGGCAATCAAGAGACGACGAATCATATTTTACAGATTATTTTATAAATTAAAAGTATTGAAGTAGTTCCAAAGACGTTCGAATCTAGGTAGTGTAAAAATGTTGGATCATCGCTGTCAGTTGTCAGTCACTTGTCAACTGAGTGTCACATCACAAAATAGAAGTGAAATTATTTATTTTCAACAAGATTTAAACATTTATGTATACCTACGGCTGATTACGGCGATTGAATTTTATTTTAACCGCATTATAACATTCTTGGTATGAAATTTGGTAGAATACCCTAAAACTTTACAATGGAGTACTTATTAGGTGAAGTCTTGTTCGGGGGCATCTACCTACTATGAAAGGAATGGACGAAACAAAACTGATACGAAGGATATAGGAAGCGAAGACCAATTAGACGCGACACAGGAAGACCGAAGGACACCGGGGAGAGTTTATTAGAAGAGATTTGATAAATTGAAAAAATAACTAATAGCTCAAAAAGAGGAGGACCTGCTCATATCCAGTGTTTAAAATAATGTTAAGTTCCTGTTGTTGGCTCGTGAGTTTTAGGAGAATGTTATAAAGTGCTACAAATTTACATTCCGGCGAGTGACTTTGGTGTAATTATAACAAGATACCACACAGTTTAAAATTACCCAACAATTTTCTGTACAAATCTGGTAACCGTATCTTTTTCTAAATCTGATTAAATGTTTATTTTGAGTATATTTTTACTTTTGCCATTTTTTAATGACAGTTGTGTTAAATGTCGTAGGATTACCAGTTGATTTGAACTACGACTGTCGTCTTATCACTGTAATCTAGAGGTTGCTAGGTTACTGTGAACAAAATCTACCTTTGGATTGGTTCAATACTTAATGTATAAAATAATCATATTAATTTTTATCCTTCAATAACCGATCATTCTTATAGTAAAAACCAAAAATGACAAAAATCACAATACTTGGAGGTTTTGATTCGATTCATTTCTCAACCCACTCTGTAGATAGGTTCTCTGCTGTTATTATTAGATAATTGGATAACTCTGATAGGTATGACATAATCCAAACGATATAATTTAACTTTAAGCACGTGTGATAGAATTGGATTACGATATCGGTAATAACTATTATTGCAATATCGTGGGGGCGTTTTAATCTCTACCGGGATTTTAAAATACGGCACAAGGAATTACTTATCTTGCCGTGTCTATTTATGAGCTTCAGCGTCAATACGGCCTTGTTTATTTATAACAATAGAAAATATTGCATGAATCGCGTGGGCGGCAAATAAATCAATTTTCAGAAATTTACAAACCGGCAACCTTGACAGTTAAAGAACTTGAACGTGAGCCATTTAATTTGAATATAATGATAAGCTATTATTATTACTGCCGTGGGTAAACCGCTGTTATTGTACGCAAATTGAGGTAAAAAATTCACAATCGTGAGACTCTTTCTCGTACTGAACTAGTTACACCTTCCCTAATTGTTAGTATCAATGCCGGCTTTCGGCTCCACCCTTCATAGTTTTCTTGAATTGCAAAACCTTACATCGTCAACCTTCAATTAGCAAGATCAATGTTTAATACTTATCTAGGTTACTAGGTTTCAGTGCGTCTCATATTAAGCCCATCTCTAAAATTCGGGCTAGTTGTGTGAAGTCAGCTGATGGGCAGTGATAAACCGGCCTATGTTACCAAAACTGTCTCTTTGAAAGGTCTATGATTAATTTGAATTATCACCTCTCTTTAATTTAAAAAATGCAGCAGAGAAGCGGCTGGAACCTCCCCATCGCGTGGATCTTTGTATTCTGTGTAGATAGTAGTCAATTCAACAGAATTTTTTAAATCCTTGACTAATTTCGCAATTTTCTGACAAATACCGACGTCACCTCGGACATCGCCTTTCTAATGGCGACATAAAAAAGGAGGTCTTGTATTTAAAATTTAAGTTGATATGCTTAAATGGGACTTCCCGTGGGCCAATTGCTTTCAAAAGCCTTTCAGGTCTTCAACGGGTCACCCAATCTCCATGCACCAAATTTCAGCCAAATCGATTCAGTAATTTGGGCTATAATGTATTTTTACTGTTATTATAAAATTTCGATTTTTTTAACCAAACGGCGCTAAATGCGAATTAATTTTGTTTTATTTAAAACCAGAATTTGAAGACCTTTCTGATGGTGACAATAAATCTTTCAAAAACTTGTTTTTAATGGTCAAATGAGAGAATAATTTTAAATTTGGAAATTGGTGTGCCAAAACGGCACTTTCCGTGAGTCGATTGAATTCAAAATTTGTTCAGCTCTTCGACGTGTAATACAATCCCCATGTGCGAAATTTCAGCCAAATCGGTTCAGGAGCTTGGGCTGTACCGCGATTTTAAAGTCCGATAAAAATCAATTTTTTTTTATTTTTGGTCAAAAGGGCACTAAGAATGAATACACTTTTAGCAGCAGAATTTGAAGGTCTTCCTTATGGTGACGTGAAAAATGGGGGTTTGCATTTAAAATTTAAAAGTTGATGTGCCAAAATGGCATTTGCGGTTGCTCGATTGGCTCCAAAAGCTTTTCAGATCTAAGTTGGGTTACGAGATGCCTATGTTCCAAATTTCAGCCCAATCGATCGAGTAGTTTTGACTGTGGCGTGTTTACAAACGTACGTACGTACGTACGTACATACACACAGACACATTTTTAAAACCACTTTTTTGGGTTCCTGAGACCTCAAAACGCATAGATCCGGTCTTATCTCGAATTCGAAAATTTTAGTGATTGCAGTAACCTCCCATTTTTTTAAAATTGTGTTGGGGTTGGGGAGGTTAAAACGACAAATTGAAAAATCTATCATGCATCTTTTTTCGTCTAGGTATTATTTGCTAATGAGAAAAATTCGTTACAGACAGTTCCGTTTCCGTAATATTTCATATTTAATTAGGTAATTAGGTATTTAATGTTCACTGCAAGTATTTATGTGGGGTAATTTACCATTTAATGTGGCATGTGTAAATTTACCTGATGTCTCGAGAAATCAGGCTATTTGATTATGTCCCAGCGTTATGACACCGCAAAGTGGAAAAGTTAGTTAACCTTTAAATTAATATTAATTTATTGCATTTATGATGATATACCTACCAATGTGATATTCCAGAGCAATAATTATTAGGCAAAAAGCAGAATCAAGCTTCTTAATATGTTCACTCGAGTGTCGAGTGCGTGTGCGAATGTTAACAATTTGTCAAAATTAGTAGGCAATAACGAATGGAAAACGCATTGACATTGCCCATTAATTTTCACAAATTGTTAACGTAGATAGTACACAGGGGCGGACTGGTCCTGCGAGCAACCGGGAAAGTTCTTAATAAATTTGCTGCACCAGTTCGGCATATACATAGAGTAATACCTACCTTATTATCTACTTTATAAGTTATTACATATTATCGCCACTTCGTAACATATTTTTTAAAACACTGTCAAAAAAGTTGACTTTCGTTGAACCGCATCAGAGTTTTATGAAATATGTACCTTGGTTTACCTAATTTTCATAATTTTCTGTCCAAACCGTCGAAACGGTGAGTACATTTTTAAAACCATTACCTTTCTAATGGAGGTATAAAAAAAGCTTTTCCAGCTCTACAACAGATCATCACGCGCCTCCACGCAGCAATTTTCAGCCAAATCGGTCTGAAAGTTTCGACTATAGTTTGTTTTTCAATGTTCTTCTAAAACCTTGATTTCTTTGGCCTAAAGGGCACCAAGTGTGAGTACATTTTTTCTCTTTATTTATAACCAAAATTTGAAAACCTTTTCAGAGACAAACCTTTCTAATGGTGACATTACATTTGAAGGGAGTTAAAAGTAGGTTTGCTTGTGTCAAAATGGCACTTTCCGTGGGCAGATTGCTCCCAAAATATATGTAGGTGCCTAAATATGGTGTTCCTAAACCTCGTATAGGTATTTCAGGGTGTTATTGCACCATTGAATTTAAGTCAAAAAGTTGCTATGGACGTATAGGTATGTCCGGAAATGCTTCATAGTTACGCCCCTTCAAAAGGGTACCCAAAATTTCAGTTTTCGATTTTGAAATTTGGACCAATGGTTAGCGTCATAATGGGCTTTCTCTTGATTTCTTTTCAGATTTTCCTTAACATCAAAGGCGTACGTTCTTGGAAAGGGTCCTCACATTTTTCGCAATTTTTTCCAGTTGCTGCCACTTTCCACACTAAATAGTAACAAGATCGTCATCTTTGGTCTGTTCTGCATAATAAAAGTACTCTTGTTAAATGTCGCTAGAACGCACGGTTTTCGAATAAAATGATTTCCAATAGTTCAGACCGAGAAAATTTCTGAAAAGAATGGAGCTATTAGTTGAGAAATGATGCCGATTGTCAATTACACAATGTACCGTGACCTTGCAATATCAAAGTTATGACATACAATTCAAGAATTTTAAATGATAAGAGGAGTCATGTGACCCGTCATTTGAAAGCTAATGTAATTCTGTATACGATGGTGAAACTTTCAAAGAAATTGGTTGGCTCAAAGAAAATTATGAATTCTATTGAAAATTTTTATTTAAATTTTTTTTGCCCAAGAACATCTTCAATATGAGCTTCTTGGGCTTCCTAACATCAGATAAAGACGGGAAAGAGTTTGCAGAACGACTTTTTGGGGATTATTTCTCAGTTTTGCACAGTTAATTTGCTTTTAAATTAAATGATATGTCCCTCTGTCATTTTTTGTGTCAGGAAATGCAAGGAGCCCATCCTGAAGGTCTACCGAGATAAAGTAAACAATAAAAAATTAATAAAATTCATATTTCTTTTGAGCCAAACAATTTCTTTGAAAGTTTCACCATCGTATAGAGAATTAAAATAGGTTTCAAATGAGTCGTCACATGACTCCTTGCCATTTAAAATTCTTGACTTGTATATCATAACCTTGACATTTCAAGGTCATGGCACATTGTGTAATTGGCAATCGGCATCATTTCTCAACTAATAGGTCCATTCCAAATTTCAATGCTCTAGTTAGCGCGGTTCAAGAAATACAGGGGGGGGCACACTTTAGGTCCTCACTGTATAATGAAACTTTAACTGAACACTTTAATTGAAGACAACTTGACGAAAATTCTAGTTTGAGTAGCAAACACATTTAAATTTGTAGAAAACTTAAATTTTGGGTACCCTTTATTGAAGGGATGTAACTCCCTTATCAAGCATTTCCGGACATATGTCCATAAGAACTTTTTGACTTAAAAATCAATAGGGCAATAACATAACTGAAATATCTGTACGAGGTTTAGGAACACTCTGTATAAGTATGGAATTAACACCTAAGATATTCACATTTTACTTGCCCTTTTCTGTCGTTCTGCCGTTCTCTGTCTGCTAAATCCTTTGAAAGCTATTTTCCCTAAGGATGGTGCCATCTTCAATAATGCACTTCCGGTCAAGATTTCGATGCAGTAATTTTCGAATTCGGCGATGTTCAATTAGTCCAGAAATTTTTTTATTAATCATTATTTCTTAAAATTTACGATTTGAGCGTTTGACACGCACGTACGACTAAATTTTTTGCGTATTGCTTTCCCTGCGGCTTCAGAAAAGTTTACACATTTTTCCCGTTAATAAAATAGTGGTCGAAAGCGCAACTTAAGCCATAAAAGGTTTTACGCCTTTTCATTTTCTTAGCGCCGCCACTCGCGCCGCCATATACAGATTCAATTTAATCCTCACAAGAAAAGGAAAAAGAAGTAAGGGCGATTCATGTCGCCGCTTTACCAAATGCAAAAATAATAATTATTTTCAGAGTGAATGAAAGCGTCTGTCAGTAAAGACAATATGAGAATAATTTTAGTCCAACAAGAGAGATTTCATCAAAAAAGTATAAAAAATACATGACGGTTAGCTACATGGTTTAAAATAACAACAACGCCCGCTATTGTCATCTCGATTCCCTCTTACAATTGGGTTATAATTTGGAGAGAAATTGCCCATAATAATAATGGGCTGAATATCCACAATGATACCGAAGGAAAGTTTTGAGTTGTTACAATAGTCACCTACTTACATTAATGTATGATGGAATATATTGATTTGTAACAAAAGGATTCGAAAAAGCACGTCTACAATGCCACGTCCATATAAGTTTCTTAACACTGAAATTACTTTTATAATTACTCTCCAACCATCGATAACTCATGACCGATTCGCAACTTTCTCTAAGTACAGGGACCGTATGAGCTGTTTTATTGTTCTTTCAAATACATTCGTCTATTGTCACTCTGGGAAAGTTCATTGAAGACACTCCTGCATCCTACAAAAAGAATCGAAAAGTTAAGACAATGCGCGGAAAGTCTAAACTTAAGTATTTACTTCCTCATCGTCAATAATGCGAGACGTGACCATTTAAGCAAGGCAGGAGAGTTTTCTGCGGTACTCAAAAAGAACTCGCCGCGTGATCGTGAATCTTGATTAACGTTAATCTTTGAATTTATTGCATTATTTCAGAATTTTCAGATCTGTGAATTCATATTCAATAATTTTTTTATTCTTTTGAAGATACGATTTTGAAGGGAAAGTGCTACCATGCCCCCCTTGTACAATATTTTTGAAAGCCCTATAAATAGAATTAAGTAAAACAACCCTAAAATTTCATCCCAGGCATTTTTTATGGTTGTAATTCGCTAAATGTTCTCCGCTAAAACTGATATCGGCCACCCGAATCTTCAACATGATTGACGGACATCGTGATCTCCCATCCGTTCTTGAGTTATCGTAATCCGTTTTTTCACGTTTTTCTTGGAAAACCGTCGGTATTCCAAATTTCACCCCATTACAATGCCTGCACACAAAAGAATATGCCTACATACATATAATAATACACAAGCTTCGGTACTAAAACAAAAGGAGAAACCATCTTTTGGACTTTTGGACCCACCATATGTTGATCAATGATCATTGATCATATTTTACACCTATGGCCATCAATTTTATATTAGATATATGTATTTTCTAGCGATTAATCATTCGTACGTGGGTTCGTGGGATGTGGATAATAAATGGGTACAAAACGTTCTATAAATTTTCGACATTAGATTGATAGATTATAGAAAACAATAGTAACTGCGGATATATCATATCCTTGGACGTGAATTATTGCAATCACTATTAATAACTCTATTTCCTGTTAATTACATTACATATTGACGTAATATACAGTAAATATGCAAGCCTAACTGTTCGGATAATAAATATTATTGCTCTGTACAATTAGAGGGAAGGTCGGTTAACCAAGAGTATGTGTGTTTATTTCGGCATTTGTATGTTATTGGTTATTGCTTAAATATTTGTTTTGTCGAAAAACTGACTAAACAATAAACATGACTGTGATGGATTGAAAGCTAATATGTATGAGCTTCTATTGTGTTTGTTTCGGCCTTTGTATGTTATTGCTTATATATTTGTTTTGACGAAAAACTGACTAAACAATAAACGTGACTTTGAATTGAAAGCTAATATGTATGAGCTTCTATGCGTATTTGCGTTTCCATTTAAGGCATATCGGGAAATCTTAGTTCGTACGCGCTATAGAAAGTAGGTACCTACCTAAGTCTTTACGTATTATTGTTTTCACACTTCTCATCGTGAACCGTCATTTCAAGGGTTAGCTATTCTAGGAAAGACAACTAAATATTTCTCATTTAAACAGCAGCTACGGAAGCAGCTGGATCTTCCCCACTTGGCACCTACGCTTTCCTACTTCTTACTCTACCTGTTTTTAAAGGGGGTACTTTATAGGGTTTTTAACAATTACGTTTTTTTGTCAAGAGGGCACTGTTTGAATACATTTTAGGGAAGAAAATTTGAAGACCTTTCATGTGCTGATAAAAAAATGGGCAGCAGAGAAGCGGCTGAAATCTCCTCATCGCGTGATGGGTTCGATGATTTCTTTCAGCTCTTCAAAGGGTCGCCTATTTTTCAATTTCCATGTAGTGATAATACAAAATTTAGATTTTTTTACCCAAAAGGTAGTAAATGGGAATGAATTTTGTCTTATTTAAAACCAGAATTTTAAGACCTTTCTGATGGTAACAATAAATCTTTTTTTACGTCTGTTAAAGAAAGCACACTTTTTTTTATTTCAAAAGCGTTCTCAAGTCAAGTTAGATTTTTTAGAAGAAATAATTTATATACTGTTGAACGGTTACGTACTCCTGAAAGGGCCTGAAATGAAGTGCCGGAAAGTTCCCACCGTTAAAATATAAGCTTCATCCTTTATTTGCCAAAGACCACCCCAAAACGTGACACGGCACTGATTTCTAGCAGTTTTCGGCGAAACTAACAATCTGACAAAAACATTATTCGAATCAAAAATATTCCCAATGAAATTCGGCGTTAAAAAGTCTATCATTATTTCACTTATTTCCACATAAGTCTTACAAACGACGAGCGAAGTTTAGGTTGCTTTTTCGCTCGCGGTCGAAAATGAACCTATCGCGACCTTACGTTGCGAATAAGTACTTACATCAAAAACAGTTCGTACTACGATAGCAAATATTATAATTTGAAATTAAACATAAAGTACGAAGGCGTAGAACGGACAGGACGACTTCGAACTCGAAATTTCGACTTTGAACACGAAATTTCGACTTCGAACTCGAAATTTCAACTTCAAACTCGAAATTGAATCTACTGCGCAAGTCCTACTTCGTAACTCGAAATTTTTATTAATGCGCATGTGCGAACTTCGAACGGCGCAAGCGTCGCACATCAGATGGTCTGTAGTCTGTTTGTGTGCCGTGTACCATCTGATGTGCGACGCTTGCCCCGTTCGAACTTCGCACATGCGCATTAATAAAATTTTCGAGTTAGGAAATAGGACTTGCGCAGTAGATTCAATTTCGAGTTCAAAGTCGAAATTTCGTGTTCGAAGTCGAAATTTCGAGTTCGAAGTCGAAATTTCGTGTTTGAAGTCGAAATTTCGAGTTTGAAGTCGAAATTTTCGAGTTCGAAGTCGAAATTTCGTGTTCGAAGTCGAAATTTCGTGTTCGAAGTCGAAATTTCGAGTTCAAAGTCGAAATTTTCGAGTTCGAAGTCGAAAATATGAAAATTTTTTACTCGTGTCCGTTCTACGCCTTCGTAATAAAGAGAATCAGAATTTTCTACAAAATAAATGCAATTATTTTTCAAAGAAAATATTTTTATTGGTTTTCATATTTTTTATAATTTAAGTATACGAAAGTACGAAAGTACGAAAGCGTCCTGGGGTCACGACAATATATATTTTTTCGTAATTACGAATTACCTCGATCAATGGTATTACAGTAACCTCCCATTTTTTTTTAAATTGTGAGGTTAGGGAGGTTAAAAATTGGCTTGTCTTCATATCAAATCTCAACCAAGTAGGCCCAGTAGATAAGCTTGTAGCGCGTTATTTAATGTTCTTTGTAAATTTCGAATTTTTGAATTGATCGAAAAATCTAATAGCCAAAAACGTCAAATCTTTTTTAGGGCCCTAGGAATAATCCAATGGTTTTTGAAAAATATCTCTCTGCGTGGTTATGGACACAATACCGTCCGAACTGCTGTACCGATCTGGCTGAATTTGGTATTATGTGGACGTTGTATGACCTTCAGAAGAGCTGATTAGATTTTGAGCCAAATCGTTCAGCGATTTATGTATTATTTATTTATTTATGTATTCATTTAAATTATCATTAGTGATATGTAATCTTATGGGCATCAGTGCATAAAAGTTATCGACGTGCTACTAAATTTTCACGGCAATCTTTTAATTGTAAAGACAAGGAAAGTTGATGTTAATCGGAGGCGGTTCAAACCGCAAACCGGCATAAGGCGATTATTACCTATGTTGTATTGAATAATGGAAAGATATTCGAATGACGCCAATTTCGACTTCGATTTATTAAGAGGAATTTCGAGTTACAATCCCTAATTTCCACCCCAACTATTATATTTTGCGGAAAACGCATCCCCGCCAGATTTCATCGAAATATGTGTGTACGTTGCGGAGTTTCAAGCGGTCGGAAACAAACCGGAAAATTTGGAAAGAAACAATGTTTTTTTCCGTTTTTTTCGAAGCACCGGAAAATAGTTATTTACGTAAAGAGTATGGAAAGTGATCTTTCCTGGACGAATAGGCAGATTTCAGGCTGACGCCGTAGGCGGAAGCCTGAAAGCCTGCGAGTCCAGGAAAGACACTTTACATGTGAGTTACGTATTAAATTTTTTAGGTGCTCGCAACATATTTTCTGTGTGAAATTAAATATTTTAATTCAAATTATCTACACTGAAAAATGTGAGGAGCCTAGTAAAAATTAACACGATAACAAAATCCCTAATATTTCGGTGAAATTTCACTTTCTAGAATATTTCGGTGAAATTTCACTTTCCCGGACTTCGACTTTCCCGGACTAGTCCGGGAAAGTTGATTTTCCGGTCCCAAAATTGACCGGGAAAATTAATTTTTTAAGCCACTCCTAAAATTGACCGGAAAGGTTAACTTTCCGGTCGAGCGCCTAAAAAATAGCTTTTTTCAAATTTTTCTTGTAAAGTTAATGAAAGCACATCTGGAGCTCATCAGAGCCTTACAATTATTAATCATTTTCGTAAAAAACGGTGGTTAAAACCTGTCAGCAGCTAAATTTCAACAGGTCAACTTACCTAAAATATTTGGTTGACAGAAGTAGCTAATAATTTTTCGGTTCTTCACCCCTAGCTTCCTCCCCCTTGGTCCGATATGGCCCAAAAGCAATCCTCGCCTTACTTATCAAGTTTTAGCCCGATATCTCAGTCCTTTCTCAAGTTATTCGACGGGCAGAGTGAGGAGCAAGCAAGCGAGCGAGCGAAGAATCAAAAACAAGCACAGGGTCGAAGGGTGTGATACAGGAACCTCACATCTCAACTTGGCACTCTATAAAAATTTGACACCCCTTTGGAAACTGTAACTTCTTCATAAATGGGTTACACAGAGTTCAGAAAACAAACAGGAGAGGAACATTTTTCCAGCAAATAAGACTTACTAGAAGTTTTTTCCTAAAACGAGAATTTAGAACCTCTAAACGTGAAATTGACTGTTAGTTTTTAAAGCAAGACTAGCGAGAATAATGATAATAATAGTTCAAAATCGTATACTGGAAGCTCTCCTGACGAGTAAATAAGCCTTATTATATCTAACTATTTGCAGGATTATCTAATTATTAAGATGAGTCGAGGAAACTTTTTTAAAACACTGATGGAACCATGAAAAGTCCAACATGCGTTTAAACAGCCATCCACAGTACTTAATTGTTCCTTTATGTCTCAATAAACTGGTCAGTAAATCATTTGTCGGTATAATAACTAGCTATTGTAAATTATTGCGCGTGGGTTAGTTACTTGTTATGGCCAAAACGCATAAAACAGACTATTCTTTGTAACCGAACATAATTAAATTAAGCACCTACTTTAGATGTTCATTGACACATTTATTTCTTAATTCATATGGTTTAATATAAGCAGCTAATTGTTAAAAGAGCATGAGCAATACTGGCAGAATAAACAATACTTGCACAATTGGACTTGATTTGGACGCAGAATTACACAGGTCAGTAATGCACATTGAGCAGTGGGTATTTGTTTGTATCGACATTTTCTTGCATCTTTTTTCCCACCCCGATGCGTTTACACAGTCTTTGAATTCCTCTTGAAACAGATTTGATTTATTTAGTTTTCCTGTAGTAGGTATTAACTGGTTTACTTACTGTCTTCTTCCGTTTCTCGAATGAAGTATGTAATGCATTTTTCCCCTTTTTTAACATGACACTCCTGTACAGAAGCGTTGCTGCAAACGTTGCCGATTCTTCTCTCGTCCTTGCATTTGTAACACTTTATGGCCAAGGAACAATGAAGTGTGAAAAAGAAACTGACTGTAAACGTAATCGCTAAAGCTGTAATAATTTGTTGCTGAAATTATAAGTACTGTAAAAGATGCTAAGGTCCAACAAAACATTACATTAGGGCTGAAAGGATGCTTCATCAAACGTGACAAACCATTTCGGCCCGTAAAAATGACAAACTGTCGAAAATAAATATGTCGTGGTATCCATGGGGTCCAATTTATGGATCAGTTTGATGTTTTAGGTTCTATCAACCTTCGCAGATCAATTACTAAAATCGAATCCCTACATCTTTACGTTTTAGGGCTCTGGATACCCAACGTGATTTTTGAAAAGTGTCTATGTCTCCATTTCTGTTTGTAAACACGCTACAGTCCAAGCTACTGGACCGATCTGGCCGAAATTTTGGTACATGCAGCTTGAATGATCCAGGTAAAAATGGTTAGATTTTGGACCAAATCAGTCCACGTAAACTGGCACATCAGCTTCAAATTTTAAATGCAAACCCCCAGTTTTTACATCACCATAAGAAAGCTCTTTAAATTCTGTTTCCAAAAATTCACACTCGCAGTCCCTTTGGCAAAAAAATCATCAAAGACACGCTTCAACCGAAACTACTGAAGATGTGGAGATGAAATTTTACACACATGTTCAGTGAGCGCCTTGTAGGTGATGATGCGATTTTGGGCCATATCAGTAATTTTTTCCAGATTTATACGTTTATATGGTGCTTCCAATACATTTATTGCGTTTACATAGGAAGCGCCTTTCACTGTAGCTCTTTATTGCAACCACCTAGATCCTCTCATTCGATAAATTTAATTTCAAATAATTAACCTTATTAAAAAATTCAGTCATTATAAAATTACCGACTTTTACAGGAACCCTTTTACCATTTTTTCAAGATATCACATAAATGAAACATAGCATAATGGTAATAATAATGTAGCAGAAACCACAGTAAGCATTATATATTATACATATATTTTTATAGTTTCGTAGTTTCGAGCGTAATCGTCACCGTCATAACTGTAGCATTCATCGTAACGAATCCAATATAGGTTCTGAACCCTGCTTTGACACATATATTTAAGTATTTTCACTAGATGTCGCTGTATTTAATGAAAAGATATTGATCGATCTAATGAATTTCTGGTTTTCTATTCAAACTTTTAGCCTCTCAAAAAAGCGTGTTTTGTAATTTAGAAATCAAAAAATCGGATAGTTTTCTAGTTTTCACAACAAATTTTCAACTGCCTGTCAGATGAATTTAGAAAAAACACACGTCTTTATAGCGTAATTTTTTCAAAACCCGCCTGCTCCAAATGACTTTTTTAATTAATGAAAGTCCGTTAGATACGTAAATGCTGTCGAGGACTTTTTGGTAGATCATTTCTTAGTCAATAATTCTTTTATTTATGATTTTTAATAATGGTAAATAACGAAGGGCATGGGCTCTTCCCTGCAAAAATTGAGAAAAAATCCTGCATTTCAGTTTTGAGAAAAGTTCGTTTTTGTTACCGATTGCATCGTACGAGTATTACTTTATTTTTTTACTATCAAGATGTGGTTTCTTCACCACCAAATTGGGCACGCTTATAACGAAGGGCATGGGCCCTTCCCTGCAAAAATTAGGAAAAAATACTGCGTTTCAGTTTTGAGAAAAGTTCGTTTTTGTTACCTATTGCATCTTACGAGCATTACTTTATTTTTTGACTGTCAAGATGTGGTTTCTTCACCACCAAATCGGGCACGCTTATAACGAAGGGCATGGGCCCTTCCCTGCAAAAATTAGGAAAAAATACTGCGTTTCAGTTTTGAGAAAAGTTCGTTTCTGTTACCTATTACACCGTACGAACATTATTTTATTTTTTTACTATCAAGATGTGGTTTCTTCAACGCCAAATTGGGCACGTTTATGACGAAGGGCATGGGCCCTTCCCGGCAAAAATTAGGAAAAAATACTGCGTTTCAGTTTTGAGAAAAGTTTGTTTTTGTTACCTATTGCACCGTACGAACATTATTTTATTTTTTTACTATCAAGATGTGGTTTCTTCAACGCCAAATTGGGCACGTTTATGACGAAGGGCATGAGCCCTTCCCTGCAAAAATTAGGAAAAAATCCTGCTTTTCGGTTTTGAGGAAATTTCGTTTTTGTTACCTATTGCATTGTACGAGCATTACTTCATTGTTTTTACTATCAAGATGTTGTTTCTTCACCACCAAATAGGGCACGTTTAAGACGAAGGGCATGGGCCCATCCCTGCAAATATTAGGAAAAAATTCTGTGGTTCAGTTTTGAGAAAATTTCGTTTTTGTTACCTATTGCATTGTACGAGCATTACTTAATTTTTTCTACCATAAAGATGTGGTTTCTTCACCACCGAATTGGGCACGCTTATGAAGGTCTTGGGCCCTTCCCTGTAAAAATTTGGAAAAAATCCAGCTATTCAATTTTGAGAAAATTGCGTTTTTGTTATGTATGAGCATTACTTTATTTTCTTTTTCTATCAAGATGAGGTTTTCTCGGCACTTTTGAGGGGGGTGGAAGGTCATGAGCCCTTCCCTGCAAAAATTGGAGAGAATTCAACTATTGAATCTCGAGGAAAATCGGTTTTGTCACATGAGCTCTGAGCAGTTTCTTACTTTTAAAGCCACCGGCCGTTTTCTATGGTATTTCAAGATCGCCTGTAAATTCGGATTTTAATTAAGTTAAGTAGGAGGTATTCAGCAGCCCTTTCACATGCGTTTCACCGAAGGCTCGTTGGTTGTGTGGAGTGCGGCGCGCTCCAGTTCAAATCTAGACGAGGTTTATTTTTACAATTTTTTTGCTATTGATGTACTTATTTACAAATTCTGTGAAAAAGTAGAAGTTTATATAATCTCCGAGATCACCTTGGTTTCTATTGTGGGAATTATTGTTTCTATGAAAATATATCAGTTTATCAGTGAGTGAGTGAGTGAGTGAGTGAAGGAGTGGAATCAGAGAATTTCAAACGTAATTTTATATTCGTTTCTGTCAGAAAAACTGGAATGGAATAGATGCAAAAGAAACATAAAATGTATACTGTGTAACGTGTGATCAAAAACTCTTCTGATCTAGTATAGCCTTCCCTTGCGAAACGTATTGCCTAAAACGCTGAAATTACCACTCAAAGATGTCTGAAGAGTCTTTGATCGCACTTTACAGCGAATGTATAAAAAACAATGAAAATAGAAGAACGCGACCTACCGATTATTTCATTTAAGAAAAACGTGTTCACCCATAAACACTCTCTTAAAAACGCAATCATGCAAACAATGTCCAACAAACAACTAACCTACTACCTACTAGCTAACCACAAATCACTCATCGTCGTCTTTTTTTTTCAGCGCAAGGCGTTGGTCCATTCTCTCCAGTAAGAGATAAGAGATCGCGGCTTGCCTTGATCAAAAGAACGACATGCTGAGACCAACAAACTATTACATAAGCTGAAAACTGAAACCAATCATAATAATTGTCTCGAGAGTTAGTTTTCCTCGACTGGCGTATACCTTCGAAGGCCGTATTGTATGCAAATTACGGAAAGGTTGTTGCTTGACAAGATAACAGGATATTACATTATCAGATGACAGTTTTGCCTGTTGCATTTTACTGTCACCTACATTTTTCGAAAATTATGCCAAGCATGCATCAATATTCTCGGTTTGCAAAAATAGAGCACACATCTCAGGTGCGGCCCCGGTGACATTTCAATAGGCGGCACCCAACTCAAAATTTATGCAAAATCCGCACAGGCCGACCTTGCCCTTTTTTTAGGAGCTAAAATTGGTGCACCTTGTGATATTTTTTCCTATAAAACGGGTTTACCTAATAATCGATTCCGATTTATGGCGGAATTCGCGCAGTTTTGAGCAGAAAACTGTAGGAAACGACAAATATGTTAATCGATTGTTATTAGCATTGTAATTAGCGTTCTTATTAGAAAAAAATTGGCAGTCTCGGAGACGGTAGAAACTTCTACTTTTTCACAGAATTTGTAAATGCAGCAATTAACATTAACCAGCTATTATAACAATTATAAAACAATAAGAAGTGATTTGAAAACATAAATCGAGCTGTACGGTCTTTTCAATCTAATGGGTAAAGTCAGAATCTGGTGGCATATTTCCTAAATATACATTACCCCAGCACATTCCACACCCTCAACACGCTTGATTGACCAGTTCAAAACATACGCGAACACAGCCTTTCTTCTAAAATATAGGACTGCACTACAGCGACTTTTAATACGCTAAGCATGATTAGTATGAAATATACTTGGCCTCAGCGAAATTTCCTAAATCTACCCCATCACAGCTTCGATGCAACGGCTAACGTTTGCTTCAATTTGCATAAAGATTGCAATTCTTATTAATACATTAAATGACCAAAAGAAAATTGCGTAATGTAGGATTTAGTCCGCTTTTAGTCCGTTAGTTCGATTCAATCCTATTTAGTCTCATTTAGTCCGATTTAGTCAAGAGCTTAGTGAATTTCGTCCAGTTCAGTCCGATTTATTTTGGGTTAGTCTGACACAGTTTATTGCTAGATTATGTTAAATTACTGGAAATTGAAAAAAATCATTTGAAGTAGTAGGTAACTCTTGATAATTAGTTTATTAGCGTCTACGTTTTGTAAGGAAAAACAATATTATGAAATTAGAAAAACCTTTTAGGAACTGTAAAGTGGAAGTAGGATGACTGGCCTTCGGTGTGAGATTGGCCACTTTCTATTCTAGAATTTTGTTAGTGGCGCTCTGTAAAATTATGATTTTCATCATTTGGCATTTTAGAATTTTGTAGCATAACGGCGAACATTCCTCTTGCCTCTAGTATAAACGTTCTCGTAATCAATTACTAGAAAATTGAGGGTCAAAAAGCTTCTCATATCTCGATCATACATAGAAGAGCGGACTAGGACTAGACCGGAGTATCAGGACGAAATGGACTAAATTGGACTAGACTGAACTAAAGCGGACTATAAAGCAGGCTAGACTGGACTAAAGCGGACTAGCCTTAGACAAACTGAACTAAATCGAACTAAACCGCACCCATCTCTGAAATTTGGACGCGGAAGAGTACACATTTTGGGCGACTCAGGAGGCATTGTCGTCCGATTTAGTCCAGCTTAGTACAATTAAGTTCACTTTAGTCCAATTTAGTGCAATATGTCCCAGGCTAGTCCGATTTATTCCTTATTCTAGCCTGCTTTAGTTCAGTTTAGTTAGCTTTAGTTCAATTTAGTCCGCTTTAGTCCAGTCTAGTCCAACTTAGTCCATTTAGTCTTCTGGTTCTTAAAAAGTCCTGTCTAGTCCTAGCCCATGGTAAATTTTTTTGTGAGTGGTTGCCCCCTCGGTATAAATTTAGGGTGGCGCAGTTTTCATTTTTGTTATAGGTAATCAGAAAAAAGTTATGCTTTGAAGTCGATTAAGATTCTGTAAAGAATTCCCAAATACCTTCATTCAAAATAGTCGTTTTTTTACGATTCATGTAATTTCAATTAAACTTGAAACTTTTATAGGTATTTTGGCAACTGTCGATCGAATGCCTTTGACATATTACATACATTTTCTAGGCTCTACAGATTTTGAGTAAGTTTTTGTCAAAAAAAAAATATGTGAAAGTTCCAGTAAGTTTCATTAAGTTAAATCCCGTTTGTACTTTTTTTTTCAGAATTAGATATAAAGAATCGGGCAATTCCTTAGATTCCTAAAAAGCACTTAAAAGTTTTAGGGTTAATGTAAAAGGCGCTGTAATGCAGTATATTTTAGAAGAAGGGCTGTGTGCGAGTATGTTTTGAACTAACCAATCAGCAGGCGTGTTATGGGTTTGGCATGTGCTGTGGTAATGTATATTTAGAATATACGCAGCCGGGGAGTGTACTATGCTGTAATCGCTGGTGGTGTCGTGTGCGCATGTGCCGGACGCTTATTTCCTAAAATAAATTTAAATAAAATTGTTTTTCACCCCAAAAATGACATTTTTCGAAAAAATGGCACTTAGGTTTTCGATCCGGCAATGCAACAGCTATCGAATCCGATGGTAAGAATATGCTCTTTTGTTAAAATAAAATCAAAAAAGGGTCTTTTTGCCACTAAAATCACATTTTTCGAAAAAATGACACTAAGGTTTTCGACTCTAAAAAAAATCAGCTATCAAATCCGGTAATAACAATATAGCTATGCACAGGTTCTTTTTCACAGCACCGTGTGAATACGTTTTTAAAATTTAAAGAGCTTTCATATACGCCGGCTTCAGATGATCCAAAACCATTGTGTTCGGTTCGTGCTTCAAATTCCTCTTGCGGCACATGTGATGTGACACCGTTTATCAGAGACTTGGGGTGGCTGAGGATTGGTGAACGACGTTTAACACATTTCGTTTCTTTAATAACAAAAGTAATTATAACAAATCAACCTGATTATTTCAAAGTGAAGATTCAACCACGCCGTGATATTCATGATCGTTCTCTAAGGTTAAGTAACTATTCCGCAAGTGTTCCTTTGCACAATTTGTCATGTTTTAAAGCATCCTTTTCATACTTGGCGTCTTATATTCTAAACCATATTCATCATGATTTCTCAGATACACCAAAAAAAGCATTCTTTACTTCCTTTCTAAGTATAGTTTAAAGAAGGCCTTGCAGGGCAATGGACTGGTCAGTGTTGTTGTATTTGATTTTTTCTCTTTCGCTCACTTACATTTATTTTTCATTTGCGGGCAGGATTTAAATCAGCGTGGCTGTTCCTGTCCGATTGACACTTTGTATTATATTATGATCTGTCCGGGATCCACACGACCGAGATTCACCCGATTTCCATGGCGATTCATTGTTGACAACAATGATTCACCATGGAAATAGGGTGAATCCCGGTCGTGTGGATCCCGGACAGATTATAGTATTATATTTTATTTCTTGTACTTATTCCAAAGTGTTCAATAAACATACTACATATACAGGGTGTTTTGCAACCGCGTGTAAGTTTTTTAACCTCAGATTGCCCATCGAAAATGGTAACGATTGGCACAAAATTGTTTAGGTCGAAGTCACCTCGTAAGGAAGTTATAGGGCTTTAAAGTCAGCCATCGGGAGCAGTTTTTCTTAGTTATCTCAGGAACGGATTAACGGATTTGAATGAAATTTGGTGGACACTAGTAGCCAGTGAATATACATCTACATGGGGAATTTCGTTGGATTATGAACACGGAATCCCCAGAAAACGGAGACAACTTTGACATTTTTCTTCCGGAAAATGTTTGAAGGTCACGCGTTTTAAAAATGGTGGTGTCCGTTAGAAAGGGCAATTCAAACTGCAACTTTTACTATACTTGGCATTTTTTGATTTAATGCGTGGTTTTAGAGATATCCGTACCTGAGGTAACTGGAAAATTTTTCAAGGTCACGCATTTTCAAAATGGTGGCGCCTGTTGTAAAGAGCAGCTTAAACTGCAACTTTTACTATTCTTCACATTTTTAAATTTAATGAGTAGTTTTAGAGATATCCAAATAAGAAAAACTGCTCCCTATGCATAATAAAGACAAAAGTTTCAATTTTTTAAAGATAAATATGGTAGGTTTCCATTAAACCGACTATATTACTCGCAAATCAATTGCATTCAAATCAATCTATAATTTTAAGGCAAATAAACTGTTTTTTCAGTGTGGTAAAGCCCTAACTTCCTTAGGAGACGACTTCGACCTAAACAATTTTGTGCCAATCGTCACCATTTTTGATGGGCAATCTAATGTTAAAAAACTTACACGCGGTTGCAAAACACCCTGTATATGGTAACGCTAAAAATGGGGGTTTGTATTTAAATTTTTAAAGTTGATGTACCTATCAAAAAACCACTTTTTCAGGCTCCCAGGACCCTAAAACGTAACGATTAGATGTTTTTGACGATTCGATTTTTCGATCGATTTTATATGTATTAACTTGCTGCGCTAAAGTGTATAAGTTAAAAATAAGATGAGGGCATCATACATCATGATGACTTAGGCTGGGATTTAGGTTCGAGAGTGAGGGTAGGGGAAAGTCGAGTAAGTTGACGAAGGTGAGCAAAACATTTTTTTTGATAATGTAAGAGTAAGACTATAGATTTGAGATTGCAAGTATATACTACACTTATGTTATTAAGGTATAAAATAGAATATTTACTCTTTCGAAAAAGTTTTTATTATGTAAGAAAAAGTCGAAAAATGAATTATGGTCAAAGTTCGTCGTCTTACCCGCGATGCCGTGTAAGATGGCGAATATAATCTTTTTAACACAAATCGCATTTGGACATTTTCCGGTAATCATAATTGCCGTACCATGCCAAAATCACAAATAAACAGACATGACATATTGAATCCAATTTTCCTTTGAGGAATATCATGGTTTTCTTCCTCAAAACTTCCTTACATAGTGTTACTAATTCATCTCTCATGCGATAGCGTCAAAAAATAAAATGGAGGGCATGTAGTACCCCTCGTAATACCCTACTATTCTGCCGTGCTAAGCCTAAAAGGCGTATCTACAGTTTTGGCGGAAAATGAGTTTACACCGGAATGTTGTTTAGAATGTCTTAAACTACCCTGACAAGAATTTTTGTTGACATCCAATCACTATTTTAGTCAAAATTCGCGAATGAATTGAGCCAATATGCATTGGGTCTTATGTGTTTTAAAATATAAAATCGTCAAAATCTCGTTTCCATCGAAACTGTAGATACGCTTTTTCGGCTTAGCACGGCAGTATTTAAGCTGCACAAACTCAATTCACCGGCGTCATATAAAAAAAAATATATAATAAAAAACTGGAAAACAAAGATTTAGTTTAGAAAATGCGACGAGCGTGAGAAACCTTCAGGACGATCGGTTTTTTACTTGCAGAGGTAAAACCTCCCCTTTTGGGTCATACTCAGCCCCACACCCAAAGTGTTAAACGTCTACTAAATTAATACATTTTAGGCGTAATTTTTCAAATATTCTACAGGCGGAAGCGGATTGTGCCCGACTGCCCGCTATAGGTACAGTCGAGAAAGTAAGTCATGCACCCAACTCTTGAGCGTTACGCCCAGAATTTAGAAAACCAGCCTTCCATAGTGGTGCATTTCCGTGTCATTAGAACCAGCACCAATTAGGGGTTGTATTGCTGGGTCAAAAAACGTAGGACTGTAAGCCGGTTAAGAATTATTCGCTCAAGAATTTGGCATAAAGTGCATTATTTACTTTTTCGACTGTTCTATGCTGGTAAAAAGTGAATATCCACAAAATTAGTAGATTTTTGGGCCTCAATGGGCCTCAATACAGGGTGGTTACTTTTTCACTGCTCACCATGAGATCTCCTAAACAGCAAACAGTAAGTAATACGGAGTCGGTTAAATTCTTCTTCTTAGCGATTAAAAATCTGAAGAGAATTACTCTCGGAATTACCCGATATCGTGTCTCTTCCTGGAGTTATCTCGAAAAATCTGCGATTTAAAAAAAAATTCTCTTTCTAACGATTGATGCTATTCTAAATGAAACTTGGAGCTTTAGTATTTTTGACAGTTGTTAATCGAATGGCATCGACAATAAATTTTGTAGGCCTTTATGGCCGCCATATTATATTGAATTTTAATACCATCGGATACAGAAACAAATTGGTTTTTCTAAAATATAATCAACATGGACTTTTTCGAAAAAGTATGAGTAATTTATAAAATCAAAAAAATACAAAAAATGCACCAACTTTTTCAATCTCTTTTGATGTGAAAAACAATTGAATTGTAAACGATAGTAAAACAGGTATTGAGGTCGTATATGACTCAAAACTGACATTGTCTTTTAAAAAAGTTCATGTTGGTTACATTTTTGAAAAGTAAATTTTTTGTGTCAACATGGAGGCCGCAATAGGTAGAATCTCGAAGGCCTAGAAAATTTATGTCAATGCATAAATCGTTAGGCCAAATTGCACCGCTTTCCCTTAACTTTAAGTGACCCTTAAAAACTGTGGAAACGATTGTCTCAATAATTGTCTCCAAGGCTTTTAAGGGTCACTTAAAGAGAGAGAGCCACTGAGACTCCAAAATTTCCTGATGTTTTTTGACATTTTTACGACTGATTTGCACGGCAATAAATCAAGAGTAAATGTCAAAAACATCCCTATACTGTGATGTAAAAAAAAGTTATCCGGAGTATGAAGAAGCAAAAAAGAAAGTTATATTACATGCATGATACTTCGTTCAAAATTTGTCGAGGATGAAAGCTATTAATGGAATTATCTAAGTTTTATGCTTTTAAGTGATGGTTAAATTTAAAATTTAATAGAAGTTAATAACACCATAGTGGTGAAACTAAAGTGATAATGGACAGCTAAAGTAGTAGCAATTATTATGACGCACTGACGCAGTGTTGAAAGTGCGATTGGTGAGGGGTCAGGTCAACCTATTGTTGGCAAGTCTTCAGTGCCATGATCAATGGTAATGCAATGCCTATACCGTGATGTCTCACTTATCTCATCCACACCCAACATTATATAATATCACTGTTGAAGTGAACTCAAACGCTATATAAAACTGATTTGTTGTAATGTAATTATTCTAAAGCCCTTTTCTTTTTCAGGTACGTATCAGCAGATCTGCCAAAGAAGTGACACGTTGCAAATTAAATCCTCGTCCTGGCATATGGGCGTCTTCTGGCGTCTGCCAAAGTCCCATAAGAGGAGCGAAACTGCAGGAAAGAGGCATTAAAAATTCATGCATTTTCTATTTCTATATCGGTTGCAATGTCCTTATAGGAAGACCATCTGGAAATAAGTTATGAAAAGCATTTCTACTAAAATGTGAAATTAATTTCCGAGCCTTTGTGCTTTTCCCGACAATAAAGTGGTCAAGAAAATGACATTAAATGCCTCCTGCAGGAACAAATAAAAATCCCGGTAGACCGTAAAAGGCGAGGCCCGTGGCTTTCGCTGCTCAAAAGTGGTGTTCAAAAGAAGCGACATTGTACCGGTGCTGCAGGAAGTTTTACGAGTCTTTTGTGTTTTAACAGCAGGAACGCAACGTAAATTTAGCGCCCTAGTTACTTGAGCTTAATGGAATTTACGGTGAGTTTAATTAATGATTTTATTACGTTTAAGGATTTCTACCGGTAATCGGTTCCTAAAGAAATCAAAATCAAGATAACTTCTAAGTAGGGCGATTATTTAATTAATCAAGCTTTGGGGTCTAGGACACCACCAGCTTAATTTATTGCTCAGCTGACAAATTTTGTGTTCTAAAATTCGGTCATTAAACAATTACCCGTGAATTATTGCAATCGAATGGGAAAGTAATAATCTGATCTGCAAAAGCAGGCTGACACCTATGCACGTGAAGTTTCGTAATATGTAATACTGTTTCCACAAGTTCTTTTTTTCGAGGCTCGCACACGTTCGACCTTCGTTATGTACAGGAACTGGATTGTTTCCACGTAATATACAAACTATATGGTAGAATGTGTTTCTCTTATTACAGTTTGATTAATAATAATCATTATTGAACGACCTGCAATGGAATGTTCAATGCCCACATCAACTGTAGCTTGAGATAGCAATTAAACTGCATACATGGTGTTTCATTGCTTATTAGCGTGTGAAGTGTGGCATGAATTCTAGGCCTGGGGTATATGGGGGTTTTGCAAAAGATACATTTCAGGGATGAGATTCATAAAGAAAATGTTTATTAATAATTTGTCACTAAATATTAAACTGTAAACTATGTTTGCTTGCTATAAAATATATAAATCCAGAGACTGGCCACTCTCGGAAATCAGGGCAAATTTCAGTCATATTCTAACGGACACAGGGTCAGTGTGAGTCAGGATTTTTAAGTGTTGTGGAACATTCGGTTTTAAGAGATGTCAGTGGAAAGAAAAAGTAACAATGGAGGTAGGTTTGGAATCCTTATTGTTGTAAATTGTTTGTGCTTTTTAATTGACAAGAATTTTGACGTATATGGATATGGAAGCCACAACTAAAGGCAAAAAGCCTAATTCATGCTGCCCCTATGTCAGTTATCGAATCATCGAGAGATTTTGGAATACAATTCAAGTTAGACATGTTGAAATTTTAATTAAGAGATTAAAAGAAAAAGCATAAGGATTGTGATTGATAATACATATACCTACGCATTATAATAATAGTAAAATATGTTTGCCCTACTTTAAGTGCTTTTTTTAGTGTATACAGAGCGTTTCAATGAAAAGGAGCCACCCAAAATATTTCGTATACCAAATAAAATACGACTCGGACAAGTCGATTTAAATCAATGCTTGGCGAAATTTCGAAACTCACCCCATAACCCCCACCAACCCCCACTTCAAAATTTTAAATAACAACCTCCCACTCGTTCAAAAGTTACATTGTTACTGGTTCCGGGCCTAGAAATCCTTCAAGCTTAGGCTGTAACTTTTGAACGAATAAATGGATTTAAAAAATGCTTGCATTAGTTTACAGATAATTTCAAACTCTTTCAAATGATGATTAGTGATTACAAAGGGCCCTAATGTAAGTAATTTAAAATTTGACCACAGAGGGCGCTGGAGTTGAACAAATATCAAAAAATATTAAAGCGTTGGATTGGCAATGAAATGTCATTTAAAATTTTGAAGTGGGGATTAAGGTGTGAATTTTTAAGTGTCGTCCTCCAAATAAAAATTCATATTTCATTGGAACGCTCTGTATAATATTATTGTAATCACCGGGAGGCAATTGAAAAAAAAAAAGATTCATTATTAAAATACATTATTGCAGCTGATGACAAAATTAAATACCTAATCGATTTTTCTCAGGGAAGGCAGGGTCCATCTTTTGTTAGATGTTCAAACTTTCGAGAAAAAATTTTTTATTCTAAAAACACCAACCTACAAAAATCATTTTGAAAATGAATGAAAAATGATGATGGTACGGTTCATTTTTCGAAGCTCACCATTGGGATCTCCGAAACGGTAAAAGATACGGGGTCGGTTAAATTAGAGAAAAGTTGCGCTATTTCTTGGCGATTGAGAATCTGAATAGAATCCCCCGATATTTTGATTCGTTCCTGAGTTATCACAAAAAATCTGAAAATTGCCAAATTAAAGAAAAAATAATATCTTCCTAACGATTGGTGTTATTTAAATGAAACTTGGAACTTTTATATTTTGACAGCTGTCAATTGAATGGCATCGTCACATATTATCTAGGCCTTCTAGATTTTGAACGGGCGCCATATTGAATTTTAACACCGCCGGATAAACAGAAAAATTAGCTTCTCAAAAATGTAACCGACAGACATTTTTGAAAGTCACACGACCTCAAGACGTATTTTATTACCGTTGAATTCAATTGTTTTCACATTTTATAAGATATTGAAGAAGTTGGTGCACTTTTTTGCAATTGTTTTTCATCTAAGTTTAGGCTGATTTTACAAATTATTCATACCAACTTTCAAATTCTGACATCTGTCAAAAAAGTTCATGTTGACTACATTTTTGAAAAGACAATTTTTTTGTGTATTTGAGGGTGTCAAAATTCAATACGGTGGCCATCAAAAGTTGACTTTCGTTATTCAAAATCTAGAAGGCCTAGAAAATTTCTGTCGATGCCATTCAATTGACAGCTGTCAAAATATAAAAGTTCCAAGTTTCATTTAAATAACATCAAACGTTAGGAATATATAAATTTTTCTTCAAATTGGCAACTTTCTGATTTTTTGTGATAACTCAGGAACGAATCAAAATATCGGGGAATTCTCTTCAGATTCTTAATCACCAAGAGATAGTGCCCCTTTTCTCCAATTTAAACTACTCTCCATCTATCATGGTTTCCGAGGATACTAATGGTGAGCATCGAAAAATTTACCACCCTGTATAAAAGTTTTTGATCCGCATTTTTCAAATTCCACTTATTCTCAGTTTAAACAATAGACTCACTGCATTTTTTTGGACTGTTTGATGGGAAAGCAGCTCCTTCCGGGGAAAATCTATCAATATTTTATTACTTTAATGGAAAGAAATGATAAAAGGGAACATTTTGATATCCGCGATTGACGCTTTGCACTTTTTTTTTGAACGCGCTTATTGTTGTCGGCAGAGCTGGGAGTAACTTTAGAAAAAAGTTACTTTTATGTAACTAGTTACAAAAAGTAACTAAGTTACTTAGTAACTAGTTACTTTTTTTCTCCCTGCGAAAAGTAACTATATCTAGTTACTTTACTGAAGTGACTTGTAACTAGTTACTTTTGGTAAGTATCTAAAGACATAAAAAAGTAACTAGTTACTTTTCATGTATCTAGTTACTTTTCATGTATTTAGTTACTTTCCAACGTAACAATAAGATACTTTTACAATAATATCAACAATTTTCAGAAAAGTTGTATTTCTATAGGCTGGGTAAAACAGAATTTTTTGATGCCATAATTCATCTGCCCATTGACATTTTCTTTTTATTTACTTTTGAGATTTTGACAGATTGTGAGGTAAGAGAAAATTTGATAGAAATGAGAAATCAAAAAATGAAATTGCTCAGGTAAATTTGCATCAAAACAACTAACTTTTGTGGTGTTTTTGCGTTTTTCGAAAATCTCAATATTTCACCGATTTCTTCGATATTTTTGAAAATCTAGGGTGGCCGTGACTGCACTTCCGGTCAAGTATGATACATGTTTCTAACTCAGAAAAAAATTGTACATTCCGAATCCGTTGAGAAAAAGGTGTCATTCCACTTGAAAAAACAAAGTTACGATCATTTCCGGTTGAACCGGAAGTGGAAAACATTCCCTTAATATACGCGCAAGTGTCCCCCCCCCATGCGGGATTGGCCAGCTTTTATTTCGATTCAATATTTAACTTTCTTTATTACATCCAAAGATATTCAAGAGGTGGGAAGTTTTAAAAAACCCTGTATGGGCTGTATGTACATACCATGATCATCAAGATTTATAATTTTAGTGGACCATGATCTTTATTCTTTGGTTAGTAACGCAACGCAATGAAACTGGCTTGCTCTAATTTATCCTAAATCTAGATGCACCTATTGGTACAAAAGAATTTTAATGGTACAACATACAAAGCGCAAAATGAGTAGCTATTAGCTAGCTACAGATTTTAAAAAATTATCCTCCTCCGAAATTGTCGAGGTATTTAATTAAATTTAAACTCAATCCCAACCGTTTCTATAACATTAATGAAAGTAACTAAAATACGCCAAAAGTAACTAAAATACTGTATCTAGTTACTTACAGAAGTATTTAGTTACTTTTTAAAAGTATCTAGATACCAAAAGTAACTAAGATACTATATCTAGTTACTAAGTTCTTTTTTCAGTAAAGTACCTAGTTACTTCAGTAACTTAAGTTACTTTTATGAAAAGTAACTTGAAAAGTATCTAGTTACTATTTCAAAGTAACTTTCCCAGCTCTGGTTGTCGGCAACCCAACAATCCGACCTTCGATGTTTTTGCCAACTGCGAATCCTTAACTTTGCTGGTGCAAAATAGTACCTGCTGATGTTACTTTATCAAGAAACTCTTAAATTTTGCACATCACTTCGGGATTAGTTAAAATGTTTTTGAGTTCATACCTCGTTTTTTCAAAATAATTATTTCCGGAACAATTTGATTTTAATAATAATAATAATAATGTTTATTTACGCCAAGGCAGTTTAAAGTATTTACAAATTAACATGTTAAAAATCGAGAGTAGTCACAATTTACATTTTTAAAAATATTTTCACTGAGCGTAAAAAACAAGAAAACCTTCCACAAAGAAAATCCAATTGAGTACAATAAATGTTGCATAACCCTATCAATTGCCGAAAATTTTCCGTAATTAGTTCTTCTAGTCCGAGTTTCGAATAATTGAAAGTTTCTGGTAGTACGAGATAGAATACGAAATTTCAATAACAATAAAATATCGGGTGCATCAATCACTGAGCTAATTAGTTTGTACATAAATCTTAGCTGATAAAACATAACACGATCATGCAATGGCGTCACACCGAGATATAAAATCGTATCCTTAGTCTCCAGAATGAAGACATTCTTAAGATTAAGCTTATAATTTACATACTTAATATAGGTACTTCCTTTGCACATTTTCAAATCTATTCATGGCGCCCATATTATCGAACAATATTCCAATACAGACCTAACCATTGAACAATATTAATACATTAATAGCTCTAACAGAATCAAAATCCCTTGTATATGGTTTGATACAACTCAGTCATAGTGAGCAGCAAAAGATATCAGTATCAACGTAAACACCAAGATCCTTAACTGACTTAACAATCTGAAGATCAACAGAAAAGAGAGCATAATTAGGACATACTAAAAATATTTTCCTCGAAAACTGCATAATATAACATTTACTTAAGTTGAGACTCATAGTCATATCATTTACAAAGCACCACTGAGCAAGGACATCAACATCATGTTGAAGCTCCCGCAAGTCAGAATGAAATTTAATTTTTTTAAATATCTTTAAGTCATCAGCGAATAACAAATATTTACACAAAAAGTTCTCACCAGTATCATTGACAAATATTGAGAATAGAATTGGACCAATAGTGGAGCTCTGCGGGACGCCAGAGGGCACATCGTTCAGGAGATTATTTTATACATTAAAGGAGGATGCAACTCAAGAAATCGATGTTGAGGTTATGGCTGATTCTAGTATCAGGGGAGCGTGTGAGTCGAATGGTGTTATCAGAATTTAACAATTCTTTACCGTTTTGAAGATATTCGTTAAAAAAAGAGAGAAAGATGACGTCATCTTTCCCAAAATCATCGGTAACTTCGATTCTGTTTGTGGAAGCATTAAATTGTATTGTTGGTGGCAGTGGTTTTCTGTGTCTAATACGACGTCTCAACTTTGTAGACGTCCAGGGCGATTATGTCAATTGTCAAAGCGACTCTTTGACATTTGGTATGTAAGCAATAATTAAGAATTTTCTATTTTCACTCTTCAGTGAAAGTTAAAGTTTGTAAAGTTCCTATTCCTAATATTCTACCTCAAGCGCAATCATGGCTTATAAGCCAGCGATGAAGATAATGACGAGGGAGTTCAAGTCTTCAACCCGATGCTATCTCCAGAGGCTACCACCCAGATAAGTAGTAGTTCATCATGATTATGTAATTTAAACTGGTGTAGATGTGGGTTTTATAAGATAATGTTGCTAAAGGAAGAATGTTTTTGTTGCAGGGAATCGACTTTAATTTCAGAACTGGTAGAAAAAGGCAACGAATGTGTTGTGCAACATTCTTCTTTTTACAGTGTTGTATTGGATGCGAATGTCTTAAGAGTTGCCAAGCAGCAGGCCTTATACTCATGGCAAAAGACAATCCAGAGAAAATGGCTGTTTTGAAGTCTTCATCGAATCGGGTTTGGTGTTTTATTTGCTTATAAACAGTTTATTTTTTGAGTTGATGCTTTTCAATCTTTAGGCAAGTTCCAAAGAAGAGTTGTTTCAGCATGTGTTGTGTGTTATAAATAAGAGAACAATTGAACAATGGAGTTTATAGTGGATTTAAAGCAGCTGCAAGGATTTGATTTGAAGTATTTCGATTAATTATTGTAGTAAGTAACTGTTTTTCAGAACATTATGATTGTGGACTAGCTTATTGTACTTAGTTTGTGGAATAAAATGAAATTACTAAAATACTGGATTGTTTCATTTGTTGCCAGTTGCCATATAATAATTGACATAATTTCTTTCAAATCTCCGGAACTCCATGTCATAATAAAACGCGCGAAATTTTTGTGTTTAATCAAATTGCGCATGCGATGCAGTCTGAGCATGTGCACCTAAGTTTCGGTTTGATTATCTTCTTAATTATTACGCATAAATTTATACCTATACCTACCTATAGGTACTATTGTAATCGGCTGCTACATATATGATTATGAATTATTTCATCGTCATTTTATACCTGGTAAAATCTACGTGTGCTGTTTATGAACATAGCTCGTGGACCGTGGATTGAATCTTTCCTGACCTTGAACGTTGGGGTAAATTTTGAGGCTCGTAATCTGGGCTTCTCCAGCTGTATTTTTGTTAAAATATATTAATGAAACGGGGTACCTAAGTATATATGTATTGTGGAAGTGGTGGTGTGCTGTCGAGTTTTATAGTAGAAACATTTTTGATAATTTTTTATTAATGCCGAAATATGCCATGATGATGCCATGGATCATGCTGAAGAATTGCGGTTGCGGTGGAAGTTTCTGAATAAACAAAGGTGGTGAAAGATGTTTGAAACGCTTCTTATTGTCTCAAAATGTCCTTGTGTGATTTTTTTAAATATTAATTTATGCATCAATACTATTTGCCGTCAAACATAACCTTAAAAAATGGCTTGGCATAATTTTGAGAGATGTACCCCTAATCACGAACTGTTGCCAACATGACGAATAATCATGTCGTAATTGATGCAATTTTAAGATCTAGATGCCTGGAATTCGAGAATCCTTAATTTTCAAATAATTCTGAAAATAGAGGTTTTTTCAACATTTTAATGTCACCATTAGATTCAGGAGACTAAAATTGACCAGAAACTGAGGTAAGCCAAAAGTCGAATTTTTGAGTTGAATCCTCCTTTAAGTATTGAACCAATCCAAAGCAGCATTTAGTATACTAGAAACCAATCAATTCCTGATTACAGTGATAATACTACAACGTCAACTTGACATTACTTACTCAATAGTTTAATTTATAAAATAATCTGCAAAATACGATTTCTAGTCTCTTAGTTGCCTTGTTGAGTCCTCATAGATGCGCTACTTGACAAATGGTAGATTTTTTTCGGCCAAAGAAGACTCGAGCAAGCTCTGGTCCTCTTTTTAGCCTAAAAAAATCTACCATTTTGACTCGTAGTTGACAAGCATTGTGACATGCACTCGACAATTGTCGGCCGGATGGAAAATTGTCGACTCGCACTCGACAATTGTCTACCCGAACGACAATTGTCGACCCGTTGGACAATTGTCGATTGCGAGTCGACAATTTTGGATTAAAAGCACATGTGGGCCCTCTACGCCTTCGTAATATCTAGATTTTTTTTAATGGCTACCTGGGGGGGATTTCACAGTCGGCAGTGGTGTATAAATTTTCGGCAGTGTTAGTGGGAAATGTTAGGCAGTGGTTGCAAAAATTGAGCAAATTCGACAGTGGTCTATGAATTTTAGGCTGTCGGGGACTTCACAGTCGGCAGTGGTGGACAAATTTTTGGGGTGTGAAATGCCCCCCATGGCTACCATTGTTTATAATTCACCCTTTGGTACCGAATATTTTTGTCACCACCAGAATTGTCACGCTCAGGCAGTATTGTCATTTTGAGAGATTCAATTTAATTATTTAAGCCGTTTTTTAGCGATGAAATAGTTTCAAAAAAGCAATCGTTTCAAAACTTGTCATTTTAGCGTTGCATGCATTAATGACGTGATCGCGAAATAGTTTTAAACCGATTCGATAAGTTTTGAAGCGTCCTCCAGAGGACTGTTTGAAGTGTATTTGAAGGGTGGGAAGCGAATGGGGGCAAAAGAGCAGTTTTTGAGGTTACGTACATCACGATTCAGGTACATACAATTTCATGTAATTTTAACTGTTGATGTAGAGACAACTGAAATTTTTCAAGGTACCTAATTGATCTAATAATAATTACTGCTATAACAATAACGATATTTTGTTATGTTGGAAAGCAAGAATGTGTGCAGAGTATCTAAATATTGTGTAAAAGCAGTTGGAAGGTCCAAAGAGAAAAAATAGTTTAAAATTATATAGATTAAAAATTGCAGAACTATTTATTATCAACATAACCTAACCTCTAGCCACAGCTGATCACCTGTCAATTCGGTTTCAAAACATGTTATTTTTGCGCCAGATTATTTAAATGACGCCATCGACAAAACGGTTCAAAAGCAAGCACGAATACGCTGCAACGCTAAAAATCTGCTTTAATTTGCAAATAAATTATAAGGGAGTCCAAAAAAATAGCAATATGTACTAGAGGTTTTAAGTGCCATTTAATCTTTCTTCTGATTATTGGCCTCGCATTGCTCAGGCAATAAACTTTCACACTCGGGATTATTATGATTCACTTCAGATCCTTGATATACAAAATAGTATATTATGTTATTAGGAGTAAAAATGATACTTTGTGTGGCAAAGCTGGATGTTTGTCTGACGAGCGCAGCGAGGCAGACAAATCCAGCTGCGCCACACAAAGACATTTTTACTCCGAATAGCATATGCTATTTTTTCTTCAAACGCATGAAATTCATGAAAAGTTAATTTTTTGATTGAATTATTTCGAAAATCTATAAGAGTAGTTTGCCCTGGGATGCGGTTACCATGGTTTCAAACTTTCAATGTTATAAACAAAATTGCCCCTGAAGTTTGAAAAATTGTTCATATTTCTTAAATTTGCTGGCAATTTGTAAGTATTCTTACTTCCAGTAGTTTTCTTGTTTGAAACGATGTTGTTCTTTATAGATTTTATTATGTCGGAGTTGACATTTGATGAATTTATGCAATGTACGCCACCGGAGGTAGCTGAAGCCGCCAAAACAGCCGTAGATGATTTAGTGCCGACGAAATCGAGCAGCATTTACGAGGCAGCTTACCGAAGATTCATAAAGTGGACTGAGAAGAAAAACGTCACTAATTACTCCAAAAATGTCCTGTTGGCATATTTTTTGGAACTGGCCAAGGAAATGAAGATGAAGTGCCCTACAATGTGGTCACACTATTCCATGATCAAATCAATGCTGAATATCAAAAACGGATTGGATATTAGTAAATACGTGAAACTGCGTGCGTTTTTAAAGAAGCAAAGCGTAGGCTATATCCCGAAAAAATCAAAAGTTTTCACGAAGACGCAGTTCGAAAAATTTCTGTGTGAAGCTGACGATAAACAGTATTTGGGAATGAAGGTTTGAGTATACCTACCTACCTGTATTATAAAATTCCATAATAATTGTTTTATTCAGATTGTTCTGCTAATTGGCATATCCGGGGCATGTCGATATGCGATGAAATGGTTAAAATGAAGATTGACGATATAGAAAACTTAGGATCCTTACTTCTCATAAAGATTCCTGATAGTAAAACGAATAAGCCAAGATCATTTACAATTGTCGGAGAGATGTTTATAAACATTTTCAAAAAATATGCTTCTTTGCGACCAAATGGATTCGACCTCGGATTCGACGAACAACGATTTTTCTTGAAATATGCGAATGGAAAGTGCACTCGATCAGTGATGGGGATACACAAAATTGGCGCCGTACCCAAAGAAGTAGCGTCTTATTTGGCTCACGTTTCTAATAAATAAATCCTTTGAAACAGGTGTATGTCCACAAATCTTCAAGGAAGCTGTCATAAAACCCCTATTTAAAGCTGGTGATAAGCGGGATGTAACCAACTACAGACCGATTTCGCTGATTACAAATTTCGCTAAGACTTTTGAGAGGATATTAAAAACCAGAATGACAAATTTTTTGACAAAGTACAAGGTTCTCTCGGAACAACAATACGGATTCAGGCAGGGGAGATCGACGGATGATGCTATTGTTCATCTCACAACTAACATTTATAAAGCATTGAATAACAGAGAACCATCAATGGCGGTTTTCGTCGATCTCGCCAAAGCATTTGATACAGTCGATCACGCTCAGTTGTTGGACGTATTGGAGAGTATTGGATTTAGGGGAACGCTACATAATTTAATGAGATCATATTTGGAGCATAGAACGCAGAGGGTTGCTATTGGGGAAACATACAGTGAGTGTAAAATTGTGACATGCGGCGTACCACAAGGTACAGTTTTAGGACCGATTTTATTCAACATCTATTTGCATGACCTAGAGGCCTGCACGGGCCGATTTTTAGGGGCCCGGCCCGGCCCGTTACTCAGAAGTCACAGCCCGGTATGACCCGATCTGAATTACTTACATATTGTGTCAGGCCCGGCCCGGCCCGGCCCGACTGATATATGGGCCCGGCAATGGCCCGGCCCGGCCCGGCAGCTTGTATGTATGCAGAAAAATTAGGCGTTCCTTAAAAGTGTTTACGATATTTTATACTCACCTTCATGATAACTTTAGTTTCAGAATCCAGAATATATTTTTTACATTACCATATTTCAAAATCTGAAAGTTGAATCCTGAGTCAAAACTGATTAAAGCGTAACGTAATATAATTTAGGATTCATTGTTGTTATCTAGAAACTTGAAACCTGCGAGCCGACATCAGTAAATGCAACTCTGCGAAATCTCAGATCGACGTTTTTGATCAACAATTTGCCGTTTAAATGATCGTATATTTTAACCAAATATATATTATTTCGAAAACGAGATTTGATTCGAATAATTTGCAATCGCAATCATTTTGGGCCCGGACCGGCCCGTTTCGATTCATATGCGGGCCCGGCCCGGCCCATGTCCACGATATTAATCGACAATATTAGACCCGGCCCGACCCGGCCCGTATGCGGGCCCGGGCCGGGCCGGGCTTTTTCCGGGCCAGCCCGGCCCGTGCAGGCCTCTAGCATGACCTCTATAAAATTGAGACAACAGGGGATATTATAAGTTTCGCAGATGACACAGCAATATTTTTCAAAGATAGCAATTGGAACAGCTTAAAAAACCAAGCTGAAAAAGAAATGGTAACGGTTATGCATTACTTTAATAGTAAGAGCCTGACAGTTAATGTCGACAAGACTTATTACGTGCCATTCGCGTCATATTCCAAAAGCTTGCCTTCATACTTGTCGTTATCAATAGAGGATGTGTGTATGAATACGAGCATCACAAGCGCGTCGAATGTGAAGTATCTTGGTGTCTATATAGATAACCATTTACGATGGGACATACACATAAATTACACAGTGAAAAAATTGCGGTCCATATTATATAAATTCAAATGTTTTAAAGAAATTTTTTCACTGCAGCAACTGCTGACGCTTTACTATGCGCTTGTAGAGCCTCATCTCAGATATGGGATCATAGCTTGGGGGGGGACAACCAACAATTATTTAGATAATCTGCAGAAAATTCAAAAATGGTTTTTAAAGGTTATTTATAATAGAGAGTATACCTACCCTTCAGAGAACCTCTTCAATGAGGCCAAAGTATTCGATTTGAGGCAGATCTTTATGTACATCGTGCTTGTGAGGAAATTTCTACATAGAAATAGCGATTTGAGATTACAGCACGCGTACCACACAAGGTCTAAAGAAAATGCAACTCAAGTACCTAAACCAGACAAGACAATAACTCAGAGGAGCTATTATTATCTAGGGCCAAAATTATTTAATCTAATACCCCCTGAGATCAAAAATGTGAATGCAGTGAGTACATTTCAGTTTAAAATTAAAAAGTGGATAGAAAATAAGACCCGCAGCTACGTACACAAGTTGATTGACCCAAAAAGTTATTATTAATATATAGGAATATTTGCATTAGTTAACTGTTATAATTTATAATATATAGGATTGAAGTAATATACCTACACAAATTACTATAACATTTATTTATTTATTTCATAAAGTGTATTATATAGTTTGTTACTCCTACTGACAAGTCCTAGGACTTTTAGAGTAGTCGTATTATTTATTTATGTATTGGCCAGATGTATAATTTGCATAATGTAATCACCTAACCGTAAATAAATATTATTATTATTATTATTATATTATTTGAAATTGCCGAATCCAAATGAATATACGGGGCACTGCCTAAGAAGAACTTCGGCTAAATTGCTTGTAGATGGGGGAGGCGACATCACGTCTTTAAAGCGGCATGGTGGCTGGCGATCTAGCAATGTTGCTGAAGGCTACATTGAGGAATCTCTTACAAACAAAAACGATACTGCAATGAAAATTTTGTCACCAATTCCAAACGTCCCGGTTAGCAGCAGAATGGACGCTCCATTGTATGCGGCAGCCGAAGCTTCAATGAGAAGAGATTCTTCGATAAGCGCCGATGTGAGCTCAACGTTAACATCCAGTGACTTTAATTTCCAAAATGCTTGTTATTAGCAACTGTACTTTTAACTTAAAGTTTGTAAATGAAAAATAAAATTGACTTTCTTGTTCTTTAAAAGGCTAGGGAATGTTTTATATGAGGAAGGAAATAAGCAATGAAAGTATTGCTTTGTTAAATTTTATTTTTACTCCGGCGGCAGACAAAATTATTTTCCGCCGCCGGAGTAAAAAGACACACTTCGTCGCCATGGCATAGAAATGTCAGTTTAACATTATCAAAAATGTCATTAAAGTGCACTATTTTTGACGTTTGAAGAAAAATATTATCACAAATGGAGGATAACAGTTGATTTTCTTTTTTATCAATGTGCCAATTTAAATTGTTACTACAATAAATCAATATAATTATAAACTCGCCGATAATCGAGCAATATGTCATGGTAGGTAATGGACATGAACATGAAGTAAACCTCTTAATATTTAATTATTCGCAAAAGTAGGTAGGCTCAAAGCAGCCTTTGCCAATAAAGCGTGCAACGTACAAGACCATTAGCGATTCATTTGCGGAAGTTCAAATGTTAATGTTGCACTTAACAACCCGCTTTCTGTGGGAATGATTAAAACAAATAGACTTGTCCCTAAAGGCGAAGAAACGCAAAAATATGTCTCATTAGCAAATCGGTAATAACAGAAATCGCAAGAAAATAAAAAATAATTGACGGCAGAATCAGATCATTATGTCTTTTATCACAACTGGGTGTGTAATTTATAATCTAACTTTTTATTTTCTACTCCTGACAATTAACGAAAGATTTATCTCTAATAGATATCATCAAAGGTTTTGAGTATTTGAAAAACGAGAAATGGATGGATATTTATGTGGGAGCTTGGACAAAGTAAGGAGAAACTTAATGATAACGGCGGGATTATCTCCAATAATAATTCAATAAATTATAATATTCCAGGGATTGTAATGTAAATTTATTAAAATATTCGTAAACTCGTCGTAAAAGCTATAAATTTGTTTAATTCATAAATTGTTTTGTTTCTAATCACTGCCAGTGCGGAAATTAAACAAATCATATTTTTTGATAATATATTTCTTAATTTGTGAATGGAAATTAGCAAGTTGTTTGGATAATGTCAAGAGAAATGCCCTCTAATAAACCCCAGGAGGTCTGTCACAGGTGTTTTGTCTGAGGTCAACAAGTCAGAATGTTGTACACTTACAGAGAGTAGGGAATAGGTAGAGGACCCACTATACAGTCTTAGTTATCAACAAAAGAACACATTGAGCACCAGGGGGCGCCAGGGAAAATCCTGGCGTTTCCCTGGCGGGCAATGTTCGTACTACTCCAAATTACAGGGAGGCTCCGGATGTTGCAACCACGGTGCTGCCATATCATGGTCAATAGCGTAATTAAAACCAACGAAATCCAAACAAAAATCAGGCTATTTTTAGCACGCGCTCTGACATCGGGCATCGGGGCTGTTTTGATCGAGGTCATTGCCAACGAGTTGCCGCCCGCTCCGCTGAGTGTTATTGTTTATTGTTTTCATAACAAAAGGGTCGCATAAAAAATGATACATTTTTGGCTTACGTTCTTGTTATTTAAGTCCATTATTTTGTGTTCTCTTTGTTCCGTCTTCAGCAGTGTGGGTTTATTCCGGTTTATCGTTTATCAGCGTTCGTAACTCCTATTTTAACTTCCACGCTTCGCGAAGTAAGTTAATAAAATCGATCGAAAAATCCAATCGCCAAAAACAGCAAATCTGCGTTTCAGGGTCCTGGGAATCCGAAAAAGTGGTTTTTGAAAAATTTTGTGTGAGAATATTTAGTTTATTTAACGACATTAATTTTGGATAAAACTTCGCAAGTTCAGTACAGTACAATTGGCCATTACGGTATGTCACAAATTTCTTTATCAGTATTATAATTCGAATTCGAAAAATAATCAAAGATTGACATCCATCGTTTTGTTTTAACTTCTACGTATGAGGCGCCATTTGTTCCTTAATTAATAATTGTCTATTTATATATATTGTGAAAATATAAGGAGCGCGCAAAATATAAATATACGTTCTTTTAATATATTTATTGATTTTCCATTTATATGTTTTTGGAAGTTAATATTTATATAATGTTTCTGGAATATATTTTATTTCCCTCGGAATTTATATTTAAAGGTTCAGACTTTCGTACTATATTTATAATGCACATTTCCGATATAAATATTTTACTTTCCGTTCTAATTATATTGAAACAGAAGACGTTGGAAAAGGGATGGAGATAAACGAAACCACAGGTATCATCGACCAACGACCAACCCACCGACCAACGCAAAGACTAACTTCAGAGTTGTTGAGGTCGCAACCGCGTGGTGCACACGTGTGATCATGATACTTAAGACCATACGGTCTTAGTATCATGCTCTGAAGTTAGTCTTTGCGATCGTCGGTGGGTTGGTCGTTGACCGATGATTGGTTTCGTTTATCTCCATCCCTTTTCCATCGTCTTCTGTTTCAATATAATTAGAACGAAAAATAAAATATTTACATCGGAAATGTGCATTATAAATATAGTATGAAAGTCTGAACCTTTAAATATAAATTCCGAGGGAAATAAAATATATTCCAGAAACATTATACCTATAAATATTAACTTCCAAAAATATATAAATGGAAAATCAATAAATATATTAAAAGAACGTATATTTATATTTTGCGCGCTCCTTATATTTTCACAATATATATAAATAGACAATTATTAATTAAGGAACAAATGGCGCCTCATATCTACGCTTCGCGAAGCAAAAAGTTAATAAAATCCATCGAAAAATCGAATCGCCAAAAACATCAATTCTTTACGTTTCAGGGTCCTGGGAATCCGAAAAAGTTGTTTTTGAAAAATGTCTGCGTGTCTGTCTGTCTGTGATCATGCTGCAGCTCAAACTACTTAACGTATCGGGATGAAATTTGGCACACATACTCAGTGGGTAATTTGTAGGTGCTGATTAGATTTTGGGTCACATCGGTTCACGGAAAGTACCTTTTTGGCACATCAACTTTAAAAATTTAAATACAAACCCCCATGATGCTCTTCGAATTTGGCTTCTAAAAATGTATTCACATTTGTGCCATTTATTACAGAATTTGATAGCTGACTTTTTTCAAGTCGAAAACCATAGTGCCATTTTTTCGAAAAATGTAATTTTAGTAGCAAAATGGCCCTTTTTTGAATTTATTTTACAAAAAACCATATTCGTACTATCGAATTCGATAGCTGTTGCATTGCCGAATCAAAACCCCTAGTGCCATTTTAGAGGCAAAACGTGCCATTTTAGAGGCAAAACGGCCCATTTTTTAGTTCTTAGCAAAAGAGCGATTATTATTATCGAATTGTTGCTGTTGCATTACCGGATCGAAAACCTTAGTGCAATAAATTATTTCAAAAAATGTCATTTAAGGGGCGAAAAATATTTGCCTTTTAGATTTTAGTAAATCAGCGTTCGACAACCGCCTGCACGCCCGACTTCTGACTTGGTTAAAGTTAAATTCTACATTTACAAATTCTGTTAAAAAGTAGAAGTTTCTACCGTCACCGAGACTGCCAATTTTTTTTCTGAAATACCATACCTTTACCTTACGTCACAGATCTACGGTAACCATAAAGTAATAAAAAATCTGAAGAAAAACTTATGGGCCATATCTTCGTCTTTTAAATGGCGTAGGAAAAGCGTGGTAGGAGATTGTCATCTCTTGTTTTTTGGTGATGACTATACCTATGTGGTGAAAACATTCCAGTACATGTTCCCGTTACACCCTATTCTGGCCTATATGATTATACATTATACAGTACAGGGTTATGCAAAAGTATGGAATATGGAAGGGAGGGGGCACAAGATTTTTTGCAGTCTGGGTCTCATGGTGCTACTGTAAATTTTTTTGGCTGTCATTTTTGACATAAGGACGTCTACGATTCTCTTTTAGGCATAAGCATGTTTCATACTGCAGTCACAGCCACCCTTAGGTAAACAGTGCTTTTCAAAACTAAGGAATAAATCCGAGAACTTTTTCGAAAGAAATGTCCTCGGACAGATCAACCTTATTCTTTTGTACTTCCGGTTTAACTGACAATGACCCTATTTTTAATTTTTTTAGATGAAATGTTGCTTATTTCTCAATGGATTCCGAATTTGCGAAATTAGAAACATGCGTCTCATACATGACCGGAAGTGCAATCACGGCCGCAGACAAAATGAGTTTTTTGAAAGATGGAAATACTTAAATTTTCTTAGCAATTTTGACAAGTTTGAAAATTCAAGAAATTTTAAACACATAAAAGGGTTTCTTTTTTAATAATTGCTTAGTTGAATTTATATCGAAAAAGCAAAGTTGAATTTTTGTATTTTTCACCGATTTCTTCGTTATTTTTGAAAATCTGGAGTTGCTGTGACTCCACTTCCGATCAAGTATGACACGTTTCTAAAGGTGCACGTACATTGAGGAGGCATGGCGGGGTGCGTCGCAGCGCGCTTAGAAAAAATTGCATGTGATCAAATGAGGCGCCGTACTTTGGAGCGATGCGGCGCGACGCGAAGCGTCTCATTTGATTACATGCAATTTCGAAAAGTCGCCCCGCGCCGCGTCATTAACTTCCGCGGATATTTCCGAAATATTCCTCTCGAAAAGATTCGGGTCACCCCGTTCAGCGGAAACATGTTCGACGGAAAAGCGAGGAAGATCATGGAGAAGGAGCAATGTGTTTATTTTCAACGTCCATTCAGGTCATTGTCAGGTAAGGTTTGCTGCTCGTTTACACACGCAGACAAATATCGCACCGATTTCAACTTCCATTTTATTCCTTACTTTTGAAAAACACTGTATATTTTCAAAAACATCCAAGGAATGACACGACGCACCGCATACGCACAATGCAAAAATCTATGCTCCTCAAGAATTTTTGCAGAAAATTTACGATTCAAGAATTATGGACATTTTTCATACTTTTGCCCAACCCTGTATAATCAAAGGTGGTGTTAAAAAATATTCCTCAATTATTAGTACAATATGATACCACAACAAAAAAATTGACAGTCTCGAAGACGGTAGAAACTTCTTACTTTTTCACAGAATTTGTAAATGTAGCATTTAACTTTATTTAACCAAGGTCGGGCGCATGCGGAGCGGTTGGATGGCTGATGCATCCGGCGCTCATTTACTAAAATCTAAAATACAAATGTTTTTCACTTCTAAAACGGACATTTTTTCGAAAAAATGGCACTAAGGTTTTCGATCCGGCAATGCAACAGCTATCGAATTCGATAATGATAATATGCCCTTTTGCTAAAAAAAACTCAAACATTGGCCTTTTTTGCACTAAGGTTTTTGATCCGGCAATATAACAGCCGTCGAATCCGATAGTAAGAATTTTTTTTTTGTTAAGTAAATTGAAACAAGGGCCCTTTTGCCACTAAAATGACATTTTTCGAAAAAATGGCACAAAGGTTTTCGGCTTGAAAAAAAATCAGCTATCAAATCTGGTAATAAAAATATACAGTTATGCACCATTTTTTGGCCAAAAGGGCGGGCACAAGCGTGAATACATTTTTAGAAGCAGAATTCGAAGAGCATTCATATGGTAACGCGAAAAATGGTGGTTTGCATTTAAACTTTTAAAGTTGATGTGTCAAAGAGGCACTTTCCGTGAACCGATGTGGCCCAGATTCTAATCAGCACCTACAAATCCCCCACTGAATATGTGTGCCAAATTTCATCTCCATACGTTCAGTAGTTTGAGCTGCAGCGTGATCACAGGCAGACACACAGACATTTTTTCAAAAACACCTTTTTTGGGTTCCCAGGACCCTGAAACGTAAAGCTTTCATGTTTTTGGCGATTCGATTATTTTGAATTTTCCGATCGATTCCAGTAACTGCTTCGCGAGCGTAGAAGTTAAAATTGGCAATCTCGGAGACGGTAGAAACTTCAACTTTTTCACAGAATTTGTAAATGTAGCATTTAACTTAACCCAGGTCGAGCGTGCGCCCGCCGCTGATTTACTATGATCTCAAGTAGGTACCTACAAATGTTTTTCACCCCTAAAATGACATTTTTCGAAAAAATGGCACTAAGGTTTTCGATCCGGCAATGCAACAGCTATCGAATTCGATAATGATAATATGCCCTTTTGCTAAGAAAAATTCAAAAAGGGGCCTTTTTGCCAATAAAAAGGAAATTTTCTAAAAAATTGCTCTAAGACAGACAGACACACAGAAATTTTTTCAAAAAACACTTTTTTGGATTCCCAGGACCCTGAAACGTAAAGATTTCATGTTTTTTGCGATTCGATTTTTTTGAATTTTCCGATCGATTCCAGTAACTGCTTCGCGATCGTAGAAGTTAAAAATTGGTAGTCACGGAGACAGTAGAAACTTCTACTTTTTCACAGAATTTGTAAATGTAGCGTTTAACTTTATTTAACCAAGGTCGGGCGTGCGGGCGGTTGTCGATGGCTGCAGGCTGATCTGTCCGGCGCTCATTTACATACTAAAACCTAAAATATAAATGTTTTACACCCACTAAGGTTTCCGATCCGGCAATGCAACAGCTATCGAATTCGACAATAACAATGTGCCCCTTTGCTAAGAAAAATTAAAAAAGGGGCCTTTTTGCCCCTAAAATGTCAATCCTCGAAAAAATGGCATTAAAGTTTTTGATCCGTCAATGCAACAGCTATCTAATCAGATAGTAAGAAAATGCTCTTTTGCTAAGAAAAATTCAAAAAAGGGCACTTTTGGTTTTCGACTTGAAAAAAAAAGCAACTATCAAATACGGCAATAAAAGTATGCAGTCATACATAGTTTTTTTTCATGGCCCGTTTTTTGGTCAAAAGGGCACCACATTTTTAAAAGCAGAATTCGAAGAGCTTTCATATGGTAACGCGAAAAATCTGTGTTTGCATTTAAATTGTTAAAGTTGATTTGCAAGGTCGTGTACCTCCGTTCCCATTGGTCCTAGAAATATTTTGAAGGTGTCGTTTGAAAGCTTTTTTTATCCTCTACAATGTTTATTTTGTGCATTTTTGCGATATCTCTTACAAAAAACCGTCTAATTTCAAATAAAAAAAAATAATTTTTTTCTTTATTTCGCGGGCTTTTGCCACTTTCGGGAGGCCCGGATACAGTTTAAAATAATTGAGAAGCACTTGGAAAGATAGCCCGTTTCACCGTTTCTCATACAGTCGTTTAACCAAGTTTCAGATTTACATAATTTTTTTCAAGTGCACAACCTAAAACGCTTGGGGTAAAAGGGTTTATCAACGGTTTTGTTTTTTTACACCAACCAGTCCAACCACTGTCAACAATAAATAATTACTTGTGGTTGTATGAACATGCTACGGCGTAAGACGCCCGACGGCACGGCGGCGCCGACACCATCGGTTCAGTCGGCCGTAGGTACGGAGCGAAAATGTTATTGTTAATCTGTCTCAGAGAGTACCTAGTCGATCTGCAGGTATTAATAAATTATTCTTCCGTCGAAAGCGGAATCACGGAACCCCTCCTCCCACTCGGTACCATATACTCATATACGCTGCAATATGTCTACTCTGCAATCGTTAATAATTAAGTAATGAATAAATAAAATTAATAAATTCTCTAACTGTCTGTCTCTCGGCACGAGTCGGAAAATCAACAAACCAAAGGATCCGAACAATAACTATTCGTCTGTTTCCAAAATAAATGCAAAATACTCTCGAATCGAATTCTACGAACCCGTTATGTTTAACCATTGTTTATCTTTTTGCACGTGTTTGCGTCGCGATGGTATCAAGTTTCCTACTCAGCGATAAAAACCCAAGTAGATTCCTCTGAAGAGCGCTGTAACAGTTTTAGCAAAACTATAAACCGAACACGTTAGTACCATCAAGTACCGCTGTTTGACCCCGGCGTCGTCACCTGTCAGAGCGCTCTACAGCTGATTACTTGTGATTTCAAGCGCGGCATAAGGCTGAGCGGTCTTCCTATGATTAGTCTATGACACTTACTTTCATGAAGCAACTAAATTTCGTTTCCATTATCTCGATCCATCAATCATCAAAATGATTTTATGGGCAGGATTAAAAACGATGCGTTTTTATAGCATAGCCCAATTTTATAGTTTTATTAAAATCAGGAATGAATAATTAAATCTGTCGTAAATTTGAAATTTTCTAATGTATTGAAATTACCATAAGTAAAACAAATAAGGAGTTGGCATCGGATGTCCTCCGTTTTTCAACCAGACAGCTTTCATTCAAGTGAAAGGATTCTAAACTCCCCCAACTTATGAGCTGATGATAGAAATCATCGTTGTATCATCTTGTCTCCCAAAAAAAAAATCGGCAATTTTTGCCTTGAACGAATCGATTTCAATCAAGAGAACAATCACCTCTTAATTACAAACCAAACAGTGGCCTTAACATAAATGTTAAAATCCAACGTGTAATTGAAAATTAATTTTTTTACTGCATGTTCTAACAAAGTTTTGCTCTAGTTATGTTTTTAATACTATAGATTACTGGACGGTTGCGTTTCTTATGTCATTGAATCGCATATTTTATAGATGCACCATTAATCTCCTTTCAAATGATTTATCTTTCACATGCTATTGAATTCTTGGTATTTTTCTTTGCTTGTTGCCTTATTAATGTATCATTTCTGATATTTACCTACACATATTTTTTACCCTTTTACCAAGTAACACCGAGCTTGAAGGTAATAACTAATAAATAAGTTAATTATGCGAGTAATTGCTCTCGAAGATTTCTGCACGATTCTCTCAACATTTTCTTCTTTATATTTCTTTATATGTTAGAATATCAAGCAGAGACTTAATTTGCGTAACCTACCAAAAAGATTTTTCTTATTCCGAGATTTCTTGTCAATAGCAGCACAATGCTTTTGTGAACAGTAAACAGTTGAATTAGGGATTAAAATTAATAATTAATAATTGTTGTTAACTAAATGCCATTTGGAGAATAGCTTGAATATTGACTAATTAAAATTGCTAGTCAAGGCTACTGATTTGCCTTTTGTAAATCATATTTTTGGGCTAATAGGTTAACGAGGGGAGTATTGTTGGATTACGTAACACAAATTAAGAAATTAAGGACCATCAAGAACCACAGTAACGCTGAAATTTCCATGGAATCTCCTTGGAAATTTATTTTAATTTCTTAATTTGTGTAACGTTAAGTGGATGAGGACGAAACTTTAGACAAAACAAAAACTTAAGTAACTTGGTACATACCTATCCTCCAATAACAGTGGTCCAAATCTTAAATTCATTTGCGCTCAATTAGTATCTTCCAGTAACAAGTAGTCTAAAGTGGGCGCCACATAGGCTGTGTTATGCTGTGCTATTTTTCGCATAGGAGGTAGTTTGTCATTGCATGGCATGAAAGTGTTCACAATGTTCATGTCCGTAAGGTCGATGCTGTTAGCTGTCGGGGATATTTGACAGCGTACCATAGTTATAGGTTAGCCGAGTTGTTGCGTTTTAAATCCCTTGAGAAGTTGGATATCCGGCCGTACGACATTTTCACTACCTAACCTCAAATCTTGAAGCTGATTGCAGGGTATTTAATGCACTTCTGTCATGAACAGGGTCGACATTGGCACGGAAGTTAAAACCGAACCAACTTCTGTGCGGCTCTGTGCAAAAGTTCAAACATATCAAGGTCATGAAAACACAGCATAGCACGTCTCATGTGCAATGTGATCACTTCTGTTGGAATTGTATGTATAAACTTCTGTGTTTTGCATTGACATAGCACATCACAAGCTATGTGGCGCCCGCTTAAGGGTTAAATTTCCACCCAGTCAATTATTTATGTATGACAATTTTTCGTATTTGGGGGTTGAAGGGGGTGGCTTTCGGGGTTGCAACTTTTTGCGTTCAGTTAGTGTGTTTCTGTTGTAGATAGTCCAAGGGCTCAATTTCACCCAAGTCAATTATTTGTGTTCGAGGGTTGAAGACTGTGGGTTTTAGGGGTACAATTTTTTGCTTTCAAAATAGTCTCCTGCGATAACGACAACGATAAGGATAACGAACATGTAAATTAATAAGCATTCCTTTTATTTTCAACACAATATTTATTTACCTGCTATAACACGTAGAATCGTACATTTTAAATTCTTAGCATACAACTAATGTTATTAAATAAACGAAGCCGTGTATTTGAGTTTCGTTCCCAAATGTTTCCCAGCAGGATTATGATTTACATCACTTTCGTCGTTTGAAATTTATTTAACTATCAAGAACGGATTCGTTTTGAATATTAATGACTGACTTGATGAGGAAATGATCAGATAAAGGAACAGGAATCAAGAGACACAGGTGCGTCCCAAACAGAATGTCATAACTATTGCAACCTGTCTAGCCGTAAAGTGTAATTTTTTTTTGTTGGTAGCCTGACATCTGACATCCCTTTGATCTTCTATTGAAAGAGCCATCCATCCAATTATTATGATTGCGAAATTTTTCTTCTGAACAACCACGCAGTCGTCTCTTATTTCGAAATGTTAATAATTATTGCCGACTGAAAACTGAGAACAAGACTCAAACAAATTGATTAAGATTGGGTCCTTGCCAAATATGAACAATCAAAATTTCCGGTATTCCTAATGTGTGAACAACAATATTAATACCCACATGACTGACCAATTTATTAAAATGCAGGAGAAAACCTCATCAGTATCATATTTCAAAATTTCCCATTGTTTTAGTGAAAGGTTGCATTTTTACAATAATAATTTTAACTTCGAAACTCAGGTTTAATCCGCTTAAATATGTAGTCCATACGATAAATTAATTTGCTACCGGGCGCTATTATAAAATATAAATCATGCGACTTTTCCCTTTAATTAGAATTTACGTGCTTTGTCGGCAGGGTTTGTGATTTATTTTTCGATTTCCTGCAATAATTACTGAGAATTGAATGAAAATATGCTAAGAAATCGCCCTAATTATTAATTAATGCTAAGCGTTGATTTTTCCGAGGAAATTATGCACATTTGTCACAGAGTTTTTCAACAATTCGCTTTCCTTACAACTAATTTGTAATAATAAATACTAGCAGTTTTGATATATTTATATAAGTAAACCATTAGTAATTGGCAATCTTGGAGGCAGTAGAAACTTCTACTTTTTCATAGAATTAGAATTAGTAAATACTTATTGCAATTGGGAGGAAGAGGAAGGTGAAAATAAAGTAGAACTTCTAAATAAAAAAGCCAACGGAAGATGTATATCAATGCGATGTGTATCCCTGTAGATGTTTATTCACCGTGAATGATTCATATATCGAGTTATTGGACTTGGTGGTTTTGGATGCAGATGTAATCTGCACCTAGTAGTAGTGCCGAAGCATATGCTCATGATAAAGAATTCGTGAGGGTGTATCAATTGAGGAATTTTTTGCGTTCAATTAGTATCTTCCGGTTATAAGAACATATAGGTCAAGCATCTCAACCAAGTCAATTTTTTGTGTTGGGGGTTGAAGGGGGTGCAATTTTTTCCGTTCAATTATTATCCTCAGGGGTTGAAGGGGGTGGGATTTCGGGGGCGCTTACTTTGTACCTATCCTCCAATAACGGTGGTCCAAATCTTAAATTCATTTGCGTTCAATTAGTATCTTCCAGTAACAAGTAGTCTAAGGGTTAAATTTCCACCGAGTCAATTATTTATGTTTGTCAATTTTTCGTATTTGGGAGTTGAAGGGGGTGGTTTTCGGGGTTGCAACTTTTTGCGTTCAGTTAGTCTGTTTCTGTTGTAGATAGTCCAAGGGCTCAATTTCATCCAAGTCAATTATTTGTGTTCGAGGGTTGGACTGTGGGTTTTGGGGGTACAATTTTTTGCGTTCAAAATAGTCTCCTGCGATAATGAGTAGTAAAAGGATTAAATTCCGTTCATGTCATTTTTTTGTGTTTCGGGGTTGAAGGAGGTGAGTTTTAGGGGCGTAATTTTTTTGTTCAATTTAACTCTTTCGGTTGTAGGCGGTGCAAGGGTTAAATTTCCTCCAAGTCAAGTTTTTGTGGTTGGGGGTTGAAGGGGGCGAGTTTCAGGGGTGCAATTTTTTGTGTTCAATTAGTTTCCTCCGGTAATAGGTGATGGTCCAAGGGTTACATTTCCTCTAAGTGAATTTTTTGTTTCAAGGTTGAAGGGCTTGAGTTTTAGAGATGCAATTTCTTTCTCTTCCTGTCGTAGGTGATCTAAGGGTCTAAGGACTAAATATATGCTCAAAACTTTTTCTGGGCCATTGATTAAAAGTTATCGAATTGCTTGAATTTCAAGCAACACATGTGAAATTTCGAGTCTCAACCCCTAATTTGCACCCATTCTGCACTATCTGCACCATCCCTTATCAAATAATGTCAAAATATATGTGGTTTCAGAGACCTCCATGTGCAAAATATTTGAGAAGTTTTCGTATTTTTGTGATTTTCAACCCCTAAATCTCATCCCCCAAAATTGACACCCCCTCACCGTCAACAGACTTGTACGTCAAAAACGCATATCAAGTTTCAGTAAAATATCTCCACTGGTTCTCGAGTTATTACAATTAATAATTTTTCGGTCCCGAAAAAAAACTCGCATTCTCGCGCTTTTACTGCGAACGCTGCCTAAATGCTTGAAAATGGATTTAAATCGTATAAGGGAGAAATGTCGGCAACGAATAGACCTACAATTAAGTCCGCGGATAGCCGACAATAAGCCAATGAAGCTATTTTCGTCAAAAATTAAAACACAAAAAACGATCTCGGTGGGCTACCCATCCATAGTTATATGCCGTCGCGGACTTTTGTGTAGATCTTTTCATTGCCGACAATTCCTCCTTACAAACTTTTGCTCTAGGTTCAAGCGTTGAGGCAGCGTTCGCGATCAAACGTCGAAAATTGTAATTTCTTACAGTTTTTCACCCCTAACTCCCACCCCCCTGGTCCGATATATCCCAAAAACAATCCTCGCCGAAATTTTCGGGGTATACACATGTGTACAAAATTTCAGCTCGATATCTGCTTTCGTTCTCAAGTTATGCGATGGACAGTGTAGACGGACGGCCGAGCGAGCAAATTCACTAAAACTACAGTGCCTGCGCATATGCTTCGGCACTAAAACAAATCCGCCCAATCGGGGAATTGAACCGTCAGGGCGAACATAGGTATACCTATACAGGGTAAGATAATATCTTAAACTGCGTATTCTAATATGAAGAAAAGTCATAGGTCGAAAAATGTCTTTTCTTAAATTTCTGATAAACGACTTATAAAATTTTGACTTTTGTTGTAATTTCTTGTGCTGAATAAGAGTGATGCAATGGTTTTTGACGTGCGTGAGTGGAGGGGCCTCGGATATTTTTGTATCTAACTTCTTTGTACGACATCTCGGAGCAATTACGAACACAAATTTGAATTCCTTGTACATTTTTACGTCAAAAGGGCGTTCTTGTTGAAATTCGATATCTCAAATCGTTTTCTAGAAAACTAATATTTAACAAAATAAGCATGTTAATTATTACTTACCAAAAACCATTATACATCTGTCTTATTCGGTACAAAAATTTACAACGAAGTTCAAAATTTCGTGACCCTATAGCGTTGCTCAGAAATTTAAGAAAAAACATTCATTTATTACCCCCCTTGAGGGGCCCTAGTTTCGTTCAGGAGGCATTTTTCGATCCATGTTTGTTAAAACTTTCCTTCATATTTTTGATCGTAAAATACGCCCTTAAGAAATTATTCTCTAATTTTGGGGCACCCTGTATTATGTGGGATGATAACAATATACGAATTTAATCCAAACTAAATGATTGATGAAATTGAAAGAAACAAAAGAAGCGGCTGGAACCTCCCCAATTTAATACTAGTGTTATAAGACCGTTCGTTCGTATGATTTTCTTTGTTTGCTATTTAAATCCAACACTTTACAATCCGTTTAACGTCCACAAAATCATTAACCAGAAGCCAGATTCAACAAATAGCAGAATGATTAGCCTGTCACGGTTGTCAATCGGAATTGACGCTCGCTACGCTTCTTTGATTGAAATGAAAAACTTGTGAATCCACCAACAAGAAAATTGATTTTGTCTGTGAATTGATTTTTAGAGCCAGAATTTGAAGACCTTTCTTAAAGTGATACGAAAATTGAGGGTTGGCAAAATTTCAAATATGATGTATGTATGTACTAAAAATGCAGCAGTGAAGCGGCTGGAACCTCCCCATCGCGTGGATCTTTGCCTTGGGTTTCTAGTCGAATTAGCAAAGAAAATGTATGACTGGTTTCCATGATGGTTTTAGAACTTTTTTAGAACATACAAATTGAAACATTCATTAGAGAAAAGTAGGTATAAGTAAGTCCTTTTTAGGCAGTTCTAAAACCGTCGTTGAAACCAGTCTTATACAATTTCTGTGCTAATTCGGCTAGAAACACAAGTCAAAGATCCACGCTATGGGGAGGTTCCAGCCGCTTCACTGCTGCATTTTTTTTGAAACCAGAATTTGAAGACCTTTCTGATGGTGACAATAAATCTTTCAAAAACTTGTTTTGGATGGTTAAATAAGTCAATAATTTAAAGTTGGATATTGGTGTGCCAAAACGGCACTTTCCGTGGGCCGATTGAATCCAAAATGTGTTCAGCTCTTTGACGTGCAATACAATCCCAATGTGCAACATTTCAGCTAAATCGGTTCAGGAGCTTGGGCTGTAGCGCGATTTTAAAGTCCGATAAAAATCAATTTTTTTTTAATTTTTGGTCAAAAGGGCACTGAGAGTGAATACATTTTTAGAAGCAGAATTTGAAGGCCTTTCCTATCGTGACGTGAAAAATGGGGGTTTGCATTTAAAATTAAAAAGTTGATGTGCCAAAATGGCATTTCTAGTTGCGCGATTGGCTCCAAAAGCTTTTCAGATCTAAGTTGGGTTATGAGATGCCTACGCACCAAATTTCAGCTAAATCGGTCTAGTAGTTTTGGCTGTGGCGTGTTTACAAACGTACGTACGTACGTACGTGAACGCGAAGATCTGGTGCTATCTCAAATTCGAAAATTTTAGTGATTGTAGTAACCTCCCATTTTTTTAAAATTTTGATGGAGTTGGGGAGGTTAAAATGGCACTTCTGGTGGTAGGACATGGATTGGCTCCAACGCTTTTCAGTCTATTTCCAGTTACGAAATGTCTTTAAAGTCGAATTTAGCTTTATAATATTTTAGTGCCGTAGCAGAATGCGGAGGTACTCTTGTCTTAGCTTATTCGCTCGCTCGCTCGCTCGATCGCTCGATCGCTCCTCAGTCTGTCCGTCGGATAACTTGAGAACGGATTGAGATATCGAGCTGAAACTTGGTAGGCAGCTTCGTCTTCCGAAAAGTAAGGCGGGGATTGCTTTTGGGCCATATCGGACCAAGGGGGTGGGAGCTAGGGGTGAAAAACCGAAAAACTACTAATTGCAATAACTCGAGAACTAGTGGAGATATCTTGCTGAAAATTAGTATGCACGTTCGACCTTCAAGTCTGTTGAAAGTGAGGGGGTGCCAATTTCGGGGGATGAAATTTAGGGGATGAAAACCACAAAAAATATGATAACTCCGCAAGGGTTGCACGCAGCTGTCGGAAACTCAACGTACACACATATATCGGTGAAATCTTGTGGGGGATGCGTTTTTTCGTAAAATCGAACAAATGGGGTGGAAATTAGGGGTAGCAACTCGAAATTCCGCTTAATAAGTACTAGTCGAAATTGGCGTCATTCGATAGCTTTCCATTAATTATTCAAAAAAGGTGTCATTCATATTTTGCGAAAAACCACCCTTATAAGCGCTACAACCCCTAACATGCACAAACACAAAAATACGAGAACTCAAAAACTACTCAACGTATCAAGGCAGAATTTGGTTTGTGAATTTCCAGTGACATTATAGGTGGATGGACAAATTTTCAAAAATATCTAACAAAGGGGATGAAATTTAAGGGTTGAAACTTGAAATTTCTTCAAGTAAATGGTAGCCTAAAATTACGGGGTTCGATAGATTTCGGTCAACTATTGAAAAAAGGTCTTATGAGTTTTCAATCTAAAACCGACCCCTGGGCCATTAACCACCCCTAACTCTTTGCAAGTCGATAATTATATTTTATTTATTTTTTCTGAAACCCTATTGGTTTATTTATGAACAACTGAAGTCAGTAAATACGCAAGGAGTTATGTCACACCGGAAAAATAAACTCACCCCTGTAAATCATAAAGGGGTGAAATCATGAGGTGTTGAAAACATGACTCTACAAATTTATATTTAGGGTGGTGAAATTGAAAACACAACTTCCTTTAGGGCATGTTAGGGTGGTGAAATAGGGGGTTGGAGTTTAGGGGTTGAAACGTCCATAAAGCCCTGTAATTTGACACAGAGAAGCAATATCTTCTGCGAAACTGTGACATCTTACACACTGCATCTTCGAGAAGGGAAGATCGAATTTTAGGAGAAAATTATCGAAGGGGATGAAAGTTAGGGGTGGAAACTCGAATTTTCAATGAAGAATGTATAGTTGAAAATATTACCATTCGATAGCTTTCTATTGATGGTACAAAAAAGGTCTTATTCATCATTCGCGAAAAGCGACCCTTAAAAGCGGTACAACCCCCTAACATGCCGAAACAAAAAAATGCGAGAACTCAAAAACTGCTCAACGTATCAGGGCTAAATTTGATGTGGTAATTTACAGCGCCACTGTAGGCGGATGGGCAAATTTTCATTAATATCTAACAAGGGGGATGAAATTTAAGGGTTGAAACTGGAAATTTTTTCATGTAAGTGGTGGAATAAAATTATGGGGTTCAATAGATTTCGGTCAACCATTGAAAAAAGTCTTATGAGTCTTCATCCTAAAACCAACCCCTACGCTACTAACAACCCCTAAGTCCTAGCAAGCGGAGTAAATATATTTCATTTATTTTTTTTTTGCTTTCTTCTAATTTGTTATTAATTTAAAGTGATTTTCATTAATTTTTGACCCATCCACAATTTTTCAACCCCTTTCATGATATGTGAACCCTCAAAGAGCAAAATTTACCCAGACCGCTTCTTTTTCGGGTGATTTCCGCTGGTTAATTTTGTAAAATTCGCGCAGTTTTGCCTTATGAATTGTTCTTGCCTTTTTCACTTTTTCGACCCCTTCGCAATGTTTCAACCCCCAAAAGTCAAATTTGCATAATTGGCTTATTTTCGTGTTATTTTCTGTAATTCTACTTAATTACGATTAATTCTCATCCCTTTTAACTTTTCATCCCCCTTTACAATTTTTCAACCCCCTAAGTGTTTATTTTGCAAAATTCACATAATTTAGTTTTCCTTCGGTAATAAATTGAACTCAATTGGATTATGTTTGTCTTTTCACTTTTCCAACCCCCTTCGCAACATTTCAACCCCCAAAATCTAAATTTGCATAATTGGTTTACTTTCGTGTTATTTTCTGTAATTCTGCTTAATTACGATTAATTCTCATCCACTTTGACGTTTCATCCCCCTTTACAATTTTTCAACCCCCTAGGTGTTAGTTTTGCCAAATTCGGATATTTTCGTTTTTCTTCTGTAATAAATTGAACCCATTTGGATGATGATTAAATTTTTCACTTTTTTCATCCCCCTTCGCAATGTTTCAAGTCTTCAAATGCTAAATTTACATAATTGGGTTAATTTGGTGTTATTTTCCGTAATTTTACTTAGCCACGGTTAATCCTGATACCTTTTGATTTTTCATCCACCTTTACGATTTTTCAACCCCCTAAGTGCTAATTTTGCAAAATTCGCATAATTTCGTTTTTCGACGGTTATAAAATTGAACGCATTTGGGATTCAGTTTACCTTTTACAATTTTTCAGTTTCCTTCGCAATAGGTAGGTATAAGTGCTTATTTCAACCCCCACAAAAGTTTTAATTGCATAATTTGGTTATTTTAGTGTTTTATTTCGTAATTCTACTTAATCCACACTTCATTTTTATTCCTCATGACTTTTAGCACCACTGTGCGTCTGCGGAGGCACTACTACTAGGTGCAGATTTATAAAATCTGCACCCGACTCCACCAGTAAATTCAGCTCGCCCCTACATACACATTAACAAGGTAAACATCTACAGGGACACACATCGCATTGATACACATCTTTCGTTGGCTTTTTATTATGAAACCGGCGGATTAGTGCTTCTGGAGTTTTTTCAAAATTTTTAAACTTTTTGCCAAAAGAGCACCAAGTTTGATTGCATTTTTTTGGAAACAGAATTTGAAAACCTTTTATGTGCCGCTAAAAACAAATGGTGGTCATCTTTCAAGCAAATTTTCCTACTTTCTATATACATACTTAAAATTTACTCCACCAACCTTAATAAAGCGTTTTCTGGAATTTCTCAAAATTTTACTTACTATCTTTTGCCAAAAGGGCACTAAGTTTGAATACATTTTCGGAAATAAAATTTCGCATTTTGCTGTTTGTCAAAACCAATCCAGTAGTTTGGGCTGTAGCGTGTTATTTAATGTTCCTTCGAAGTTTCGATTTTTTTTTTGCCAAAATATTGGCGTTCATCAGTAAAATTTCATAGCTCTGATATGCCAAAAAGGCACTTGGCGTTCCCGAATTTTAATACCACTTTTTTGAGATCCTCGCAAAAGATCTCAATTTCGAATTTCGGAGTGATTTCAGTAACCTCCCATTTTTTATATTGGTGAAATGGTGAATATGGAAAACGTTTTTAAGCAAATTCATCAAAAGGACAAAAAAACAATCACTGCAAAGTGATGAAAATATCTGACTCAAATCTATCTACTTACTTTACCGCCTGATTGCCTCACCTTTGGAAGCAATAACGATTGTTAACTTTTTCTTCAATTTTTCACACCATCGCGATTTGCCACGTGATAAAATTATTAATATTAGGCACGCATTCTATGCTCGATTTCATATCACTCGATCAAGGAAAAGTTTCACACAACCCGAAGGATGCAAAGAGTACAACAATAACAGCTGATAATTATTAAGATTAAGATATTACGCGTATATGACGCTTTCTAAACATTTTAGATGATTATCTCAGAACCTATAGAAAAATAAATGTCATCGATACTAAAAATCTTGTTCACACGACCAGAAAAAATACCTGCAGTTCTCTATCTTAATTGAGATATCTTCTCAAACGTAATAAATAAAGACCACCGCTGCGTTGTATCCTGATCTAAATTGCGACCAGCGACGAGCCCACCATTCAAGTCTAGCGGTTTTAATTAGAATCATTATCGAAATACATTTTTCTTTACAAATCATATTAAAGTTTGTTTAATGTGAATCTTAAGAACCAAAAATTGCGAAAATTGTAGAGCACCATAGAAGGCTGAAATAATTTTTTGGACGAACACGGAGCGAACCACTAGAAGTAGACTTTTCTGAATCTTTTGATTCTTTCTTGGAATCTTCTGATTTTCTGTTACTTATTTTAATTGATGGTGTTGTACCTTGGCTACTAGATTTGCTAGTTTGACTTCTTTCCAAAACGGCTTCTTCTCCTACAGACAAATCAAAATCGCGACCATAAATAGCAAAAGTAAGAAGTCGGTCTTGAGATTTCGTTAAAGAAAATTCTCTTGATACGTATTGGTTCATATAAGTTTCTCCATTCTCTTCCTCGGCAACAGTCTTCGAAAACTTCTTCCATTCGGTCTCACTTGGACTAATCGGCCTGATTGAACTTAACAGTGAACTGGGGTACTGGAGCTGATTTGATACGTCTTCAAAATCGGCTGTAATTTTGATCGTTTTAAAGGTAATGGGCCAAGAAATTTCGTCATAATTGCCAAATCTTTTGCCACATGAAGATTTGGAAGAATCAAGACATGCTATTATTCCACAAATATGCGCATCACGACGGAAGCTGTTATTAAAAAAAGTTCTCTGGCCAGAATACGCGATAAAATGATAGGTGTATTGCTTTTCCATTTTCTTTGAAGAATCGATTTGAATCTCTGTTTGAAATGTGCAACAAAATGGTTTCTTTATTTTTTTGTGGCAGAGAGTTTGTTGTGTTTGTCTTTGATTGATATCCAAGACGCGGGTGGTATAGTCTATGAAAAATAAGTATAGAAGCATAATTTAATGGTACGATCATACTTTTAACATTCTTGTCGGAAAATAAATGAAAATTATCCATTTGCTTTGAAACTTGGTCGACGTTAGTTTCTGGTAAAGATGTTAAAACTTTTCCTAATGTATCTTCTTTTTCAAAGTTGTAAACGTAAGCTCTAGAACCTCCTTGAGATAAAATGTCCATTACAGCCGGTCCACTCTTTCCTGCTTTCTTTATTATTTAATTAGATAAAAACAAAGAAACTCACCCTTAAAAATCCCAGTTCCACCGTTTCCTTCTTTGGGATTATTCGTTCCAGAAACAAATAATGTGCAATCTTCCTCATAAGCCCACATTTGAAGCACTTGCAACGCTAGAAAATGTTTACTGAAAATTCTAGTAAGTAACTTAATTTTTTCTAAGAAAATGATTCAAATATATTATGAGTGATTACACAAGGTAGTTTCACAGTCTCGTTCCACAAAATTTTTTACTTACTGTTTAGGACGCGTTTCGGAGTGTTACTCCATCTTCAGCTATAAAAGAAATTAACACAAAATACAAAACAGTTGCCTGGAAAATGAAAAAACGTTTGGGTCAAAGAAAAATAACAGCTTTTGGGTTTTTGGGTCGCAAACAATGTTTGAGCGTCTTTCGATCGATTTACAGTGCGACCCAAAAGCTGTTATTTTTCTTTGACCCAAACGTTTTTTCATTTTCCAGGCAACTGTTTTGTATTTTGTGTTAATTTCTTTTATAGCTGAAGATGGAGTAACACTCCGAAACGCGTCCTAAACAGTAAGTAAAAAATTTTGTGGAACGAGACTGTGAAACTACCTTGTGTAATCAAACATCAGTTCCTCTTTGAAAAATGGACCAAGCTTTCAACTATATTATGAGTATTTACATGTCATGAAAGGTAATTCCGAATACCATTTACTAGAAACAACAAACATGTTTCGTGGATGGTCGAGCAAATTTGATCGATCGTCCGCTATTCTAAAAATGTGGTCCATAGATGCTATCCCCAAATCCTCCAAATCCAAGTACGTCCTTTTAGCTGCAGTTGACTGGTCGGTCACATATTCTAGATCTGGTTCACCCAAGCGACCCACTTTCGACATTCTAGAATCTATGGTGCCATCTGGCAAAATTTCGACATCACGACTATCATATTTATCGAAAACTTTGTGAATTATATTGACTATTACTGTAATTTTGTTCTTTCTGGCTAGACATGAAAGCTTGATTAAAAATTCTGGGAAAGTTTTATTCCTGTTTTTGGTGCAAGGGTTGTCGCCAACCCCAATCTGGCAAGAGTACGAGTCCTTATTGTCCCGGCCGTAATCAAATGAGCTCTCGGGGAAAACTATGACATCGGGTTTCTGGAAAAAATTAGGTGTATTGCTGTAGGATTTGCAGGAGAAAATATACCAACGATTCGATAGATTCGTATATCGATATGTGTCTTTCGGTATTGCCCAGGATTCTTTGCTGAGGTGTCAAGTTGGGGTCTTGGAGGGGTTCATATTCCACCACTGCGACGGTCAAAGATGTCAGTGGTTTTGCCTGAAATAGTAAAAATTAAGGTTATGGTCCTTTTATGAGCCACTGAATTTTACTATAAATGATATGAGTAAGTAATGCAGAATTAAAAATGTGCCCATTGTCAATTTAGATTTTGGCCACAAATGCCACAGATTTTGACATTCCTAAGATTAAATTGACAGTTTTTTACCTACCAAACCACATTAATTATTAATTTACACAGGGTGATCCGCAACCCAAATCTTGTAGGTACACTAATCCATCATCCAAAAGTTAATTTTTATTAATACCTAGCACAGCCTAGGTACACTCACAAGACAAAGTTTTGACCGGAAGCAACTGACGATGAGAATGGATTCTCAGAGCAGACACTCAAAATAAGTTGTGAAACAGTCTTACTCGATTATTTTTAACAAGGAGCTTCTCACGTTTCATTTTAGTTTCATTTGGCATAGTAGGTAGTGGAAAATAAGTAAACAAGACGATCAACATTTTTTATACAATAATAAAATAACGAGTAAAATAATTATATTCTTCAACTTTTATCAATCGATTGATTGGCATTTTGGTACGTCAACTTTGAAATTTTAAATGCAAACCCCCATTTTTTCCATCACCAGAGAGGTGTTCAAATTATGATTCCAAAGATCTCTTAGTGCACTTTTGGCAAAAAGCCCAAGAATTCGGGGCATTTTAAAAAGCTCATACTCCTGGATCGATTTGACTTTGATACGTGAAGGGCCTAAAAGCATTTGAAACCAAACAGCCAGAGCTGGGCCAAGTACCGAAAAAAAGTACTTAAGTATCAAGTACTAAGTACTTGATATTTTGAATGTACTTCAAGTATCAAGTACCAGTACTGGATAGAAATACTTGAAAATTGCAGTCCAGTACTTTACTAGTGCGCACACGTTAAGTACCCAGTACCAGTACCAATACTTAAAAGTACTGAGTAAAATAAGGGACTGAGTATTTAATGAAGTACTTAAGTACTTCATAAATTACTTAAGTACTTGACATAGTACTTAAGTAAAATAAGAGACTGAGTATTTAATAAGGTACTTAAGTACTTTCAGGACTTATAAGTACTTGACACAGTACTCAAGTTTCTACTATTGTTATTGAGTATACTCTTATAGACAGCGGGCTAGCGACAATTTCGGTAGGTATATCAAATTTGTAAAAAAAATTGGGGCCCTGAATATCATTGCTCCCGTCTGCCTGTCAATTTTTCATGTAAATAAGATGGCACATGTTACAAAAAAACATTTGACTGACGTCCAGACCGCTGCGTTTTCGGTGAGGGTGATTGTAAACATGTCATGTGCCATCTTATTTACATGAAAAAGTGACAGGATTGCAGTCTGCGCCCCGTGCCCGTAATAATTTCGAATTCTGATAACGACACCACGCAAAAAGTGCTCCATTTCAATAAGATTTATGGTATTGTTTTGCGAATTTCAGGCTTCTAAGAAATGAACAAAGTGAAGTCGTTCTTGGATATGCCCCAACCTAATAAATATTCTAAAAACCCCCCATTTTTCAGTAAAAGATTCAGTACCGAACTCGATACTTAAGTACTCGATACTTAAGTCCTCGATACTTAAGTACTTGATGCCGCATGGTTTAAAATACCAAGTACAAATACTTCGCTCGAAAAAATTATTCAAGTACCAGTATCAAGTACTTGAAATACCCAGTACCAGTACCGAATTTTCAAAGTACTTAAGTACCGGTACTTTAAGTACCAAAAGTAATCAGTACTGTACTTCAAGTACATTTCGATACTGAGTAGCCCAGCTCTGCAAACAGCTCACGGTAAGCGCCATTTCAGACATTAATTTTGGAATTTTAAAAACAAACTCGTCATTAATCCTCCGAAGAGTTTTTGAAAAATTGAATAACACCATTAGAAAAGTCTTGCACCTAAAGAAAATGAATACACAATTAGTGTTATTTAGGCAAAAACAATCGAAATTTTGTAAAAACATTAAACACTAATTTGACTGACAAGCGTTCCGTCCACAGGAAGTGCCATTCTGGTAAATAAACTATAAAATTTTAAAAACAAATGTCCCTTTCTAGATCACCACTAAAAAGGTAATTAAATTCTGATTCCAAAAATTGATTCACAATTTCTACCATTTGAGCACAAAATATCATTAAAAATTAGGATGGGTACTGACAGGGAATGACATAAAGTTACAGTTGGTGACAGTATACAGGCTAGTTTCTTTTTCACTGCTCACCATTGGCATCTCCTAAACGGTAAAACATACGAAGTCGGTTAAATTAGAGAAAAGTTGCGCGATTTCTTTTCTTGTCGTTTAAGAATTTGGAGAGAATTCCATGATTCCTTGATTATGATTCGTTCCTGAGTTATCTCGAAAAATTTGAAATATTTGAATTAAATTTGGAGCATTTGTATTTTTGACAGCTGTCAATTGAATGACATTGACAGAAATTTTCTAGGCCTTCTAGATTTTGAGCAACGACAGTCAACTTTTCTTTTTTTATGGCCGCCATATCGAACTTTAACAACATCGAATAAATAGAAAAATTAGCTTCTCAAAAATGTAACCAACATGAGTTTTTTTGAAAAAATATGTGAAAGCTTGAGTTTTCACATGTCTCAAGAGATCTGTTCAAAAATCTAGGTTGGATACATTTTCTGTCAATGTCATTCAATTGACAGCTGTCAAAAATATAAAAGCTCCAAATTTCATTCAAATAGCACAGATCGCAACAAAGACATACTTTTTTTTAAATTGCAATTTTTAGATTTTTCGGGATAACTCAGGGATGCATCAAAATGTCGTGGAATTTTCTTCAGATTCTTAATCGCCAATAAATAGCGCAACTTTTCTCTAATTTAACCGACTTCGTATCTTTTACCGTTAAGGAGATGTCAATGGTGAGCAGTGAGAAGGTAGCCATCCTGTATGTGACAGGATGTTAACTTAAAAGGAAGATGTTAGAAAAGTCTCAAATTAGTCACGATGCGACTGCCACTACGTGGTGGGGATAGGTTCCAGCCCCTTTCTTGGCGGCCCATTTTCATCGATCGATTTTAGTGACTTGCTGCGCCAAAGCGTAGAAGTTAAAAACACAAATCGTTTGCAGCTTCCGACCTGTAATTAAGTTTTCGTCACGCAACTGTATAGGGACCACTTTATTGGGATGCGGATGTAATAATTATAGGATTGCGGCAAGGAAAATTAAAGTTTCTATAATTACTTACTACTTACTCTCTAAAGAAACACGATATTGGTAATTGGCTTTTTGAGGTTCATACATAGATATATTTGGACCAAAATGGTTTGCCATAACTTTGTCCAGCGCCCATAAGTATGATGATAGGGAAAAATGACAAACGAAAAATGTTTATCAAAACGATATTGTATTCCATGGAAGCCCGTAATTTTTGAATCGTGTAAATTTCTGCAAAAATCCCACATCCTACGTTCTACATCCGAAGTGACTGTAATTTTTTTGGTTCAGCCGTTTTTGACATAATAATCTCATCATTATTCTCTAAAATGGATAGGTAGGATAGGTTTTCAAACTCATCGAAAAAATGGATGAAAAATCAAGATTTTTCAAAAATACATTTACGCTAACCTCATTTTTTGAAACCAATTCAACAGCACAATTTAGTTTTTTTAATTATTTTCAACAAATTAACAAGCTTCCATTTAATTATGACGTCAATACATTAAAACCACGATTAAAACTGACAAAAAATTGACAATCGCATCATCGGACGCGAACGAAAAAAAAACACTGTAATATGGGTGCCAAGGATTTTATCGCTATATTCGTAGTCCTTTGAAAAATACCCGTGATGCACGAATTTTGAGCTGAAGCTTCACACGAGGCATCCAAAAAGTGCCCTTTTGCTAAGGTTGTCGTTTGGTTGCGAATTTGTCTGTTTAATTTTTTTAACCTCCCCACTCCACTTCACCATTTAAAAAAAAGGGAGGTTACTGCAATCACTAAAATTTTCGAATTCGAGATAAGACCGGATCTATACGTTTTGAGGTCTCAGGAGCCCAGAAAAGTGGTTTTTAAAATGTGTCTGTATGTATGTACGTACGTACGTTCGTAAACACGCCACAGCCCAAACTACTCGACAGATTTAGCTGAAATTTGGTACGTGTGCATGTGATAACCCAACTTAGATCTGAAAAGCTTTTGGAGCCAATCGTGCAACTAGAAATGCCATTTTGGCACATCAACTTTTAAATTTTAAATGCAAACCCCCATTTTTCACCTCACGATAGAAAAGGCCTTCAAATTCTGCTTCTAAAAATGTATTCATTCTTAGTGCCCTTTTGATCAAAAATTAAAAAAAAAAAGATTTTTATCCGACTTTAAAATCGCGGTACAGCCCAAGCCCCTGAACCGATTTGGCTGAAATTTTGCAAACGGGGATTGTATTGCACGTCGAAGAGCTGAACAAATTTTGGATTCAATCGGCCCACGGGAACTGCCGTTTTGACACACCAATTTGTAACTTTAAAATTATTCACTCATTTAACCATCCAAAACAAGTTTTTGAAAGATTTATTGTCACTATCAAAAAGGTCTTTAAATTCTGGTTTTAAGTAAGACAAAATTCGTTCCGCATTTAGTGCTCTTTGGGTCAAAAAATCTAAATTTCATAATAACACTAAAAATACATTATAGCCCAAATTAGCGAATCGATTTGGCTGAAATTTGGTACATGGAGATTGGGTGACCCGTTGAAGACCTGAAAGGCTTTCGGTTGGTCCACGGGAAGTGCCATTTAGGCATATCAACTTTAAATTTTAAATACAAAGGTCTCCTTTTTTATGTCGCCATTAGAAAGACGATCAAATTCTCGTTCTAAAAATGTATTCACAGTTTCTGCCATTTCAGTGGAAAATAGAGAAAAAATTCTTTCTCATTAAAAGGGAGCGAGCTGACAGTGGATGACATAAAGTGGCAGTTGTTGTCAAAAAGGTGGCAAAAGATTAACCTTAAAAGGAACATATTGTCAAATGTGATGGGTGATGTCCGAGGTGGTGTCGGTATTTGTCAGAAAATTGCAAAATTAGTCACAGTCGATAAGGGTAAAAAATTTCTGTTGAATTGACCACTATCTACACAGAATACAAAGATCCACGCGATGGGGAGGTTCCAGCCGCTTCTCTGCTGCATTTTTTTTTTAAATTAATATTTTTGTTTTGTTAAAATTCCCTCCTCCAACTAAGAAACGATTAATCTGAAGAGAAGAATGTACTAGCCGAAAAAGAAGAATATTCGAACGGACTTTCAAATGGCTGTTGTTAATAAGTCATTGAAAGCCGAATTTTCTTCGGGATCAAAAGATCGTACTTCCTTGGCCAGCAAAAATAATAAAATCTTTGGGCTTCAAAAGGATATATGTATAAGGAACATTTTTAAGTGTTGCATGAAAGTTGCTGCTGCAAAAGCAGAATGTGGGAATAGGTTAGGTTAGGGCGAGGGTTAGGGAGGGACTTCTATGTGAATAAGCCATTTATATTAAATAATGCAAATTTTGCTTAATCGTGTGCTTCTTTTTGTTACACTTACTTTAATCTTTCCAGCCTTTGGCAGTTGAATAATACCAAGTCACCATTTCAAGCACAAACGGCAATTATTAATTACAAAATTACCATTTTCTAGCTTCTGATTTCAAAATAGAAACATTCATAACGTCGTATAATATACTTTCAAATAAAATTACTCAAGCACTCGATAACTTTGCAACGCGTCCACTCCATTTATGGAATAATTCCTCGAACGTGCACCGACAAATTGCATATAAAATTGTCCAGTGAGCCCAATGCAATAGGTTCGATTACGCAAGATATTCATTCGTGTAGTTCATATTGTAATAAATAATTGCCGTTTCAACCTAATTTTGGCTTGTTTTTACAATTTTCTTGCAGTTAATATTAGATCCTCAGAATAAATTATCGTAAATTGCTTTATAAGTCGAACAGCAGCATACCACTCATGCTTTCGGTTCGTGGCGCAGATTCTGAGTTATACGACATTTTGATGGATGTAATGCAGCGTCAACCTTTAATTTGGTCGGATTTATGTACAAGATGTTCCTTCTATCATAATTTTTCGTTTTAAATTGAATGTAATTTCTTAAATTGCCGTCGCATATACAAGCCATACGTAATGATTTATTGCCTTTCCAACAAAAGTTAATTCGGTTTCTTCTTTTCAGGGAGCAATACTTGTTCAACGTGTTCGAAGCCATCATTTCCACTCTGGAGTCCAAACTTCAGAGGATAGAAAACTTAGACAAAGCAGTTGAGCATTTGATGAGACGAGTCGAGGGACTTGACTCAAGAGTTAACAACAATATCGATAAAACCGATTCAGTTATTGCGAAATTGTCGATCTTGGACACAAAACTATTCACTGACAATGTTAATATTCGAAGCAGAAAATCAGAAGCTTCAGAAGATGCAGGTTTGAACAGGAGGCTCGTTTCGTTGGATCAAAAAGTTAGCGATATCGACAATAAGTTGAGTGTTCTCAAAAATCAGTTGGATAATAATTTTCTGCAAGGGGAAGATTTTAATGCTGAGGCTAGCGAAAAGAAACCTATTAGCATGAATGTAGTGGAAATAACAAAAGCTTTGAATACGGAAGTTATCAATCACGTCACGAAAGAACTGGGGCAGTTAAGGGAAGTTACTGGAAATGTAGACAGGAAGTTACAGTTTCACATTAACTTGGTTACGGAAAATTTGGGAAAAGTTTTGAACATGATGACAGATGTGCACCAAGCCCTCGTTGCAGATTCCCACCAAGGACACTACAACAGAACGACTACAACTCCTCCTCCGGAATCTGCAAAGAACAACAAAATAGACGCTTTGGTACAACAGATCAGACCAATTATATCAGTTTCGGAAAAAATGGACGAAGTATGGGACGTCGTGGTCGGTACCAAGAGTTCTGTTGACGATCTAGTCCCAAAAACCGGTGAACTCCTAACACAAACTCAAAGGCAAGAAAGGGCTATCGGAGAAGTCCACAATGACCTCAGGATGAAAACGAATAAAATAATTGCCAATTTGGATAAAGTGGAAAAGAGGCTGAAGAAACAGGAGGATGATGTGGCCAATTTGGCACAGAGACCTGTTCCTGCAGAGCTTCTTTTAGATCCGACTATTGATCGATTGGTGGAATATGATCCGAGCAGGTACGTTGACGAATATCCAACGGAGTCGACCCTTCCGGCGGCCTATACTACCCTGCCACCACCGACTACTGTCACTCAAATACCATCAACCACTAATCAAAATGTTACCACTCCTATGACGTCAGCTACGCAACAGACTGGAACTAGCAGTGAAAAGACTAGAGCTGAAAAAAGGAAAGGGGGTGTGATTTTTCCGAGTGTTAAGAATAAGCCGGCGCCTGCAAATACGACGTTTGCCACAGAGCTGCTCTCAAGCATCAAAGATGTCAAGGTAATGTTCTTAAGCTTACTATAATAATAATGTTTATTAGTTCAGAATGGTGACGATTGGTATAAAAGTTGTTTTCGCACATATCTCAGGAACGGACTGTCGGATCTAACGAATTTTGGAGGTTATTGGCACTGTACTAACCTAAGTTTACGCTGTGAATTTTATCGAATTCTGACAATGCAATCGTCAGAAATCCGAAATGGTTTTGATATTTTAAGAAGCGACTTTGGCCTACAAATTCTTATACTAATCGTTTTCGATGGGGAATCTCAGGTTAAAATAGTGCCAAGCATTTTCGGGACAGCCTGTAGAACTCGTCAAGAATTGGGCATTAACTGCAAAAACTCACAATGGCAAAATAGATAAAAACAGTCTACAAAGAAATTCAGCCTTAAAAAAAAGTCACAAAATAAGGCTTAAATCGGGTGCAAGTAGCGGCCAATATTATGCTTTATGTTGTGCCATATTGGGCGTAATTGCGTTTAACTAATCCTTACATCTCATAAACGAATAACGAATATACAGGATGTCTTAGAACGCTCAGACCACCTTTTAATGGAGTATTCAGAACTAAATTCTGAGTCGATTCGTGTTTTTGAAAGTTTCTAGGGTCCAATAGTTCTCGAGTTAAGAGATTTAAGAGGACCAATCAGATTTCAGCTCTGAATTGCTTCGTAAGATAACTTAATGTTAGATGCACTATTTCCTAGGTAACAAGATACAATAGTATTAAATTTTCATTGATAGTATCCAGGGATCTGGACCGGAATCCATTGGAAACCTTAACCGTACCGGAACCCTTTTTGCAATGCGGGAAAGGAACCGGAACCGAACCAGAACACCTTTAATTTTCGAGGTTCCAATAACCACCCTTTAACTTTGTTGCAAGTAGGTCTAAGTACCAGTAGTTTAACCGTACGTGACTGTAGGTAGTAGATTAGGTACTATCATCTGTCATTAACGTCATTTCTTACCGCGAATGGTGGGCGTGGACGTGCGAGCAAGGTGCAAGACCGTTTAAAGTAACACTAGTAATACTAAAGGGTGGCCCATAAAAAACCGGATTTTTTTGTTTTTAAATATCTTTGTAAGTTTTCGTACGATATTTTTCAATCTTATGCTCGACGTAGCTGAAGGTTGAAATTGTCGATGCCATTCATCAGATTTGAATTAGCACCATCAGTGTCCTCCTTAAGAACGTGTAACTTAACACCATTATTTAGGCCAATGGGGTGGGGTTACAATTTGACGCATGACAGAGACGTTCACACATGATCATAATCTGTTTTTTCCTCTTTCCAAATTAACTTTCAGAAATAAAATTGATCAATCCCTCAATTTTTTATGAATTTTTTTGTAAAATGTTAATTTTCGTAATTATCACAAATTGTGAAAGGGAACGGAGGACAATTTTTTTTTGTATCTTTGTTACTTTATGTCCAATACTTTTGAGTTTTATTCAGGATGTAACCAAAGGGTGAGCCTTTCGATTTCTCTCTTTGGGTTACAGATAGCACACATTGTTTTTCTTAAGAAGGTCTAACTTAACAGCATTATTTAGACCAATGGGGTGCGACTATCATTTGACGTATGACAGAGACGTTCGCACATGATTAAAGCGCGTCTTTTCCTATTTGCAAAATAAGATTTCATTTATTTTATTGTTTTATTAACTTCCTTAATTTGTCACCATATTTATTTAATTAATGGCACATATGCAATAACACTTTTTAGAGTACTTAATTAAATTATAAAACAAAAAATTAAACATTTAAGTAAGGCATGATTTGACCACCGTCCAATCGTATGCAACATAACCATAGCAACAAATAATCAACCTACTCGATTTACCTCTTAAAACACAATTTGTTATAAAAAGACTGTTGCAAGAAAATTGACGTAATTTTAGTTTTGACATCCATATTAGACAAAAAAAAAGCGGGCTTTAATTATGCGTGAACGCCACTGTCATATGTCAATGAGAAAGGCCATCCCTATTAGTCTAAATGATTTAGACCAATAGGAATGGGCTTTCTGTTAAGTTAGACGTTCCTAAGTAGGACAATGATGGTGCTATCTGTAGCCCAAAGAGAGAAATCGAAAGGTCCACCCTTTGGTTACATCCTGAATAAATCTCAAATGTATTGGATAGAAAGTAACGAAGATACAAAAAAAAGAGTCCTCCGTTCCCTTTCACAATTTGTGATAATTACGAAAATTACCGTTTTCCAAAAAAATTAATAAAAAATTGAGGGATTGATCAATTTTATTTCTGAAAGTTAATTTGGAAAGAGGAAAAAACAGGTTTTGATCATGTGTGAACGTCTCTGTCATGCGTCAAATTGTAACTCCACCCCATTGGCCTAAATAATGGTGTTAAGTTACACGTTCTTAAGGAAGACACTGATGGTGTAAATTCAAATCTGATGAATGGCATCGACAATTTCAACCTTCAGCTACGTCGAGCATAAGATTGAAAAATATCGTACAAAAACTAACGAAGATATTCAAAAACAAAAAAATCCGGTTTTTTATGGGCCACCCTTTATTTTAAAATACTACAGTCATAATAATTTTCTGACATTTTTTTTATAAATAAACAAGTTCTTTTTCTGCCTTGTTGGAAAATAGCTCGGCAGATAGTGCTGAACCGAGCCCGGAACCGTACTTGAACCGTTTTTATTTCGTGGACCGGAACCGTACTCGGAACCCTTTTTATATTGCAAGGAACCGGAACCGTACCGGAACCGAAAATTTATTTCGACCCAGAACCGGAACCGTAACGGAACCGATCTAGAACCAGAACCGTAGCGGAACCGCTTTTTGATATGGGTCTAGACTCTAGATCCTTGATAGTATTTTGTTACCCAGGAAATAGTGCATCTAACATTGAATTACATTATGAAATAATTCAGAGCTGAAATCTGATTGGTCCTCTTCAATCGCTTATGACTCGAAAACTATTGGACCCTGGAAATTCTCAAAAACACGAATCGACTCAGAATTTAATTGTGAATACTCCATTAAAAGATAATGCGAGCGTTCTGAGACACTCTGTAGATATATTCTGTAACTATTTATCTTTGTAATAATTACTGTAATGTCTGTAGGGCGCAATAGTCTAGTCTTTATAAGAATTTCTTTATACCTAACTAAAGGTAAACCGCAAATTAAATTTTTATAAAAATGTAGAAAACAGATAAGAAATGTCTTCATCTGTTCATGGCGTAAAGAGGCGGAATTTGAAAATTGCCTAAGGGCTTTTTGATTTGAAAAGCTATAAAATTCTCTGCAAACTGATACAAAAATTTTTGAAATCCATCGACTCCTTCAAAAGTTACACTGAAGAATATGAACTGGCTCTGAACCTAGAAATCCTTCTAGTTTATGCTGCACCTTTTGAAGAAGTCGAGTGATTTCTAAATCTTTCCATCAGTTTGCAGAAAATTTTATATACAGGGTGTTCCAATAGGAAAGTAACCACCCCAAATATTTCGTAAACCAAATAAAATATGAAAATTCGCTCGGACAGGTCAATGTTTATTTGGAGGTGGACACTTAAATCCATGCTTGGCGAAATTTCAAAACTCAATCCCTAACCCCAACCCACCCCCACTTCAAAATTTTAAATTGCAACCCCCCACTTGTGATACATCATTTGAAAGCTAATTTCATTGCAAGAATTTTTGATATTTGTTCAACTCTAGCGCCCTCTATAGCCAAATTTCAAATTACATTAGGGCCCTTTGTGATACACCATTTGAAAGGGTTTGAAATTCTCTGTAAACTGATGCAAGAATTTTTGGAATCCACCCACTAGTTCAAAAGTTACATTGAAAGACATGAGCTGGTTGTGTGCCTGGGAATCCTCCAAGATTAGGCTGTAACTTTTGAACGAATGGATAGATTCAAAAAATTCTTGCACTAGTTTACAGATAATTTCAATCCTTTTTACATGATATATATATATATATCACAAAGGGCCCTAATGTAAATTAAAATTTGACCAAAGAGGGCGCTAGGATTCAACAAATATAAAAAATTGTTACAGCGTTAGATTGGCAATGAAATTAGCTTTCAAATGATGTATCACAAGTGGGGGGTTACCATTTAAAAATTTGAAGTGAGGGTAGATGGGGGTTAAGGAGTGAGTTTTGAAATTTCGCCAAGCATGGATTTAAGTGTCCCCCTCCAAATAAAAAACGACCTGTCCGAGCGAATTTTCATATTTTATTTGGTTTACGAAATGTTTGGGGTGGAAACTTTTCATTGGAACACCCTGTATAACCTTTCAAGCGGTGTATCCCAAGGGGTCCTAATACAATTTTCAAATTCAACCATAGAGGGCACTTGGGGTCAACTAAAATCAAAAAAATTTTCAAAATTGAATTCGCAACAAAATTAGCTTTCAGATAATGTATCACAAATGGTTGTTTGCCATTTGAAATTTTAAAGTGGGGTTTGGTGAGGGGTGGGGGGTATGTTGGAAAACTTCGCCAAGCGCGGATTTAAGTGGCCCCCTCCAAATAGAAATCGACCTGTTTGAGTATCCTTCCCTCAAATCAGGAGACACAGGATTCATCCCCTCGTGAATAAACCCCTTTATGATTTAGAGGGGTGATTTTGTATCCTATAATGTTTGGTGGTGTATGATTTATTGTATATTTAGGGTAGTTTGACGTTCATAAGTCAAAAGTAATCAAAAACCCCTCCGATCTGGAAGCCCTTGACGCGAGAGACGTAGGGCGTAGACTGCGGAAATTATATTTTAATGTCACTGTTAGCTTTCGGCTTTGAATTCTAATTTCTGCAGTCTACGCCCTACGTCTCTCACTTCAAAGGCTACTGCGCATATGCATTCAAACCGTGTTTCCCTCTTCCCCGCTTATTATTATTGCAGTTGACTGTACATTCGTCATTCTAAATAAATATTACAATCAGTTTGCAATATTTTGCAAATTAGGTAAGTCTAGTCCAGATGATGCTCGAGTCATCTTTTAAAGGACGCAGGCAGAGAGTAAATTAGGTTTTCCGTGTACTATTCTGAAATATATTAAATTTCCAAGTATTTATTCATTTAGAAAAGTTAAACTTTTCTACATAGCAACACTTTTCCACATAGCAACGCTTTTCTAAATAATTCTTTTCATCGGCAGCAAACATTTTCAATGACATTTGTTAATTTTTATTTTGTTGTTTTCCGTTACCATGTAAATGAAGTTTCAGAAAATATTTGACCCTGCACAAATAATTTTAAATGTTAACGCCATTTCAGGATAGTACACGGAAAAATAATGTGTACAACTCGTGGAAATAGTTATTTGTACAACAAGTAAGGAAAAGTATTAGGTACTTTTCCATGCGAGGAGTGTTTAATGCACGAGGCGAAGTCGAGTGTATTAATTGAAACGAGCATGGAAAAGAATCTTTTCCACGAGTTGTACACATTATTTTTCCGTGTACTATCCTGAAATGGCGTTAACATTTAAAATCAAAAATTATTTGTGCAGGGTCAAATACTTTCTGAAACTTCATTTACATGGTAACGGAAAACAACAAAATAAAACTTAACAAATAATGTCATTGAAAATGTTTGCTGCAGATGAAACGAATTATTTAGAAAAGAGTTGCTATGTGGAAAAGTGTTGCTATGTAGAAAAGTTGAACTTTTCTAAATGAAAAAGTACTTGGAAATTTAATATATTTCAGAATAGTACGCGGAAAACATTCTTTTTCATTATACTTCACCGAAAACATCATGTTTCCGTGACTACTTAGACTACCGAAAACTCATCTTTCCCGTGCACCGTAATTCTTGCAACGCTTAGCAACGATTGTTGGCCATTGCTTTTGACTTTTATTTGTCACTCATGAACCAATAATTTTTTGTGTTTAATAAGGTATAATGAAAACCGTCGTTCATTACACGTCCATAAACTGCTTTTCCCGCGCTTGCACGATTCCCGTGTTCGGCTTCGCCTCCCACGGGAACTTCTCGTGCTCGCACGGGAAAAGCTTAGTTTCTGGACTGGTAATGAATGAAATATACTATTCCATGCTCGTTTGAATTAATATACTCACTCGCATGGAAAAGTATTACTTTTCCTTACTTGTTGTACAAATAACTATTTGCTGTTGTTTTGTTAAAAGGGCTTCATACGTCAAAATTCCTGTCAGAGACAAAAAGCTCTGAAGGGCGAAGCCCTTCCTGAAAGATATTTCGCCCTTCCTGGCTTCCACACACATACAATTATACAAACGGGTGTCCCAAAAAAACCGAACGATTTATTTATGGACATAACTTTATTATTATTTTACCGATTTTCCCTAATTTTGCACAGGGCATAGCCAAAAGACGAGGCTTTTAGAATTGATAATCATTTTCCAGGTGGCGCCCCTAATAATTTTGTTTTGCGGTTTTTTACGAAGCCATTTTTTGATTTTTTGATTTGTGTACCGATCAAAATGAAATTTGTGTAGGATGAAAGCTAATTATGAAGTTCTTTTGGAAGAGGGAAACCTCTTCCAAAAGAACTTTATAAAATCCTATTATGGGCGTTCTTTATTTTTTTACAATTTTATTTGCGGTACTGTTAAACATCACGGATTTTTTAAGATCTATTTTTAACCTCCCCAATTTTCTGTTGCTACCAATCTTCGAAAAAAGTTATTTTTAATACTTCGTAACTACAGCACTTGAGTTAAATACCTGTAAACAAAAGTTATTTTGTGAAAGATTTATAGTATCACTAAAGATCCGGAAATTTTTGTCAAGATCGGTAGAGAAATAAATAATAAATTAATAAAGAACGTTCAGAATAAAATTTTGTAAAGTTGCTTTGGAAGAGAAAAGAATCAGCTTTAACCTTACACTATTTTTATTTTGAACGGTTCACAGATGTTTCACCTCCAGCCAATCAAAAAATGGCCTTGCAATAATTAATAAATGCCAACAAAAAAAATTGTTGGTGGCTCCATCTGGAAAATGATGGTTGACTCTAGAAGCCTCATCTTTTGACTATGTTCGGTATTTTCTGGGACAGCCCTTTATAACCTTAACGTTTCATAAATAAGGGCTACTTGCTTTCATAATTGTAGGTACAGATAAGAAAAACAATTCAATCTCAATTATCTTTGTTATGTCACGAACGTAAAGTGGTTGTGACTGAGGATTAAAGCTTATTCACAACCACTTTACGTACGTGACATAACAAAATTTAACAATCGTCAACAATTATTAGAAAAGTCAGAGACTGTCATGACCATTGTTAAAGTTTGTTACGTTACGTACGTAAGAGCTTATTCACAACCGCTTTACGTACTTAACAAACATAACATAACAAACACAACCACTTAACGTACGTAACATCACGAAGTTTAACAACCGTCGACAATTGCCATCTTCAGAAACGTCAGAAGCTGTCACGAATAAAAGCTTATTCACAACCACTTTACGTACGTAACGTAACAAACTTTAACAATCGTCAATAATTATTCATGACAGCTTCTGACTCTTCTCGCTATTGTTGACGATTGTTAAACTTTGTTATGTCACGTATGTAAAGTGGTTGTGAATGAGGTTTTAGAGCTTATTCACAATTACTTTACGTACGTAACATAACAAACATTAACAATGGTCATGACAGCTTCTGACATTTCTAAAAATTGTTGACAATTGTTAAACTTTATTAGGTATGTCCGTACGTAAAGTGGTTGTGAATGAGGTTTAATTTTTAAAATTTGTTATGGTTATGTTATGTTTGTTATGAGCGTATGACAAACTTTAACAATAATGGTCAACAACTATTCATGACCACGGATGCTAGATAATTTTGCTTCTTACTGGATCGGTTACTAGGGGAAAAAATCCGCACACTTTTTGCGGGGGGTCGGGGGGGAAACTCGAACTGAACAGGTAGCGCCACTACTGTCAAAAACGGTAGAAATTAGAAACGTAAACGATCTGACATCTGTCATGGTGGTTCGTTGTAGTTGATGCGAGGTTATTATTAGTTTAATGTGTCTTTTAATGCGATTTTTGAATTTCTATTTTAACTAAAGAAGAACTGTTTTAGGTATTTTATGTTGTTGTATTAATTAATTGTGTTTTAAAACCGAATTTGTTTGAAGGCGGTGAAGACGGTGCGAATAATGCAATACCTACGTTTATCGTTTACTTGCAATCACGAAGTAGCCTGCAATGAATGTAAAAGGATCTGAAGGATTTCAGACAGCCCCACATCACCTAATAGTTTATTCCCGACTGGATACATCATACGACAACAAAGAGTTTTGCGTACTTGCCACAATTTACTATGGCCATATCGCCTAGATGAAGAATGGCAAAAGCTAGTAATTCTTGCTAATATTATACATATTAAAACGAGTTTTATAAGTGTTTATGAATAAATGATGGGTATCCTTCAAGATTTCTACAAGTTGAGCTTTTAGTATGTATTAAGTGTCTATAATCTTAAAGAAGTTAGAAAATGTTAACCACAGAGGTGGTAAGACGTATTATCAAGCCGGAGAGTTCAGAAATAATGCTAGGAGGGTATACGACAAAGGGCGCTGCAGCACCAGTCTCATGTGGAAATGGCGTGTGGTGTCGCTGAAATTTTGATATACCTAGGTCCATAGTCAGACAGCAAGAACCCCCGAGGGCGACGATTCAGAACTTCTTTAGTGATAAACTGGAAAAACGAGGGTCCATAGTGAATTTACTTAGACGTCTTGCTTCTTCATTAAAGAGATTATTTTTGTCAAGTGGTAAATGTAAAAAGAAGTTAAAATTATATTGCTTTATAAAATCAGAGTGCAGTTAATCAGCTTTTAGAACATTTTAATCAAGAAAGACAGTCATATAATGGTAGTAATAATACATTCACATAAGATGCAGAAAATTTACAAATTGATAAGTTAAATAGCGATGTAACACAAGTCCAACTAAATACAAAATTGGCTAAAATATACATAATTAAAATCTACTTTGATATACTAAATCATTAACTGTAGGGTGAACATCACCTTCACCGGAACTGACCAGGAAAGGCAGGAAACTGAAGAAAAGCAAATAAAATCCTTACATCGCGGTTTAGCAACAATAATTGTATACATAAATCAAATATTTGTTAAAAAGAAACTGTTTGAAAGCAAAGTTTTTGCAAAAGCATAACCTACATGAATTCAATAACAATGTTACGAATTGCGACTTACCCCAGATGTTTAAGGGAGTGAATTTGAAACAAGCTGCATATTTAGCGAGGAAAGATGAAATTTTCTAACAAAACGTACTCAACAGGTCAATTCAATAAAATCCGTTAAATGGAATAAATTAAACTTATTATTTGACATTTGACAATTTGCAGACAAATGTCACGTAGTTCCTTGAGTGGCCGCTAGGAACCTCTAGGTGTTCAGTTCGAGCATTGCAATTGTTTTTCTCGTTGCTATGCAAAAAGTGTGCTAACAAATTGCCTACAAACTGACTCAAGTGTCCGATCCAGTAAAAAGCAAAATTATCTAGCATCCGTGATTCATGACAGCCTCTGACTTTTCTAGTAATTGTTGACGATTGTTAAACTATGTTATGGTTGTGAATAAGGTTTAATCCTCATCCACAACCACTTTAGGTACGTGACATAACAAAGTTTAATAATCGTCAACAATAGCTGTCATGAATAATTGTTGATGTTGACCATTATTAAAGTTTGTCTGCTTATTATTATAGTGCTTTCATAATAAAATTGTAAGTACGTATTTAATACGTCATGCATTAAGGGCAAATACTTTTGATGGCTGATTTATGTTTTTATAAGAGCCTCGAAATCGGGTAGGTAAATGGATTCATATTTTCACTTCCTGTTAAGTACCGGTTACTCCTTTCGGAGAGACGTCCTTTTTAGGATTGGGCAGGAATTGCTTCGCTATTTGGATCGCTTTTTAAACGTGTACATCAAGGCGGAATGGGTCGCGATGTGCTTTGAAATTAATGAGATGGTTGGCTATCTTGAAAATTAAATTAATCGCTCACTACCCACGGTCGTCACGAAACAAGACGCGAATTTTTTCCTTACTTTCGTCATTTTGTCCTTTTTTGTTTTGTCGCGTTTAAAGCTACATGACGTTAACACAACCGGGATCCATATTTTACATTAACAAGAAGTGAAGGATGAATTTAATCGAATACGTAAGATTCAATTAATGAATTATTTTGAAAGTGGAATGATGAAGCGTTTCTGTTAATTACAAATTTAGACGTTGAGACTTAACAGAACCCACGAAGATAACTGCGGTCTCAATTTTAATAATGAAATGTTTTGATAAATGGCGGCATCGTTTGGATAAACCTCCTTTTATGTTCTGTGTTCTGCCCACGTTGATTTTCTATAAACTTCTTATAATAGAAATGTTATGGATAAACAATAATGATTAAATAGGTCAGCTTGTATTCCGTATCCGGCGTATACTGTGGTTAATTGGCATAGATAGGCATATAGAGGATCAATGTCGTATATTTGTCAATCAAGCAATTGACAAACAGTTTCAACTTTAACAATAATCCATTAGGCAAGAAGCTAGTCTACTTGCCCAACCAAAATTGGAATAAAAATATTTATTTATAGAAAGTCACATAAATAATAGTATGGCTGCTCTATAACAGATCTTTTAATTATACATATCAAATGCTTGGATTTGTTCGATTTGAAAAGGCGTTATGGTTTCTGCCTATTTAGGGCAACCCATAAGTAATTTATCTTGAAAGCGTTTGATTTGGTGATTAATTTTTGGCTAAAAGAAAGTTTCGTGCATAATAATAAGGCCCGTTTTATCTCCGGACAGGACCAAAAAGTGTTAGATCACTGAAAAAAATAATTGCTGTTGCAGATGGGGTTTTAAAACAAAGCCATCACTTAATTCCACGGTAAGTAACGGTACTTTGATGTATAATGCGCCTGCATTCACCACATGCCGAATTGGCATTTCATCATGAAAAAGACTTCATAACGTGCCGATGCCAGATTACAATAATTGGACTTTTAATTTGGGGAAAGTTTGTATTAAGTACATATTGGATGCAGCATAATTTAAAGATTCTTATTGGGAAAAAATGAACCGCCGGCTGCCTTTTTCCCAGAGACTTAAACGGCCGAAGAAGGCACGAACCTGTCATCATTTGGGAGCTGCACTCTCGCTTTTTGAGCTTTAATTTTAAAGTTTAGAGGCGTTGTTGAAGGAACTTTACGTCGGTCATAAATTTTGTCGGACAGATTATAACGAGGATTGTAGGTAACGATTATTATGACCTTCAAATAAACATCAGTTTCACAGGAAATTGTATGCGCCAGAACAAACAACGCATAGCCCCTAGTAGCTATTAATAAAAAGTAGGTAGGTACTTATAAAATTGGTACAAATAAGGATCGTTAGCAGAGGTACAGTGTTATTCAGAAAATATGTGAAAACGGGTGGCTATGGAAATAAATGAATCGCGCAATCTGTTGAAACGACGTTTGTCCAACGTTAGTTCATATAGGACATGTCATATGTCATTTTATCTGAGGACCGTGCGGACCTAACTTTAGACAAACGTCCATTCTACACAGATTCAGATTACGATTCACTTATTTCTATCATATATTTTCTGAATAGCACAGTATACAATCATATCCTACTATATCTTATTAATATTACAAATTGTCGCAAATTCATCGGTATTTCTTAATAAAATCAAAAATTCCGTGTTTAGGATTAGATTTGGAAATAAAGGCAGTACCTATTGATATTTATGTTTTCCTAAGCAACGTGTTTTCAGTTAAAACTTTTTATTTAATCTACTAATAAAAAATATAGTTGATAAAGTTGATCAAAAAAGCCTACGAAAGCGTAGAGGGGCCACAGTTTTAACATAGGTTTTTAATCCAAAATTGTCGATTTGCGCTCGACAATTGTCAGCCGGACGGAAAATTGTCGACCCGATCGACAATTGACCATTCGATCGGGTCGTCAATTGCCGATCGGGTCATCAATTGTCGACAATTGTCTATTGCTAGTCAACAATTGTCGATTGCTAGTCGACAATTGTCGAGTGTGAGGGATCAGCCGGTAATCTTTTCTTTTCGATTTTTGAATTCTTGACTTTTATCTCAAGATCTTGACTTTTATCTCAAGATCTTGACTTTTATCTCAAGAATTTCGATTTTGCGCATGCGTGACTCATTGAAATCATTGCATTATTGATTATTTACAGTTTACTTTTTATTGTGCTTTGTACCAATAATGCCCGGTTTCTAGAAGCAGTTATAGACTCGATAAAGTTATAATGTGATTAGAATGATGACAAACTTGCCTGTTGCAGGTAGTACTCCCACCATTCTAATCGCATCATGACTTTATCGGTTCCATAACTGCTTCTAGAAACCGGGCATAAGTCTTCTTGTCTTGAAAATGTATATCAATGCGATGTGCATCCCTGTAAATGTTAATTCACCGTGAATCTTGAAAATGTATGATGAAATGAAATGATTTGTACATTGGCCTTGGTGGCTTTGGGTGCAGATTTAATCCGCATCTAGTAGCACTGCCGAAGCATATGACAAGGGAATCGTGGCGGGGGTGTCAGTTTCAGAGTGATTATATATTTTTTGCAGGTCAAGGTTTAAATTCCTCCAAGTCACTTTTTATACCATTGATGGAAAGTTATCGAATGGCTTGAACTTCAAGCAACACTTAGTTAAAACTTCGAGTTTCAACCTCTAATTTCCACTTCATCTGTCCAATCTTGCAGATATTATCGAAATATGATGTGTGTGTGCCGGGTTTCAGACCTCCACGTGCAACATACTTGGGAAGTTTTTATATTTTTGTGATTTTCAACGCCAAATTTTCATCCCCCAAAATTGACATCCAGTCACCTTTACCAGATTTGTACGTCAAAAACGCATAGCAAGTTTCAGTAGGCTACCTCCAATACTTCTCGAATTATTGCAATTAATATTTTTTTCTGTTTTTCACCCATAAGCTCGCCTATTTCTCCTACCCCCTTGGTCCGATATGGCCCAAAAGCAATCCCCGCTGCCGCCGAGTATTTTGGGAAACAACTGTATACCAAATTTAAGCTCGATATATAAATCTGTTTTCAAGTTATCCGACGGACCGACTAGACGAGCGATAGAGCGATAGAGTCAAGATCTTGAAATAAAAGTCAAGATCTTGAGATAAAAGTCAAGATCTTGAGAGAAAAGTCAAGATCTTGAGATTAAACTGAAGATCTTGCGATAAAAGTCAAGAATTCGAAAATCGAAAAGAAAAGACTACCGTCTGATCCCTCAGCGCTTGCGCTTCCGTACGAACGCCTCCGACTAAAATAAAAATCTGAAAAAAATTCGAAAAAAAGCCCTTGTCTTGATAACACTAACCTACACTAATTTTAAGAAAACTGACTTTTTGAGTGACCATTTGAAGGGCAATACTGCCCTTAGGAGGCGTTTTTCGACAAATGTTTTTTGGAACTTTTAGTTTTATTTTGGATCGTAGAAGGCACTGGCAAAATATAGCAGCCTAGTTTCAGCACACCCTGTATGTAGAAATTTTAGTGTCTTGCGTAAATTTAGCAAATACCTATATTTTAAGAAGTTTGGACACTACCCTAGTTGGCATTGCGATCAAAAAGCATTATTCTAAGTATTCTTAACGAGAAATGTTTAAACTCTAGAAGGTGTGTAAATTCACTTGTATTTTTACAAAAAATTCTCCTGTGTGAAATTAATGCACCTGCATTGCTCAGTGAGATAAAACTTTTAGTTCAATAATTAAAATACTGACAGGATAAGTAGCCTTCACGAATAACAACAGTTCATTATTTCAAACAGGCCGAATTAGAGCAAAAAAGAGCACATCATTATAAGTTTATAAAGAGGAAGAAGGTCCAAGTACTGTCTATCTTTTTCGAAGTTTTTAAAAACTTTTTTTGGGTGGAGAGTACTTACTCTTAAAATTGGTATCTCGACTGAATATTTTTAGAATACTTAAATTGAACCTGCGTTTGGAAAAAAATTCACTTAGAAAGACTGGAACCTCCCCACTGCGTGGATCTTTGATTTTCGAATTTCGGGTGGTAACAAAAATTGTTAAAATAACATTTGCGGTGGCACGATTAGCTAATGAATTGCGTCTACCTATACATTCCAAATTTCAGCTAAGTCGGATCAGTGGTTTAAGCTGCAGATGTTAAAATTGGAGGATTGTATTTAAATTTTCAAAGCTGATGTTGATGTATAAAAGTTGCACTTCCGGTGCGGTGGCGCGACAGGCTCCTAAACTTTTTCAGCACCTAATTTGGTTTTAGGTTTACGAAATGTCCACATACCAAATTTCAGGAAAATCGGGTGCCGCCTCCCATTTTTAACTTCTACGCTCGCGAAGCAGTTACTGGAATCGATCGGAAAATTCAAAAAAAACGAATCGCCAAAAACATGAAATCATTACGTTTCAGGGTCCTGGGAACCCAAAAAAGTGGTTTTTGAAAAAATGTCTGTCTATCTGTCTGTGATCACGCTGCAGCTCAAACTGCTGAACGTATCGAGATGAAATTTGGCACACATATTCAGTGGGGGATTTGTAGGTGCTGATGAGAATCTGGGACACATCGGTTCATGGAAAGTGCCTTTTTGGCACATCAACTTTAAAAATTTAAATGCAAACCACCATTTTTCGCGTTACCATATGAATGCTCTCCGAATTCTGCTTCTAAAAATGTATTCACACTTGTGCCCTTTTGGTCAAAAAATGGTGCCGTGAAAAAAAACGTTTGCATACCTAACTGTATATTTTTATTAGCGGATTTGATAGCTGATTTTTTTTCAAGCTGGATTCGACAGCTGTTATAGATAGAATACTTTATTACTTTGCCTTTCGGCTTGTAATGAGCCCTGCCCTTACAATATAATTATATATACAAAAATATTTAAAATGAAATTAAGATCCTTCTTCTCTTTTTAATCTTCCACTTTTGTCTTCTCTTCCCTCCCCTCTCCTTATTTCCCTCTGTCTCTCTACTTCCCTCATCCATTCTAGTCCTGTTCCCCTTTCGTTCAATATCCATTTTCTTTCCCGTTCCTCTTCTCTCATCCCCTCGCACTCTCTCAACATATGTTCTATCGTCTCTCTTGCCTCTCCACATACTCTGCATACTCTCCCTTCCTCTTCCAACCAGAATCTGTTTTCTCTCTCCTCATTCCCGCATCTAAATCTCGCTATCATTCTTTTTTCTTTCGCACTCACTCTGTTCAAATAACTTGGTAGCCCCGCACATATGATATCCTTATACTTTGCATTATACCTTGATTCTTTTATCCGTGCTCTTCTCTCTTGTATATCTATATCTCTATCTCTCTCGCACATCGCTCCATTCATCCATCTCCCTTGTTCTCTGCGTCGTTCTATGTCTTCCCATGCGTACCCATTTCTCTCATAGTATTTTTGTCTTTCTTTCCATTCTTCTTTTTCTCTCCTTTTCTCCTTCCAACACTCCTGTAATATCATGCAGTCCAATCTTTCTCCCATTCTGTCCTCAAATTTCACCGCCCTTTTACCAGTCTCCACTCTCAACTTGCTCCTTTTCGTTTCTTCTCTTATTATATACCCCGGTGTCTCTCTATCCACGCCCAGCACCCACTTGAAATACTTTTCCTGTACTCTCTCCACTTCCTCTTGTCCTTCCCACCCCCATATTTCTGCCCCATTCATCAACATACTCTTCACTAAACTATCAAACATCATTCCCCTCCTCTTAAAATCATGCCCAAACTTTCGCTCTCCTATTCCCCAGACCATTCGTACCACCTTATTTGCTTTTTTAACCAGTTCTGTTACATGCGCTCTCGTTGTGTTTCTTTCATTAAATACATACCCTAAATATTTGAATTCTCTTTCTTGCTCTATTATGCTCCCGTTCCACTTCCATTCACTTTCTTTTGCCTTCCCTCTTCTTTTCCTGAAAACCATTATCTTGGTTTTTTCCACATTTACTTCCAACTTTTTTCTCTTCATATACTTCTCTGCAATTCTTATCATTTCTCTCATCCCTCTCTCGTCATTCGCTACAATGACCAGGTCATCCGCATACGCCAAACACCACACTTTCTCTTTGCCCACCACAATCCCTCCTGCCTGCCCCTTTTGGAACACATCATCAATATCATTTATAAAAATGGTAAACAGCGTTGGGCTGAGTGGGCACCCCTGTCTTACACCTTTTCTCGTCCAAAAACATTCGCTCTCTATTCCATTCACTCTAACTACATTCTTTGTTTCCTTATATATTTCTTTTATACTTCTTACCAGGTTCCCATTCAATCCTATTTCTCTCATGTGCTCCCACAATCTTCCCCTGTCTACACTATCAAACGCTGCTTTGAGGTCCACGAACAACGCGTACATCTTCCCGTTCTTCTTTTTTATTTCTCTTCTTGCTATATGGTTTAATATGTACACGTTGTCCATGGTACCCCTCCCCATTCTGAAACCTGCCTGGCCATCTGGCAAGCTCTTCATCCGTTCTAATTCCCCTTTCATTCTGTCCCCTAGTATCATTGCATACAATTTGTATAATGTATTCAGGAGGGTTATTCCCCGGTAATTCTTTACTTCTTTTGCATCTCCTTTCTTGTATATAGGACAGATTACGCCCTCTTTCCATTCCGGGGAAATCCCCCTCCCTTCCACACTCCATTCAAAATCTCTACTACTCTGTCTATCACCTCTTCCGTACTGTAAATCCACGCTTCATTTCTTATCCCATCCCTTCCCGGTGCTTTCTCTTTTTTCAGCTTTTCTATCTGCCTCTTCACTTCTTCTTTTGTTATCTCGGTTCTTTCTATGTCATGTTCCTTCTCTCTGTCTTCTTCTACCCCTCCTTTTTCTTCTTCTCCCTCTAACAACTCTACGAAATGCCTTCTCCATTCTTCTATCTCTATCTTTCCCATTTCATCTTCTCCCCTTTCTCTCCTCTCTTGGTTTATGTATTTCCACGCTTCTTTTTCTGTTTTTATACTTCTTATCTTTTGTTCTTCTTCTTCCTTCATTTGTTTCTTTCTTTCGCTGCATTTCTTCTTATATTTATCTTTGGCTTTTAAGTATTCTTCCCTTTTCGTTTTCCCTTTTTTCCATTTTCTTAGTACTCTTCTCGTCTCTCTTTTTGCCATCTTGCATTCTGTGTCGAACCATCTCCTTCCATTTCCCTGACTATTTCCCCTTAGTATTATTTCCTCACTTCTTACTGCCCCTCTTATAATTTTCTCCAGCTCATTGATTTTTTCTTCCACCCCCTTTGCTTCGAATTTTGCTTTTCCCAATTTTTGCCTGTATTCGTTGATAGTCTCTTCATCCCACCTTTTTGGCACATCAACTTTAAAAATTTAAATGCAAACCACCATTTTTCGCGTTACCATATGAATGCTCTCCGAATTCTGCTTCTAAAAATGTATTCACACTTGTGCCCTTTTGGTCAAAAAATGGTGCCGTGAAAAAAAACGTTTGCATAACTGTATATTTTTATTAGCGGATTTGATAGCTGATTTTTTTTCAAGCTGGATTCGACAGCTGTTATATTGCCGGATCAAAAATCTTAGTGCAATTTTTTCGAAAATTTCCATTTTAGGGACAAAAAGGCCCCTTTTTGAGTTTTTCTTAGCAAAAGGGCATATTATCATTATCGAATTCGATAGCTGTTGCATTGCCGGATCGAAAACCTTAGTGCCATTTTTTCGAAAAATGTCCATTTTAGAAGTGAAAAACATTTGTATTTTAGATTTTAGTAAATGAGCGCCGGGTGCATCAGCCATCCAACCGCTCCGCACGCCGACCTTGGTTAAATAAAGTTAAATGCTACATTTACAAATTCTGTGAAAAAGTAGAAGTTTAAATTGTGACATGGGGAGGTCCTTTTTTCATTGATCCAATTATGCCTTAAGAATATTGTTCAAATACCTTGGTGATCCTTAAGTACGTTGCGTGGACGTGAAAGTCCCAATGAGAAAATCATGTGCGAATGGACAAAATAACAGGTTTCCGGTCCCGTCTGGTAATAAAAGGGTTCCAAGTGATTTATCCGATTCCGATGTGATCGATTGCGGCTGCTTTGTACATTTCATCCTATAATTACTTGTGAAAAGTGAAATGTGTTTCTTCAAGTACTCATCGTTTATTTCTTTTTCCTCGTTTCAGGGATACTCCTGCGTGGATTTACTTAACGCAGGCATGCGCGACTCAGGTGTCTACTACTTACAAATCCGAGGAACCACTTATTGGTTCTTGAAGGTCTTCTGCGAGCAGGAGATTGCCGATGGAGGATGGACGGTGAGTTTAATTAGCAATAAATTAACACGCACACGCACTTTAATGATGAAACTTAAGTAAGTACTCGTAAAGCTACGCGTGGACTTACATAAGACGACTGTTTTTACAGCAAAGTGTCTCGGAATAAATTAAATTTCTCGTTAAATCACTGCTTCCTGTGAAAACCTTATCTAGAAGTGAATTTCTCGGTTACTAAACTGCTTGATCTAAATTAGGGAAAATGAGTTGTCACATCTGTTACGCACGTAACAGTTTTCTCAACAGTTCACACTTTATATAAGAGCCGAATACTTAATTGAGAAAATACGACGAGGATACCTACAGCAACGTTAACAAATCTGGTTCATGTTCGACACGAAGAGGCACGCCACCGCAAATTAAGTACAAGAAAAATTTGATGAACAAAGGTTATTTCCTGCGGTAACGGAAGTTATGACAGAGCGCCTGACCTTTGGAGAAATTCATATTTTAGAAAATTTTGGGCGGGTCGAATGATGTAAGATTATGTTGTTCCGAGGGTAATAAAAGATTTTTATTGTTTGGGAAATAATTAACAATAGTGCGAGTGGAATCCAAAACGTAAGCTTCTAATTTTGCGTGTGAAAATTTGGAAATCTGCAAATTACAGGTAGTCCAGTCATATTAGATCTAAAAAAGACGGATAGAAGAAATAATTTATATATTTTTGAAATTTTGGCTACGGACTCCTGTTGGCACCTAAAATAGTGGGCCGAAAAGTTCCCACCCCTAAGTGTGCTGCCTTATTTGACGAAAACCACCCCCAAACGTGACATGGCGCTAGTTTTTAGCATTTTTCGGCGAAACTATATATCTGAAAAAAATTTATTCTAATCAGAAACATTTTTTGTGAAATTCTGCATTAAAAAAGTCCTTTTGATTATTTTGCTTATCCCCACCTAATTCTCGCAAACGAAGTTGTAGAACATTCAAAATAGATTTTTAAGTAGAACATATTTATATATTTATGAAATTTTGGCTACGGACTGCTGATGGGCCCTGAAATGAAGGACAGCAAACTTAACACCTCCCAAGTGTAGGCTTCATCCCTCTTTTGGCAAAAACCTACTCCCAGACGTGCGGACATGTCGCTAGTTTTTAGCATTTTTCGGCTAAACTATCAAACGGACAAAAAATTACTCTAATCAGTAATGTTCCTCGTGAAATTTGCAGTAAAAAGTCGTTTTCATCATTTTGCTTATCCCCACCTAATTCTTGCAAACGACGTCCGAAGTTGAGGGTACCGCTAGATTGTTTTCGGTGCCAGCGAAAAACAACCCTCAACTTCGGACGTCGTTTGCGAGAATTAGGTGAGGATAAGCAAAATGATGAAAAGGACTTTTTACTGCAAATTTCAAGAGGAATCTTCCTGATTAGAGTAATTTTTTGTCCGTTTGATAGTTTAGCTGAAAAATGCTAAAAACTAGCGACATATCCACGTCTGGGAGTAGGTTTTTGCCAAAAGAGGGATGAAGCGGCCCTTCATTTCAGGGCCCATCAGCAATAAATCAGCAATAAATATATAAATCAGTTCTACTTAAAAATCTATTTTGAATGTTCTACAACCTCGGACGTTGTTTGCGAGAATTACGTGGGGATAAGCAAAATAATCAAAAGGACTTTCTTAATACAGAATTTCATGAGGAATATTTTTGATTAGAATAAATTTTTTGTCGGATGGATAGCTTCGCCGAAAATGCGAAAAACTAGCGCCATGTCACGTTTGGGGGTGGTTTTCGCCAAATAAAGGATGAAGCGCCCACTTGGGGGGTGGGAACTTTTCGGCATTTCATTTCAGGTGCCAAACATTTCAAAAATATATAAATTATTTCTTCTAAAAAACCTAACTTGACTCGGACTAAGGGAGTTGGTTGATAGACTACCTGTTTGATTGTATTAATTTCAAAATTGTCATTATAACGTGACATTTTTTAAATTTCGAATAGCAGTTGACCGGGCCGAGGGGTGACTAATGTCGAAACTTAGTAAATTTTCACGATCAAACTGTTTACCTGCGTTTACGTGTTTTGTCACAGTCTAATAAATATTCAGTCTATTATGCTGTGACTAAACACGTGAACGCAATTAAAAATTTAAATAGTTTGCTCGAAAAAATTCTCCTTTAGTTAGGTTATGTAAAACAAGTTGACAGACTTTCAAATCTGCACATACGTCATTCCGGACACGACCAAGTCTAAATTTTGAAAATCTATCGTTAGATTATAGGATCCGATTTTTTTCAGTTACTCAATTTTTAAAATGTTTGAGAGGTTTGTATTGTACAGGGTGGCCCCGTGAAAGAGGCCCTTCTCTCTGACTTAGTGAGGAAAAATCGCTCAAACTGGTCGATTTTTATTTCGAAAGGGTCACTTAAATCCGCGTGTTTGGTGAAATTTCACAGCTAACCCTAGCCCTAACCGCAGCTTAAAAGTTTCAAATGGCAACCCCCTATTTGTGATACCTACATTATTGATTTTAAGACCTAATTTCGTTACCAAACCAATGCTGCAAAGGTTTTTTGTCTCTGCTCTTCCCTCAGCACCCACTATGGTCAAATTTTAAATTACGTTAAATCCTTTTGATGTGCATCATTTTAATAGGTATGAAATCCTCTGTAAACCCATACCAGAATTTTTGAAATACATCCACTCCTCATAATGTAAGTAGCTATTAAACAGGCCTTTTAGGCCCACAGCTTTGTGATTCGCCTCCTGTTTTTTACATCCTTTTCTGTTCTTATAATCTGGGGTTGTCCAAGCAATTTTCTTAACTGATGTTTTTTCCTCTTCCATTCTTTCTATGTGACCCAGCCACTGTATTCTTCTTAATTTTATTACCATAATCTTCTGTTCCTTGTAGATACTCTCTGCATTTGTCCTTCTTTCATATCCGTCTTCTGTTCATTCAACACTCTTAGTTCGTCGCATTCCTCCTACTATCCTTCTAATCATTTTTCTCTTCCATCTCATTAGCGTTTCTTCTGTATTCCTACTTAATACCCATGTTTCCCAGCCATATAATGCTGTTGGCCTTAGTATTGTTTTCTAGATCCTTATTTTCCTTATTTTGTCATTTCTCGTCAGTTGTCTCGTTCTAATTAGATGGTCCATTGCTCCAGCGCATCTATTTGTTTTGCTTAGTCTCGCCTCAATCTCTTTTTCTTCTTCACATCTGCTTGTTATTCTTGCTCCAAATGCATCTACTACTTCATATTCCATTTTCCCTTTCCCTACTTCCGTAATCACTTATAGTGTTGTCTCTGTGTTCTGGCGCCTTCCTAACCTCTTTATTTAGTTTTTCATTTGGTTAACTTGTAATCTCATTTTATATGCCACTTCTACTATTTTTCTTGTTACTTCCTGTAGTTCTTTATCGTTTCTGACTTTTGCTGTTCTTGAGCTTCCATATAATTTCTTCTAATTGTTCTCTTGTAGGCTCTGGAATTTGGTTGTCTTCGTCAATTCTTACTATGTTTTCCTCTTCCTGTGTCCTCCTGTGTCTCCATTTAGCATTTCCTGGAGGTATTCCTTCCACCTTTCTATAATTTTCTCTTCTTCGCCTATCAAGTTTCCCTCTTTGTCCTTAATATACAATGTCGGTTTATGTCTTTGTTTTCCTTTTTTTAATTTCCCTGTAGAAATTGCGCATTTCTTTCCTTTGATTGTAGTGATTTTCTACCTCTTTAAAGTTTAACCTTTTGTTCTTGACTGGCTCTTTCTTGTCTGTTTGTTTTCTTAACCTTCTTTCTCTGCTCTCTGTACACTTACTTGTCTTCTTCTTGTTGGGTTTGCATGTTTTAATTTTTAATTTATTTCTTATCTTCGTTTCCCTTCGGCATTCCTCATCCCACCATCTTTCTTTCCTCTGACAGTCTTTCAGTGATAATTATCTCCATTCTTTTCCATTTTTCGTTTATGCTCTGTGTCCGCTCCTGCCCTCTTTCTTGATATCCTTGTATTATTTCCTTCTCATATCGTTCTTGCCCGTCCTCTTTCTGCATCTCTTCCATTCTAAACTGCCTATTCCTCCTTTTTTGTCTATTTTTCTTCGGTTGCTTCTTTATTTTCATACCTATTTTCACTAAGAAGTGGTCCGAATTTATATCCGCTCCTCGGCGCAACTTTACATTTTTCATTATAGCATCCTAAAATTGTGTTTTTGTAGCCTATTTGACAGGTTTAGCGACCTATTTTAGGCACCTATTTCGAATTTTTAACGACCTAGAATTTCGGTCTCTAGTAAATAATCATACAATATATGCGATAATAGTGTAAAGTCCCGTCGCATATTAACGAAAGTGGGGGCTGTGTGTCTCAGGCTTTTTTCTGTTGGTTTGTAAACGGGATTTCAGTTCTGTCAAAATTCCTGTCATGGACAATAATTGACAAGAAAGACCCCTTTCAATCTCCATTGTTACTGTTTATGACAGTGAGTGACGGGAGTTTTGACGGATGTGAAATCCCGTTTACAAACCAAAAAAAAAGCCTGAGACACACAACCCCCGCTTTCGTTAATATGCGACGCGACTTTGTCTCACTTAACGTGTACACAATTTTATCTTCAATCCTTCAAAATATATGTTTAGTAATCCGTTGGTACAGGGTCTTTTTTGTTATTGTCCCACTTTTAAATTGTCATATCTCCTTTATTCTTGAAAATAAATAGTTGTTATAACTTATGGCTATGTAGTGAAGGTCTAAGTATTATTTTTAAAAAATTGTAACCTTCTTTAGTATCATACTAACAAAGTAGGTAATTGGTTTATTCACCTTAAAACTTTACAAATTAGAAATTTCAAAATGATTGCCATTTTCATTTAGACATTCTCGTAGGTTCTAATGGTCCGATTATTTCAATTTTATTTCTCGAAAACTACCAACTCCTGATATCAACTACCCTATATCAATGAAATCAGAAGAAAATTCTCTATCGATCCGTGCAAAAATACACCCGGTGTAGAGTACGGTTCATCATCCTGTTTTTATTTCAGGCGAATAGCTCAAGTAATAAAGGAGATATTCCAATTAAAAAGTGGGACAATAATAAAAAAAGACCCTGTACTTACATTGTTATTTATGCGAATTAGGATTTTGTACAGATTTTCAAAGTAGCATGCGGTAAAGTACGTGGATAATGGCTATTAAGACAACAAGTGGCAGTTTAAAAATCGAGGCCGTAGTTTATATTTGAGAGACGTTAGGAGCGAAAATATAATAGAATGAGATTTTTAGTAATACTAACCATAACACGACCTTTTAAAGTTTCTTGTCAATTCAAGTGATAAATGCAATTTACCTACCTATTAGCCTTAAAAAATACTGTCATGGGCGACGTGGTTTTATACAATAGCGTGTTTTATAGCAAACATAAGAAGCTAATAAATCAAATGTCCCATAGAAACAGTATAAGACGTTAGTATTAGAAAAAATAAATAACTATTGCCTATACTTTACCGCACGCGCTTGCGGTAATATTAAAGTAACATGATTTGAGTGAATGGGATAACAACTGCCCTCAGAGAGGCAATTATTAAGAAGCGTTAGAGAACATAGACTTTGGCATACTCTTGTTCTGATGGATCTAATTCTTTCTTTTTTAATATCCTTAGGTAATTCAAAGGCGAGACGACTTCGGTGATCCACGTGAGAACTTCAATCGAGATTGGAATGACTACAAGAACGGTTTTGGAGATCCAGCTAAGGAGTTCTGGTTAGGCAACGAGAACATCTACATGTTAACCAACAACGAAGAATACATATTACGAGTAGAACTGGAAGATTTCGAAGGAAATAAGAGGTATGCAGAATTATTTTTGGCTATAGAACTCGATTATCCAGATTATTTTATACATTAAGTATTGAACCAATCCAAAGCAGCATTTAGTATACCAGTAACCAATCAAATCCGGATTACAGTGATTATTTTATTCATTAAGTATTGAACCAATCCAAAGGAGCATTTAGCATACCAGTAATCCTGATTACATTGATAAGACTACAACGTCAACTTGACACTACTTACTCAATACTTTAATTCATAAAATAATCTGCAAAATACGATTCGTAGTCTCTTGGTTGCCTTGTTGAGTCCTCATGGATGCACTACTTGTCAAATGGTAGATTTTTTTCGGCCAAAGAGGACTCGAGCGAGCTCTCGTCCTCTTTTTAGCCTAAAAAAATCTACCATTTAGACTCGTAGTTGACAGCCATTCGGACGTCAAAACCCGCGGCAATCAAGAGACTACTCGTCGTATTACTATTGATAATACTACAACGTCAACTTGACACTACTTACTCAATACTTTCATTTATAAAATAATCTGCAAAATACGATTCGTAGTCTCGTGGTTGCCTTGTTGAGTCCTCATGGATGCATTACTTATCAAATGGTAGATTTTTTTAGGCTAAAAAGAGGACGAGAGCTTGACTCGTAATTGACAACCATTCGGACGTCAAAACCCGCGGTAATCAAGAGACTACTCGTCGTATTACTATTGATAAACTTGCAAAAAAATGTTTATACTTAAGAGCGGTTTCACCAGTGCCTCAAAGTCTAAATGCAAGCGAACATAATGGGAAAAATAGTGCGGTACCAAGTTAATGAAAATTTCATAGATTTTTCATGATTTCTTACTTCTGAATCACGGGTTTTTATATAATTAATCGGATTTTGTTGTTTTGTAAAACTCATTATTACTGTGTTTACTTACCATTTTTACTTACTATTTACTTACTATTACTGATTATTACTATTTTTGCTCATTTTAATCGCGTTGGCACTAATCGTTCATTCCACTGTCACTCAAAAAATTTTGTTTCGTAAGGTTGAAATCGGGTACATTCACCCCCAAAAGTTTTATAATGCAAAATGAAAATATCGTCTAATTTAGCGAAGCAACAATTCTTTATACGAAAAATGCCTTGCTGTTCCTTAGATAAGTGCGTAAACTATTCTTCATTGTCTTTTCGCTATTATCACAACGTTCAGAGAGCAAATATTAATCTATTTTAAATCCTGGGTTTTTTTCGCTCCGATTTTATCGTCCAATAGGTACATCCTTAATTTTGCAACTTCCACTTTGGCTTAGGTGCTAGAGACAAGTTATGTAACGGTTGAATTCGGGGAGGTCGAAAATGTTTCAAATTAATTCTCTTTTAATCACTTTAACGCGTGTTCATAAATCAGTTGCGACACTCATTTCATCTGTGGATGTGATCCAAATCTTTAAATTGCCAAGGCAAGCCTGCCATCTTCACTTTCACTGAAACAGTTAGCACCTACGCTGCGACCGAAGCGGTTTTGATAGATTTGCGTCTGCAATAATTAAAGACCATCAGTTCTTGCTTGACCCAAGATTTGAAAAAAATCACTGATTGCTACATCGTGATAGAAAATCCACGATATGGGTACTTACTTGACATATCTTTAGATAATGGAGGAAGTCATTATTTTGATTGTACTTCATCATGATTTTGATATTTCTATGGTCCTGACTAATTGGTGCTAACAATCTCGTTCCACTTAAACACAAAGATTGATTGATGGCTGTTAATTGAACAAAATTCGCTTTTCTCAGGTACGCTCAGTATTCCCACTTCAAAATATTCTCTGAAGGGGAATATTATAAATTGGAAATTGATGGATACGAGGGAAATGCAGGAGATTCACTGAACGATCCATGGTATGGAAGCAATAATAGCCCATTTTCCACGTACAACAGGTATGTCTCTACTTTTCCCTGCAATATTGATAAAAAATAAACGATGTTTTTATAGAGACAACGATAGATCAAGTCTCAATTGCGCCTCGATGTTAAAAGGGGGATGGTGGTGGAAGTCCTGCGGTCGGGGGTTAAATGGACTTTATCTGAACGACCCTCAGGACCTCACGGCTAGACAAGGTACCTACCTAGCAGTTATACGAGCTGCAAGAGGCTTACGTACAAACGATTTGAATCTCTTTGGAGCATAATCTAAAATTTTTACATGGGCTGGAGGGCAATTATTGACCCTTCGCTTATTAACTCGTACAATAGCAACTGCTAATAAGTGAATAGGGTCATAAATCGAGCCCTTGGACTCTTAATTACTAAGTAACGGGTGTCCTAAAAAAACCGAACGAAATATTTTTGGGGACAACTCATCCATTTTTTAACCGATTTGGATGAACGTGGACTTAAATTAAAGCTAAAGAATCAGGCTATCGATTCATTCAAGAAACCACGACAGATGGCGCTGCCGTAGTAGCCTTAGCCATGCTTGTTTTAAAGGCTTACTTTAGGTGCATGGGGATTGGTCAATTAACAACCAATGGTTATGAGATAAAAATAACCTTGAAGCACGTTTACTTTTCTTCAAAAAGCTTCTTTCAGAAGTTCGTTATGATTCACGAATAAATTTTCTGTGATCTTTTAAAAATCATATGTTTTCCCTTATTTTCACGCCTAATGACCATAACTGAAGTAACAGTGATGCATTTTCAGCTTAATTTTCAGTAATAGAGGATCTAATTGAATGAAAAACACAAGCGGATGCGTATTGGAAGAAATTTAAAGGTTATTACTGAGAATTAAGCTACTTGTTGCTTCATTGTTACTCTAGTCATGGTCATTTTGCATGAAAAAATGTGAAAACACATATTTTTTAAATAATCACAGAAAGTCAATGTGTGAACCAAATTAACTTCTGAGAAAAGATTCTTAAAGAAAAATGAACGTCCTTCAAAGTTATAGTCTGTCCGGGATCCACACGACCGAGATTCACCCTATTTCCATGGCGATTTATTGTTACAATGAATCGCCATGGAAATAGGGTGAATCTCGGTCGTGTGGATCCCGGACAGACATTAGGTGAGTCTCATAACGACTGGTTGATAATTGACCAATCCCCACGCCCCTGAAATGAACCTTTGAGACAAGTATACTTTGCCAAGAAATAATTGAACAGCCATAAAGACAAACCTTTTAACTTAAGTCGACCGCCCGTTGAGGGTAACAATGCAGGGGAATTCCCTCATAAATTCTTGTACGGCGCTCTCGTAGTTGAACACTTGGCCTGCGTAGAAAGATTTATGGAGGGAATTCCCCTGCATTGTCAACCTCAACGGGCGGTCGGCTTAAGTTAAAAGGTTTGTCTTTATGGCTGTTCAATTATTTCTTGACAAACTTGATCACTAAGAGATCTATTGCAGCACCATCTGTCGTAAGTTCTTAGACAGTTCGAAAGCCTGATTCCTTGGCTTCAATTTAAGGCCAGGTTCATCCAAATCGGATAAGAAATGCACGAGTTATTACCAAAAATATTTCGTTCGGTTTCTTTAGGACACCCGTTACTTTTCTCGTTGTCAAATTGTCTCAACTGTCAGCTGTCGTATACAGGGTGTCTTACGAAAATGGAGCAGTACTGATATCTCTGGACTTAAGCAAAGTACACTTATAACGTTTGGCAACGTTTGACAAAAGTCATATGAAAGCTGATCCAAAGTCGATTTAAAGAAATTGAAATGTTACAAATGTAAAACCCGAATAACATTTTTTTCTTAGGGAAAAAAGAGCTATTTTAACCGTTTCCTTTTTTGATCTTTATGGGCACCGTTAGAAAGAGGATACAATTCTGCACCCATCTATGTAGAAAAACTTGCAGGGTGCCATTTAAGGAAAAATGTTATTCGGGTTTCAAATTTCCAGTGTTGCAATTTCCATAAATCAACTTTGGATCAACGGTTTGTCACTCTTTTTTTTATTACCTGTGATTTAAAAGTTATAACCATTTTTCAACAGCACTGCTTTGCAGATTTTTTTTCTAAAAATGTTAGTAAAACTCAGGCGGCTGATGTAGGCGAGTTACATGTTAGGTGTTCTAGGCTTAATTTTTCTACTTCTATCCGAATCTGCAATGAAAAATGGGGGTTGCTACTTTAAATTTCAAAATTGGACCCTACTTCCGGTATAACCGGTGTCAATAATTTTAATAGATTCCGAATGCGTCAATTTCTGTAAGAGCCAATAAATCTTATAACTGTATCTCGCTTAAATCGAGAGATATAAATATTCGTAATATACCACCCTGTATGGTTCAGTCGTTTTCACCGACGTTATACTTATCTTTAAGAGACACTTGCCTTGACGGCATTTCTTATCTTGTCTTGAATGTAAAATCGAGATTGAAATTCACTCTTGTCTCGACGAGGATCTTGACAATTAATTTCTTGTCTTGTGTTTAAAATTCTTGAAATTTCTTGATCTTGAATTTTTCATCAATGATTGTTGAAACTCGCACAGAGTTGTGACTAGCTGAGAGGTAACTCCGAAGTTATTTTATTCCTTAAAAGGACCCCGCACGATTCTTATGGAAAGTGGCTTTCGGTGAAATTGTCTAAATTTTTAATATGTTGTAGTTTTCATGATTCTGAACAAAAGTTATCATTGCGCCAACCTCCTGACATGGACAGTTTTTGCTACAAAAATTCCCGAAGATAGAACTTTTCCCATAAGAATACACGTAGCGAAAATGGAATCGGCCGTTTTGCCATCATAATTCTACATGATAAGTTCAGAGGCACCTTTCTTACACATAGTATTAACATACGTCTGTATGGAGGCCTTTTGAGCGTATTTAAATATTATGTCGGGAGGTGTAGGAAACGACGGGCCCAAAAATGTGTATAAACCTTATGGGAAAACTCTATCTTCGGGATTTGTTGTAGCAAAAACTGTCCATGTCAGGAGGTTGGCGCAATGATAACTTTTGTTCAGAATCATGAAAACTGCAACATATCAAAAATTCAGACTATTTCACCGAAAGCCACTTTTCCATATAAAACGTGCGTGATTTTGTTTGATTATCTAAAGTCGGTTTTTCCATCTCATGTTAACTTTAACATGAAGTTTGTCACCCTATTTTCCATTGTGACAACAATTGTTTCCACGGAAATAACTTCATGTTAAATTTAACATGAAGTTATTTCCATAGAAACAATTGTTGTCGCAATGGAAACTAGGGTGTTAAATTTAACATGAAATTATTTCCGTAGCCGGTTTTTCCATCTCATGTTAGCTTTAACATGAAGTTTGTCACCCTATTTTCCATTGTGACAACAATTGTTTCCATGGAAATAACTTCATGTTAAATTTAAATGAAAAAAATTTAACATGAAGTTATTTCCATAGAAACAATTGTTGTCGCAATGGAAACTAGGGTGTTAAATTTAACATGAAATTATTTCCGTAGCCGGTTTTTCCATCTCATGTTAACTTTAACATGAAGTTTGTCACCCTATTTTTCATTGTGACAACAATGGCTATAGAAACAATTATTGTTGTCGCAATGGAAACTAGGATGTTAAATTTAACATGAAGTTATTTGCATAGAAACAATTGTTGTCGCAAAGGAAACTAGGGTGACAAACCTCATGTTAAAGTTAACATGAAATTATCTCTATAGAAATAATTGTTGTTACAATGGAAACTAGGGTGACAAACCGCATGTTATAGTTAACATGAGGTGGAAAAACCTGCCCAGTGGCATAGTGGTAACAATACAATATGAACAAAGCTACCTCGCCGTCAGAGTAACAATACGTCCACAAGTTAAACGATGAAGCCATCAGGTGTCGACTTTGCCAAAACCAGTAGGTACCTAATATGTAATGAAACATGAAATGTGGGTTTTCTTCGTTAAAATAAGTAACTTTCGAAATTTTTTTGTTGTCTTCTTTAAAGATTTGCCCTTCAAAAGCGTCAAGAAATTTAAGAAATTTAATTTCTGGAGAGTTTTGCTCTTGTCTTGTCAAGAATTTTGTACATGTTCTCTTGTCTTGATCTTGTCTTAAATTCAAGAAAAAATCAAGACAAGATCTTGATAACTTCTTGATCTCGTGAACCACCAGACAAGAATGAAATTTTTTCTATTGTTTAAACGTCATTCTTGTCATTTTAAGTGTAGCTTAAAGTTGAGTAACGTCTGATGTGTTACAAAGTTAAAAGCAAGAATCTTGCCGCATTTTGCACGTTCTTGTATACCTGAATAATTCTATTGTAGTTAAGCACATCTCACAAATTTGTTAATGAGATTGCAAAAGCTCATGGAGATTCTCATCGCTCTACACTGTAGATTAGAAACACCCTGTATAATTAATTTTTCACAGGTATAGTGTGGTTCAGATGGAGAGGGTGGGACTACACGTTAAAGAAAGCCATGATGATGATCAAACCCAAAGGATTCGTCACTTCCACATAACCATTAAAATTTTAGCCAATTTATAATCATCGGTCACTGACAACTCATGAAACCATAACCGATATTTATTTCGACACATCAATCATATCGAAAAGTTACCTCATAGTATAGCGTGTTTTCTATGCAGCACAGGCCATGTTCTGCATTTTTCATTGTAGTCACCCATCGTGTTTTCATCCTTGTACAGAAAGTTCATCATCATCTTAAGTAGATATATTATGATTATGTCACTAACACGAAAAAAGCACAAAGAATTTTCCGCACTGTATTTTCCTGCTAACCTGTATGTTATTGTTATACTAATCGGTGCGGAGCAATACTTCCGTTGATTATAAATTGGAATTAAACCCGAGAAAAAAATGAAAATTAAGACTGTGTGACTTATCGGAAGTGTTTTTCATAAAAAATTTCCGATAGGTTTGTATTAATAAGGTATTTTGTTATGAGGCTAACGGGACATGATTTGCAATGTTCGTATAAAAAGCAGGTTAAGAATATTCCTGTGTTAGGTAATAATAATAATGTACCTTAAGAGTTTTATATGGTTGTTGTAAATATTAATATAATATATTTTGAAAAGTTGTATAAATTAAATATTTTAATTATAATAAATTATGTTAGGTATAGTTCAAGTGTTATTTTTCCTAGCGACAGCTATTAACTAAACCTAAAAACTGCTTCTAAGTGGATAAAGTGAGTATACCTAATCTCATATCGCACCTAATACGTATATTAGGTATACATACAATGATGGATAGATAGTTCAGAAGTAGGTATTAGAAATTTTTTTAGGCGAATGTGGTTTCTTGCGTTGAAATATTGCACATTACGTAGTGTATTCAAATTCAACATACTAAAAGTCCTGATAAATCTGGCGTGTCCATTAGCCGCTATCTTGAAAAAATTGTAGATATCGAAGGTTTTCTCCGAAGTTTTGCGCTTTTATCTTGAAAATCGCCCTCACTTTTTTATATCAACGGAAATCACCCGGGGTGATTTCCAGGAAATCGCCCTAGGACAGGGTGATTTCCAGGAAAAAATCACCCTGGGTCGGGGTGATTTCCAGGAAATCGTCCCAGCAATTTTCAAGAGACGCGAATAAGCATAATTACGAAAAACTTAATTTACCTATTATTTCATACTGCAATAAATGCATGACTTTTTATTTAATTTATTTACTTCAGTCGATTTTCTGGCTGAATATCCCTTGTGTATGGAATATTTAAGGAAATCTGCCCTTGCTGTCTGATACACGTGTTTGTTGCCCCAAGAAAACAGACCTCGCGCTACGCGCTCGGTCTGTTTTCGTTGCAACAAGCACTTGTATAACAGCGCGGGCAAATTTCCGGAAATATCCCTCACACGCGGGATATTATATACGAAAATCGCACGTTACTAATCATTAGCCAATAGAAAAATTGATTTCTGTGTGTTTACCATGGCAACTCGAGGATTTCCTGGAAATTTTTGATACCTAGACCAACCTAAGCGAAATTAATAAGTGGAAATTTTTATGTCAAATTAAATGTCAAAAATCACAATTTTATTTAAATAGATGGAACATTCATTTAAAGTTAAACACACAATTGGTGTAGGTAATATTTCCTGAAGTGCTGGTACTCGAGCTAGCTGTACCATTTGCAGATACACCTTCATTCCGCATGCTCTCTACAATTTTCTTGTGATGATCTGCGTCTATTTGCAGATAAGGTCGAATTGAATGCGTACTGCTGTGGCCTGTGATTTTGATTAGTTGTGTTTCGTCGACTCCCTGTTTCGCCAAGTTTGAGACCGCACTTGCTCTAAGTGAGTGGTTGGTGGCTTTAACCTTTTTCGGGTCAATTCCAATCATTTTAGCAGATTCAAACATCCAGGAAGATACCATATTTCGTCCAACTGGCATATTTTTGTACCATCCCTTTGAATTCCCATTTTTCCAGTTAGGGTTTGGTGTCAAAAACAATTTAGGGGTTGTAATGAATCTGGTCTTTTTTTCCAAAAGTTTTCCCAATAATCTAAAAATCGATTTTTGTCATTAATGCACTACAACAATAGTTTACCTACCTAACTGGACAAATATCTTGGTTTTTCGTATTAGCAACCAACCATTTACTGTCTGCCAATTTTTTGTCACCTCCTTGGGTTGTTTTGGTAAATACAGGATTGTATTCTACGCGCCCAGTATCGCCACCTTCGTTAGTTTTAACTTCAGAAAAGTGGTGAATGCAGCATGTACCCGCTTCTCCGCCACGCCATGCCAATTCATACCCAGCAATAAGAAAAAACTTCCGCTGTAAGCCGACAGGTGTGTTTTCATCCCATGCTTTCATCATTTTGTGTAATTCTTCAATTGTTAGAGCTGTTGAACTTCTTTTTCTTTTATCTGGATCCGTCTGCAAATTTCTTCTTTTGGCATCCCGCGCAGCTCTAGCGCCGAGAAATTCTGCGTCGCGAAAAGGATCAAACTTGCGGCAAAACTCTTTATAGTACATTTCTTGTAATTGTTTTGCTGTCGAATTCCACATTACTTTGACCACTACCTCCTTGTAATCCTCACCAGAAACACGCTTCATGTTAAAGCCCCAATCCTTGAGTATGTCCGCTAATCTTTCTTTCGGAGTTGATTCTTCCAGCTTGTAATTTCTTTCTTCGCAAAATCTGAGGAACTGGCTCCATACCGAAGACTTACTTCTTTTCGTATTCTTGGGCACCCCACATTCTACCGCTTTATCGATGCTTTCTAAAGAATCTGTGCCAAAACGAGACATTTTTCTCGAATTTTGCCAATTTGTTTATAGACGTCGCCATGGATATTTGCTCTTACAACTTGATACACGTTGAACAAAATCATTTCGATTCAATTTCTATGGCTGTATCGTTGCTATTTTCTTACCGAATCTGCATTCAAGCATTAATTCATTTCCTGGAAATTTTAGTCGTGCATCCGAACAACGTAATCGGGCCCTCGTGTTCCACTCGGGCCGATTAATACGTTGTTAGGATGCACTCCAAAAATTTCCGGAAAGAATTAATGCTCTTATGAGATTATAAGTGAAAACCGTTGATCCTACGGAAATTGTTCATATGACTAAATTGAGAGCATAAAATTTGCAACAAAATGAGGAGATCGCTTCCGAACGATTAGTTCAGCACTAAAATTTTTTTTTTGGCTAGGGTGAAAATAATTAGAAATCAATGTACTTTTGGGTTGCGTTGTCGTCGTTGTATGTACCTAAACACGATTCGGCTGAAACTACCGAACCGATTTTTTGGTGAAGATGGGACGATATTTACTGCCTTTTTGGCACGTCAACTTTGAAATTTTAATTATAAACCAATATTTTTCAAACTCAAGATTATAGCATAAAGTGACAAATTATTTCTGAAGTTGTTAACCTCAAAAGTGGAGACGCGTGTCAAAATGTATATGTGTCATCAAATTATTTTGTTGCAAATATGCTCGATCAACGGTTTTTATGATAACAACGAAAACATCCGAGAGATCCCTAACAGTAGGCGGAATCGACATATTCTGAATTATTCTGATTCCTAGCAACATTGTGACGTCTACATCTCCGTCTACATACCAAATTTCAGTCAAATCGATCTAGTAGCTCATCAAGGCCAACATCATCCTCCATTTTCAAATTTCATTAAAATCCGTTCGGCAGTTTTCGAGAAATCTTGCTTGTTTTGTGACGTATGCTTTACCACCATTTCACTTTAAGCATAGACGAATTTTTAGGTATTTAGTTATAAATATAGGTACAGGGTGTTGTCAATTTTATTGCTCACTATTGGGATCTCGGAAACCTTTAGAGTTAATAAATCGATTAAATCTGTAAGATTTCTCCGATATCTTCATTCGTTACTGAGTTATTATGAAAAAACTGAAAATTGCGATTTGAAAGAAAAAATAATATCTTCTTAACAGTTGATGCTAAGCATAAGTGAAACTTGGGACTTTCATATTTTTGAGAGTATGGCATATTAACAGAGTTTTTCTAGGCCTGTCCTAGATTATGAGTACCTAACGACGGTCAACTTCTCTTTTTCTTATGGTTGCCATATTGGATTTTAACAACGCGCCATTTGATACACAAAATAATTAGCTTTTCGAAAATGTAACCATCAATAACTTAGACTTTTTTGACAGATCGTCCAAATTTGAGATTTGGTGTTAATAATTTGTATAATCAGCCTAAATTTAGGGAAAAAACGACTGCAACAAAGTACACCTAACTTTTCCAAATTCTTATGACATGTGAAAGGAATTTGGAATTGAATTCAACGATAATAAAACACGTCTATAATGGTGTTAAAATCCAATATGGCGGCCATAAGAAAAGGAAACGTTGACTGCTGTTACTCAATAAATCTAGAAAGCCTAGATAATTTTTGTCAATGCCATTGAATTGACAGATTTCAAAAATATAAAAATTCCAAAGTTTCATTTAAATTGCATCAAAACTGTTGATGATGTTTTCTTTAGAATGTCAATTTTCAGTTTTTTCGGAATAACTCATGAACGATTCAAGACATTTTATTTTTGTAAATCGTTTTTTCAAATCTGACACCAGAATCTGAACACGTATTGAAGATTATTACGATCTCAATTAAAGAATGCCATGGACTGTATGACAGTTACGATTAACATTGTTTATTTACATGTTTACCAGACAGTTTGTCACATTTATTGACATAATCAATGAATCTTCAATAAAATAATTAAGACAAAGAATATCTTTCGAAGTATTGACTTTAGGTATAGGACATACTTAATAAAAAATAAAGTAATTCAATAGCCGAACCCCATGGCACAATAATAACAGGGGGTGCCATTTGAAAAAATGGAGTTTAGCATATTTGAAATTTTCCAAACTTGACACAGAATTTTTAGCACCCTGTATAGTTGATAATGATACGTATCACGTTAGATAGATAGAATAGACCTTCCTTCATATTCGTACCGAATCTCAGCTCTCTAGATACAAAATAGAGTTCTCAGGAATTTTTTTAAGAAGCACCCGCAATGATCGAAATTTTTCAAAAAGAATTAATTACTTTAGAACAGAGCCTTAAAACATAGAATGTCTTATGTCGATGTAAAGCTATGTTATAGGTGATCCAGAATATGGCATCAAAATGGTGGTGTTGCATTAAAAAAAATTAAGTTGTCATGCGTTGCAAGTGTTTTGGGACACTCTGTATAGTTGAAAGTATTTTTTGGTTGTAGAATTGGCGGTGTTGTACATAATGGCGTTTGAATTGATTTCCTAGCTGGAAGGGTTCAGAAGTTATGGACCGCCGTCGCCTTCTTGACTCACCCTGTATTATCGTTCAAAATTAAATTGTTTTTGACGTCATAACAGATGAAAAAAATTGGCGTACTCTCTTGAAATTTTTTTCATAAGTTTAGGCTCATTTTACAACATACTCATATCAATTTTCAAATTTTGACGATCTGTCAAAAAAGTCCATTTTGATTACATTTTTGAAAAGCTAATTTTTTATGTGTCCGATGGTGTTAAAATACAATTTGGCTACCTTAAGAGAATAAGAAGTTGACTACCGTTACTCAAAATCTAGAAGTCCTAAAAAATTTCTGATGATGCCATTCAATTGCCAGCTGTCAGTAATATAAAAGCTCCAAGTGAAATTTAAACAGTGCAATATTTCTGTAATTTAAGCAACTTCGAACCTTTTACCGTTTAGAAGATGCCAGTGGTGAGCAGTGAAAAAGGAACCACCCTGTATATATATATTCTTGAGGGAAAATGAACGCTCTAAAACTTTCTTCCTGACGACTTTTCTGCAAAACCAAAGACTGAGGAATTAGAAGTAAAAGACAATTGCCGTCTTTTGAGACCGGATATCTCGAAACCGGTGCATTTTACCTTAATAATGTATAATAGCAGAGTTGTAGAAAATTTTATAGGCTTTCATTTTTATATAAGGATTTTTTCGCTACGACGCACCATTTTCGAGTTATAAGCGGAAAAACAAAAAAAGGGACCTTTTCACCCCCCTCCCCCCCTGAAGCGGACGGGTTAGGGGCGGGGACTTTTAGTATGTTTACCTCCTAACTACCCCCAACACATTCCCGAAGAGAAAAATTCTCCCCCCTTCCATGCTCTCTACAACCCCATTTTGGGCATTCATTGCCTGGACTAAAACTTCAATCATTCAGATTGTGATGCTAAATTTGAGAAAAAGCAACTTACAAAAATTATTTGAGCAAAAATCCTAAGCCCCCCTGTACGGGACGCTTATGATCGAAAAATTTACCACGGTAGTTAATTCAGCATCTAAAACTTACTAAAAATGCTCAATTTCACGTTGTTATTTTTAATCGTTTTGAAAAAAACACTTTCAAAGTCACCCCTTTTAAGGGGCCCTAGCTCCCTTGTAGGCATTTTTCGACCCATGTTTATTAAAAGTTTTCTTCATATATTTGATCGTAGAATACGCCCTTAAGATATTATCCTCTAATTTCCGTACACCCTCTCTGTATATTTCCTAAGGCGCTGACATTTGGTCCGTTATTTCGAGATCTGTTTCTGTACTTTTTCCAAGATTGGTCCAGTAGCCTTCTTCCCCAACCTAGTATGATGATTTCAACAATTGCAGTGCATGAAGGGAGTCAGTCTACGCAGTAGGTAAAACAGTCCGTCTGTATTACCAGCTCTGCCAGTTTTAAGATTGCTGTGGCACAAGAATGACAATAATTAGACTACAAATAAATAATTTAATTTGTCACAAAATGTCATGTGATGAAAGCGCGCAAAAAGCACCAGATGTAGTGCATCATTAATCACCAAAATTGGCAACGCTTAGACTGATGATCGCTATTTTTCTGAATCGTTAAAATCGTCAATTGATAATTTTAATAAAAGGACATTATGAATATACTTACTCGAATCAACGTGATTCAATGAAAATAACGGATGTCAGTCTAAAGATTGCCAATTTTGGTGCTTAATGCACTATAATAGATGGTGCTTTTGGGCGTTTTCATCTTGTGACAGATTATTTATTTGTTAGTTAGTACTATGAGTACCTAGCATTTAGTAGTTATTTGTCATTCTTGTGTTACAGCAATCTCAAAACTGACAGAGCCGATAATACAGCCGGACTGTTTTACCTACTGCGTAGACCGAATCCCTTCATGCACTGGAATTATTAAAATCATCAATAGCATCATTCGTACCTACGTCATGTTTCATGTAGGCAGCCAGTAAAACGCGGTTCTGGATAGTTTGACAATATTATTAAAGACAACTGTCAACCGTCAAGTCAACGTCAAGCTAAACGTCAAATTAAACGTCAAGTTAAACGTCAAAGTGTTGAGGGTTTGCAAATCTGCAACATTTGCATCGATTTTTTGTAAATTATTGAAATTTCTTGTGTTACCCCTGGCACTGATTTTAATTTAATTAAGATAAAATCAAAATGGCCCAAATGGGCGAACCCCTCACTCTTCATAAAGGTGTTTATCTCTCTCCTAATGATTGCATTTTTAACCTATTTTTGTTGTAGACATCAAACGGTCGATTGAACTGTTAGAGAAATTACAAAAAAGCGGAGAAGTACCCGCCACAAAACTTGCAGCACTTCAAAAAGTCCTTCAGAGCGACTTTCTGAACGCCGTTCGTGAGGTTTACGAGCATGTTTATGAAACTGTGGACATTCAAGGATCTCAGGATGTAAGGGCCTCTGCGACTGCCAAGGCAACTGTGGCGGCATTTGCAGCGAGTGAAGGTCACGCTCATCCTCGGGTAGTTGAATTACCAAAAACCGAAGAGGGATTAGGTTTTAATGTTATGGGGGGAAAGGAACAAAACTCCCCCATTTATATCTCGAGGATTATTCCAGGGGGTGTGGCTGATAGACATGGGGGACTTAAGCGAGGCGATCAGCTGTTAAGTGTGAATGGGGTGGTAAGTTACTTTATGAGCAAGTAGGCCAGTCATATTAGACAAAAAAGGGCTTGACCCGGAACTAAGTCCTAACCGGCCCCAAATAGCCTCCAATATCTCAGAAAAACTTTGTGCAGGGTGATCCAACCGTTTTGTCCTACTTTTAAATTACAATATCTCTGTTGCCTTACCAGTTAGAAGGTTGAATCAAAAAGTGGATTATAAAGTAGACCTTCAAGTTTTGTTTGGTATACAGGGTGTGAGATTGAAACTCCAAAATGCTATAACTTTGTTATTTGTAGTCCGATTTATTTAAGTAAACAAAAAACCAGATAAAATGGCTCATAAAACGCTACAAACTCAGAGTAGCTTTGATTTTTATCAACTTCAACTTGAATGTCAACTGGTTGTCAACTTTTCATTTTCAAATGGACATACTCAGTTCTTTTTGCTCAGTCTGAAAGCTAATTTTTTTCTGCGTCTTTTAATGTGCAACAAGTCGACTTTGGTTTACAATCAGTTGTGAAAATAATTATAACTTTGTCAAAATTTGAATATTTTTTATTAAAAATTTTCGAACGTGCTGTGGATCTGGTAGAAACTTTGCAAAACAATTAAAATATGTTGTTTTCTAACATGCAAAATGCATTTCAAGAATTGTTTTCACGGCACACTCGAAAATTTGGTATTAAAAGATTGAAATGTTGACAATAATTTTAATTATTTTCAGAACTAATTATAAACCAAACTCGCCTAATTGCACATCAAAAGATGCAGAAAAAAATTAGCTTTCAGACTGAGCAAAAAAAAACTGGATATGTCCATTTGAAAATGAAAAGTTGACAACCAGTTGACATTCAAGTTGAAGTTGATAAAAATCAAAACTACTCTGAGTTTGTAGCGTTTTATGAGCCATTTCATCTGGTTTTTCGTTTACTTAAATCGGACTACAAATAACAAAGTTATAGCATTTTGGAATTTCAATCTCGCACCCTGTATACAGGGTGAGTCTGAAAGACTCCACATCCTTTATACCACAGAATCTACTGTTCAAATGATGAAGCTTGGTGCAAAAATTATTGGTGAATTGTGATTCCTCTTGATGTTATAAGCCGCCAAAGATCTTCATTTTTAAACGTTCTTTTTAAATATCATTCGAAAGGTGTATCGTAAGATTTTGAATTTTTGCACAGCATTGTTACAGACCAAGAAGCAAGTGCTGATGGTAGTTAAGACATTATCCAAAAAGCGGATCTCTGTTATACAGGGTGGCCCTGATGTTATTTGCCCTTGAACTTTTTCATGCTTGAAAATATTGCTAATTTGCCTATGCGGCCATATTCCCCGTTCAATTCTAAAACTTTTTTGGCTCTTAAAATTTTTCGAAAAAACTAACCACTCACGAGGAAAATTGAAAAAACCGAAAATATGATCATCGTGATAGACCTACAATTTCAATAAAAATCAAAGCATTTCAACTGTTTTTTTGCATTGAAGGTGTTGTCCTACATCTGTGCCCAGAACGAGTGCTCACAACTGAAGAAAGAACATTGATGGTAATTTCACTTTTTTATGAGGTAGACTCATCATTGGTTTTAAGGTGATTACCTGCATCACGTTTTCGGTTTTTTCAATTTTTCTCGTGAGTGGTTACTTTTTTCGAAAAATTTGAAGAGCCAAAAAAGTCTTAGAATTGAACGGGGAATACGGCCACATAGGCAAATTAGCAACATTTTCAAACATAAAAAAGTTCAAGGGCAAATAACATCGGGGCCACTCTGTATACCAGGGATCCCCTTATTGGATAATGTCTTAAGTACCATCAGTAGTTGCATCTTGGTCTGTAACAATGCTGTGCAAAAAATCAAAATCCTACGATACACCTTTCTAAAGATATTTAAAAAGAACGTTTAAAAATAAAGATCTTTGGCGGCTTATAACATCAAGAGGAATCACAATTGACCAATAATTTTTGCACCAAGCTTTATCATTTGAACAGTAGATTCTGTGGTATAAAGGATGTGGAGTCTTTCAGACTCACCCTGTAGATACAAATTTTTCAAGGTCAAACTTCGTCGCGATTTTTAAATGGAACACCTGGTATATTTTGGCACAGATAGATAGGAAATAATTTTCTGATTACTCCAATATAACACAGTAAGTATCTCAGGTTGATGTTTTTAATGAATATTGAAAAGACTGACGGATTACCTAAAGAAATATGGGTGTGCTGTGGAAACAAAAGTTCTTTAGCTGTTATTAAAGTTTTGACGCTTCAGCAATGGGTCGTGTAGTGTTTTCTGGAAGAGAAAAAATATATCGGGTGTCCCAAAAGAAACCGGACAAAATATTTTTGGGAATAAGTCTACCATTTTTCAACCGATTTGGATGAGCGTGGCCTTAAATTAAAGCCAAAGAATCAGGCTTCCGACTGTATGAAAAACTACGGCAGATGGCGCTGCCGTAGCAGTCCTATTGATACTTGCTTTAAAGGTTTATTTTAGCTGCATGGGGATTGGTCAGTCAACGACCAATCGGTATGACACGCGAATAGCCTTGAAGATCTTTCTTTTTTGTTCAAAAATCCTTTTTCAGAAGTCGATTTGGCTTAAGCATTAATTTTCTGTAATTTTTTTAAAAAATATGATTTTGTGTATTTTCACGCATTAATGGCCATGACCAAACAACAGTAATGCATATAAATCTTGATTTTCAGTTATAAATGAACGAATATGGTGAAAACAGTGGCGCGGATGCCAGTGGGGGGCAACTGAACAGCTATCATTGAAAATAAAAAGATTTTTGAAGAAAAAAATGCAGCAGAGAAGCGGCTGGAACCTCCCCATCGCGTGGATCTTTGTATTCTATGTAGATAGTAGTCAATTCAACAGAATTTGTCATCCACTGTCAGCCCGCTCCCTTTCAATGAGAAAGAATTTTTTCTCTATTTTCCACTGAAATGGTAGAAACTGTGAATATATTTTTAGAACCAGAATTTGATCGTCTTTCTAATGGCGACATAAAAAAGGAGGCCTTGCTTTAAAATTTAAAGTTGATATGCTTAAATGGCACTTCCCGTGGACCAATTGCTTCCAAAAGCCTTTCAGGTCTTCAACGGGTCACCCAATCTCCATGTAGCAAATTTCAGCCAAATCGATTCACTAATCTGGGCTATAGTGTATTTTTAGTGGTACTACAAAATTTCGATTTTTTGACCCAAAGAGCACTAAATGCGAACGAATTTTGTCTTATTTAAAACCAGAATTTGAAGACCTTTCTGATTGTGACAATAAATCTTTCAAAAACTTGTTTTGGATGGTTAAATGAGTGAATAATTTTAAAGTTGGAAATTGGTGTGCCAAAACGGCACTTTCCGTGGGCCGATTGAATCCAAAATTTGTTCGGCTCTTCGACGTGCAATACAATGCCCATGTGCAAAATTTCAGCCAAATCGGTTCAGGGGCTTGGGCTGTACCGCGATTTAAAAGTCCGATAAAAATCATTTTTTTTTAAATTTTTGGTCAAAAGGGCACTAAGAATGAATGCATTTTTAGAAGCAGAATTTGAAGGCCTTTCCTATCGTGACGTGAAAAATGGGGGTTTGCATTTAAAATTTAAAAGTTGATGTGCCAAAATGGCATTTCTAGTTGCACGATTGGCTCCAAAAGCTTTTCAGATCTAAGTTGGGTTATGAGATGCCTACGCACCAAATTTCAGACAAATCGGTTTAGTAGTTTTGGCTGTGGCGTGTTTACAAACGTACGTACATACGTACGTACACACACTCAGACACATTTTGAAAACCGCTTTTTTGGGTTCCTGAGACCTCAAAACGTGAAGATCTGGTGCTATCTCGAATTCGAAAATCTTAGTGATTGCAGTAACCTCCCGTTTTTTTAAAATTTTGTTGCAGTTGGGGAGGTTAATAAGACGAGGACCTTGTTGTAGAGGCTCGAAGGAAGCTCTGATTCAATTTTAGTTGTCACCATATGTAAAGGGGGGTCAAAATTAATTCTCAAAATTTGAGAATTTTGAAGTTGTTTTTCTCAACTTTTTCAAATGAAACACCCTGTGTATTTTTAGCTAGCGTAATGTAGAATTCATAAAGGAACATTTTTTGTCCTACAAACATATTCGTTGTTTTCATCCGTTTTCGAGTTATTCGCAAATATTACAAATTTTCTTGCTTGCAGACAATTGTTAAGTACGTACAAAATGTTCTCTATTTTGGTTCATGAACCATTTGGTTCTTGAAAAGACATTTCTATTACCTTTAGCATTTAGTATAAAAATAATTTGCCTACTACAAACAAAAATTCCAAAATTTCAAATGAAGTTGTTAAGGAAGGGTAGTGGAAATGTCTTCATGAACAAATTAAATTATTCATAGTACTATACCGGGTGGACCAACACTATTGCCCACCTCAAAAATTGCCCTTTATTTTAAAGCTGGGACTTCGAAATTTTTACAGTGTATATGGCTACCAAGGACCCTTCAAATGACGGCAAAAGTTTATCTGTCATGCAAAAACTGTGACGTCACGAAATTTTGAAATATCGTTTTTCCAAGAAAAAAAAAATTTTTACCCATAAAATCGTTTTTTGGGCTAATACCTTTATGTTAAGCCCATTTTTTTAAATTTCCGTCATCAGATTAGCCAACTGTAGCAAGCTAAAAATGGTCCATTTTTATTCACAAGTCGGCCACGTAAACAATTGACTACTATGCGAGGGCTTTCTTGGATAACAGCGTACGCTTTTTTCATCTGTCACCAGTTGACAGCGACACAACGCGGCCATTGAACTGCGAAATTGTTTTTAATTTTAATAAACGTGGATTTTTGTAACGAATAATGTTGAAATATCGGTTTAAACTGGGCATCCACCATTTAATTCGCCCACCCAAGGTGCCAGGAGAGGTTACGAACACGGACATTTTATCAGATGGCGGTGGCGGCGTGAAAAGGGGCTCCAGTTTGTGTGAAGGGCTCCGGTTTGTGTGAGGGGGTTTTTTCAAATAGCCATTTCCATAATTCGCATTATTCCATACTTATGTAATTCCACAGGTAATTATTTTGTTGTTATGGCCTGTTTTTTAGTTGGCATTTTTAGGTTAAGTGAGTCGACTTAGTTTGCCCCGTTGAGACTAATATCGAGGACTAAGATATTCACAGCCCAGAATTTAACAGCAACTCGTGTCAAATAAGGACCAAGGAATCGTTTTGCATAACAAAATTGATATTTACAGCCTCTAAATTTAACATCATCTGATCTAAATAAGGGCAAAGGAATTGTTAAACTATCGTTTCAACTAACATAATTAAAATTCAGAGATAAACTGTAGCCGAAGGTAGAAGAATTATAGCCCGATGCCATTTCTTAACTAGTTGGGTTAAATTGTTTGGTAAATTGTAAGGTGATGTAAAACCAAGTGTTTTTAGCTGGCGAAAGTGTGTTGCTGTAAAGTTGAAGTTGCAATCCCAATAATTATAATTTTTCAAGGATATAAATTGAAACTTAAATCCTGTATGATCAAACTAACAACAATAAATTGAATTTGATTGACTGATTGTGTTACATAAACTATGGTCTTTTAGCTGTTTTGGATGTCTCAGAATTGTGGATCCTTCAAATATTGTGAAAGAGCTCTACTAATCATCATAGACAAAATTGTGTACAAGGAACTTACGGCTTGTACTTACCTAAAGTGATGCATTACTCACTACCACAACCCATCACTACACAATCATCACCAAATTCACTGCACTGCAACCACTATAGCACAAATCACTTCACAAAAAGTACTTACCTGATTACAGGTACTGCTCAAAGTGGTGGCCTTCTCTTTCGATGCACATCTGAGCACGTCGCTGAAATGAATTTTGGACTGTAGCTGCTGTATTTCGTTCATTGATTGTCTGGAAGGCATCTACGAGTCGTTGCTGCATGTCTTGTCTCGTGGTTGGCTGTGTTCTGTACACAATTTCTTGCACAACTCCCCATGTGAAAAAATCCATAGGTGTGAGATCGGGAGATCTAGCTGGCCAAGCAATTGGACCACCACGACCAATCCATTTATCTGGAAACTTTTCATCTGCCACACCACGAGCTTCTCGACTGAAATGTGGAGGCGCACCATCTTGCTGAAACCACAAATTTTGGATCACATTTAATGGCACATCTTCTAGTAAGTCATCTAATGAATTTCTTAAGAACTCTGCATACATCGCACCAGTCAGATGGCCTTCAAAAAAGAATGGACCAACTAATCGGTTGTCAATAATTCCTCCCCACACGTTCAGTGACCATATGTCTTGTGTTTTTTCTTCTCTCATCCAATGTGGGTTAACCACCGACCAATAGTGCATATTATGCCTGTTTACGTGCCCATTAGATTTGAATGTGCATTCATCGGTGAAAAGCACAAACTTGAAGAAGTCCTGATTTTCCTGCAGTTTCTCTTGGGCCCACGTGCAAAATCTCACCCTGTTCATAAAATCCTCTCCATGTAGTTCCTGATGCAGTTCGATGTGATATGCATGGAATTTGTGCTTTTTTAATATTCTTAGAATCGATGACTTACTTATGCCGCTTGATTGCTTCATTTCTCGACTGCTGACTTGGGGATTATTTTCAGCTATGTTCAAAACAATAGCTTGATTGATTTCATGAGTCACAGCGGGATTTATCACTGTCTTTTTCTTGGGCTTCAAACTGCCTGTCTCTCTAAGTTTCTCTACAATTCTTTTAAATGTTCGTCTATCTGGTTGAAGTCTGTCTGGGTAACGTTGGGCATACAATTCTGCTGCTTGCATTGCATTTTCCTGGCATTCTCCAAAAATCAAGATCATGTCGACCTTGTCTGAAAAGGAAAGATGTTGCATCGGCATGATAAAAATTAAATGCACTCCACTAAAATAGAATAAAACTATTAATTAACACTAGGTATAGGAAATTCACCAAGATTCACTTCTACACGTAATTATAATTAACACTCACAACACAGAAAAACGCGTGAAAGCTTCCCTGGAGGGAAACCAGGATAAGAGCTGTGAAAACAGCTAACAAGTAGGTATGTAAAACTAACTTGGAAAACACTTCTCTTCAAGAGGTTGAAGATTTCACAAAATAGCAATTTTTCTCAAAATTAGCAACCTAAACACTGCAACACTATTGTAATTCACACACTAATCACACTAGTGGGTGACTAATGATTAGCTAAAAGGGGTTGGAGGAGTTTGAGCGGGAAATTAACGCGCGTAATGAAATAAATGCGCGAAATTCAAGTAAAAATATGAAAGCCTGCTTTATTAAATTTACTTAATAGGCAATTATTGTTTAATAAACGAAAGAATAATCTCAGTATTCTTAGTTCATTCTAATGACAAAAATTGAAACTCAGGCACACACACACATCTTGTTTATGCACTGGATGGCTTGTCGTGTGATCAATGATTAATTAGTCCTTATTTGCCCACCATGATGATGATTATTAAATTCCACATTGCACCTTTTTGCTTCTGCTGTTCAAATAATAACTTGAGCTTCACCAACTTCAAAGCATCAATTATTAACGTCTTGATTTTGTTTAGGAGGTACCTACGAGGTATTTGCCAATCGAAAACTGACACTTGCACCACCTTCGATTACAGTTTATCTTTGAATATGAATTATGTTATGCAAAACGATTCCTTGGTCCTTATTTGACACGAGTTGCTGTTAAATTCTGGGCTGTGAATATCTTAGTCCTCGATATTAGTCTCAACGGGGCAAACTAAGTCGACTCACTTAACCTAAAAATGCCAACTAAAAAACAGGCCATAACAACAAAATAATTACCTGTGGAATTACATAAGTATGGAATAATGCGAATTATGGAAATGGCTATTTGAAAAAACCCCCTCACACAAACCGGAGCCCTTCACACAAACTGGAGCCCCTTTTCACGCCGCCACCGCCATCTGATAAAATGTCCGTGTTCGTAACCTCTCCTGGCACCTTGGGTGGGCGAATTAAATGGTGGATGCCCAGTTTAAACCGATATTTCAACATTATTCGTTACAAAAATCCACGTTTATTAAAATTAAAAACAATTTCGCAGTTCAATGGCCGCGTTGTGTCGCTGTCAACTGGTGACAGATGAAAAAAGCGTACGCTGTTATCCAAGAAAGCCCTCGCATAGTAGTCAATTGTTTACGTGGCCGACTTGTGAATAAAAATGGACCATTTTTAGCTTGCTACAGTTGGCTAATCTGATGACGGAAATTTAAAAAAATGGGCTTAACATAAAGGTATTAGCCCAAAAAACGATTTTATGGGTAAAAATTTTTTTTTTCTTGGAAAAACGATATTTCAAAATTTCGTGACGTCACAGTTTTTGCATGACAGATAAACTTTTGCCGTCATTTGAAGGGTCCTTGGTAGCCATATACACTGTAAAAATTTCGAAGTCCCAGCTTTAAAATAAAGGGCAATTTTTGAGGTGGGCAATAGTGTTGGTCCACCCGGTACAGTGTTAGTCTGAGTGCTTATGTTGCAATTTTAGAACTTAAAATTTTCTTAGAAGTGTAGTAGAGCAGTGTTGGAACCATTTTTAATAAATTTGGTAAATTCCTAATTAATTGCCCATTAGGAATTTACCCACTTTATTTAAAATTTTCTGCATACAAGAAAACTTGTAATTTTTCCGAATAACTCGAAAACGGATGAAAATAACCAACATGTTTATATTACAAAAAATGTTCGCTTATAAATTCTACATTACACTAGCTAAAAATATACAGGGTGTTCCATTTGAAAAAGTTGAGAAAAACAACTTCAAAATTCTCAAATTTAGAAAATTAATTTTGAACACCCTGTACATAGCGTAACAACTACAATTGAATCAGAGCTGTTTTCAAGCCTCTGCTATAAGGTCTTCATCTTATTTTCTTATAAAAACTGTACCTGCCTAATTGGGGAATTTTTAAGCAGAATGATGTAAACTCCCATTTTTTTACTCCCAAACTAGAGGTTCAAAAGCCGTAATATTTTAGGGATGGATAAAGGCTCCTAAGGGCGTTGTAAATATGCTAAAATATACCGGGCATTCCATTTAAAAAAAGACGACTTTTCCTCCTCAAAATTTTTCGGACAAACCTGTATAATTAAAAATATTTTCCTGAAATGCGAATTCATTAATGGTTTAAGTATGTACCTGAACGAAATTCCTAACTCGGATGGTTTAGGCGCTATGGAAGCCCGACGCACTGTTGCAGGACCCTGTTTAAAGCAATCTCCTTATCAGCTAAAATACCTAAATTAAATTTTTACAATATCGATATTAAGCTGAGCGATACGAAACTACTCATTGATCTGTGTCATAGGGTCGGGAAGAGGATCTGCAGGTATTTTCGTTCCCAGATATTCTGCATGGTTTTCGCTAAAATATTTACAGAAGAACTTCATAAAATTAGGGAAAACTTGGCAACAGTGCGTTCACGCAAGAAAAATGACGTGCCGTTGAAATCAACTCGTCATTCTCAACAAGAATATGTAAAGTTTTAACGTGTACGATGTTTCCGCTAAAGTAAAGTAAAGAACTCGTTTCTCTCCATTTTTTCGCAAATATCTCAAAAACTATGCGAGATATGCTGGCACGGTATACTTACCTTTTTTATAGAGCATTAAATTTTTTACATGAATGGTCTAAGGAGCTATGACCGACAAATTAGTCGTTTCGTCTCTATGAGCCATTAAAATTTGGCATCGGGATATGGTAACGTCAAATTTCGCTGATTGTATAATGCCTTTTTTAACAATTCGTTTTCAGCCATTGGTAGTAGGTACACTGAAAATTTGAAAAAAAACCGAAACTATCTAAGGACCTCGAAGAACAGTTCATGGCTCAGTTAATATTTCAAACGTTTCTGTTTTTGTAGATATTTAAACAAGAAAATGAAAAATTTTTTAAATCATTCTATTGCCGTAAGGGTCTTGTAATTCACTTGAGGCAAATTTTATCAATTGCATCATATAAATTGCTCAATTTGCACCAAGAAAGGACTCTCGAGTTTTTTTTTTGACCTCCTTATTGAGGGTGCAAAATAATTATGCACTGCAGGCGTGGCGATGGCGCGACCTCGCTCCCTACCCCCAAATAATTGTTTTTTATTCCATTATGTGATTGTTTATGTACAATAAGTACATTTGTTGTACATAAATAGTCACATAGTCAAATAAAAAAGTATAATTTCGGCTGCAGTCTGCAGTTCATTATTACTTTGCACCATCAATAAGGAGCTTAAACGATATCTTTGTATAAAAAATTGAAAAGTCCTTTTTATTGCAAATTAAGTAGTTGATAAGATGCAATTGATCAAATTTGCCTAAAGTGAATTGTAAGACCTTAAACAGCAGTGGAAGTTGACCCAAGAAAATTTTTTAATTTTTCTGTTCAAGTATCTACAAAATAAACAAAAACCGTTTGAAACATTAATTGAGCCATGAAAACCATTCTTCGAGGTCCTTATTGTGTACGTTTTTTTTGAAATTTTTAGTGCTATTACAAGAAGTTGAAACCGAACTGTTAAAGAGGCATTGTAAAATCAACGTTTGCATGCCCAGATCTCAAATTTTAATGGCTCGTAGAGACCAAACGACTGACTTGTCGGCTATAGCTCCTTAAACCGCTAGGGTAAGTATACCTTGTTAGCGTATCACGCTTAATTTTTGAGATATCTGCGAAAAAACGGAGAAAAGCGAGTTTTTCGTTCTTAAAATTACCAATAATTTTTCATACCCGGAGGTACAAAGTTTTTCCCAGAATTTGGAGCCTATTTGGGGCCTATCTATCATGGTTGCAGCCTGTTAGGGCTTAATCCCGGGTAAAATTCTAATATGACTGGCCTAAAGGTTATACCAGGTTGTTACAGAAATGATTGTATATTATAACATCATAGATGGCTTTGTTGGTTTATTTTGACATTAAGATATTAAAGCCACCTGTAGCAACTTTGTATGTATGTACTATATAATGCTGTGGAAAACAAATGTTTGACAATTAATGAATGCCATTTAGTGACAAACATTTGTCTTTCAAAGCCTCCCTTTAACTGACTTATTTTCGATCATGTTGTTTGTTTAGTCAGTTGAAGGCGAAAATCATGAGAAAGCGGTGGAATTACTGAAGCAGGCACATGGATCAGTGAAATTGGTGGTGAGATATACTCCCAAAGTATTGGAGGAAATGGAATTGAGGTTTGATAAACAGAGAGCTAGAAGGAGACAGCAATATAACTCATAGATCATGGTCTTGGTCTGTATTAAGAAAATATTTGTGCAGATTATAAGTTGAATCTCATCAACTCAAAATGGTGTTGTGCACGCAATGTTTGTTTGATAAAAAGAGTAAAATTAGGTACATAACTACTACATGTTCATATTACTATTATTTGTAGGTACTTAAAAGATGCAAAATATTTATTGTTTTAAATATACTTCATACAACTATATAGCTTGTGTTTACTATTAATTAAGAATTAAGATCAAGATTCAAGAATATAACAAATGACTGCCTTAAGGTGTCTTTAAATTTCATGGCACTTGTAGCTTTGACGTCATTCTCTGCACATTGTATTCATTCCCTTTTAACCTCCCCAACCCCATCACAATTTTAAAAAAATGGGAGGTTACTGCAATCACTAAAATTTTCGAATTTGAGATAGCACCAGATCTCCACGTTTTGAGGTCTCAGGAACCCAGAAAAGTGGTTTATAAAATGTGTCTGTGTGTATGTTCGTACGTACGTTCGTACGTTCGTACGTACGTTTGTAAACACGCCACAGCCAAAACTACTGGGCCGATTTGGCTGCAATTTGGTACGTAGGCATCTCATAACCCAACTTAGATCTGAAAAGCTTTTGGAGCCAATCGTGCAACCGGAAATGCCATTTTGGCACATCAACTTTTAAATTTTAAATGCAAACCCCCATTTTTCACGTCACCATAAGAAAGACCTTCAAATTCTGCTTCTAAAAATGTATTCATTCTTAGTGCCCTTTTGACCAAAAATTTAAAAAAAAATTGATTTTTATCAAACTTTAAAATCGCGGTACAGCCCAAGCCCCTGAATCGATTTGGCTGAAATTTTGCACATAGGGATTGTATTACATCTCGAAAAGCTGAACAAATTTTGAATTCCATCGACTCACGGAAAGTGTCCTTTTGGCACACCAATTTCCAAATTTAAAATTATTCAATCATTAAACCATTAAAAACAAGTTTTTGAAAGATTTATTGTCACCATCAGAAGGGTCTTCAAATCTTGGTTTTAAATAGGACAAAATTAATTCGCATTTAGCGCTGTTTGGTTCAAAAAATCGAAATTTTATAATAACAGTAAAAACACATTATAGCCCAAATTACTGAATCGATTTGGCTGAAATTTGGTACATGGAGATTAGGTGACCCGTTGAAGACCTGAAAGGCTTTTGGGAGCAATTGGCCCACGCGAACTGCCATTTAAGCATATCAACTTAAAATTTTAAATACAAGGCCTCCTTTTTTATGTCGCCATTAGAAAGACGATCAAATTCTGGTTCTAAAAATGTATTCACAGTTTCTGCCATTTCAGTGGAAAATATTGAAAAAATTCTTTCTCATTAAAGGGAGCAGGCTGACAGTGGATGACATAAAGTGGCAGTTATTGTCAAAAAGTTGGCAAAAGATTAACCTTAAAAGGAACATATTGTCAAATGTGATGGGTGATGTACGAGGTGATGTCGGTATTTGTCAGAAAATTGCGAAATTAGTCACAGACGTCAGACGATAAGGATAAAAAAAAATCTGTTGAATTGACTACTATCTATACACAGAATACAAAGATCCACGCGATGGGGAGGTTCCAGCCGCTTCTCTGCTGCATTTTTTTTTCTAGGGCTGGTAGGCTATCGAAATCCAGTGAATGGTGACATTGTAACAAAATCCTGGGATTCATATAGTGGAGCGAATTCGGCTTGGAAATCGTTCAAAAAAATTTTTGGAGGTAGAACCAGGTGAAACGCATATGAGTCGATAGAGAATGTTTTTGTGCATTTGAAATGGACTTTTACGACATTTTCCTATGGTCCAGATTTTTGGAAATGACGAAAAACCAAGAAAATGTGAATTAATTGGAAACCATGTTTTTAAATACATAACTTGACGTATCTTTGAAACTATTTAAGGTAGCCACATGACTCTTTTTTCGTTTGAAAGAGAAAACCACAGCGCCGCTAAAGGTCCAAGCATAATGGCGAAAAAGTCCAAAAGGGCCTACGATAATCTGCTCAGAAGAGAACGCACGGATTTTCATGCATTGAAATTTTTGACATGCGAGTGAGGTTACCAGTTTTTTTGAATTCCGCAAAACTGCCGACTACAAAGTAAAGAGAAAAGAGTGAAAAAGTTTTTAGTAAAAGAAGCAACTCGCTATTGGCAATCGTTTAGGCGCTATGAATTTTTCTTTGCGGAGATTTTTTCAGGGACGGCGCGGTGGCGCGCGATTGCCTTGCTGAAGCAGTGGCAGCATCGGATTACGATATATCGCGGCCGGCTTGAATAAACATATTACGGAAAATGAAATATTTATAGAGCCATTATGAAATAGTATTTATTAAATTGGTGCTTCCAGCTTCCTCTGAAATGCCGGCTTCTACAAAGAATACAATTTTTGCAGGGACATTCTGTGCCACAGTTTAAGTAAGACATTATATGACGGGGTATGGTATATTAAATGCCGAATAAAATACAATATTTTATTTTCAAACGAAAAAAGATCAAATTTTCTAAGTACTAACGTTTCTTGCGCCTCACTTTGGCACTTTGCAGTGCTGCAAATAAACTTAAAATAAGCTTAAATTCTGGCGGAGTTGGGTTATTTACCAGCAACTGAAATATTATTATGGATCTTCTCTCCACAACGCATTTCAATTTCATCAAAATTTATATCTCCTCAAAATCAGGGATTAAAAATGTTGACTCCCTCAAAATAGGTATTATAAATTTTTACTCCCAGATTTTGGTAGCGGGGGATTAAAATCAAATTTTAGCGTACGAAAATCAGGCACTTGTTAAAATCATTTTAAATGTATATCAATGCATTGAGTTGTGCTAACAATTTACACACACCAATCACCCACTTTACGACATGGTTGAACGCATTATCTAACTTATAGGTATCAAGGTATCTTTCTGTGGAAGATAGTTCTAGATCTGGCCAACTCGTTTGAGTTATATGGCAATGCTGACATGCATAGTTGAAACGAAAGATCATTTAATGTTGCGATGTTTGGGTTTTGATAAAAAATAAGGGAAATATTAAGGACCTCACAAATCTTCCCTATGCGTTGCCCAAAGATGCCAAGATGCCAATCAACACACTTTTTCTGTACAAAAATAAAAGCCCAAATAAAACAAATGGAACTTTACCTTCAACTGTCCTCCAATGCAATGTTTCAACGTGAATATCAAATCACGTATCAAATGAAGATCTGGTACCTACCTACTCAAGCCATCTTCCGACTTTTGAAACAGAGAGAGTCCAGGTAAATATTTATTGCTCCGAAAATAATTGCAGAAATAATAAAATGTGTCTGAAGGAAGGCCTCAACACAGAATGTCCCTGTAAGAGTTGTACCTAATAACTACCTACTTTTAATTTGAAGTGGTGTTTATAGAAGCCGACGGCGACGTTTCAGAGGAAGCCGAAGCACCAATTTAATAAAAATAATATTTCATAATGGTTCTATAATATTTCATTTTCCGTAACATGTTTATCTAAGCGCGGCCGCAATATATCGCAATCCGATGCTGCCACTGCTTCAGCAAGGCATTCGCGCGTCACCGGCGTCCGTGAAAAAATCGCCCGCAAAGAAAAATTCATATAGAGCCTAAACCATTGCCAATAGCGGGTTGCTTCTTTTACCAAAAACTTTTTCATTCTTTTATCTTTACTTTGTAGCCGGCACTTTTGTGGAATTACAAAAAACTGGCCACCTCACTCGCATGTCAAAAATTTCAATGCATGGAAATCCGCGCGTTGACTACGGAGCAGATTATCGTAGGCCCTTTTGAACTTTTTCGCCATTATGCTTGCACCGTTAGCGGCGTTGTGGTTTTCTCTTTCAAATAAAACAAAACTCATGTGGCTACCTTAAATAGTTTCAAAGATACGACGAGTTATGTATTGAAAAACACGGTTTTCAATTAATTCACATTTTCTTGGTTTTCCGTAATTTCCAAAAATCTGGACCACAGGAAAATGTCGTAAAGGTCCATTTCATATGCAGAAAAACATCCTCTATCGATTCATATGCGTCTCAGCTGGTTCTACCTCAAAAACTTTTTTTTCGAGAACGGAGCGACTTTCAGCCTCGAATTTACTCCACTAATAGTACACTATAAGAAATCCTCTCAACCATCAGCTGTGTAATGCAGGCTTTCTTTTATTATAGTAGGTTTTCTAGATCCGGTTTCTAAAGTATAGATACAGGGTGCGAGATTAAATTTCAAGACCGCTATAACTTTGTTATTTGTGGTCCGATTTTAATGAACTAAAAACCAAATGAAATTGTCCATAAAACACTACGAACTAAAGATGGTTTTGATTTTTATCAACCAACTTGAATGGCAACTGGATGTCAACTTTTCGTTTTTAAATAGACACTTCCAATTTTTTAACTTCTACGCTCAAGGCGGAGCAGTATATAAAATCGATCAAAAATTCGAAATTGAACTGACATCAAATCTTTACGTTTCGGGGTCCCAGGAACCCAAAAAACGTATTTTTGAAAAATGTGTGTCTGTGTGTGTGTCTGTCCGTGTGTCTGTGGACACGCTACAGCCGAAACTACTGAACTGAGTTTGATGAAATTTGGCACACATATTCAGTGGGAGATTTGTAGGTGCTGATTAGAATCTGGGCTACACCGGCTCACGGAAAGTGCCTTTTTGGCACATCAACTTTAAAAATTTAAATGCAAACCCCCATTTTTCGCATTACCATATGAATGCTCTTCAAATTCTGCTTCTAAAAATGTATTCACACTTGGGCCCTTTTGACCAAAAAATGGTGCCGTGAAAAAAAAACTATGCGTAAATGTATATTTTTATTACCGGATTTGATAACTGATTTTTTTTCAAGCCAAAAACCTTAGTGCCATTTTTTCGAAAAATGTCATTTTAGTGGCAATTTATTTTATTGTCTGTGCGGGAGAGGAGCTGATTAGATTTTGAAGCCGATCAGTCAACCCGAAGTGCCCTTTTGGCATAGCAACTTTCTTATTTTAAATATTTAAAAATTTAATAAATGCTGCTGTTATTAATCCAATGCAGTGCGGCGTAGAAGTTCCTGCCGTCTCCGAGACCGCCTTTTTTTTTACACGGTGTAATAGCTAATTTTTTTCTGCGTCTTCTGATGTACAATAGGTTTGGTTCATAATAAATTTTGAAAATAATTAAAATTATTGTCAGCATTTCAATCTTTTTATGCTAAATTTTCAAGTGTGCCGCGAAAAAAATTCACGAAATGCATTTTACATGTCAGAAAATACCGTATTTTAAATGTTTTGTTAAGTTTCTATCCGATCCACAACACATTCGAAAATTTTTAGTAAAAAAAAATGCAGCAGAGAAGCGGCTGGAACCTCCCCATCGCGTGGATCTTTGTATTCTGTGTAGATAGTCGTCAATTCAACAGAAATTTTTTACCCTTATCGACTGTGACTAATTTTGCAATTTTCTGACAAATACCGACACCACCTCGGACATCACCCATCACATTTGACAATATGTTCCTTTTAAGGTTAATCTTTTGCCACCTTTTTGACAACAACTGCCACTTTATGTCATCCACTGTCAGCTCGCTCCCTTTTAATGAGAAAGAATTTTTTCTCTATTTTCCACTGAAATGACAGAAACTGTGAATACATCTTTAGAACGAGAATTTGATCGTCTTTCTAATGGCGACATAAAAAAGGAGACCTTTGTATTTAAAATTTAAAGTTGATATGCCTAAATGGCACTTCCCGTGGACCAATTGCTTCCAAAAGCCTTTCAGGTCTTCAACGGGTCACCCAATCTCCATGTACCAAATTTCAGCTAAATCGATTCGCTAATTTGGGCTATAATGTATTTTTAGTGTTATTATGAAATTTCGATTTTTTGACCCAAAGAGCACTAAATGCGAACGAATTTTGTCTTACTTAAAACCAGAATTTAAAGACCTTTTTGATGGTGACAATAAATCTTTCAAAAACTTGTTTTGGATGGTTAAATGAGTGAATAATTTTAAAGTTACAAATTGGTGTGTCAAAACGGCAGTTTCCGTGGGCCGATTGAATCCAAAATTTGTTCAGCTCTTCGACGTGCAATACAATCCCCGTGTGCAAAATTTCAGCCAAATCGGTTCAGGGGCTTGGGCTGTACCGCGATTTTAAAGTCGGATAAAAATATTTTTTTTTTAATTTTTGATCAAAAGGGCACTAAGAATGAATACATTTTTAGAAGCAGAATTTGAAGGCCTTTTCTATGGTGAGGTGAAAAATGGGGGTTTGCATTTAAAATTTTAAAGTTGATGTGCCAAAATGGCATTTCTAGTTGCACGATTGGCTCCAAAAGCTTTTCAGATCTAAGTTGGGTTATCACATGCACACGTACCAAATTTCAGCTAAATCTGTCGAGTAGTTTGGGCTGTGGCGTGTTTACGAACGTACGAACGTACGAACGTACGTACGTACGTACATACATACAGACACATTTTAAAAACCACTTTTTTGGGCTCCTGAGACCTCAAGACGTATAGATCCGGTCTTATCTCGAATTCGAAAATTTTAGTGATTGCAGTAACCTCCCTTTTTTTTAAATGGTGAAGTGGAGTGGGGAGGTTAATATTCAATTTTGACAAAAAATTATAATTACTTTCAGAAGTAATTATAGACCAAACATAATTAACTTATTGTAGGTACGTCAGAAGACGCAGAAAAAAATTAGCCATTGGACTGAGTAAAAAAAAATTGGGTATGTCCGTTTGAAAATGAAAAGTTGACGTCCAGTTAACATTCAAGTTGAAGTTGATAAAACTGAAAACCGTCTTGAGTATGTAGTATTTTATGAGCAATTTCATTTGGTTTTTAGTTCACTAAAATAAAATCGAACCACAAATAACAAAGTCATAGCGTTCTGGAATTTTAATTTCGCACCCTGTATGGTAGCCGAGTGGTGACCGACAAATTCTTTAGCAGTGAGCCCGGGGACATATTTCACTGTAATTTTATTACTGAATTTTATTATTGAGCTTACGTGATAGAAGTGGATTTTTTTAACGAAAACAATAAAAAAGGTCGTAAAATTAGTGTAGGTATAACTTTTTTTTAAAAAGTAAAAATGGTACACTAACTTTTTTAATCCCTTTTGACGTTTAAAATAAATTCAATAAAATAGATTTTGATGTCGCGTGACTCGAATTTTTCACATGTTTTTTCAAAAAGTTCTTGTTGGTTACATTTCTAAAAAGTTAATTTCCTTGTGTGTCGAATGGTGCCAAAATTCAACATGGCGGCCATAAGAGAATCAAAAGTTGATCGTCGTCGCTCAAAATCAAGAAGGCCTAGAAAAATTTTTTCGATACCACTTCATTGACAGCTGTCAAAAATATCAAAATAACAAGTTTCATTTAAATAGCATCAGTCGCTAGGGAAACTTTATTACTTTATTGCCAAAAGGGCTCTAAATTTAATTGAATTTTTGAAAACAAAATTCGAAGACTTTTTATGTGCGGATGGGGTGACCCGTCAAAATGGTCTGCGACAATAAAATAGCCCCGGCAAAATAAGCCCCCCCACAAAATCACAACTTGGATAAGTTAAAGACTTTTTTCCAAAATGTCTTATTTTGTTTATTCTCAGGTAGTGCTACCTGGTACCGTAACTATTGCACACTAATTACCCCGGCTTATAGCTACTTGAGAGGGGTAAAATCAAAGTTTACCTGAAAGGGTAGTTTTCAAATCTTTATTCAGTTGCAAATTACATCTCAGAAAGGCAAAAATATTTTGCTAAGAGATGGTTACTCTTACCGTCAAGCCCGTGAAAATACAGACCAAAATGTGTCTTGGAGGTGCACAAAAGTGGTTTGCAAAGGGCGTCTAAAGATACAAATGAGTTAAATAAACCAATTGTGTCGTCGGGGGCTCTTTTGACGGGGCTATTTTGTCGGGGCGCCGTGCTGATGATAAAACAAATGGGGGTTATGTTTCAAATTTCATAGACGTCATGCCAAAAAGGCACTTATTATTGGTGGTTTGCCACCAAAATTATATAAATTTTCCTACTTGTTATACCTAAATTTTACTACTTACTGGGATTTTTCAAAATTTATTATTAGTCAAATTTCAAAGTTGATATGCCAAAATGGCACTTGCCGTTGACCGATGGCCACCACAATTAAATCTTAGGCGGGTACTAGTATCTCTACCTTCCTACCAAATTTCAGCCAAAAGGATTAAGCAGTTTGGCCTGTAGCGATTATCTATCTTTTACCAAAAAGACTCTAAGTGTGAATACATTTTTAGACACTAGAATTTAAAGACCTTTCATATGCTGATAAGAAAAATATTTCTTATGTAGTTGATACGCCAAAAACTCACTTGGCGTTTATAGATTGGCAACAAAATTAACTGGACTCACCAGAAGGCCAACACTAACCCCCGTTCCAAATTTCATTAAAATCTGTTGGGTAGTTTTCGACGAGGAATCTTGCTCACATACGTACGTACGTAGACATTTTTTTAAAACCACGTTTTTGTGATCCTGGGGCCCTGAAACGTAGAGATCTGGTGTTATCTCAATTTAGAATTTTCGAGTGATTGTGCAGTAACCTCCCATTTTTAAATGGTTGTGGGGACGTTAAAATATGTGATGAGTTGTAATGGATTGATGTACCTAAGTATTTGTCCGGCGAATTCCCAGATTAACCCATTACAGATACAAAAGCTGGTTTATAATGTACCTAATGTAAAATCCCAGACTTCCCATTACATTTCATTAGAAACTGTAATAGTATTTGCCAGTAGAACACATTACAACTGAATTGCCCAAAATTGTAATGTACTTTTCCGTTACAAATTTGAAGCAATGTGATTGGTGTTCAATTCTAAAGTTGGTGACTCCACAACTGCTCCACAATCATCGCGCTAGATAATATGTAAAGAGCATGCAATAACGTGAATTTGAAACAAAACAAAAGTATATGCTACATACACAATCAGCAATCGGCGCCTGACTTCCTCAACTATAGCTTCATGTAAAACGATATCGGGAATTCATTATTGAACTTATTAAAAATAATGCAGAACACATACTGGCTGACAATAAGACCCCCACATCCCCCCACACATCCACAATAATGATACCATAACATTCCTACCTAATAACAACCCAATTAAAACTGCTGCTTTAGGTATCAAGCCCGGTAAGTCCATTAGATTTCAGTACAATACATTAGAAATCTGGTCAGTTGGGCTTTTCCATCACAAAATAGTCTTAGTTTCCATTACAGATCATTAGGAGACATGTTATTACAACGCATTACAAATCTCTAATGGTTTCTATACAAATTCATTTGCAACAGGGGCGCTTGCATGGTAAAGTCGAACCTACACCTTATTTTAACTACCTACGTCGGTAAGAGAGTTATTACATAATGTACGATTGGACGAAAATAACTATTGCGATGCGCGTCCGAGGGTGTTTTGCTTCAAATTTCTCGTAGGGTCGGCTTCTAAAAGTTTGTCATTAGCTAATGATAAAATTCGATTGTGCGAAAAATTATCCTCGATTATTTCCATTATCTGTCAAATGTAAGTACATAAACAACCAATCAAATGCGAAGTCTCAACCAATGAACGAGGTTTATCTCGGATAAATTTTATTGTCCTCTGACGGGTTCGTCATCATAGCCACGGGACGACACTGATTAAATTTTGACGTTTCTCTTGACTATCAAAGCGAAAAGAGGTTATGTCACATTTCGGTATTTGCAAAAAAGCAATATTTTTACATCTTTATCTTAAAATTTGTAAATTAGGTACTCGAAATTATGGTCGCTTTTGCATATACCTTACATACATTGTGAAAATTGTAAGTTATTCCGTCAACAATAACATCCCTAATGTAAAACTGAAGGAAACGAACGGGATTCTGAAATAATATTGGCAAATATAACGCGGCAAAATTTTCCAAAGTCAGACTCTAAACTTCCGTTTTAGACAATTTTGCTCGTTGAATTTGGACATTTAGGTATATTCGGAGATTCAAGCCCTCGAGCTAAAGCTCTCGGTCTCTAATCAGAATATAAATGCCCAATAAGGGTTTATAGTATAAAAAATGCAGCAGTGAAGCGGCTGGAACCTCCCCATCGCGTGGATCTTTGCCTTGGGTTTCTAGTCGAATTAGCAAAGAAAATGTATGACTGGTTTCCATGATGGTTTTAGAACTTTTTTAGAACATACAAATTGAAACATTCATTAGAGAAAAGTAGGTATAAGTAAGTCCTTTTTAGGCAGTTCTAAAACCGTCGTTGAAACCAGTCTTATACAATTTCTGTGCTAATTCGGCTAGAAACACAAGTCAAAGATCCACGCGATGGGGAGGTTCCAGCCGCTTCACTGCTGCATTTTTTTTGAAACCAGAATTTGAAGACCTTTCTGATGGTGATGGATCTAAGTTGGGTTATGAGATGCCTACGCACCAAATTTCAGCTAAATCGGTCTAGTAGTTTTGGCTGTGGCGTGTTTACAAACGTACGTACGTACGTACGTACATACGTACACACACACAGACACATTTTGAAAACCGCTTTTTTGGGTTCCTGAGACCCCAAAACGTGAAGATCTGGTGCTATCTCAAATTGGAAAATTTTAGTGATTGTAGTAACCTCCCATTTTTTTAAAATTTTGATGGAGTTGGGGAGGTTAAAAGACGGAAGATGTACCCGTGGCTTCTGCGCATAGTGCGCTTGCAGGGGTGGCGCGTAAAGATCGAGAGATAAATTGTTACAGACACGCAAGTTAGCACGCAATAGAAAATGTACCACCTGAGCTCAAGCACCAATTAGGACCTTCTTATACTAAAAACCCTTATTCGCGAAAATCAGCTGCTAATAAGATGGCATTGCTAAACCACAAAATGGCGGTCTCACCTCACTGGGGAGCCGGAAGTGAGAATTCTAGCGTGACGTGCCTGACAATGTCAGTTGGGGACATCAGTGACATCGATACGTGAATTTTTTAAAAGCCAAGTTTTCCTGGATTTACAATGTTCCACATAAGTACACAAGACGTAAAATTCCACAGAATTATTCCCAAAATTTAGAGTCAACGAGAGGATGTCTCCGAACAAAACAACTACCTAACCTCGCAACTGACAACTATGACTGACGTAAGCCGAAATTATGATGACTGACGTTTAAAAGTATTTCCGTATCCGGTCTCTCAGTGTAGTTAAAGTATTGCCACCAGATGTCAGACACTTTGCTGATTTTCGCGAATTGACCATATTAAAAAGCGCACGGAATTATGGGAGGTTAATCTTTTACAGGTTCCTTCTTGTATGACATTTGAGAATATTTCAGTGTAACAATAGAAATTCGCGAAAATCAGCGAAGTGTCCGACATCTGGTGGCAATACTTTAATTACACTGAGAGACAGGATACGGAAATACTTTTAAACGTCCGTCATCATAATTTCGGCTTACGTCACTCAGTTGTCAGTTGCGAGGTTAGGTAGTAGTTTTGTTAGGAGACATCCTCTCGCTGGCTCGAAATTTTGGGAATAATTCTGTGGAATTTTACGTTTTGTGTACTTAAGTGGAACATTGTAAATCCAGGAAAACTTGGCTTATAAAAAATCCAGGTGTCGATGTCACTCATGTCACCAACTGACACTGTCAGGCACGTCACGCTAGAATTCTCACTTCCGGCTCCCCAATGCGGTGAGACCGCCATTTTGTGGTTTAGCAATGCCATCTATTAGCAGCTGATTTTCGCGAATAAATGCTGAACATACCTGAACCGGCCTTATTTAGCGATGCGATGATTATATTTGCGAGAATAATCGACGTTCTCCATTGTGACTACACTAAACACACCTAAATGAAATCGTGCTACTGGTTGCATAAGTAATACCCGATGTCAATTTGAATAAATAACAAAAAGCCCAAACCACAGCAGCCAGTTCAAAAAAGTAAACTAATAACAAAGCTAATATCATCAAATACGAACTGCACTTTATAAATCAACCATTAACAGCGAAATTTCAAAATAAAAATCCGTCGTCTCCCATAAGAATATCATGTAAACCCTCATTCGCGCCAAAATAAACGCCACTTCCAAGATGGCTGTCCTTACTACGGAATGTCCACCAGAGGCCGCCTCTGTTTTTAATTTGGTCAATTCAACTCTCAAAATCATCAAACGGAAGTTTATCGTCACTTTGGAAAATTTATCCGATAAAAAATCAAGGTCTTGTTATATTAATGTTGATACACGGTTGTTAAGTGCGTTTTAACAGAATCTCGGAATTTGCAAAAACTCCTCGGCTCCGCTTCATTTCCGCTAAAACCGGAAACGGAAAAAATATCAGACAACCCCCTCGGATGCGCATGGTAAAAATAAAATCGCCTGTCCGAGGATTTTTCGCAATAACCTCAATCAGCAGCGTTATTGCGAATATTCCATACTTTACCACCACGCTGTATATTTTTGAAATTTGCCTCCCACAAGATCACGTGCAGTTAGTGCTAGGTGACGCCACACGCGCCCCAACCTCGCTCAGCCATTGGCCGAACGTGACAATGACGTCATTCGGTCGCTTCCTCCACCGGATATCTGCAGTCGTTCTGTCAAAGCTGTCTCTTTTACTCGCAGGAAAGCAGGCGGTGTGAACGTGTGCAAGTGTAACCCTCAAAAATGCCTACAGACCCCTCAAGTTTCGCGAAGGATTTCCTCGCCGGAGGAATCTCCGCCGCCGTCTCCAAGACCGCCGTTGCACCGATCGAAAGAGTCAAATTGATCCTTCAAGTGCAAGCCGCCAACAAGCAAATTGCCGCCGACAAACAATACAAAGGTATGTGCCATTTTATAGCGTCCATTTTTAATACGCCAAAAGTGGCCTACGCCGATGAAAATTTTCTATTTCCGTCGATTTGGAATCGCTGCATTTCTAGTGAAATTTATGCGACAGATCAATAATCCAGGGGTGCCCCAATTTTGACCTCACCTTGACCTGTATTGCCGACACCCATTTTCTGTGATTTTAGGAAATTCCCGGCGTCTTCGTTTTCTTCGTTCTAGTTTAATCCACTTGAATTAAACGACGCCCAATTACGTTAAGTCGCGGTTACATAACCTAGTTGGGGACATCGTCATAGGCGGCGTGCGTCGCGCCAGCCATTGTGATTTACAATCGAAATTCTAAACTATGACGTCATGGAGATGCAGACGGGAATTCCTCCCAAAAATTAAATCAAGTTACCCCTGTAATCGGGTGAAAAAAATTAAGTACCCAGATCTGACATAAGCCGACTTGATGTCGCTTTTTTTCGACTTGAATTTTGAAATCACGTGTCCAGTTAAAGTTAACCTGCAGAGATGGGAATTCCTCCAAAAAATTAAACCCCTGTAGTCATGTGAAAAAAATTAAGTACCCAGATCTGACATAAGGCGCCTTGATGTCGTTTTTTTTCGTCTTGAATTTGGAAATCACGTGTCCAGTTAAAGTTAACCTGACCAGCCTAACATTCCAGATAATAGAAAATAATATAGCCTCGTTTCCTATCAGAATTTATCAGCAAATTTCAGTCCCATGTCATTAAATGCTCAGCTTTTATTGGGAATTACATTTCCATGTAATGTGACAGCATTTTTTGAAACCATTTGCTTATCACCGTTTATCAATACACGCAGATGCAAAGAGATAAGGGCATGAACAAAGAATGGCCAACTTCTGCTAAATATGTCTGAGAATTATGTTCTGACGTTTTATTGATAACGATAATCTAATCTAGTAAATCTACAATAGCGAGTTTTGTTACATAATCTTAAGTGTAAATTTATTTTTATTGTATTCTGCGTTTTAAAGACTGAAATCAGTCGAGAAAAATTATGGGAATGGGCAATAAGGTAAATTAATGTTGCCTTAGTTTTCAGGATTTTCGCTTGTTACCGCACTTTACTCTTGAAACGAGGCAAATTGCTCTTATAGGGTGAAGTAGGGTAGGGCAATCTACAGGGTGAGTCTGAAAGACTCCGCATCCTTTATACCACAGAATCTACTGTTCAAATGATGAAGCTTGGTGCAAAAATTATTGGTCAATTGTGATTCCTCTTGATGTTATAAGCCGCCAAAGATCTTCATTTTTAAACTTTCTTTTTAAATATCTTTCGAAAGGTGTATCGTAGGGTTTTGAATTTTTGCACATCATTGTTACAGATCAAGAAGCAACTGCTGATGGTACTTAAGACATTATCCAAAAAGCGGATCTCTGCTATACAGGGTGGCCCCGATGTTATTTGCCCTTGAACTTTTTTATGTTTGAAAATATTGCTAATTTGCCTATGCGGCCGTATTCCCCGTTCCATTCTAAATCTTTTTTGGCTCTTAAAATTTTTCGAAAAAACTAACCACTCACGAGAAAAATTGAAAAAACCGAGAACATGATGAAGGTAATCACCTTAAAACCAAGGGGGAAACCGAGGGGGAAAATAAATGGCATCAACGCCATTTTGATTCAAGGTCATTTTCAAGTTCAAATGAAGGTCATTAATTTTTTTAAATTGAACCCCACATTTTTTATTACAGATTCTTATTCCCCGTAAAAGAACAAACAACTCTTATCTAAACTATTTTTGGATCCGATGCATAGTTTGTCTGATATTTAAATGACAATTTTAATCTTCTTCGAAATCCATTGCCTTCCCTAGCAACAGCGGCATGGCAAAAACAAAATATACAACAATTTTTGTGGTTTATTTATCTAGAATTCATCGTTGCTAAGCTACAACGGTTGTTCATTTGTTTTGTCTTGCCGCTGTTACTAGGAATGTCTAGGGATTTCGAAAAATGTTAAAATTTACATCCATCGGATCCAAAAATAGTTTAGATGAGAGCTGTTTGTTCTTTTGCGAGGAATAAGAATCTGTAAGAAAAAATATGAGTTTCCATTTAAAAAAATCAAGTTGATCTTCATTTGGCCTTGAAAATGACCTTGAATCAAAATGGCGATGATGCCATCTATTTTCCCCCTCGAAGTCATAAAACTTTTATACGAAACATTTTTTTCTAAAATGCTTCCTTTGCGAGATATTTGCCAGTCTCAAGATAAAACGACCACCTTGTATACGTATATTAATTTTGTTTAATTTCTTGTCATTTTCTTATTTACCGAGGTAATTTTTTTGGAACTAGTCAGTCATTTTTATCATTTATTTTTGCAAAGTTGGCGCTGGAAGCCCTGAAAACGGTGACGGAAGAGAAACCTATGAATACTCGACTGTATATTTTTATGGCCGGATGTGATAGCTGATTTTTCAAGTTGAAAACCTTAGTGCCTTTTTTTTGAAAAATGTCATTTTAGTTGCAAAACGGCCCTTTTATGAATTTATCAAAAAAGCATACTTATGCAATCGGATCCGATAGCTGTTGCATTGCCGGTTCAAAAACCTTAGTGCAATATTATTATTATCGAATTATCGAATTCGATAGCTGTTGCATCACCTGATCGAAAACCTTAGAGCGATTTTTTCAAAAAATGTAATTTTAGGGGTGCAAAAATTTGTATTTTATATTTTAGTAAAATCACGAATCGACAGCCGCCCTCACGCCCGACCTCTTGACTCATAGATTCTGACTTGGTTAAAATGAAATGGTACATTTTTCTACTTTATCTCTGACCTTATATCTAATATCTAATAATTCAAAGATTCATTCCAATTGGCGGGCTTCAATTGCTTCCCATTTGAAAACTATTGAACCTTCGCCATTGTCATAAAGGAATTTTCGCCTTATCAGTATACTTTGACCGAGGAGTCTTCCATTATCGCATCTTACGCGAGTTCTGGGAAACCCTGTATTTTTCTCTCATTTTGGGACAATCTATGTACGCGAATTTTTTTTTATTTGCCATGACTAATTATTGAAGATCAATGTTCTAAACTTCCCGTATTTAGGTCAGAGATAAGTTGAGATAGGCAACTAAGTATACAGTATTGTATCGGCAAAACTTGTTTGATCGACTGTGCCATGAGACTAGCGTAAGAGCGCTGGCAGGGATTTCAATAATACGATAAAAAAATGCAGCAGAGAAGCGGCTGGAACCTCCCCATCGCGTGGATCTTTGTATTCTGTGTAGATAGTAGTCAATTCAACAGAATTTTTTTTATCCTTATCGTCTGTGACTAATTTCGCAATTTTCTGAGAAATACCGACATCACCCATCACATTTGACAATAATGTTCCTTTTAAGGTTCATCTTTTGCCACCTTTTAGACAATAACTGCCACTTTATGTCATCCACTGTCAGCCCGCTCCCTTTTAAAAAAGTTTTAGAATTGAACGGGGAATATGGCCGCATGGGCAAATTAGCAATATTTTCAAACATAAAAAAGTTTAAGGGCAAATAACATCGGGGCCACCCTGTATGACAGGACAGAGATTCGCTTGTTGGATAATGTCTTAAGTACCATCAGTAGTTGCATCTTGGTCTGTAACAATGCTGTGCAAAAAATCAAAATCCTACGATACACCTTTCTAAAGATATTTAAAAAGAACGTTTAAAAATAAAGATCTTTGGCGGCTTATAACATCAAGAGGAATCACAATTGACCAATAATTTTTGCACCAAGCTGCATCATTTGAACAGTAGATTCTGTGGTATAAAGGATGTGGAGTCTTTAAGACTCACCCTATATAGTTCAATTTATGCTAATCAAAATTGATTACGGCCGCGCTGTCCGATTTTCGACGGTTTGGGAGATATTGAGCTCTGAAAATGCCAAAACTGCAGCCTTTTAGATTTTAAAACCCCGATAGCGCCATTGTTTGAAGAGATACGAAAAAGTTCCGCCTGCAACATGTGCCAAGAATGATGTAGGGAAGCCAGTGGAAATACAAATTAGCTTAAAAGATGAGTTATGAGTAAAAACATAACCAAACTTTTATTCTTCTGGAGTCTAGAGTTACAGTTTGTTTTTATTACATTTCTGATGCGAATGGACACTTGCGTTGGCTTTCTTACATTGTTCCTAACACATTTTGTAGAGGGTATTTTTTTCGTATCTCTTCAAACAATAGCGCTATCAGGGTTTTAAAATCTAAAATACTGTTATTTTGACATTTTCAAGGCTCATTATGTCTCAAACCGTTGAAGAGAGGAAAGCGCGGCTATAATCAATTTTGATCAGCATAGAATGATCTACATAAAACCAAAATTTAATACAAATTCACCGCAGGCCACTGGTCCATGCACTCAATTGTTAAAATTGTACATTTACAACGCCCGTTTGCATCAACGGCGCTTTCCTTTAAAGGGGGTGCGAACCAAAAAAAACTTTTTTCGTTTAAAAATAGTTAACAAATATCTGAGCTGTAGTGAAAACCTAATTTTTCTAAGCGCAAAAGTTTCAGAGATCTGAGCGTTTTAAATCAACAGTCCGAACATTGTGACGTCATACCAACACGGGTATACTGAGCCAACACACGTATTAGCCCGGCGTAAGAAGTTAAAAAACGTTCATTAACCCAATATTCGAGTATAGAACTAAATGAGTGATACCTCAAATTGTTCGTCTTGTATCCTTCTATATGTGTGTCGCGTTTAAACATCTGCTTGGTGGTAGAGACAAAGGTTATTGCAAAAAGAAACAAAAAAAACCACTGATGATGGAAAATTGTACTTAAATATTTCTAATTATTTCTCGGGAACCAATAGGGCTACAGACATCGTTCTTTGACTGTCTTGTAGCTCTTTTTATGTGCTCTTCAATTATGTCAATAAGTTTGGAATTGCAGTGTGGTTCGGTCCCGAAATCTAGGACGCAATTTTCACCAAATTGTGACTTCCGAAATTGCACTTTTTTCGCGCATAACTTTGTTATACAATCGAATATTAAAAATCGCTACACGTGACGACATGCGGAATTTTATTAGCTGCAGATTATTCGCAGCATGTAGGGACTTATTTTTGTAAATAAAGTCGTACAGGCAGTAGATCTGTAGCAAAATCCGGCGCGCTCCACTACTTTTGTCGTATGGCGCATGATGCACGTCTGATAAATACAATTAGCTAATAACAATTTTTGTCTCCCTTGATCGACGTTATTTCCTTTTCGGTGCTTTTTGATTCAAATTCGAATGTAAATATGAAAAAATCTCATTGTTTGTTACCGCGCTACTGAAATTGCAATGCTGCGCAGCGAGCCAGCGAGGCCGTGGATGTTGTTATGACGTCACACCTGCAATTAGTTTCTTCTATAAATCGCTCTAATTGTAAAACCGTTTTAACCAGAAACGCCGGGTTTTAATTTTTGTTCTTAGAATTTTTTCTAGTATATTTTTCATTTTTGGTTCACACCCCCTTTAAGTCACACCATTGAACTTAAGATGAGAATGACGTTTGTCCTTCTAAGAAAGATTAAAAAATCACGCCTGCATCAAAAGTATTAATGTGGTGAAGTAATAATGTATCGAGGGGTCAATCAGTGGTCAAAATCGTGTACATGTATTGACAAATTGTCAGGTATTGTTTTGTATTCCAAAGTATTGACACGTATTGATCAAGTTTTGACTACGCATTATTTGAAGAGTATTGCCAGGTATTGACAGTGTGTCCTATCAATAGGCAATGTATTGATACTGTATTGGCAAGTATTGTTAGTATTGCCGTATTAAGCACTGGATGACCCCTCGTAATGTATTTTGTTTAGAATTCATGTTATTTGTGATCATCTCAGATAAAATAAATTAATCTTTTCAGGTATCGTCGACTGCCTGGTTCGTATTCCTCGAGAACAGGGCTTCTTCAGTTTCTGGCGTGGAAACCTCGCCAACGTCATCCGTTATTTCCCCACTCAAGCTTTGAACTTCGCCTTCAAGGACGTATACAAACAGGTGTTCCTCGGTGGTGTAGACAAGAACACACAATTCTGGAGGTACTTCGCGGGTAATTTGGCCTCCGGTGGCGCTGCCGGAGCCACCTCCCTCTGCTTCGTCTACCCCTTGGACTACGCCCGTACTCGGTAATTTAACTTTCCCGTCCTTTCGGGGGGTAAAAAATAATCTCCCTTCGCTTTTCCAGCCTGGGAGCCGACGTCGGCAAGAGTCTATCAGAAAGACAGTACACCGGTCTCCTCGATTGCCTCAAAAAAACAGTTAAATCCGATGGACCGATCGGTTTGTACAGGGGGTTCGTCGTATCTGTGCAAGGTATCATTATTTACCGTGCCTCGTACTTTGGATTCTTTGATACCGCCAAGGGGATGCTGCCCGATCCCAAGAACACACCCTTCCTCGTCTCGTTTGCCATCGCGCAGGTAAATATTTCTCTCAAAAAATAGTCGTAAAGAACACTTTTTTAGTCTAGAGTTGGTTTAAAGATTTTACGACCTCTCCTGCGTTTCTTAACCTAATTCCCACTCCCTTATGAAACTTAAGTAAGTATAAATCCTGCTAAAATAATGTCCTATCTTATCGTAATGTTTTAATTTGATTAATGGTGCCATTGCTTGACCTATTTGTTCTATATTCTTATCCTTGGAGGTCGTCGGAACTTGTTGTACGTGATGTCTAAACATGTGCTGAGCCTACTTTGATGACTCTAGCTTACCACTACCCATTTACTGAACTCTATTTATGTATAAATATGAAATTTCTTTGCGCTATGGTTTCTAATTATTTTTGTGTAGGCCGTGACGACCGTATCTGGCATTACGTCATATCCGTTCGATACCGTAAGAAGGCGCATGATGATGCAATCAGGAAGGGCCAAAGCCGACATAATGTACAAAAACACTTTGGATTGCTGGGTCAAAATCGGCAAGAATGAAGGGCCTTCGGCCTTCTTCAAGGGAGCGTTCTCTAACGTCCTTCGTGGTACCGGTGGAGCTCTGGTACTTGTTTTATACGATGAATTGAAAGCTCTACTTTAAAAAAGGATTCAGAAAGATCAATAGTAGAATTATTATGGAATTAAATTATTGTCTCATATTTATTTTTACTTCATTCCGTGGAAAACTGTTGCATTTTGTGCATTCCTTTATTTTGCCTTTTTTTGCATTTTATCAGGTACACATTCCCGCTCATTGTATTAATTTTTGAAGGAGAAACTTGCGATCTAAGTATTTAAAAGCCCTGTATTTTAAATATTCTGTATATTTTAACAGCCGTTTACCAATAAACAGTTGTGATAAGTTGAAATTGTTATTTTTTTGTTGGTAACTCAGTAATAAAGTTGTTGTATAGTTGACCACGAGTGTTTTTATTGCGATTGAGTGTGCCTAGCTTTTTGGATTATATTGTTAACCCTCGGTTAGGGAAGGACTGTCAATTGACTCCAAATTATTTTTTGAGCAATTATGTTTGAACAAATCAAACTGAAGCACTTGTAGTTTTGTTTTTACCTATCGCGAAGATTATTCTGGTACATGTTTTTTGAGACGATTTGGTCCTTCTGTCCAGTTTTATATTTTTAGACTTGGCGTTTCACTTAATTGCAACTTTTACATGTTCTGTAAAAAATTGAAGTTTCTGAAGTGTGAGATTGCTTGTATTATTTACCATGTGACCAATAAAATTTAACAGAAAGCTCTGGAAATCGAGCTGCACGTCAAGGTTTTTTTGCTGATGACTACTTAACAATTATCTTGACTCACTTCCAGAGTTATCACTAGAGAGCGGATTTTATGCTAAATGCATATTTTACATATTTGGTCATTTTCGCTTATTTGGAGAAAAATCGCATATTTATGCTAATTTCGCAGATTTCTGTTAAAACAAAACCACCTTTAAAAATGGTGGCGGTTCTTCGAAACTGATTTCATGAATTTACCTACCCATTTTATTACCTGCATCCCTTTCCTGCTTAAGACAACTCGGGTCAGGTAGTCAAAAGCCATTCTGAGTTCATTTTTGCAATGTTTTTTTTTTCTAGAATGATAACTCGCGTGCCTATTTAGAATTTTACGTGCTTATTTCGCTATTTTTTGGTGCATAAATATGCGCCTATTTGGCGAAAAAATTTCGCATATAAATCCGCCCTCTAGTTATCACTAATAATAATTATGCGAGTCGTGAGTGTGATAAACGACAATCCATTTGCTTTATACTCGTGGTGATCTTAAACAGTTTCGTTTCCAAAAATTGTCCCGAGTCCTCTGCTGAGTTGGCTTTATTTTCTTTCGAATGTAAAGTAGTTATTTAATGTGGCCCTGCCGCGGGTTCCCGCCAGAAAACAATTCGCTCCAAAAATCAACGTTCTTTGCCCGTAAAAAATTAATATATTTTTAAAAGGGTAAGGGACTGCCATATTTTCTCTTTTTTACAAAAAATATTTGGAGACTATCCATCAAGTCACAAAATCCTTGTTTTAAAATTCGCCCCTATTACGGGCCAAGAGAACGGCCTTAAAGTATGTAACAAGTGTGTAAACCGAGACTTTTGAACGAGTAGGAAGTTTATTTCTCGAGGGAAGGTTAAACGGACAGCTTATAATACAACCCCTATACCAAATTTCATAAAAATCCGTCGGTGTAACTTTTCGATGAATGGGTTTCTATCGTATTTGCATGATAAGGTAGAGTTGAACCAGAATTTCTATTAAAAGCCAACGGAAGATGTATATCAATGCGATGTGTATCCCTGATAGATGCTTATTCATCGTGAATGATTAATTTATATTGAGTTGGAGTGGATGGTTTTGGGTGCAGATGTGATCTGCACCTAGTAGTAGTGCCGAAAGCATATGCTTATATGATAAAGGAATCGTGAGGGTGCGTCAGCAGGTGATGAACTTGTTTACGACATTTTGACGTCTTCTGTCACAAATTTTGGAGCCCTGGACCAATGAAAAGCGATTTTTTTCAAAAAGGGCGCATTCTATCGATGTCTAACAAGAATACCATTTTCACTTAAAAAACCTCAGATTTTCAGATTCTGGAATCAAATTTGAGAAAAAACTACTTACAAAAATGTTTGAGTAAATCTAGTCCTCAGCCCCTCCTGTACGAGACGCTTATGGTCCAAATTTTAAAGTTTTCTCCACAGTAGTAAATTCAGCATCAAAAACTTAGTAAAGATACCAAATTTCACGTTGCTATATCTTTAGCCGTTTTGAAGATATTTAGAAAAAACACTTTCAAAGTGGCCCCTTCAAGGGGCCCTAGCTCCCTTAGTACTTATTTTTCGACATATGTTCATAGGGGCTTTTTTTCATATAAGAATCTACTGGTAAAGTGTTGATCACTAATTGCGGGACACCTGTATGTATAACTCTGATAGCAGATCATCAGATATATGATGTCGCACCAGACGAATTTCTCATCTACTGGTGAAATAATGCATGATGCCATAATAAATGTAGAGATGGGTCGACGGAAATTTTCCAAAATGGGAATATTCCAAGGAACTTTTCTATAAATTCTCCGGTTTTTGAATTTGGCTCCAAGTGTGTAAAAAACAAATAAAAAAATTGGCAGTCTCGGAGACGGTAGAAACTTCTACTTTTCCACAGAATTTATTTGTAAAATGTACTGCCGATGTGTGTCGACCGATGATGCTGTGTTGCGCATTGTGCTCTAAGGTTTTCGGCTTGAAAGAAATCAGCTATCAAATCCGGTGATAAAAATATACAGTTATATACTTATACATACCTATAGGTTTTTTTCACGTCACCGATTTTTGGCCAAAAGGACACCAGTACAATCATCAGCTATTTGTATTTAAGTAAAATTAAGATTGCTTTGCTGTAAAAGCTTCATTTTTTCAAAATTCTTGATATTTTTGTTCCGCTTTGCCAAACGTGTTCTCTCGTCTTGCTATAGTTAGTTATTTATGTTTTGGCAAGGGCTGTGTGTGAATTTTTTCGATCGATTCCAGTAACTGTTGGCTGGACCTGGAACCTCCCCATTGCATGGGTAAGATAAGATAAGATAAGATATATATTTCAGCACTACAATTACAAAAATTTTGGCAACGTCAAATTTACAATTTTCACAATAGAATCACAAATAACTACAGATTGAAACAATTAAACAAATATATGTCTAGCGAACTGCTTTGAGGTTAACTGGTCCATGTCATAAATGGCGGCCTTCATCAATGCATTCTTTACAGCTAAAGAAAAGGCGGGGAGCGGCAAAACCGCCACCTCCCTGGGAAGAAGATTGAAAAGAGCTGGTCCGTGGTAGTTAGCGAAAATTCTAGTTTTCAGTAAACGTGTAGGTATTATCTATACACAGATCTTCCTTATGACGCGTGTCATGCTGATGCACCTCTGCGCGCAACGGGTAATTTGAAAGATTTCTTTTTACAAAGAGCAGACAGTTGTAAATGTATAAGGACGGCACCGTCAGAATACCATGCTCCCTAAAGTGTTCCTTAACGTCATCCCTAAACCCCAAGCCCAACATAACACGAATGACTCTGCGCTGTAGACCAAATATTCTTTTAATATGGGAGGAATGGCCCCAGACCAAAATTGCATAAGCGAAGACACTTTGAAACAGAGAGAAATAGACTGTCTTTAGTATATTTAAAGAGATTTGTTTTTTAAGGTTTCTTAATAGATACGTGATTTTAGATAGCTTGTTACACATTGCATTTACATGTTTATCCCAAGTTAGTAATGGATCCATAACTATCCCTAAAAACTTGACCTGTTCAGGATTTCCAATGTTTATATCTCTGGTGGAGAAAATCATATTACTTGTTTTATTTTCATTCAGTATTAGCCCACACTTCTGAAACCAGTCCAAGGCCAAAGACCGTGCCGACTCCATCTCCCGCAAAAGGTTGTCTAATGAGTCGCTTGTGGTTACTAATGTGGTGTCATCAGCAAAAAGGACTACTTTTGTTAACATATGCTCAGGAAGATCATTAATATATAAGAGGAATAGCAAGGGCCCTAATACAGACCCTTGGGGGACGCCACATTTTATACTTTTTGCCGAGGACACCACTCCAGCATAATCAACTACCTGATACCGATCCAATAAGTAGGACTTTAAAAGTTGAATGGCTGCATCGCCAATGCCAAACTGTTCAAGCTTCCTGACCAAGAGCTGATGCTCCACACAGTCAAAGGCCTTGGACAGGTCACAGAAGGTGCATCCCACGTATTTTCTTCCCTCGAATCCATCGATTATGCTATTCACTAGGTCTGCAATTGCCATTACCGTCGATTTATTTTTTGTGAAGCCAAATTGCGATTTTGTAAGCATATCATTCCTTTGTAGGTGACTGGCAAGTTTTCCATAAAGAGCTTTCTCGAGTATTTTCCCTAAAACAGGCACAATGGAAATAGGTCTATAGTTGTTTAAATTATTTATGTCCCCCCCTTTGTGTACTGGCACAACCCTTGATAGTTTTAGAAAGTCAGGAAAGACACAATTTTTTATACTATCATTAATAAGATTTGTAAGTGGAATTATAATGATATCTTTAATGTATTTTAAAATGTTAATATTTAAACCGTAATAATCTTTACTGCTGTTTGACTTAAGTGAATTTATTATGTCTCTCATTTCTATGTAGGTGATTTCTGGAAAATTGAAGTTCTCAACTAAAGGTTTAGAGAAGTTGTTGTTAAAGTCAGTAGTTGGCAGACCTTTCTTTAGATTAGCAGCTACACTTACAAAATAGATATTAAAAGCATCAGCATTTAGTTCGGTGCTGGGGTTTTCAAAATTTACTCCCTTTCCCCTGCTCTGGTTTACAAACCTCCAACTATCACGTGGTAAGTTGCTCGACTTCTGAAAATATCTGTCGATGGCAGACTTTTTAGCGAGTGTAATTTGATGTCTATAGACTGATCTATACATTTTATGATTATCAGAAAATTCACTCACATGGGGATACTGGATTTTCAGCTCATGAAACATGTGGACTGTGTCCCGTAGTTGAGCCAGATCATTATTGAACCACTGTATATTATTTACTTTCGCGCTCTGTATCTTTCTTTCGGGGAAAGCATACATGCACATATCATTGATTGTTGTTGAAAATGCTTCCCATTTTTGGTTTGTCATGGGTCTTTGATTTCCGTGTCTTGTATTTTAAAATTTTAAAGTTGATATGCCTAAATGGCACTTCCCGTTCACCAACTGCTTGCAAAGGCCCTTCAGCTCTTCAACTGATCCATTTCAATTTTTTTACCCAAGGGGCAGTAAATGCGAATGAATTTTGTCTTGTTTAGAACAAGTATTTGAAGACTTTCCTGATGCTGATGACAATAAATTTTTTAAAAAGTTGATTAGGATTGTAAAATTGGGGGACAAACCGCTGGGGATGTCAGGTGTACAATATTTAGTCCGCGGATTTCAGAGGATGTCTGGTGCGCAAAATACGGTTAGCGGTTTACCCCCCAGGTAAAATGGGAGTAAAAGTCCCGTCGCATATTAACGAAAGTGGGGGTTGTGTGTCTCAGGCTTTTTTTCTGTTGGTTTGTAAATGGGATTTCAGTTTTATACAATAATTGACAACAAAAACCCCTTTCAAATTCCATTGTTACTGTTTATTGACACTGACAGTGAGTGACGGGAGTTCTGACGGATGTGAAATCCCGTTTACAAACCAACAGAAAAAAGCCTGAGACACACAACCCCTGCTTTCGTTATGCGACGGGACTTTATATATTTTTGAAAATTTATGCCAAAATGAGGGGCGAACCGCTGGGGATGTCAGGTGTACCTACAATTTAGGGGGAAGTCCGGGGATTTCAGGGGATATCTCGTGTACAAAACACGGTTAGCGTTTTACCCCCCCAGTGACTTACTATAAATTTCCAAAAACCAAAAGAAGAACGCACCCTATAAAATGAGATATCAAAGGCGGATCGACCACGAAATAGAACGATGCAAGGATGAACTGCAAACAGAGCAGGATACTGAAGTGTTTTGGAAATATTTTAAGAATAGGTAGTATTTTATTGCTTGCGGGCAGCGGAGCAGGTGTGTGGAAGGAAAAGAGTCTGATCAGATACATGATTTCAGCATCAAAAGGTAAGGATGAGGCTCTAGGACAGAGAACTGAAGAGTTACACAGCGGCGGAGACGACGGATCAGATATAGGGGTGGGGAGGTTCCAGCTGAAAACTATGGACCATATAGACCAGTCAAATAGGGACCGGAGGTTACAATAAATGTTGGAAAGCGGGAGATGATCTTAAACCCTTGCAACTTGGAAGTTGCAAAACTAGGATACTTCTATTAGATGCCTACTAAAGGGTTTAAGATCATCTCCCGCTTTCCAACATTTATTGTAACCTCCGGTCCCCAGGAGGTCTAATTTGACTGGACTACATAACAAAATTTATAAAATTATCCTCATACATCATGTACTATAGCGGCTACCGAAAAGTGCACGATTTGGTTTTTATTTATGTTTTGAAAATCGATAGCACAAATGGCATTTGCTGGATGCGATGGTTATTGATGATGTAATAACTAACTATGAACTTTAGCGTTTCGAATGACACTGGTAGATCACTGAAACAAGGCCGTCTTCATTGTGATAAAAATCTTTAAAAAATGCATTGTAGAGCAATCGTGCACTTTTCGGTGGCCGCTATGGTACCTACCATAGTCAATTGTGTCCCACTTGATCATGCTAAGAAACCTAAATTATTGACTGTGAAATGGCACATGTACAGTAAATATCGTAGGTCACATTTAAAATAGCACATACATATAGGAACAAAAAAAATTCATGCATCAATGGAAACATCAAAAACAATTCAGGTCCGCGAGGTTTGAGAAAAATTTCTACAAAAACTACAAAACTCTGCACCACGACCAAAACTGAATAACCAAATAAAGTTAAACACTTAAGCTACAAGCTGAAATGCAAAGTAATAAAGTAATCATACACTTAAACTAAAGATGTGAATAAAGCTTGAATGATGAAGTTGATATTTGGGCGGAAATTTTAGACTTGACTATACTGCCTGTGTCAAATGTACCCCACTCTCCCCTACCTAGCTAACACTGCACAGTATATTGCTCAGTACCAGTCACTATGACACTAGAGCACTACTTTTCAAAATACAATAAAGAAATATACAGGGCGTCATTTAAAATAACAACGCGACATGTAGCATTTAGTTATTCAATGATTTAAAAACGTGGTTGAAATGCAGTTCAGAGACAGCCTTACCAATAAAGGGTTCCGACCTATTGAGGTACAAAAACAGTTGCAGAAGGTGGCCCCTCCTATTTGCCTAACTGTATAGGTATCCTAAATTGGTTTGAAGTTTTCACTTTCGGAACATTAGTCTTTTGAACTCCAAGAAACAAGTTAAAGAGCGTCAAAACTTACTAAAAACTGGCAAATCAATCAAAACTCTTTAATGCACTCGTCCATTAAACATAACATCAACATCACAATTTAAAATGCAAACTAATTCAACATAGTATGTCTATCATAAATGTTGCGCCTCTGTTCCTTCACTTGTCTCTTCCATTTATCCTGCTGATGCCCGACTCTATTCAACACATTTCCTCGAACACTCATATTGTGATACATGGGGCCCGTTCCGCTTGCCTCATCCTGAAACTAATTTTTTTAACGAAAGCCCCCATCATCGACACAACACCAACTTCTTCATTCGTGTGTTCCTGGTAGTTCCCTTTGATTCTCTTGTTCAACAAGGGATCTAAGATTATGAGGAATGCCATGTATATCACTAATATCGATATCACCCAGATGACGATGATCACAACCACCTCAATAATGGTGGTGTTGCGGATTTCGTATTTGCACTCGCAGCGGGGGCAGAACTCTTGCTCCTTTCCTTGGAGCTCTTTTCCGACTTTTGGAAGTATTACACCATCGCAATTGCTGAAATTTCAGGGATTTAGTAATAGTCCGAGAGCTGGCAGCAAAAATGCATAATGGTTTTTTAGCAAAGGTTTGATGTTTTTAATCGAAAGTACTATTTAAACGATGAATGAAACCGTGCGTCTGCCGGTCCAGACTGGGGGCGTTACTTCGGGAGCGGCTTTGGAAATACCCAATTTTTGGTTAAAAAGAAACGATTTAATACCAGGCTCAAAATTGGAGAGGTACTATGGTTTGTATTGGCAAACATCCCGGTGCCTTCCAAAAACTAGCAGACGGCGGCGTCTTCAGAGCAGACGCATTCAAAAATGGCCGTTTAAGCGGCCACATATATAATGACGCTCTACCACTTTGAATCATACACCAAAATTTTACTAAAAATAAATGCTTCCAATTTTCCTTAAGCGAAAATTAAGCAGACAGGGGCGTTTGGTCTGCAGACGCCTAAACAAGTAGGTAAAAATAAGATAAGCTGCCTTTATAATGACGTTCTACCAGTCCGAAATTTGTACTAAAAGTTCCGAAAAATAATTAGCTTTAAATCATTTAGTAACTATTTTAGCAGAGGGGGGCGTTTTGGGGGCAGACGCCGTTAAAAAGGAATTTGTTCAACAGTCCCCCGAATCAGAAAAACACTTAAATTGAAATGCGTTCTTTTCTTGTTCTGAAACCATCTGCATAAAATTAATTGAACGCTTTGAGGACTTTTTAAAATCTATACGGTGATTGATAGAGAAGCTTTTCTTTACAATTCAAGAATGTTTCTAGACGATGCTAAAGTTTATCTTTTGTCGGACAATAACATCAATCGAAACTTAGAAATCCAAAATGTTGCAAATTCAAATTACGGCGAGATATCTTAGATATTAAGAAAACGTCTTTACCGCAAGACTTCACATTACCAGACGTATTATATAAGTCTTTGTGTCGTGATGTGATTTATAATGTTACAAATGCTAGAATGAAAACTTCGAAAGTACTGGAACTTGGTCTTGTGGTAAAGAGTTTAACCAACAGCCGAAAACTTATTAAGATTTAAAAAATATTGATACACTGTGCAGGTGTTTTAGTAGAAGAAATGGACACAGTTGGAATTCTCTATCAATTTGATAAAGTCAAAGACACATCTTTTGCCCCTGTTCTAAAACCGTCCACTTCACGTTGATTTCCTTCAACATTCAGGAAACGTCGAAGAGCATTTGATGCTTCTGGCCGAGATTTTAAGAAACCAAAAATAACAAACTCTGTTAATATTTGTATTGAAGATATCAGATTGTAAGTGTAACGTTAGGATAATGTGAAAGTTGAAAGAATGTTAAGGATGTTATAAAAATTGTCTGATATACAACAGTGGTTAAGTGCATATAGGAATAGGAATGTAAACTAAAGAAAATTTGGTCTTCAGCATTTTATCGTGGTGACACTCAATTTCCCTTTATACAAGATTTGATACCATCTGCCCCCAAAACGCCCCCGTCTGCTAAAAAATTGTTACTATACCTAATGGAAATGAAATTTTCGTCTTACGCACAGATGAAAAAATTCCCCATTTATCGTATTTTGAATTTTGAGTTCAATGCATGTGAATATCTGCAAAAATAGATTGAAAAATAAAATTACCTTTCGGATAGCCTTTACTGGTAACAGCTGGTATTGATTGTATTATCGGTAGCAAGAAGCGCATCTCTATCAATCACCATATAGATTTTAAAAAGTCCTCAAAGCGTTCAATTAATTTTAAGCAGATGGTTTCAGAACAAGTAAAGAATGCATTTCAATTTAAGTGGTTTTCTGATTCGGGGGACTGTTGAACAAATTCCTTTTTAACGGCGTCTGCCCCCAAAACGCCCCCCTCTGCTAAAATAGTTACTAAATGATTTAAAGTTAATTATTTTTCGCACAAATTTCAGACTGGTAGAACGTCATTATAAAGGCAGCTTATCTTATTTTTACCTACTTGTTTAGGCGTCTGCAGACCAAACGCCCCTGTCTGCTTAATTTTCGCTTAAGAAAAATTTTAAGCATTTATTTTTAGTAAAATTTTGGTGTATGATTCAAAGTGGTAGAGCGTCATTATAGATGCGGCCGCTGAAACGGCCATTTTTGAATGCGTCTGCTCTGAAGACGCCGCCGTCTGCTAGTTTTTGGAGGGCACCGGGATGTTTGCCAATACAAACCATAGTACCTCTCCAATTTTGAGCCTGGTATTAAATCATTTCTTTTTAACCAAAAATTGGGTATTTCCAAAGCCGCTCCCGAAGTAACGCCCCCAGTCTGGACCGGCAGACGCACGGTTTCATTCATCATTTAAATGGAACTTTCGATTAAAAACATCAAACCTTTGGTAAAAAACCATTATGCATTTTTGCTGCCAGCTCTCGGACTATAACATTTTGGAGGAGTTTTGTTCATACCATTTCTTAGGGGGTACGTTTCTTATAAACATAATGCGGGCTGTGTGTGATGTTTCAGTGCTGTTGGTGACCGACGATATACTTGGACAAATGCATTTGCACCTTCTATCTTCATAGGATTGGGCCTAAAAATTCTATTTAGTACAGGACAATTAACTTTCTAATCGTACCTGTGAAAGTGTCACTGCTGATAAAACGCACACAATTATTATAATCTTTTTCATTTCAGTTCTTTTCACAATAATAATTTCTCATTAGAATTCTTTTTTCGAGTATTTTATAATTTTGAGGACGAAAATAGCCAAAATAGCAACAATCATTTGACAACTAGTTTGACATTGATGACATCAATGACAGTTGCTTTGCTCCTGTGGCGCCCTCGCCGAGAGTTATTTGCAGGCTTGAAAGGAAACCTGTAAAAATTCGATAATTTTTACTCAGACAATTTATCTAAAATAGCTTATGTACCTGGATTTGTAGTTGTGGCATTGCGATAAAGCGGAATGAATAATGTTTAAATAAGTACTTATCAGTTCCTGGAAATACGTACACGTCCAACAAATAATTGGTGTTAGGTGTAAACGATGGCAAGCGGCGAAGAAAGAAAAGTTGCCCTTATTACCGGTATTACAGGACAAGTAAGTAGGTTTTATAACTAGCTAATCCGAATTTTTCTCTCGTTTGAAATCCAAATGGGTTTATTTAGTTTCGTAAGACACAACGGAAGGTTCGCAAAAATTGTATGCAAAATTTACCCTAACCTAGTGGATTTTTGTTTACGTTGGGGATGGTAAAATAGAAAACTTTAAGACTGGCAGAGCAGAACCCCGCCGATTTCGAATGTTTGTCTCATCTCGGTTTACCGAGGGTAGACCACCTAAGTAAATGAGTGTACAGTATGCGTAGGTGAAAATGCCCACCCGGGAAGGTGGGAGACAAACACTGCATGTCTGGTCCACTTCAGTTGCAAGTCGGAGTGGGAAATATCGATCGGGTCTTCAGGTAAGTACGAGCTTCCTGTTTAAGTAATTTAACCCGAGACAAGGCGCGTATTGAAATTTGCGTTCTTGATGGCCGCTTTTAGAAATCTGCCCTACGCGCATTTTTTTTTTAAACTTTCCCGCATCAATGATTTGTTATTAACTTTTCGTTACAATTTAACACGAGGGACGTAGGTACTGAAATAAATCTCAACATAAAGATCATTAGGTAATCGAGTCATTAATGTCTAAATCATGATTGCGATTAGTGATTTAAATCTAATCAGGCTTCAATGAAAGTTTTCCAATCGATTTAAATCGAGGTTAAGGCGTTGAATGCGATTGGTTCGTATCGATTGCAATCGATCGCCGCGTTGAACGGCCCTATTAATCTTCACAAATTAAAGGGAGGTTTTTACGAATAATATGTTAAAACTAGGAACGAATTTTTCGCTAAAATTAGCACCTCCATTATTAACGTCTGTTTAATTTAATTTCTACCATTTTCTTTATATTGAAACCATTAATGTGTTATATGGGTCGAAATTGTTTACCATGCATGAAAGGATGGAAAAATGGTATCACTCATGTGTCATAATTCATAAACAAATTACCTGGAGGTGTTAGGTTAACCTCTGAGAATCACACACGCTTAAATAATTCATAATGTCAGGAAGGTTTTATAAAATACCTAGTTATTCTCAAAATCAGAAATCTTCACATTATTATTAATTGAAAACGTCCGTGTAAATTCCCTGCAACTAAGGTATACCCAGGTATACCTACACTTAGTGATAATTTGTTGCCGCGGCTTGTTTTGTTGTAATGTCATTTTTAACGATCAGTATAAAACTTTAATAATAGATATTTATTTTATTAGGAGTTTAAGGGCCGCTTGCACCGCTGCTGCCTGATTAGCGCTAATCAGTGGCTAAACTGACATTAATGGATTGTTTCGACAATTGTAACCAGGATTTTAATCATGATTAGCATTAATCATCGGCGGTGCTATCGGGCATAATAGTAAGACATACGAGTCACATAATGTCACTTAAACTCTGAATAAAATAGAATACGTAGGGGAAGGAGGGTAACAGTGAGACGCTTTTTTTTGAACCCCACTTTTTTTTGTTAGAAAACGCGCTAGACGTTTGAAACTTTGCATGCGCCTTCCTTGAAGACACTATTTAATAATAATGGTACAAAAAAGCAATAATGCTACTATTAACCTTACTTAAAAAATTAAAACCCGATTGGGGCTCTGTCTCACTGTACCCCAATGCCCTGGGGTAGACTGAGACAGGGTGTTAGGAACAGCGAGACGTGTCGTATAAGCTGTTACAAAATATCTTTAAAAATAAGTGATTTTTATTTTTTATTAATTAGAACCTGCAAAATTAAAAAATATCAACATTTGAGATTGAATTCAAACGCGTAAAATGATTTTTGGGGCCTGGTGGTGACTATAGATTCAAGTACTTATAAAAACTTTTTACTAGTACATCAGCAGGCTCAAAATAATTATAAGACAACTTGTCTACTTTATATTGCAAGTTGTTGGCCAGCCAACCCACATATAAATCAGAATCTGAGCATGTCTCATTGTTCCCCACATTGTCTCAGTGTTCCCCACACAACTTTGTCTCATTGTTACCCAGGGGTCCATAAAACAAAAAATAAATGATTAAAGTCTATCCTACAAAAATAATACGGAAAACTTCATCACAACATTTATCCATAAAATAGGACTGATAGTTGATGCCAGTGTAATATTTATAAGATGTATCATTAAAGAATAGTGGACTTCAGTTTCAAAGTCTTGAAATTTAGTTCACTTATCAAAAACGAGTCACCATTATCTTGAACAAAGACTTTCACAGCTAAGCCCGCTAAATCACGTCAAGGGTATGGGATCTAGGTACTGTTTAAAGCGTAGGTTGGTAGCACTCTGTAACTTGTACACAAACCGCGAAATTTGAAAAGTCTCACTGTTCCCCGTGTCTCACTGATACCCTCCTTCCCCTACCCTGATTTGCACGGACATTAATTAGCTTTAATCAATGATTAAAGTCCGATTAATGATTGTTTTGACAACTTCAACAATCATTAATCGGGCTTTAATCATTAATTAAATTTAATCGTTCGTTCGTGCAAATGGGCATTAATTTTCAAACGCAGAGTTAACTTTGGGGGCCCTGGGCAAAATTGCTTGGAGGCCTACCCACAGGACCGTATCTCTTTATATGACTTGGGGGGGGGAGGGGTAAATAAAAATTTGGCAATTTAAAACAATCGAATTGTCCAACTGAAAACTGAATGGGCGCCTCAGGCGCAATTTTTTAAACATTCCAAACACTTCACAATAATACTTACAAATGATGTAATGAAGAAAATGAAAAATTTAACTTTGGTAAGGCAGATTTTTGTTGCCAATTAGGTCTATATATATAAATATACCTATATATACTATAATATGCTTTATTTTCAAACGTTACATAACAATAATTATTTAAGACGGTCTTGACAAGGTATAACCGTCATTTATATGACACTATTTTGAGTGGAGTGTTATGCCTCCAGAGGAGCTTAAGTTCATCATTATTTGAAATTTTGCAAAATGCCAAAGTGACGCCCAACAAAAGCGAGCAGAAAATTTTCAATTTTTTCGTTTGAAAATAAAATATTGTATTTTATTCGGAGTTTAAGTGACATTATGTGACTCGTATGGATTTAGTTCGCCTCGCTCCGCTCGGCGCTTAAACTTCCATACTCCGTCACATAATGTCCTACTTAAACTCCTAATTAAATAAATATCTATTATTTTCAAACGTCATTTAACAATAAATTACTTAAATGACTGTGTTGGAAAGGTACGACCGTCACTTCTAGCGGCTAAATTTTGAGTGTTTCAAGATAATTTACAGTTTATTTGTAGCAACAATGACTGCATTGTTGCTGCCCTCAAGGAGCCCCCTTCGCGGTAAAAAAAAATTCAATGTGAAAAAAAAGAAAAAATAAATTAGGTAGGTGTAGTGTATAGCAGTTACACCCCCCCAGTTTTGCCAGTTGGCAAATTTCGGGTGTCGTCCAGTTACATTCGGCAAACTAAAACCGGGCACCATGCTTTTTCGAAATTAAATCGCAGAGTTTTATAAAATACCTACTCGATAGCCGGCCTGGCAGGCATAAAACTTACCTAATTGGCAACAAAAATCTGCCTTACCAAAGTTAAATTTTTCATTTTCTTCATTACTTCATTTGTAAGTATTATTGTGAAGTGTTTGGAAAATTCGATTGTTTTAAATTGCCAAATTTTTATTTACCCCTCCCCCCCCAAGTCATATAAAGAGATACGGTTCTGTGATGGGTAGGCCTTCAAGCAACTTTGCCCAGGGCCCCCAAAGTTAACTCTGCGTTTGAAAATTAAGTATTCTATTTTATTCAGAGTTTAAGTGGCATTATGTGACTCGTATGTCTTACTAATGCCCGATAGCACCGCCGATGATTAATGCTAATCATGTTTAAAATCCTGGTTACAATTGTCGAAACAATCCATTAATGTCAGTTTAGCCACTGATTAGCGCTAATCAGGCAGCAGCGGTGCAAGCGGCCCTTAAACTCCTAATAAAATAAATATCTATTATTAAAGTTTTATACTGATCTAAGTGTAGGTATACCTCAGTTACAGGGAATTTACACGGACGTTTTCAATTATTAATAATTTGAAGATTTCTGATTTTGAGAATAACTAGGTATTTTATAAAACCTTCCTGACATTATGAATTATTTAAACGTGTGTGATTCTCAGAGGTTAACCTAACACCTCCAGGTAATTTGTTTATGAATTATGACACACGAGTGATACCATTTTTCCATCCTTTCATGCATGGTAAACAATTTCGACCCATATAACACATTAATGGTTTCAATATAAAGAAAATGGTAGAAATTAAATTAAACAGACGTTAATAATGGAGGTGCTAATTTTAGCGAAAAATTCGTTCCTAGTTTTAACATATTATTCGTAAAAACCTCCCTTTAATTTGTGAAGATTAATAGGGCCGTTCAACGCGGCGATCGATTGCAATCGATACGAACCAATCGCATTCAACGCCTTAACCTCGATTTAAATCGATTGGAAAACTTTCATTGAAGCCTGATTAGATTTAAATCACTAATCGCAATCATGATTTAGACATTAATGACTCGATTACCTAATGATCTTTATGTTGAGATTTATTTCAGTACCTACGTCCCTCGTGTTAAATTGTAACGAAAAGTTAATAACAAATCATTGATGCGGGAAAGTTTAAAAAAAAAATGCGCGTAGGGCAGATTTCTAAAAGCGGCCATCAAGAACGCAAATTTCAATACGCGCCTTGTCTCGGGTTAAATTACTTAAACAGGAAGCTCGTACTTACCTGAAGACCCGATCGATATTTCCCACTCCGACTTGCAACTGAAGTGGACCAGACATGCAGTGTTTGTCTCCCACCTTCCCGGGTGGGCATTTTCACCTACGCATACTGTACCTACACATGGTGGTAAGTGGCGAGTAAATGGAAAGTAAATGAGTAAATGGATGGTAAATGAGTGAATGAATAGTAAATGGATGGTAAATAAGTAAATGGATGGTAAATGGGTAAATGGCCAGTAAATGAGTAAATGAATGGTAAATGGGTAAATGACCAATAAATGAGTAAATGAATGGTAAATGGGTAAATAGCGAGTATAAGTGGATGGTAAATGAGGAAATAACGAATAAATGAGCAAATGGCGTATAAATCAATAAATGAGGAGTAAACTAGCAAATCACGAGTAAATGAGTATAGAGATGAGCAGTAATGTGATGATAATAAATTGTGTAAATATCGCGTAAACTCGCGCGTAAATGAGCTAACGAATGGTAAATATCGAGGGGTTAACCACATGGTAAATTTGTGTACACAAAATCGCAGATTGTAAGAAATCGCCAAAATCGCAATGAAATCGCTAAAAACTCACCAAAATCGCTAGAAAATCGCCAAAATCGCTCAAAACTGCCCAAAGTTGCCAAAAATCGCCAAGCTGCTGAAAATTAACAGAACAAGCGGAAATCGCCACCAAAGTTCCCATAAAAAATAATAAAGTTCGATGATAATCGTCATAGAATATCTGATATTGCTAAAAAAAAAACCATACGCTGTTTGATGTGGCTCTTAATTTAATCTTAATCAGAAAGAGGGTCTAATTCATGATTTTGCAATTTTCTTCACTGTTTTGGAGAAAATAATTAATAATAATCAGCTATGACGTCATTTATATGGATCTAAACTGAGTTCCACGAGACTTTGCAGCGGTAGTCACCTTTGAAATTTAGCTTCTCCATGTAAATTAAATGGGAAAACTGGGAAAACTATATTCCAAAGGCGACTACCGTTGCAAAATCTCGTGGAACGGGGTTTAAAGCATTGAAAGGTCTATGGTAAAGTCCTCGGTAATGTCACCTTGACGATTTTTTTTAAATGCTTCCGAGAATGCTTCTTTTTCTAAATGTAGCGACGTTTTTGTTCAATTTCTCTTCGAAATAGCAGAAAATATATCTAGTTCCCGATAAACCAGGAACTGATAGAACCATGGCTATTGGCTTAAAAGACAAAGGAAAACAAAGTATATGCATCTAAATATCAAACTCATTTTCACAAAAAATGTTGGTTACTGTGTTTCTGCTTGTAGCAGCCGCGCTGCAGCTCAAACTACTAAACGTATCGAGATGAAATTTGGCACACATATTCAGTGGGAGATTTACAGGTGCTGATTAGAATTTGGGCCACATCGGTTCACGGAAAGTGCCTTTTTGGCACATCAACTTTAAAAATTTAAATGCAAACCCCCATTTTTCGCGTTACCATATGAATGCTCTTCGAATTCTGTTCCTAAAAATGTATTCACACTTGTGCTCTTTTGGCCAAAAAATGTTGCCGTGAAAAAAACCTATGGATAACTGTATATTTTTATTAGCGGAAAACCGAAAACCTTAGTGCCATTTTTTCGAAAAATGTTATTTTAGTGGCAAAAGGGTCCTTGTTTCAAATTATTTTACAAAAAAAAAATTCTTACTATCGGATTCGACAGCTGTTATAAAGCCGGGTCAAAAACCTTAGTGCAATTTTTTAGAAAATTTCCGTTTTAGGGACAAAAAGGCACCTTTTTGAATTTTTCTTAGCAAAAGGGCATATTATCATCAAAGTTAAATGCTACATTTACAAATTCTGTGAAAAAGTAGAAGTTTCTACCGTCTCCGAGACTGCCAATTTTTTTCTTTCTTATCTGAGGTTTACAATCATTTTAGATTCCTACCAAGCAGGCTGGACAAATGAGTTTTAGAAGTAATTAATTACCCATTGCAACGTAAAAAATGCAGCAGTGAAGCGGCCGGAACCTCCCCAGCGCGTGGATCTTTGACTTGGATTTCTAGTCGAATTAGCATAGAAAATGTATGACTGGTTTCCATGATGGTTTTAGAACTTTTTTAGAACACACAAATTGAAACATTCATCAGAGAAGAGTAGGTATAAGTAAGTCCTTTTTAGGCAGGACCCCCAAAAGTTCTAAAACCGTCGTTGAAACCAGTCTTATACAATTTCTGTGCTAATTCGGCTAGAAACACAAGGCAAAGATCCACGCGATGGGGAGATTCCAGCCGCTTCACTGCTGCATTTTTTTAAATGGGCAACAGAGAAGCGGCTGGAACTTCCCCAACACGTGAGTCTTTGATTTCCGTGACTTGTGTTTAAAATTTGAGAGTTGATATGCCTAAATGGCACTTTCCGTGTACCAATTGCTCCCAAAAGCCTTTCAGCTTCTCAACAGGTCACCTAGCTTCCATCATTGAGTAAATCAAGAGGAGTTATTTAAAAGGCGAAACCCGTGTGTGGAGATCACTTTCATGTTCAGGTGTCGCTACTAAAAATCGTTAAGAATTCAACTAACGCCACCTGAGAATCATAGTTGTTACTAACACAGCTGGCCCTTGCACCAGAGCCACCTATCGTATAGTAGATGCAGCTGTAGGGGCGTAAATCGTGACGTCATCGTTAAGCGAACCTTGGAACAATAGAAGTTATTTGGGTTGGGGAAGGTTAGGAACGCCGAAGGTCAAGTTGCAGCTGCAGCAAACCTGTTCCCTATTGCAAATCGAGGATCGGATCGGATATTTTTGCTCATTGATATCCTGAAATGTGTGATGACGGAACATTGTCGCTTCGCTTGCAATAATTTTATCGGACAGCTTTTTTACATTTTATTATTAGATTCACCCAATGGTAGGTACACGGTATTTTTTCATTATTGTCCCACTTTTAAATTGGAGTAGGCCGTAGACCGTACTCCCAAGTTTTGTTCTGGACCTTACTCTCCTCTCAGCGATCACCGTCGGATCTTAAGCGCTGTGGATGCAACTGGCTATTTTTAACTTCTACGCTTCCCAAAGCAAGTTAAAGGAACAGTAAACTTAAAAATATTGATTTTTCAAAAATTAGTCTAATTGATAGTTTATATAGCATTTTATAAATGTTGCCGTAAATAAAATTGCCCCAAAGAACTTCAATTCGTTGCTAGGCCTTCAGATTCTGCTTCCAAAGATGTATTCACTGTCAGTACCCTTTGACCAAAAACTAAAAAAATCGAGATTTTTGTCGGACTTTATAATTTGGCTGAAATTTTGCACATGGGGGTCGACGAGCTGAAAACAAGTTTTTGAAAGATTTATTGTCACCATCAGAGAGGTCTTCAAATTCTGCTTTTAAATAAGACAAAATTTATTTATTTAGACACATTTTTAAAACATCCTTTTTTGGGTCCCTGAACTGAGCCTTCAAAACGTGAAGATTTGCTGTTATCTCAAATTCGAAAATTTTAGTGATTGCAGTAATGCATTAACCTCCCTTTTTTTAAGTGAAGTGAAGTGGGGAAGTTATACATGTCTTTTTCACGGCAACGATTTTTGGCCAAAGACGCACCAAGTGTGAATACTGAATACTTTTAGAAGCAGAGTTCGAAGAGCTTTCATATTATAATTATAGTGTGGTGAAAATGGAAGTTTGCACTAAAATTTTTTAAGTTGAAGTGTCAAAATGGCACTTTCCGTGGATTTGACCCAAAATCTAATCATCAGTTCTTCCTTTTTTTCATGTAAGCTGCGCATGCCAATTTTCGGCCAGATAGGTCCAGAAGCGGACTGTAGCCTGTAGCGTGACATATTTCAAAAACCACTTTTTTGGGTTTATAAGACCCTGAAACTTAAAGGAACAGTAAACTCAAAAATATTAATTTTTCAAAAATTGGTCCAATTGATAGATTATATACCACTTTATCACTTATTCCATTCACCATTCTTAACTTCTTCTTAACATCAAATCTTTACTGCGAACCCAAAAAAGTCGTTTTTAAGCAAATGTCTGTGTGTCTGTAAACACGATACAGCCCAAACTACTGGACCGATCTGGCTGAAATTTGGAGCGTGGTCATCTTATGGATTTCGGAAGAGCTGAAAGGTTTTGGACTAAATCGGCCCGCAGGAAGTTCCATTTTGGGACATGAACTTTAAAAATTTAAAGGCAAACCCCTATTTTTCACTCCCCTCCCATACGAAAGCTCTTCTAGTTCTGCTTCTGAAAATTTATTCACACTTGGTGCCCTTTTGGCCAAATATCCGTGCCGTGAAAAAAAAACTATGTATAACCGTATATTTTTATCACCGGATTTAATAGCTGTTTTTTTTCAAGCAGAAAACCTCAGTGACATTTTTTCGAAAAATTTAATTTTAGCCGCAAATCATCCCTTTTAACCTCCCCACTCCACTTCACCACTTAAAAAAAAGGGAGGTTACTGCAATCACTAAAATTTTCGAATTTGAAATAACACCAGATCTTCACGTTTTGGGGTCTAGGGAACACAAAAAACTGGTTTTTAAAATGTGTCTGTGTGTATGTACGTTCGTACGTTCGTAAACACGCCACAGCCAAAAGTACTAGACCGATTTGGCTGAAATTTGGAACATAGGCATCTCGTCACCTAACTTAGATCTGAAAAGCTTTTGGAAGCAATTGGTCCACGGGAAGAGGCATTTAAGCATATCGACTTAAAATTTTAAAGACAAAGGCCTCCTTTTTTATGTCGCCATTAAAAAGACGATCAAATTCTGGTTCTAAAAATGTATTCACAGTTTCCGTCATTTCAGTGGAAAATAGAGGAAAAATTATTTCTCATTAAAAGGGAGCGGGCTGACAGTGGATGACATAAAGTGGCAGTTATTGTCAAAAAGGTGGCAAAATATTCACCTTAAAAAGAACATATTGTCAAATGTGATGGATGATGTCCGAGGTGATGTCGGTATTTGTCAGAAAATTGCGAGATTAGTTACAAACGAAAAGCATAAAAAAATTTCTGTTCAATTGACTACTATCTACACAGAATGCAAAGATCCACGCGATGGGGAGGTTCCAGCCGCTTCTCTGCTGCCATTTTTTTCTTATCAAAAAGCATTTTCTTACTATTGGATTCGATAGCTGTTGCATTGACGGATCGAATACCTTAGTGCCATTTTTTCAAGAATTGACATTTTAGGGCAACAGTTTCCGTTTTTGAATTTTTCTTAAGAAAAGGGCATATTGTTATTATATCGAATTCCATAGCGGTATCATTTCCGGATCGAAAACCTTAGTGCGATTTTTTCGAAAAATGTCATTTTAGGGGTGAAAAACATTTGTATTTTAAAGTTTAGTAAATGAACACAGCATCAGCGATCGACTGTTCACCCATCCGACGCGCTCGACTCACCGATTCTGACTTTGTTAAAGTTATCGCTACATTTACAAATTCTGTGAAAAAGTCGAACTTTCTACCGTCTCCGAAACTGCCAATTTTTAACAAACATTTTTCTGCTTACAAGTGTGCAGATCGCATAAATTGCACGCGTCGTCGATAGTCGTCGTGCGCAGTTTGAAGGTTCACCCCGAAGCAGTGTTGCCAGTTTGGTGATTTATTTATTGTGACTTAGTTATTATACCGGAATTGTACACGCTGTTTGTACACAATAATTCTTCTTGTAATTCCTCGCTAATTGCCTACCAATTTCTATTAATTTTCCACTAATTCCTTGTAATTCCTCACTAATTCCCCACTAATTCCTACTAATTCCCCACTAATTCCTCTAATTCCTCTAATTCCCAAAGCTTGTACACCAAAATTCCCCTGCGAAATACCCCTCGATTTTGCTTTATGTCTTTATTTCATTAATTTATAAGAAACGAGTTCTATCGGAGGCCTCAATTTCCTAACCGGAATTGAAAACAAATGTCAGACAATTATACCATCACATACGTCTCTAAAAAGTAAATAAAGTATACACCCCTTTTTGCCATTTTCAAAAATCTTTATTTTTCACCCATCTCTTCGACATTTGTGAAAATCAAGAGTGGCCGTGATTATGTACTTCCGGTCAAGTATAATACATACTTTCAACTCAGAAAAAATTGTAGGTCCCGAATTCGTACACGCGCAGGTGTCCCCCTCCGTGTCCAGACGAGCAGCCTTTATTTCTATTCACTTAAATCTCTTTTTTACGTCCAAAAATATTCGAGGTGGAAAGTTTTAAAAATAATACCCCTGTAGGCATGTATTATGTATAAAGCTAAGCCCAGATTTTTGGTGAGTGTCCGGAAAAGAAATACGACTTCCCGAAGGTGACGAGCTGAAATTTGGCATGTGGATAGATAGTGCCGTCGATAGAACGAGAAAAAAATTTTAAACCTGCAAAATGGTGTTTCGTTAGCTTTTTGTGACCACCATCAAGTTTTCACCTCCATTTCCACGCTTTAATTGCGAACGCTGCAATGAAAAGATCTAAAAAAAAGTCCGCGACGGCATATTTGGTTACCACAGCATCTGTGGTCATGATACCATTATTGATACCTCTCTTTACATAACAATCATTATAAATATTGTAAAATCTCCTTAGTGCATTGATTGTTATCGGTAAATTTTTAGAATGTATTTCAATAACGTAATAATTAGCCCAACTTATTAAATGCATGCCCTCCGCGGTATTTGTTACCGCCGCTCCCTAGAAAAAGGTTTTTACACTCACAAACGTTAAACAAAGGATGATCATACTTGTGAAGAGGAAAACTGAAAACATTTCTTATGAAAGAACCGCAGAGAAAATTGACAAAGGTAAGGATCAATTGTTAAAACTAATTTGTTGGGGATATCGCTAAGAGGACTGACTGAATAAGCTGGACGAAGAAAAACAGTCGTAAATTAATTATAAAACAATGCGTATTGTAGTAGCTTTCGCCCAAATATAAACACGAAACATGTGTCACGTGTCTCTTTCCTTGCAAAAAAGTTGACAGTCTCGGAGATGGTAGAAACTTCTACTTTTTCACAGAATTTGTAAAATGTAGCATTTAAATTTATTTAACCAAGGTCGGGCGTGCGGAGCGGTTGGATGGCTGATGCACCCGGCGCTCATTTGCTAAAATCTAAAATACAAATGTTTTTCACTCCTAAAATAGACATTTTTCGAAAAGATGGTACTAAGGTTTTCGATCCGGCAATGCAACAGCTATCGAATTCGATAATGATAATATGCCCTTTTGCTAAGAAGAACTCAAAAAGGGGCCTTTTTGTCACTAAAATGGAAATTTTCTAAAAAATTGCACTAAGGTTTTTGATCCGGCAATATAACATCTGTCGAATCTGATAGTAAGAATATTTTTTTTTTGTAAGATAAATTGAGACAAGGGCCCTTTTGCCACTAAAATGTCATTTTTCGAAAAAATGGCACTGAGGTTTTCGGCTTGAAAAAAAATCAGCTATCAAATCTGGTAATAAAAATATACAGTTATGCATTTTTTTGGCCAAAAAGGCACAAGTGTGAATACATTTTTAGAAGCAGAATTCGAAGAGCATTCATATGGTAACGCGAAAAATGGTGGTTTGCATTTAAATTTTTAAAGTTGATGTGCCAAAAAGGCACTTTCTGCGAACCGATGTGGCCCAGATTCTAATCAGCCACTCACTGAATATGTGTGCCAAATTTCATCTCGATACGTTCAGTAGTTTGAGCTGCAGCGCGATCACAGACAGACAGACATTTTTCAAAAACCACTTTTCCGGATTCCCAGGAGCCTTTAACGTAAACATTTGATGTTTCTGGCGATTCGATTTTTCGATCGATTTTATTAACTTGCTTCGCTAAGCGTACAAGTTAAAAAGTACTAGAAGAGTACTAAAGTACTAACTCTGGCAACACTGATTGAGAAAGGTAAGGATATCAATTGTTAAAACTAATTTGTTGGGCGATACCGCTAAGAGGACTGACTGAATAAGCTGGACGAAGAAAAACAGTCGTAAATTAATTATAAAACAATGAGTATTGTGCTAGCTTTCGCCCAAATATAAACACGAAACACGTGTCTCTTTCATTGCAAAAAAAGTAGATGTGTGCATTATGGGATATTTACTTTGAACATGCGTAATGCATCGCAACTTTATTGTTAATTCCTGAAACCTGAGGGAATATTTAGAGTTCTGTGCTATGGGCCTGGGCCCCAAAAAGTCACGGATAAAAAATGCAGATTTTTGAAAGGACGCTACTGTGACTGGTGTAATTTAGAATTTTGTTCGCATAGGTATATAATAAAATATTGTTAACGAAATCGGCTTAGGGGCCCAGGTGGTGTGTGTACCTACCGCGTTGTTCAACTTTTCTTCGTGAGTTAGTCGAGTTTGGAGTTATTATAATAATCACCGACGATGCCACGGCGGCGGCGGCGCGGCGTGAGCCCATCAGTCACATCACATTTTTATTTTGCCCCCTCCTCTAACATCTCGTGCGACAAAGCCAACAATGACGTCATAGGAACACTATGACGTCATTGTTGGCTTTGACGTCGCGCTGCTAACAGGTTTTGCGTTTGGTGCAGAGAGGGGGCTCAGCTGTATTACAGGTTTCTTCAACATATGATAATTAGAATTGGGCGCAAATAGACCAAAGCAACATGGTGTTTTATGTGTTGCCTATTAATGAATAAAAATAGCTTATGGGCAAGCACACGCTTCCATACCATTGTATGACTCCTCTTGATTTACTCAATGCTTCCATGTACCAAATTTCGCACAAATCGATCTACTAATTTGGGCTATAACGTGGTTTCAGTGTTACTATTACAAAAATTTAGATTTTTCTACCCAAAGGGAACTAATTGCGAATAAATTTTTTGAACCAAACAGCGCTAAATGCGAATTAATTTGTCCTATTTATAACCAAAATTTGAAGACCTTTCTGATGGTGACAATAAATCTTTCAAAACTTGTTTTGGATGGGTAAATGAGAGAATAACTTTAGATTTAGAAATTGGTGTGGCAAAACGGCACTTTTCGTGGGCCGATTGAATCCAAAATTTGTTCAGCTCTTCAATGTGTAATACAATCCCCATGTGCAAAATTTCAGCCAAATCGGTTCAGGGGCTTAGGCTTTACCGAGATTTTAAAGCCCGATAAATATCTCGATATTTTTAGTTTTAGGTCAAAAGGGCACTGATTGTGAATACATCTTTCAAAGCAGAATCTGAAGGCCTTTCTTATGGTGACGTGAAAAATGGGGGTTTACATTTAAAATTTAAAAGTTGATGTGCCAAAATGGCATTTCTGGTTGCACGATTGGCTCCAAAAGCTTTTCAGATCTAAGTTGGGTTATCACATGCACACGTACCAAATTTCAGCCAAATCGGTCGAGTAGTTGGGGCTGTGGCGTGTTTACGAACGAACGTACGTACAGTCGGGGACTTTGAAAATGCCCACCCCACGGCGACGAATCACTTGGTCGATTGGTGCTGCCACGCGGCTAATGTGTGCTAACCTGTCAGGCAAACGTCGATCAAACCGCAACGATGCAGTCGACCAAATGAATCGTCGCCGTGGGGTGGGCTTTTTCATTACATTAGGGTGGGCCGAAAAAAACGAATTTTGGAATTTCATTTTGCAATAGTCGCCAAAGCTTGCCTTTTACCTCGCCTTTTACTATTCTAAGAAAAAAGTTTATTTAAGGTTTTGCGATAGGTCAACATCTTCAGCCCTCTACCGCCCCTCAAATATTAGTTACTTTGAAATTTCAAGTTTTTATTTTTTTAAATGCAATATTATTGTTTTTCTATCACTACTAAGCTCGGACTAGATTTTGAAGATCATTAAGGGCCATTTTTTCACCTCCAGTTAAATTTAGCTACCTACTAGAAGCCCATTGCCATATAGTTTCAAAGACAGTTAACTCTAATCAATCAAGTTGCTGGTGCATGGATGACAGAACTTATGCTGTCATACTGGTTGACGTCTAAAGTTCAAACGATATATTTTTCTGCGTTTTTTAGTCTTCGAAGGCGCACCAAATATAGGGTACTCTAGTACAAATTGCCTCTAAAAAACCCTTATTAACTCGAAAGGGAAGCACAGAAACGCGAATAAAAAACGCGCGAAAATATAACTTTGAAGTTTAGACGTCAACCAGTACTGTCGTAAGTTCTGTCATGCATGCACCAGCAACTTGATTGATTAGAGTTAATTGACTTTGAAACTATAAGACAATGGACATCTAGTAGGTAGCTAAATTTATCTGGAGGTGAAAAAACGGCCCTTAGATGATCTTTAAAATCTACTCCGAGCTTAGTAGTGATAGAAAAGCAATAAATATTGCATTTAAAATAATATTTCGTTGCAAACTTGTAGGGCTGAAGATGTTGAATGATCGCAAAACCTTAAATAAACTTTCTTCTTAGAATAGTAAAAGGCAAGTTTTGGTGAGTATTGCAAAGCGAAATTCAAAAATTTGTTTATTTCGGCCCACCCTAACGTACATACATACAGACACATTTTGAAAACCACTTTTTTGGGTTCCTGAGACCTCAAAACGTACAGATCCGGTCTTATCTCGAATTCGAAAATTTTAGTGATTGCAGTAACCTCCCTTTTTTTTAAATTATGAAGTGGAGTGGGGAGGTTAAAAATGGCAGCAGAGAAGCGGCGGGAACCTCCTCATCGCGTGGGTTTTTCATTTCCGCGCCTGTTGATATGCCTAAATGGCACTTCCCGTGGACCAATTTCTCTCAAAAGCCCTTCAGCTATTGAACGGGTCACTTAATCTCCATGTACCAAATTTCGGACAAATCGATCCAGTAGTTTGGGCTATAATGAGGTTTTAGTGTTATTACAAAATTCGATTTTTCTACCCGAAAGGTGACAATAAATCTTTCAAAAACTTGTTTTGGATGGTTAAATAAGGTTAAATGATAGAATAATTTTAAATTTAAACACTGGTGTGCCAAAACGGCACTTTCCGTCGGTCGATTGGCTCCAAAAGCTTTTCAAATCTAAGTTAGGCGATGAGATGGAATCGGGGAGGTTAAAAAGAGCCTTTATTATGGCCTTTTTGCACAAAAATGGAATTGGAAAAATAGTATGTAGTATGTAGTATATATTTCCCAGTATATTTCGAGCCGAAAATGCGATTTCCGCACTCCCGAGGTTACGGGCTTCGGCCTCGGGCGGTAATATCCACGAGTCAAGCGGAAATCCGCATTTTCGACTTTAAATATACAATGCACTATTTTTGTTTCGGAGTTGATTGATTTTTGGGGGAGTGCAATTTTTTGCGTTAAATATCTTAGTCTCTTCTGGTGGTAGGTGGTGCAAGGGTGGAAACTATCTCCATGTCAATGTTTTTGGGGTGTTGAAATTATATTTATTGGCTTACAAGACTTTAGGGGATGGATATTAATGTTGATTGTATGCTGAAAATGCGTAAGACCTTTCCTCAATGTTTAACTGAAGCCTATCGTACTGCACCATTTTAACCTCGCCAATTACCATCACAATTTAAAAAAATGGGAAGTTACTGCAATCACTAAAATTTTCGAATTTGAGATAACATCAGATCTATACGAGGATCTATACGTTTTGAGGTCCCAGGAACCCAAAAACGAGTTTCCTAAAATGTGTCTGTATGTATGTAAGTACGTACGTTCGTAAACACGCCACAGCCCAAACTACTCGACCGATTTGGCATTTTTCAAATCTAAATATAGGTACTCTTTTTACCATCCAAAGCAGGTTTTTAAAAAAATTACTGTCACCATCAGAAAGCCCTTCAAATTCTGGTTTGAAATAAGATAAAATTCATTCGTATTTAGTGCCTTTTAGGTACAAAAAACTCGAAATTTTGTAATAACACTAAAAACGCATTAGAGCCCAAACTACTGGATCTATTTGGCTAAAATTTGGTACATGGAGATTGCGTGACCCCTTGAAGAAGTGAAAGACTTTTGGAAGCAATTATACCATTTAGGCATAATTATCACCTTTGAAATTTTAAGTATTATTGGGAATTTTGAAATAAACTTACCGCTTAAAATTTTAAATTCAGGGAACGGAAATCAATGATCCACGTGATGGGGAGGTTCCAACCGCTTCTCTTGTAGTGAATAAAATAGGATATTGTAGGATTTTAGTTAAGATTTGATATTAATTGTTACACATTAGATTGCATTATATTGTCGAGTCATTAGGTTAGGAAATCGGGTAATGTAAGTAGCACGCTGACGGTGTCGATCATCGCAGCGCAATAATTTGTTAATTAGTTCTTAAGATGGGTTCATAGAATAAAGTAGAGACTATTCCAATCGAGGTCTTCTTTTCCCATAAACTATCAAACAACCCCTAACAGTAAAAGGTCCAAATATTACACTCTGTTGCCTTTTTGGTTTTTAATTTAATTTTTTTAAAATAGCGATCTAGTACCTATCGAGTCTTTCTTGTGATTTGTTAGGAAATGTGACTCCTTCAATAATTACTTTAGGCTGATTCGGCATCCGCTAGTTCGACTTAAGCGACCTTCCTCTTTTAAACAAATAACTTAACAACTTTTGAAACTGTGGTTAAAAGATGCATATTGGGTCATATTAATAAAAATAAGGTAATGCTTATAAGCAAATGCTTACAAGGAAAAGATCTGGTATAATAATTCTCTTTTTTTCTAATCCACTTAAGGATGGTTCATATTTGGCTGAGCTGCTTCTGGACTACGGGTATGAAGTTCATGGCATAATAAGACGGGCCAGCAGTTTCAACACAGTAAGAATTGACCATTTACGTACAGACAAGTACGCACACAAGGGAGGCAAGATGCATTTGCATTATGGAGACTTGACCGATTCCAGTTCGTTGGTCAAGATTATCACAAAAATTAAGCCGACTGAAATCTACAACTTGGCTGCACAGAGCCATGTCAAAGTATCGTTTGATCTCAGCGAATATACGGCGGAGGTTGACGCCGTCGGAACTCTGAGATTGTTGGATGCGATCAGAACTTGTGGCTTGGAGAAGGAGGTTAAGTTCTATCAGGCGTCCACGTCTGAACTTTATGGAAAAGTGGTGGAAATTCCACAAAGCGAGAAAACGCCTTTTTATCCCAGATCTCCCTATGGTAAGTGTACCTAGTTTTGCTTCAGTACTGCAAAAAAGAGCAAGAATATGCGTGTTATCTAAAATAACCAAAATTCACCAAATTCTACCCTTACAATGAGATAGTCATAATGCACTTTGTTTCTCAAGACAAATGGACATCAATCTATTTCTTAACACATCAGGAGATGAACAAGTTGTAATAACATCATAATACTTGTTACTATTTTCAAACTTCGCAGTGGTACCTTTTCATAACACTGCGAAGTTTGAAAATAGTTTTTCATTTCTTGCTGCTAAATTGCTAAACAAGTATTATGATGTTATTACAACTTGTTCATCTCCTGATGTGTTAAAAAATAGATTGATGTCCATTTGTCTTGAGAAACAAAGTGAATATGACTATGATTGGTTTTGGTTTGAAAAATTTGTTAGATAAGAATAATTTAGTTCTTTGTTTATTTTGGGGTGAAATTGAAAACCAGTTTTTACTGAATTTTCACCCTTTTTGTAATTTTATTTTATTCTATTGCAAATAAACGTGTATTATTATTATTTTAATATACAAATACAACGAGTAGAATCGTGATTATTGATAAATCAACCGCACGAAACATGTTGCCAAACATTAATTCCACGACTCCGAAGGAGAAGTGGAATTATTTGGCAACATGTTGAGTGTGTGATTCCCATTAATCACGATTTCACGAATCGTTTTCCTTCGATACGTTGTGATGGAGAATTAACAAATTTGATTTCCACTTATAAATCAAATGCATGGTTCTCGCTTATCACTTATTAATCGACCATTTTCATAGATACTTATTACATTATGAGTGGTATGATCGAAATAATTGGTCTGGAATCAAACCGAGAATCAAACATACAAGAAGTTGGAAAAATAACCAAATAAGAAGTGGAAAAAGATGACCTGTCGGGCTGCGTGAACTTGGCGAACGAGTTAAAGCACTAATGGTACAATACCTCTCTATCATTAGTGCTTCATTAGTGCTTCCTAGTGCTTCAACCCCAACCCCAGCGGACCAACCCTTCCAGAGTTATTGACACTTCTTTTTCGTCCGCCAACTTCACACTTAGCGAACGACTTGAAGCACTAATGTTTTCACACCCCTCCATCTTTAGTGCTTCGTTAGTGCTTCTTAGTGCTTCAACCCCGACCCCAGCGGACCAACCCTTCCAGAGTTATTGACACTTCTTTTTCGTCCGCCAACTTCACACTTAGCGAACGACTTGAAGCACTAATGTTTTCACACCCCTCCTTCTTTAGTGCTTCGTTAGTGCTTCATAGTGCTTCAACCCCAACCCCAGCGGACCAACCCTTCCAGAGTTATTGACACTTCTTTTTCGTCCGCCAACTTCACACTTAGCGAACGACTTGAAGCACTAATGTTTTCACACCCCTCCATCTTTAGTGCTTCGTTAATGCTTCAACCCCAACCCCAGCGGACCAACCCTTCCAGAGTTATTGACTCTTCTTTTTCGGCCGCCAACTTCACACTTAGCGAACGACTTGAAGCACTAATGTCTTCATACCCCTCCACAGCAATCGAATTCGATAATGATAATATGCCCTTTTGCTAACAAAAATTCAAAAAATGGCCTTTTTGTCCCTAAAATGGAAATTTTCTAAAAAATTGCTCGAAGTTTTTGATCCGGCAATACAACAGCTGTCGAATCTGATAGTAAGAATAACCTTTTTTGTAAAATAAATTGAAACAAGGACCCTTTTGCCACTAAAATGATATTTTCCGAAAAAATGGCACTAAGGTTTTCGGCGTGAAAAAAATCGGCTATCAAATTCGGTAATAAAAACATACAGTTATGCATAGGTTTTTTTACGGTACCATTTTTTGGCCAAAAGGGCACAAGTGTGAATACATTTTTAGAAGGAGAATTTGAAGAGCATTCATATGGTGACGTGAAAAATGGGGGTTTGCATTTAAATTTTTAAATTAGGGAATTATGGCTGTCTTCCGGACTGGTGTAAATAAAAATGCTTTGTAAAAGGCTACATATACAGGGTGTTCCAATGAAAAGTATCCACCCCAAATATTTCGTAAACCAAATAAAATATGAAAATTCGCTTGGACAGGTCGATTTGTGTTCCATTTCCAACGTTCGCAAAAGAAGCGCACTTTTCTCCGGATTTATTAGAGGCGCTCCCTATGTAAACGTAGGCGGGGCGCCATGTAGACGTATAAATCTGGATATAATGTAAAATGGAATCTACCGATCTGGCCCAAAATCGCATCATCACCTACAGGGTGCTCACTGAACGTGTGCGTCAAATTTCATCTCGATATCTTCAGTAGTTTCGGGTGTCTTTGATGACTTTTTTGGCAAAGGGTACTAAGTGTTAATACATTTTTGGAAGCAGAATTCAAAGAGCTTTTGAAAAATGGGGGATTGCGTTTAAAATTTTGAAGTTGATGTGCCAAAATGGTACTTTCTGCGGACCGATTTATCCCAAAATCTAATCAGTTCTTCCTTTTTCAATGAAGCTGCACACACCAAATTTCGGCTATTATTACATAATGGTTGAATTCTTCAGTAGTCTTCAGTAGCCTAAAATTTTTGTAATGTTACATATGAATGCGACTTGCTCCAAGTATTAATGTAATGTTTATTTTGTACCTATACAGGGTGTAACAGAAACTTACGACAACCAAGTATTATCCGCAAAAATACAAGACGAAAATTCCCGAGAAAGCTTTACCTAGGGTCATTAATAAGTGTACTTATATGAGGAGTAACTACGGAAGTTTGTTATTTATTAATTTTTTGATTTTTCGACGCCTTTCTTAGCGCAACAAAAGTAATAGGTATTACAAAAAACAGCGTGTTGTCAACGCCGTCGGCATAGTTCGAAGTAGGGGAAGGTGGGGCAAAGTGTTATACTTAAGACAGAAGACGTCACTATGAGTTTAATGAATATTTTTTGAAATAAAAGTGCTAGTGCTAAAGAACAACATACTATTTATTTAGTAAAAATATATATGAAAACAAAAACGGAACGGAAAAGAAACACTTTTAAAAAAATTAACGTTTTAACTCGGGTTTTAACCACCTGCATTTTTTTCACTTTGACCCGCTGGTGGGTTAAAGTGAAATACTGCGCGGGGCAAAATGAAAGGGCAATAAAACTAAGGTGCATTATTGCACTATTGGGAACTCGAAAACTATAAGAGTTAGAAGATCGGTTAAAAAAGTTAGTTGTTAGACTGTGTAAAAAAACCGGGTAAGTATGTCCATTTGAAAATGAAAAGTTGACACCCTACTTTACTTGTAATACACTAACAAAGCACTAAAGATGGAGGGTTGTAAAAACATTAGTGCTTCAAGTCATCCGCTAAGTGTGAAGTTGGCGGACGAAAAACAAGAGTTAATTACTCCTGACGGGTTGGCCCACTGATGGGGTTGGGGTTGTAACACTAAGAAGCACTAATTATGGAGAGGTGTTGTACCATTAGTGCTTCAAATCGCTCGCTAAGTGTGAAGTTGGCGGACGAAAAAGAAGTGTTAATAACTCTGAAAGGGTTGGTCCGCTGGGGTTGGGGTTGAAGCACTAAGAGGCACTAAAGATGGAGGGATGTGAAAACATTAGTAGGTACTTCAAGTCGTTCGCTAAGTGTGAAGTTGGCGGCCGAAAAAGAAGAGTCAATAACTCTGGAAGGGTTGGTCCGCTGGGGTTGGGGTTGAAGCACTAAGAAGCACTAACGAAGCACTAAAGATGGAGGGGTGTGAAAACATTAGTGCTTCAAGTCGTTCGCTAAGTGTGAAGTTGGCGGCCGAAAAAGAAGGGTCAATAACTCTGAAAGGGTTGGTCCGCTGGGGTTGGGATTGAAGCACTAAGAAGCACTAACGAAGTACTAAAGATGGAGGGGTGTGAAAACATTAGTGCTTCAAGTCGTTCGCTAAGTGTGAAGTTGGCGGCCGAAAAAGAAGAGTCAATAACTCTGAAAGGGTTGGTCCGCTGGGGTTGGGATTGAAGCACTAAGAAGCACTAGCGAAGTACTAAAGATGGAGGGGTGTGAAAACATTAGTGCTTCAAGTCGTTCGCTAAGTGTGAAGTTGGCGGACGAAAAAGAAGTGTCAATAACTCTGGAAGGGTTGGTCCGCTGGGGTTGGGGTTGAAGCACTAAGAAGCACTAATGAAGCACTAAAGATGAAGGGGTGTGAAGACATTAGTGCTTCAAGTCGTCCGCTAACTTCCAGTGATCCGACCTGGCTTATGTAGTGTTAGAAAAAAAAATTGCAAATTTTTGGAAATCTTGTAAAAAAATTGTGAAAACTTTAGAAGGAAGAAAGGGAAATGGTCCAAAAAGGAACTAAACTAAAAAGAGGAAAAAAATTTGTGAAATGGCAGTTGGTCTTTTTGAGTTCCATTTCCAATTTTAATTAATATTTCAGCACCTGAAATCTTCAAAACCTCGAAAATTGGCAAACGTCACAATGAATCAAAATTTTAATTGAAATTCTTCAAGAGAATGGCTTAAAAGCAACTGTTTTCTTCTAGCTTGGCATTAAATAATGTAGAAGTTTTGATAACGAAACAAGGTTCACCTCCAATTTTTCCGTATTTAGTAAAATATTTCGATGAAATTTGGCACACATAATATTACACGATAAAGGGCAATTTGAATCACTTCTGGTTTCACACCTTGCATATCTTAATATTTTCGAGTTTTGTATTAAATTTTGAGTGACAGAATTCTTTTTTCAATTCATATTTTCGAAAAACTTGACTTGACTTGACTTCTCATACTAATCACAGTTGCCAAATTATTAATTTTTTTCGAATGGATCTGTGGGTTGAAACAGAATCAAATTATATATTAGGCAATTGTTTTCATTTTACAATCGTCTAGTACGATCTACCCCTAACGGTTAATTAAAAAAATAGGAACTTCATCCCTTATCCATTGCGGTTACATCTTTCATTTTAATTAACCATTCGAATCACCGTTTTTATTCCTAAGAAAATCTACTTTAAAAAAAAACATGAGCCAACGTTGATCCATTTGAAAAAAAAACCGAATGATTTTGAAAAAAATGGTTTCCGTCCTTTTAAACGAGAGGTGTTTGATGGCTCTAGATTAGTTTTTGAGGGCTCTAAGCATTCTAGAATAGTTAAAAACATATTTTTTTGAAAACATAAAGTCTGAAAAAAAAAATGTTGCGTCATACTCAAAATTTAATACAGAACTCGAAAATATTAAGATATACCTACGGGGTATCCCATTTAAAAATTCAATGTCAAAAAATTCAGTACCTCGTGAGATATGTGTGCCAAATTTAATTGAAATATTTTAATAAATGCGAAAAAAGCGGGGTGTGAGCCTAGTTTCGTCGACAACCGGTATGTATTTTTATCATTTCTCAATAAAATGTCCTTAATGTGATTTTGTTTTCACAATTTTTATGAAATTTTATCAAGAATCCGACAGTCCACTTTTCATATTGTATAATCGAAGCACTAATAAGTTAGAAAACGGCTTATGGCTCTCTGGAGGGCGACTCAACCCTCGGTTAAATTACTTTTTTGCACGCCCGGGACTGAAGTAGCAATTTTAGGCACTCTTTTGGGTCATTCACTCCCAAGGGACTGAAGTGTTGTTGCTAGGTAATTCTATAAAGAATCCATTGATTCTTGCATTGGCTGAATAAACTCCGTCAACGTGATATTTTAAAATTTTTCGCCTATTTTGGGTTCAAATTGAATGGGAGTGCAAAAAATAGCGTATACAGGCTGGGTAATTTTTCGATGCTCACCATATTGGGATCTCCTAAACGGTAAAAGATACGGGGTCGGTTAAATTGGAGAAAAGTTGCGCTATTTCTTGGTGATTAAGAATCTGATTCGTTCCTGAGTTATTACAAAAATTCTGAAAATTGACAACTTCAAAAAAATTAATATCTTCCTAACGATTGATGTTAATTAAATGAAACTTGGAACTTTTATATTTTTGACAGCTGTCAATTGAATGGCATTGACAGAATTTTTCTAGGCGTTCTAGATTTTGAATGAAGATAGTCAACTTTTCTTTTTCTTATGGGCGCCATATTGAATTTTAACACCGCCGGATACACCGAAAAATTAGCTTCTCAGAAATGTAACCAACATTGACGTTTTTGAAAAAATATGTGAAAGCCTGACTCACACGTCCACAAGACGTAATTTATTACTGTTGAATTCAATTGTTTTCATGTGTTATAAGAGATTGAAGAAGTCGGCGTACTTTTTTGCAATTGTTTTTTGTCTAAGTTTAGGCTGATTTTACAAATTATTCAGACTGATTTTCAAATTCTGACATCTGTCAAAAAAGTTCATGTTGACTACATTTTTGAAAAGCTAATTTTTTTGTTTATTTTTGATGGTGCCAAAATTGAATATGGCGGCCATAAAAGAATCAAAAGTTGACTGTCGTTATTCAAAATCTAGAAGGCCTAGAAAATTTCTGTTAATTCCATTCAATTGACAGCTGCCCAAAAATATAAAAGTTACAAGTTTCATTTAAATAACATCAATCGTTAGGAAGATATTAATTTTTCTTTAAATTGTCAATTTTCAGATTTTTTGTGATAACTCAGGAACGAATCAAAATATCGGGAAATTCTCTTCAGATTCTTAATCACTAAAAAATAGGGCAACTTTTCTCTAATTTAACCGACCTCGTATCTTTTACCGTTTAGGAGATCCCAATGGTGAGCATCGAAAAATTACCCACCCTGTATACCACAGGACTGAAGTGACATTTAATCCCTCTCGCGATTACTTTCACGCTCGGGATTAAATGATGTGATTTGTATCTGAAAATGCGAAATAAATTCAGGCCATTAAAGAGAACGCTTAAGGCTCTTCTAGTGATTTTTTTTTGCGTGAAGCATTCAAGTAGATATTTCCCAAAGCTATAGTTGACGCCCCCCTTCATATATCTCTAAAGCGAGATTCGGTTCGGGGTCCTGTCCTTTATTTTACACAAATTATTTATTTGCGGTTTTTTTTTCAATTTTTTACAGCGATAATAGGGTTGATTTATGCGGGACTTATGCACCCCTTCAGAAATCTCCTTTGAAAAAAATCTTAAAAATATGAAATAAATTCAGGCCATTAAAGAGAACGCTTAAGGGTCCCCTAGTGATCTTTTAAATTTTTTACATGAAGCATTCGAGTAGATATTTCCCAAAGCTGTATAGTTCACCCCCCTCCTTAGATAGGTATCTCTAAAGCGAGATTCGGGTCGGGGTTCTGCCCCCCCTTTATTTTACACGAAATTTTTATTTGCGGTTTTTTAAAATTTTTTACAGCGAGAATAGGTTGGATTTCTGCGGGCTATATAGATTTATGCCCCCCTTCAGAAATCTCCTTTGAAAAAAATCTTAAAAATAAGTAATAAATTGAGGACAATAAAGGGAACACTTAAGGCTCTCCTAGGGATTTTTAATTTGTTTTTTCTGAAGCATTCAAGTAGATATTTGAAAATGAAACATTGTATTTTATTCTGAGTATAAGGACATTATGTGACTTGTATGGATTTAATGTTTAACCCACATACTCCTGATTAAAAAAATATCAATTTGCTCTCCGCTGGTTAACATTAACCCTTTCGCTCACGACTTTTTTTAGTTCGGCCGAAAATTCTGAAATTTGGCAGCATAAAAGTATGATTTTTTAGTGATTTTTTGACAGTGTCCAAAATTTTTTGTAATGACTCAATTTTGAGTTATGGCTTGTATTCACATGAATACATTGTGAATGAAAGGAAACATAGATGGCCAGGCTTTTTTATTAGTTTTATTTTATATTACATAGTAATCCAGGAAACAATTTTAGTTTATACTTACGCATAAGTGCACATTACAGCTCTATATCCTTTAATGACTTTCTCTTCCTGAACTTTGATGCCTGAGTTGCAAAAAATGGATATTTTGACGAGTAATATTAAAATTGGGGTTATATTTACCCTCACTGTTTGAGCCGTTTGCTCACACTGTATTCAGTTACATACAGGACTTTTCGGGCTTTCTTCACAAAAAGTGGCCAAAGGAACTAAAATCGCACTTGATGTCTTCGTGAATTCCAGGTCTTCTCTACACAAGACAATTTTTATAGTTCACAAAACTCCACGGCCTGATCTGGAAACAATCAAACTAAATCAGCTGACTAACACTCTGTCAAGTGGATAAGGCAGGTTGCTATTGAAATTTTTGTCAACTTTAGAATTTATTTGTTAGATAGCAGCACTTGCACCATTTTGATTCTAAAGGGATCTACAAGACGATATAACCTGAGTAAACGGGTAAAGATCGCTGCATGTTGCCGTAAAAAAAATCTAAATGTGATGTATTCAATTGAACACAGTATGAGCGAAAGGGTTTTAAGTTATTAAAAAAGGGAGTAAATAGCTAAATTATGAAATTTAATTTTATTGAATAGGTAATTAATCCCCCGAATATGTAACTTTTAGCAGTATGAATTGTAGAGTTTTGTTGTAATATTATAAAAGTGCTATAACATACTGTTAAAGTTAAAGTAAGGTATGATTAATTAAGTACATTTACATTTTCGCATAAGAAATTCCAAAATTAATAGAGATTAAACTACTACTTTTAAGTCTGCGTAGAATACTAATAATTCGTGAATAGATAATAAAATGAATTATTTTAGATTGAACTTCATAAAAATTGTTAGCATCGCATGACGCTAAGATTCAAGAATAATATCCTAATCAAGAAATTCTTAGACTCCGCCGTAATAGCAGTAAATTTTTAGCGTGTGCCAAGTTGTACGCATATTGGATCGTGATCAACTACCGCGAGGCGTACGGAATGTTTGCCTGCAACGGAATTTTATTTAATCACGAAAGTCCGCGAAGAGGAGAGACTTTTGTTACAAGAAAAATCACGAGAGAGGTCGCGAAAATCCATCTGGGAGTTTCCGAAAGCGTTGAATTAGGGAATTTAGATTCAAAGAGGGATTGGGGACACGCAAAGGATTACGTCGAGGTGAGCAAATCTCGCGAATTTCAGTTTTTATTGCACTAATGGCCTTCTGGAGACTGTGCAGTCTGTAGTTAAAGCAAAACACAAAAACGCTTTTCGTAATATAATTTAGCGTAAAGTTTAAATGGCTGCATTTAATGCAACAAGGACCTGAGGACATGTTCGTTTCTGTTTTAATGTTTCAGGCTATGTGGTTAATGTTGCAACAAGCACACCCCGAGGACTACGTTATTGCTTCAGGACAAATGCACAGCGTTCGAGAATTTGTGGAGGCGGCTTTCCGCCACATCGGCAAGGAGATCGTTTGGGAAGGTAAAGGCACCGAAGAAGTTGGAAAAGAGAAGGACACCGGTATTGTTAGAGTTAAAGTGAATACTCGTTACTTCAGGCCTACTGAAGTTGTAAGTATTGAACCACTTTGGAGTTTTCAAACATTTTGAAAATTCGTTTCAAGGATTTGCTGCTTGGAGATTCCACTAAGGCCAGGCAAAAATTCAATTGGGCCCCGAAAGTCACCTTTCCAGATTTGGTGAAGGACATGATGGATTCTGATATAGAACTTATGAAGAGGAACCCTTTGGCATGAAAGGGTTGTAGTGCAAGTTTTAATATTTTCAACATTCCCAACGCATTTGGCTTAATTGTTACGTCCTACTAGTCCAGAGTTATGAAATTGTCAGAATCGGTTTTAAATAAAAGTATTAAACGGAAATTTTCTGGTATTTTCTAGTTATTTAAGCATCAAGGGCGGTACGTGCATTTTACCGGTTGAGGGTAATAAGTTTGGAGATTTCCAATATTATCCGAAAACCGGTGGCACCGACAGCCCGTGGTGTTTATTAAATCTTTTCACTACTAGCTTTAAAACGTACCATTATTGACTTATCTTTTTTTGCTAGTAAGTGAAAAAAGTACTATATTCACCTCGATAGAGGACTATTTTAGCCCTCGCGTCTTGTACAATCTTGCCTCTTGGGCTAAAATAGTTCTTATCTTTTTTTTTACCTTGGTCAATTATAATATACTAACGGGTGTCCTAAGAAAAACCAAACGAAATATTTTTGGGGACAACTCATCCATTTTTTAACCGATTTGGATGAACTTAAATTAAAGCTAAAGAATCAGGCTATCGATTCATTCAAGAGACCACGACAGATGGCGCTGCCGTAGTAGCCTTAGCCCTACTTGTTTTAAAGGCTTACTTTAGGTGCATGGGGATTGGTCAGTTAACAATCAATGGTTACTTTTCTTCAAAAAGCGTCTTTCAGAAGTTCGTTATGATTTACGAATAAATTTTCTGTGACCTTTTAAAAATCATATGTTTTCCCTTATTTTCACGCCTAATGGCCATAACTGAAGTATAACAGTGATGCATTTTCAGCTTAATTTTCAGTAATAGTGGATCTAATTGAATGAAAAACCCAAGCGGATGCGAATTGGAGGAAATTTAAAGGCTATTACTGAGAATTAAGCTCTTGTTGCTTCATTGTTACTTTAGTCATGGTCATTCTGCATGAAAAAATGTGAAAACACATGTTTTTAAAATAATCACAGAAAGTCAATGCGTGAACCAAATTAACTTCTGAAAAAAGATTCTTAAAGAAAAATTAACGCCCTTCAGAGTTATGAGTCTCATAACGATTGGTTGATAATTGACCAATCCCCACGCCTCTGAAATGAAGCTTTGAGACAAGTATCACTAAGAGAACTATTGCAGCACCATCTGTCGTAATTTTTTAGACAGTTCGAAAGCCTGATTCCTTGGCTTCAATTTAAGGCCAGGTTCATCCAAATCGGGTAAGAAATGCACGAGTTATTACCAAAAATATTTCGTTCGGTTTTTTTTAGGACACCCGTTATTTTGCACGATCAGAACAGTGATTAAAGCAAGAAACTAAATTTATGACAGTTTTTATTGACAGTTTCAAAATGGCAGGAGATACCGACCACCCGATTTTTGGTCGTCAAAGCTTGTAAATCGGAAAAAAAAACCTTGGGTGGTAAGTATCATCATACTAACCTGAAAACATCGTCGGTACCTAAGCGATGAAAATGACCGATCGTGCAAAAATACGCATCAATATTTGAAGCGATCATGTCCTTTGAAGTCAACTGTGGTTGTAAAAGTAGTAGAACGGTTATAAACGAGCAACACTGAGATAGGCTGAACCTTCAAACAATTGATGAAAATGTTACAAAGGACCTGCACGATTTAAATGGAAAAGTGATCTCGGTAGATTTTACTGAATTCTTGATATGTTGTAGCCCATTCAATTCTGAACTAAAAATGTTGAGGCCAAACCATTTCTTATGACCAGTTTTTCCGTTAGAGGTCGCCAAAATTGCGATTTTTCAATATTTTTTCTCTCGAAAATCAGTTACACTTTTTGTTAGATGCAAAGAGTCAGTTTAAGATATTTTGATGACCCATAGGTGTCTCGCCTGGGAGGGGTGCTGAAATATACAGGGCGAGGCAAACGGTAGAGGCCATCCCTCCATAACTTCGTTCGTTTCCGATGGATCGGAACCATTTTTGGTAACGTTATGTTGCAGTAACCTCCCTTTTTTTTAAATTGTGAAGTGGAGTGGGGAGGTTAAAAAAATAATTAATGAGTATGTGCCTAAATAAGAGATAACAATTGGTTCACGGAGAGATAAGGTTTTCGATACAAGTACGCGTACATGGCAGGAAAAGAATGTGCCCTTCACTTTTATGTTTATCCCTATTTTGGATACTTTAAAATTTTTACTTAACAATTCTGATTTTAAGTACTACATTTCTAATCATAAGAAAGATAATACAGTTAATATTTATAAAGATTTCAGTGACGGCTCTCATTTTAAAACAAATAAATTATTTCAAATGGACTCAGCAGCTCTTCAAATATGTACAACCTTATTATGATGATTTTGAGACTACAAACCCATTAGGTTCCAAAACATCTCCTCATAAAATGGGGGCTATTATACTTTACTTACCACCTTATTTTAACTCGAAGCTATCAAACATCCACTTGGTTGTCCTATTTTATAGTCAAGATTTAAAAACCATAAATTTTAATAATATCCTAGCGCCAATAGTAGCTACATGATTTAAATATATTAGAAAAAGATGGTAGGTCGAAAGTTTTTCAGCAAACAATTTTTGTCGTCTTTGCCTGATTAATAAAAAAGATATTTGCAACGTTTTTGACGAGAAAAATCAGTTAGTTCAGTTAAGAAATGACAATAATAACGAACATCATTCCTCATCAGCTTCACCTCAAAATATAGTTTTCGGAATTAAAAGGCGGAGTGTTCTAAATGATCTAAAATACTTTAAGCTGTGACGTACCCTCTGTAGATATCATGCATGATATTCTTGAAGGAATAGCCCCAAAGGAAATTAAGCTTTTCGTGCAATATTTAATAGAACGTAAGCTGACTACATTAGAAGACATAAATAAAAGGATTGGTTTTTTTAACTATGGCAGTCTTGGAAAACAAGATACACCAAGCCCTCTGACTATAGACAAACCGGGACATCTACTAGGACAACGAGCTGCACAAACGTGGATACTCCTTCGATATTTTCCTTTGATTATTCAGGACTTGTGTAGATGAAGAAGTAAAAGAAAGATTTCAGGTAATAGTTTTACTCCTAAAAATTGTGAATCTTGTATTTGCTCCTGTACCTACTGTCAGAGGAAAACATTGTTGATTTGGAATCCATAATCAAAGAACATCATAGTACGCTGATAAACTATTTTATCGAAATTTGTATCGTTATAGTGTCTTAATGTTGTTGCTTAGTTGCCTGTTAAATACATCATAATATTACAGGAGTATTGTCAAGGTAAACAAATCATAACATCATAGTTACCGAATCTTAATAGCATAGTTACCGGTCCATAATAACATAGTTACCAATAACCCAAAGATAATAATGCAAATATTTATTTTTTTCAAAACTTAAAGAATAGCCACCTAGTAGGTAACAATTAATAAAAATTCAATACATACAAAATAAGATCAAGTACAACTTTCTCCCGGCTTCATATTGATCGTAACATGGCAGTTACTAAAGTTGAAATTAATTGGATCGTTTTTGGTCGAGCAAAGTGTCATCCCCTTGGTATCTATAGTAGAATTCATAGTTTCTTCAGCCATCAATGAACCTGAAGCAGCGGCATTGTCAAACACACCAAATCTTGTAGAATCCGAAGTGGTTAACGTAATTGCTTTGGTAGAGGTCATCCTTTCAACAATGTGTCCAGAATTTATAGATACATCATCAACTAAGATGTTTCTGGTAGTTTTAATCTTCTCGGCAATGCTATCTTCCACATATGACTCGGCAACTTTGCTGCTTTTCCAGCCGCCAAGCCGTTTTAGTCGCATAATATCTGCTCCGGAGTTTGCCAGCAACGTGGCAGATGACCTACGCATGCTATGCCCAGTATATTTTTCTGCTTCTGGAAGATTCAGAAATTTCGCAATTCGCTGCGGAATACTTGCAAAGAAATGCTCTCCGCATACTTGTCTAGTACATTTTCCATTTCTAAATGACACGAAGAATCTTCGATTTTCCATATTTGGAGGACGTAATGCAATGTACTTTCGGTACAACTCGACAGCATTAACATTGCCTTCAGAAATTACTGTGAATACACGTTTGACGTGTGTTTTTGACTTCGAGATAGTAACCACAAGCAGAGTATCCTTATCCTCAATGTCGTCAATAGTTATATACGCCAACTCCTTTCCACGCAAAGCGCCAGAAATGGCGAAAAGAAAAGCAACCTGCAAACAATACAAGAACCAAGGCTCAATAATCTCATTGAGTGCATTTCTAAATCTATACCTACCTTTATCATCAAAAATGATTCATCTGACGCAACGCGCAGAAATTCATTTATTTCGTCCCTTGTCAACACCTTTGCCTTCTTTCCCTCATAACCAACATTCTTCTGCTTGATGAATGCAATAAGACTGCCATATTCACTTATCTTGACCCTCTCCTTTATCTCTAAACAAGATCTTAGCATGGAGTACTTAGTCCATAGCGAAGACGCAGCATAATTTTCTGCCTAGGTAATAACAAAATGTCACCAACAACAATAATTGGTAATAGCTAAATTAAAATTACCTTCTTCTTGAAATACGCGAGTACTATTGGCTCTGCAGTTCCTTTTACACCTCGCGATTCCCGCCACTTACAAAATTCGAGGTACTCCTTCTCGTACAATGTTCTTGATTGTACTGGCAACAAATTCGAAGTAACTTCGTTGGCTTCCATCAAAATATCCTCAGGAATAATATCAGAATCCATTACGTTTGAAAATTCAAAACGGCAGAAAATTTAACGTCAAAATTTCACACTTTTACCATTTGTCAAACAAAGGCAACCTGCGATTTCGATAAAGCCTTGTATTCAATTCGGATATTAACAATTCATAATAGACTCGGACGTTACTAAGGCGACTCGGCTTTCGCCTCGTCGTCGTTAGGTAACGTCCTCGTCAATTATGAATATCTTAATATCCTTCTTAAATAAATAGCTATTAACTGCAATCTTTTACCAAAACACCATACATGTTAGTTCATAATCCTATCATAATTAGAAAAATGGGTCCTTTGATTTATTTGTGGAGCATGAGATTCGAAGCTAAACACAATTTTTTTGAAAATATTTGTAAAAAACTAAACTCTTTTAAAAAAAAAGGCAGCAGAGAAGCGGCTGGAACCTCCCCATCGCGTGGATCTTTGTATTCTGTGTAGATAGTAGTCAATTCAACAGATTTTTTTCTATCCTTATCGTCTGTGACTAATCTCGCAATTTTCTGACAAATACCAACATCGCCTCGGACATCATCCATCACATTTGACAATATGTTCCTTTTAAGGTTAATCTTTTGCCACCTTTTTGACAATAACTGCCACTTTATGTCATCCACTGTCAGCCCGCTCCCTTTTAATGAGAAAGATTTTTTTCTCAATTTTCCACTGAAATGGCAGAAACTGTGAATACATTTTTAGAACCAGAATATGATCGTCTTTCTAATGGCGACATAAAAAATTAGGCCTTGTATTTAAAATTTTAAGTTGATATGCTTAAATGGCACTTCCCTTCGACGAATTGCTTTCAAAAGTCCTTCAGGTCTTCAACGGGTCAACCAATCTCCATGTACCAAATTTCAGCCAAATCGATTCAGTAATTTGGGCTATAATGTATTTTTAGTGTTATTATAAAATTTCGATTTTTTGAACCAAACAGCACTAAATGTTAATTAGTTTTATCTTATTGAAAACCAGAATTTGAAGACCTTTCTCATGGTGACAATAAATCTTTCAAAAACTTGTTTTTAATGGTTAAATGAGAGAATAATTTTAAATTTGGAAATTGGTGTGCCAAAACGGCACTTTCCGTGGGCCGATTGAATCCAAAATTTGCTCAGCTCTTTGACGTGTAATGCAATCCCCATGTGCAAAATTTCAGACAAATCGGTTGAGGGGCTTGGGCTGTACCGCGATTTTAAAGTCCGATAAAAATAATTTTTTTTTAAATTTTTGGTCAAAAGGGCGCTAAGAATGAATACATTTTTAGACGCAGAATTTGAAGGTCTTTCTTATGGTGACGTGAAAAATGGGGGTTTGCATTTAACATTTAAAAGTTGATGTGCCAAAATGGCATTTGTAGTTGCACGATTGGCTCCAAAAGCTTTTCAGATCTAAGTTAGGCTATGAGATGCCTATGTACCAAATTCCAGCCAAATCGCTCCAGTAGTTTGGGCTGTAGAGCGTTTACAAACGCACGCACGTACGTACGTACATACATACAGACAAATTTTAAAAACTACTTTTCTGGGTTCCTGAGACCTCAAAACGTATAGATTCGGTCTTATCTCGATTTCGAAAATTTTAGTGATTGCAGTACCTAACCTCCCATTTTTTTAAAATTTTGTTGGAGTTGGGGAGGTTAATATATGTAAAACATTAACAATGAATCATCAACAATGCTTTTCTTTAAACTGGAAGAACGATGCTATTCGACCTGACATAATATATTCGTGTTCAAAAAAAAAAGGCAGCAGAGAAGCGGCTGGAACCTCCCCAACGCGTGGGTCTTTGATTTCAGGGACTTCTGTTTAAGATTCTAAAGTTGATATGCCTAAATGGCACTTCCCGTTGACCAATTGCTCCCAAAAGCCTTTCAGCTCTTCAACGGGTCACCTCACCTCCATTTACCAAATTTCGGGCAAATCGATCCACTAGTTTGGGCTATAAAGTGGTTTCAGTATTATTACAAAATTTCGATTTTTCTACCCAAAGGGTTCTAAATGCGAATCAATTTTGTCTCATTTAAAACCAGAAATTGAAGACCTTTCTGATGGTGACCTCGATAGTGACAATAAATCTTTCAAAAACTTGTTTTGGATGGGTAAATTAGAGAATAATTTTAAATTTCGAAATTGGTGTGCCAAAACGGCACTTTCCGTGGGCCGATTGAATCCAAAATTTGTTCACCTCTTCGACGTGTAATACAATCCCCTTGTGCAAAATTTCAGCCAAATCGGTTCAGGGGCTTGGGCTGTACCGCGATTTTAAAGTCCGATAAAAATCAATTTTTTTTTCATTTTTGGTCAAAAAGGCACTAAGAATGAATGCATTTTTAGAAGCAGAATTTGAAGGCCTTTCCTATCGTGACGTGAAAAATGGGGGTTTGCATTTAAAATTTAAAAGTTGATGTGCCAAAATGGCATTTCTGGTTGCACGATTGGCTCCAAAAGCTTTTCAGATCTAAGTTGGGTTATCACATGCACACGTACCAAATTTCAGCTAAATCTGTCGAGTAGTTTGGGCTGTGGCGTGTTTACGAACGTACGTACGTACGAACGTACGTACATACATACAGACACATTTTAAAAACCACTTTTTTGGGCTCCTGAGACCTCAAAACGTATAGATCCGGTCTTATCTCGAATTCGAAAATTTTAGTGATTGCAGTAACCTCCCTTTTTTTTAAATGGTGGAGTGGAGTGGGGAGGTTAAAATTTGATCTAGAGTCACTTGTTTAGCCAAGTTATTACTGAAAATTTAAGTGCTCCAAATGATATAGTAATGAATGTTTTTAAGTGGATTCGAGCAGGGTTTGAATACAAAATCGGGTATTTTGTCTGTACTGGCCTCAATTCTACAATTTTCCGTTATTTGAAAGAATTATAAACATAATCACAGTCGATTGCAGTGGTATTTTTTTATCACCCAACCATGGTTAACTGTAAGACATGAAATAAGCAAAAATGCATATAGACTGAAACCTCCCGATGATGATAATAATAATAAGAACCTTATTGATATTAACTTCCTTGTTTATAAGGAACCATATGAAATATGTCAAGGGTGCGGACCCGAAACCTTACAAATGTACCTGGTACCGAAACATATTTTCGTCTTTACGTAGATTAGGTACTTTTTGTTTTTTTGTTTGTTTTTCGTTTCGTTAAACACATTTTCTTCTGTTCTTATGTTTAATAAATGTTTCTGTAAATAAGACGTACCTATCTATGAATTTTTGTGCAGGTTACACTAAGCGGAGTAAAAAAGTAAATGGTTTTACACCAATTTTTGTGCACATTTAGGTACCCTTAGCGGTGTAAAAAAGGAATTATTGGTTTTATACCAAGTTTTATGCAGAGGTTACACTAAGCCGTGTAAAACGCAATTGGTTTTACACCAAGTTTTGTACAGGCTACACTAAACGGTGATCCAAGAACACAAATTAGTGTTAATTATAATACGAACTAACACAAATTGTGGTTAAATATACCAGATTAGATGTTTAATTTTGCACTGATTTGTGTAGTAGATAATTTGGTAAATATTTAACCGTAAAATTTATCGTTTCACCTGATGGTAAACTTTTACACGAGAATGAATGGCCTCAAATAGACCCCGTTTGGTGTTATTTTTAACACGAATTTTTTTACTGTGTAGTATTACAAGAAAGAATTAATTTTGCACTAAATAATGGAAGTATACCAGAGTAGTTCTTTTTTTCACTGCTCGCCATTGGGATCTCCTAAACGGTAAAAGATATACGGAGTCGGTTAAATTAGAGAAAAGTTGCACTACCTACTTATTTCTTGGTGATTAAGAATCTGAAGAAAATTCTCCGGTATCTTGAATCGTTCCTGATGAATTATCACGAAAAATATAAAAGTTCAAAGTTTCAATGAAAGAACATCAATCCGCATCAATCCTAAGAAAGATATGAACTTTTCTTGAAAGTCGCATTTTTCAGTTTTTTCGGGATAACTCAAGAACGAACCAAGATATCGGGAAATTCTCCTCAGATTCTTCATCGACAAGAAATAGTGCACCTTTTCTCTAATTTAACCGACCTCCTACCTCTTTCGTTTAGGAGATGCCTCGGGAGATGCCAATGGTGAGCAGTGAAAAAGGAACCACCCTGTATTGGAAAAGAATTAAATTAGCTAATGGAATTAGTAATGAAATTAATATGGAATTTGGAATTGATGGAATTAATCGAGAATTGATGGAATTAATCGGGAATTGATGGAATTAATGGAATTAATGGAACTAAATCGGAATTAATAGAATTAGAATGGAATTAAAGAGGAATTATTAGAATTAATTCCCTATATTGGAATTAATTCCCGATTGGAATTAATTGTACACCATTTTTTTGAGTGATCAGAAATTTTTAATGTTTCACTGCGATTTTTGAAAAAAATATTGTATTATACTCGTGGGAGAAGTCTCTTTTAGCATTCGGTGTGATTGTCTCCCTCCGCTGCGCGTCGAGTCAACTTCACACCTCCTCACGGTAACATCTGTAGGTAGGTACCTTCTCCCCCTTAGGTATATAATAAATAACTATTATTTCGCCTAAATTTTAACAATTTATACCATTAGGTATACCTAAGTAGGTAGGTATATAAATGAAATCATGCGATAAAGTGCTGATGCTTTGCTATTTTAAGCAAAAACGACAAAATTGTAAGAAATGCTACACCGTGGCAGTTTTAAAATAAATGGTGATGTAAGATTGTAAATACATACCCACAGGGCCGCAACAAGGGGGGGGGGCGAGAGGGGCAACGGCCCCGGGCGCCAAGACGAGGGGGCGCCGAAGGCGCCCCATTTGTTGATTTTTTTTTTAATTTGTCTTTACCATTGCCACGATCTATTTGTCATCTCTCGAGTTCGTTTCGTAATCAAATATACAAAACCGCATCTACCTACTATAATAAATCACCAGTATAGAATATCTGGAGAATCTGTGAAATTTCTTGTTTGTAATCACCCTTTTTCTTTTTATATTAATAATTGCCATCAGTTCGGTAACAAATCTGCCTTACTAATGTTAAGTTTTTCATTTTCTTCCTTGCATTTGTATTATGAAGTGCTGGGAAAATGCGTGACCTTGAAATTTTCAAAAATTTTCGCCTGCGGCGCTTTTTTGGTCCAAAAGGGTAGGGGCGACAAATTATTGTTGCCCCGGGCGCCAGATACCATTATTGCGGCACTGCATACCCAAGTGAACTGATCGAGTAGGTATTGTTAAGAGCAGGCGTTCCTTGTAACATCATGTGACCGGCGGCAACAAATCAAATGCGAATAATTATTTAAAATGGGAGGATCCACATCGTAATTTTTTAAAATATAAACAAATAACAAATGATTAAGACAATAAAGAAATGGAATTTCCATTGGAATCAAATCAATTTAATGTAACGTATGTTATTCAAATTAAAAATATAAACATACCTTAGCTACCTACCACCAGGTGTGGTGTGACAATAAATATTAGGTAGGTATCAATCGCCTTTTATAGTCTGTTTGCTGTTTAAAATAGTATAACGATATTTAGTAGAAAAATAAATGTGACATTGGCGTATCCGGACGCGGATTTTACGAGGTGTTGGACCACCCACACGGCCGCACCGACTCACCGCCAATCCGCAAAGAGATCGGCCCATAACGAAAATAGAAAACATCTAAGCAATAAAGAGATACATAAATAAGTAAATAGTAATGTTCTAGAAAATCGAGTGTTTATTTGTGAATCTGCGTGAACATTAAACGCTACACAAACACCGGTCCGTGGTCGCACAAAGCTCAATCCTATACGGTGGCTTTATGTCGTCTTATTTTACGATACGTTTGAGCCGCCGTGTATATACACAAACATAAGTCGGAACACACCCGAATCACACATTCATCAAACATGAGTATTGAAGTGACAGTCATTATGTTATTACAGGCGCGTTACATTTGATCTACGGACCGGATTACGATTCTTCGAAAAGAAGGCTGCCGTTCGTTTTTATCTTCTTCCATTCCGACTGTTTAGAAACAACAAACAGGGTTTGCTTTAAACATAATTACTGTGCTACCACATGTATACCTATACCTAGTTTATGTCTTTCAAGACGACTAATCGCGATTTGAATATGTACCTAGGTATAGGTAGGTACTTACTTCACTGAAGTACCTATTAGCTTTGTACAGGACCGTCCCGCAGTATTTTGGCGCCTGGAGCAGAATTCCGAAAAGGCGCCTATTTACTAGAAAAGTTCGGCTTCCAATAATATATGCCGCAAAATTGAAGCCCGTTGCATCCTCTACAAAAAAGTTGCTATTCACTTTTTTCGTAGACTCGACGGTGTGGCCGTAACGCGAAGCAAAAAAATGCGCGACGCAAGTCTGCGCGCGTCGCGTAATTTTTTAATACAAAGTTGTTCAGTTATTTTCATTGGTTTTTTAATAATATTTCATTAATATGCAAGTACGTGGATGGGGTAGGTATATTAATATTTTTACACTTTTTCGATTTGCTATTGTTGCTTTTTGATTTTACCATGGAAACATCAAATTCGTTTCTAAGGGCCGGTTTATCGATGCTCAGTCAAAACTGACTGTTATCTATCTGACAGTTTATTATAGCTGACAGATAAATCCGATTCACGTTTATCGACATCAACTTTGTGTGTCAGTTACGTGCCTGACAGTTTGAATTGTGTTGGCAACATTTGGGGTAGCGGAAGTTGAATTCTATTGGACAAATTTAAATTTCGCGCTAATATAGTCGACTGTTTCTATAGCAACGCCTTACGGTCTTTGTTTACTGCGGCAGGTGCTGATGCAGTTGAAATTTGTATTGGTGACAGATAAGAAACGAGGAGTAAACTTTTCTGCCTATGATCCAGACGTGTTTTGAAAAGTAACTAGCAGGAGATGTAATTGAGGATAAGAAAACGGATGGTAGAAGCAGGAGGTCTGAAAGAAAGTTGAGGAAATCTTAAGTAGTGGCAAATTCCTCAAAATAGTTTCAGGTACATTCCTAAACTTTATATATTGGCTAGATTCATGTTGAAGAAAACCAAAGATTCACCTTCTTCGTCATTTAAATGACTCTGGGCGATGATAACATTGCTAACCGTTGGTTTTCTGCCCTAGCTGACACTTCGAACTGTCAGTCAGTTTGCCCGGCACTTTAGCAAAAACTTTGCAGTCAACTCGCTATTGATAAACAATTTAACTGCCAGGTAACGCTAACTGTCAGATATTTTCATTTAACTGAGCATCGATAAACCGGCCCTTGCCAGTTAACGGTACTAAACACTTCACAGTTTTATCCTAAACAGTGAGCAGCGTATTTTTGAATATATCCCGTGCATAAATATACCTGTAAAGTGGAGGAGTTCGTCCATAATGCCATTTTTTTAGGAAAACTCCTCAAGGGGCTAAAATTTTGCACGTAGGTTCCTATTATAGCTCTAAATGAAATACTAAAAGTCCCCTAAAATCCCAGTGCCGCTTTCGATGATAGGTATGCCAACAAGAAAGTGTTAAAAATTGCATTTCAATAACAAATGTCTCTTAAAGCATTGAGTTTTCAACAAAAGAGGTGATATATTTACAATATTAAAGCTCACTTCATTCTCTTCAAAAAACTCTGCATTAGTTTTTCCGTAGTCGATTTCAAAAAGAGATGTTTAATAATTTTTATCGTTCATCGCGCAAAATCTCCGAAACGTCTTCTGGACTAATAATCAGAGGTGTTCCCATAGGGTATACTCCATATGCGCCGTATACTCCAAGAGAAATTCTGATGGACATACAGCGTATACTCTCAATAAATTTATTAAAACTTAGATATTCTCTGTGGCATTTCGTAAAACTTGCTGAATGTGTTTTTTTCATGGAAAATCTAACGTCAAGCCGAGTACTATGCACGACTTGGACACTTCTTGTCTACACTCTGCACGATAATACCCGATCCGATACATATTTAAGTAGGATTTAATCGTTTTATAGGAGGTATATAAAAAAAAATTTCAAGCTCTTTTGTTGTCATTACCCCCCCACCCCTCTACAGATTCTAGGAAAGGTCAGCCACACCGGTAGTATACCCTCAAAAAAATTGATGGGAACATCACTGCTAATAATGTAAGTATAGTCTATCTTTAAAATGGTCTGAAAATGATTAAGTTCAAAGGGCAGAACCTATATGTATTTTACGGATCGTCAAAAATTTTGATAGAGAATGAAGTAAACTTTAATATTTAATCACCTCTTTTGGTGAAGACTCAACTCAATGCTTTAAGAGATATTTGTTGAAATGCAGTTTTTAACACTTTCTTGATGGCATATAATCGGAAGCGGCACTGGGATTTTAGGGGACTTTTAGTATTTCATTTAGAACTATAATGGGAACCTCTGTGTGCAAAATTTCAGCCCCATGCGGAGTTCTCCCAAAAAATGCTAAAATGAGTAGAGTAGTGTGCGAGCGGTCCAGCGCAGAAGCCTGCTTTAAGGGCATTATACAGGGTGAGTCTAGTTGGACAAATCAGTCGCTCTAGCGCTTAAGATATTCAAATTGGAAATTCAATTTTTGGATATGTTGTAGCTGAGATGGCCCCCTACGCATGGGACCCATAAAGAAAGCTCCAGTTTTATTCAAACCGAAATTATTAAATAAAAACGAAGAGCTAAAAAACTTTTTTTCGATATTGTTGAATTTTTTAAGGTTATTTCGTTAGAGAATCATTTTCTCTTTATGGAAACATAATTTTTTGCAGAAAAAAGTTAATAATAACCGAGAGATAAATTATTTAAATAATAACGATTTTTAATTATTTCCTAAAGAAAGCCACGCATGCCGTGATTTGAACAACTGAAAGGCAGTCTAGCTTATACTGCAGACTGTACCCGGAATGACAAGTGCGTCAGTTGGAAATGTCATTTGCTTTCGTTTGTGGAAAAATCAAAGGAAAAATAATGCAAAACTACGAGTTTTTGCCCTTTACTTTACAGATAATTAGGTAATTTTTATTGCTTGATGGATATTTTGCTAAATTCGCCGAATACAAGTGTCTCGGGTTGTCACCCGATTGATGTTTTTTACATTGCCATCGAGTCGAATGGTTCGACCAAGAAAAGCTATTCTCGTCAGCCAGAAAGCAATTGGCAATAGTTGCTAACAGTTTACATTGCTGTCATGCTGTCAAATATGGTGATTTTGTTGTTTTATTAAAAATTTAATATTTCATATTTCTGCTGTTAATTTTTTCACACTTACGAAATGAAGATTTATCATCGGATTTTGAGGGGTCCAGCAAATGTTGAAGACACTCAACGTGTTGATATAATGAACAAAGACAAAGAAGCGGTGAGCCAAGCCAAACCAAGAACATTCAACTCGAAGGGTGTAAACTTTAACTTGTCCTAATCGGGCCCCTCCAGTGTGAGAACCCGATACACTTGTATTCGACGAATTTAGCAAAACATCCATCAAGCAATAAAAATTACCTAATTATCTGTAAAGAAAAGGGCAAAAACCCGTGGTTTTGCATTATTTTTTCACAAACGACCTCAAATGACATTTCCAACTGACACTTGTCGTTGTGGGTACAGTCTGCAGTATAAGCTAGACTGCCTTTCAGTTGTTCAATCACGGCATGCGTGGCTTTCTTTAGGAAATAATTAAAAATCTTTATTATTTAAATAATTTGTCTCTCGGAGATTATTAACTTATTTCTGCAAAAAATTATGTTTCCATAAAGAGAAAATGATTCTCTAACGAAATAACCTTAAAAAATTCAACCATATCGAAAAAAAATTTTTTAAGCCTTCGTTTTTATTTAATAATTTCGGTTTGAATAAAACTGGAGCTTTCTTTATGGGTCCCATGTGTAGGGGACCATAGCAGATACAACATATCCAAAAATTGAATTTCCAATTTCAATATCTTAAACGCTAGGCGACTGATTTGTCCAACTAGACTCACCCTGTAGACGAACTTCTCCACTTAACAAGTATATTTATGCACAAGATATATTCAAAAATACGCTGCTCACTGTCTAAGAAAAAACTGTGAAGTGTTTAGTACCGTTAACTGGCTTAGAAGTGAATTTGATGAAAATTTCCATGTAAAATCAAAAAACGACAATAGCAAATCGAAAAAATGTAAAAAGAATTAAAACACCTACCCCATTCCACATACTTAGATGCACATTAATGAAATATTTATAGAAAAGCAATGAAAATCACTAAACAACATTTGTATTAAAAAATTACTCGACGCACGCAGACTTGCGTCGCGCATTCTCTTGCTTCGCGTTACGGCCACACCGTCGACTCTATAAAAAAAGTGAATAGCAACTTTTTTGTAGAGCACGAGACGGACTTCAATTCTGTATACTACCTCTTTTGTCCAAAAGCCAATATTTTAGGAGATACTTGTTGAAAAACATTTTTAACATTTATTGGTGGCATATCATCGGAAGCCGAACTCGGATTCTAAGGGACTTCTAGCATTTCATTTAGGACGTGTGTTCAAAAATTCAGCCCTCTGATAATTTTTCCGAAGTAAAATCCTATATAATGGCGTTTCGAATGAGCCCTGCCCTATTTATATTTTAATAATTGTATAGGTATTAAAAAAATAATAACATTTAAATCAAATTCAGATTCTTCTTCTCCCGTCTATCTTCCATTTCTGTTTTCTCTTCCCTCTCCACTCCTCATTTCCCTCATCCTCTTCACTTCCTTCATCATCCTCCTAATGCCATTCACTCCCCTTTCGTTCGATATACATTTTCTTCCCTTTCCTCCTTCTCTTTCCAAGTAACTCGGTAGCCCCCGACCCGAGGTGGCCCCTCACATATGATCTCATATTTTGCATTATCTTTACCTTGCTTCCCTTGCTCTCTACATCTTTCTATTTCCTTACTTGCGGATCCAATATTCATACCTTTCATAGTGTTTTTGCTCGTAATTGTGCCTTTCCTTCCATTTTTATTTTTCTCTCTTTTTCTCCTTCCAATAACACTATCCTGTAATAAGAGTATGGCCTTTCACCCATTTTGTCCTCAAATTTCACCGCCCTTTAACCTCTCTCTACTCTCAACTTGCTCCTTTTCGTTTCCTTCCCTTACTATACGGGATGGTTCTCTTTACTGCGCAACGTTGGCATTTCCTAAAAGGTAAAATGTAATCTACATAAACTTTTTCGAAAAAATATGTCAAAGTTTATAATTGTTTATAATTCAATTGCTTCACACCTCAAATGGGATTAAAAAGTTGGCGTGGGTACTTTTTTGTATTTCTTTTTCATAACACATTGTTTATTTTATAAATTGTTCCTACAAATTGTAGAATTTTGACGCTTTGACGCTGATTATGTTTTCGAAAAAATATTTTTTCCGTGTCCGGTGGTGTTAAAATTCAATATGATGGCAGCTGTAAGAAGAAGATCCTAGAAAATTTATGTCGATGCCTTTCGATTTTTATGTCGATGCCTTTCGATTGACATCAGCTGTCAAGAATATAAAAGCTACAAGTTTCAATCTAATGTGATTAATCGTTAGGTAGATATTAATTTTTATTTGAAATACCAATTTTCAGATTTTTCGGAATAACTCAGGAACGAATCAAGATATCGGTGAGTTCTCTTCAGGTTCTTAATCACCAAGAAATAGCGCAACTTTTCTCTAATTTAACCGACCCCCTATTTCTCACCGTTTAGCAGATCCCAATGGGAGCAGTGAAAAAGGAACCACCCTGTATATTCCGAATCCCGATGTATCTCTCTACTCCCAGCACCCACTTTAGATACTTTTCCTGACGCACTCTTCCCATCTCATTACAAGCCGAAAGGCAAAGGAATAAAATATTATGTAGGGTGATGGTTAATTTTTCGATGCTCACCATTAGTATATCTCGGAAACCATAATAGATGGAGATTAGTTTAAATTGGAGAAAAGATGCGCTATTTCTTGGTGATTAAGAATCTGATTCGTTGTTGAGTTATCATAAAAAATCTGAAAATTGCCAATCTTCCTAACGATTGACGTTATTTAAATGAAACTTGGAGCTTTTATATTTTTGACAGTTGTCAATTGAGTGGCATTGACAGAAAGTTTCTAGGCCTTCTAGATTTCGAATAAAGACAGTCAACTTTGAATCCTTTTATGGCCGCCATATTGAATATTGACATCGCAGAAAAATTGGTCTTTCAAAAATGTAGTCAACATGAACTTTTTTAGCAGATTAAAATTAGAAAATTGGTATGAATAATTTGTAAAATCTGGGGGGCTGATCACTCAAAAAAATTGTGTACAATTAATTCCAATCGGGAATTAATTCCAATAATTCCATTAATTCCGTTCTAATTCTATTAATTCCATTCTAATTCCACTAATTCCGATTTAGTTCCATTAATTCCAAACAATTCCATATTAATTCCAAATAATTCCAACTAATTCCAGCTAATTCCAACTAATTCCTTTAATTCCTTTTAAATGATATACTTATCAATTCCAAATAATTCCACTTAATTCCAACTAATTCCAGATAATTCCACCTAATTCCAACTAATTCCAGCTAATTCCAACTAATTCCTTTAATTCCATTCTAATTCCACTAATTCCGATTTAGTTCCATTAATTCCAAACAATTCCAACCAATTCCAACTAATTCCAGCTAATTCCAACTAATTCCTTTAATTCCTTTTAAATGATGTACTTATCAATTCCAAATAATTCCTTATTAATTCCATATCAATTCCAAATAATTCCATAATAATTCCAGTTAATTCCAAATAATTCCAGCTAGTTCCAACTAATTCCAACTAATTCCAACTAATTCCAGCTAATTCCAACTAATTCCAACTAATTCCGGCTAATTCCAACTAATTCCATTAATTCTAGAATAATTCCGTAATAATTCCATAATTCCGGAATTAATTCCAAGCCGGATGTACAACTATTTCCACTAGTGATCAGCCCCCCAGTAAAATCAGCATAAATTTATATACTTCTTCTTAGACTTCTTCAATCTGTTATAACATGTGGAAACAATTGAATTCAACAGTAATAAAATACTTCTTGCGGTCCATCCTGTATCTCAGGCTTCCACATATTTTTTCAAAAACGTCGATGTTGGTTACATTTTTGAGAAGCTAATTTATCTGCTTATCCGGTGCTGTTAAAAAATTCAATATGGCGCCAATAAGAAAAAGAAAAGTTCACTGTCGTTCAAAATCTGGATGACCTAGAAATTTTCTGTCAATGCCATTGAATTCAATATATTGTGCAATCGCGATGGAGAACGGATCGTCGGGTCGTGCTGTGTGCAATTATTGTAAACAAAATGCAGTTAAAAAACGTATAAAGTGTGCAAATTGCAAAACTTTTTTTCATGACAAGTGTGTACCACGTGGTACATGCTGTGATAAACAATCCTTTGTAAAAGACGACATACTTAACCGATGAAAGCACGCCAACCGCCAGCGCCAATAAAGTGGTGGACATCGAACAGGATATAAATGAAAATACCTATTGAAAATAAGGATACTATTGGAGAATCGTTGAATCAACTTCTACCTGCTCAAGTTGCAACGCAGGAAAAGTCATGGTCCCAAATTGGGAAAAAAAGGAACACGAATGGACGGAAAGTTACCGGGAAAACCAGAAACCTTCAAGGAGTATCAACGGTACAAATAGTGCACAAAAAAGCCTACATCTATGCTTCACGACATTCGTAACTACAGACCTATTTCAATTTTGAGTAACTTTGCTAAAATCTACGAAGTTTGTTTGTACAACAGGATATATCCTGCCATAAAGCCTTTTTTAGCAGATTGTCAGCATGGGTTTCTCCCCCAAAGGTCTACGGCGACTAATTTAGCTACTTTTACGCACACACATACATTTATTCTATTTCAGTGCCGGTACATAGGCTTTCGCCCTTCACCGGCACCGACTCCGATTCACTCTCTAATTCTCACTGCCATTTTCACACCATTCTTCCTCATCCCTTAAGCTCCTTCATGCACACTCCTTTCCTTACGCCTATTAAAAGTGTCCGTCGCATATTCCATCAATCTTCCGTAACTTTCTTTCGTTCTCACAAGCTTTTCCTCCGCTTCCGTTCCCTCCTCTTTTATCCCATGCATTTCCCTCAGATCCTCCGTCAATCTGCATCCATACAAAACATGCTTTAAATCTTCTACCTCTCCACAATCACACCTATCACTATCACTCAACCCTCTCTCTTTCAACCAAGCATTCATACTTCCGTGCCCAGTGAGCAGGAACAACCCATACATTCCAGGTGCAAACCACTCATGTTTCTGTATGAAGTCAACCCTTGGCATAAATCCAAAAGTGACCCGTCCCTTGTCCCCTTCCTCCCACCTTTGCTGCCATGCTTCCCAAAGCCTTTCCTTCAGAATATTTAACCCTTCCCCCACTCCCATCCTAACAACTTCCTCTTCATTGATAATCCATCCCACGCCTAAAGTTATTCCCTTCTTCATCCGCACTCCCAGGCCCAATCTGAGAAGCTCCAGGTCCCACGGCAGCTCACCCATCAACACCTGCATTGCCTCCGTGCTCACCGTCCTGCACACACCCAGACATCCATAAATCACACATCTCTGACATCTATTCACACAGTTCCTAGCATACCCATACTTTAACACGTCACACCAGACACTCACTCCATATGCCACACACGCAATCATTAACCCCTTATACCAAATCCTCATAACTTTTCTGTTCACCCCCCAATCCTTTCTTAATACTCTGCTATATCCGACAATCATTCCTGCTACCTTGTCTACTAACCCGATGACATGCGGCTTGAAATTTAGCCTTTCTCCAACCTTGATTCCCAAATACCTCACCTCATTAACCCTTTTAATCCCCTTTCCTCCCAATGCTATATTTGGCGGCCTCGAAACCGCCAGCCTTCCCTTTAGCAGCAGCATGACGGTTTTATCCTTCGACACCTCAACACCTACAGCTTCACCCCAACTGACTATTTTATCGATAGCCAACTGCCCTATCGATTCCAATCCCCTCCTACTGTCCGCCTCAATCATGCACAACAGATCGTCCGCATATGCCACCACCTCAATCCTCAGATTCTGTAACTCTCTCAGCAAATCATCCATCATGAGGTTCCAAATGGCAGGTCCACAGATGGAGCCCTGTGGACAGCCCTTGGTAACCTATCTAGCAATCATCCCACTCGCCCCAATCACACATACCATTCTCTCCCTAAAATAATCCCTCCATAGCCCCAGTTCTTCACATCCTATGGCTTTCAGTTTTTGTAAAATCGGCCCCCATCTAAGGTTATCAAATGCCCCTTTGAAATCTACAAAAAGTCCCAGCACATATCCGGACTCGGACCCCGCAACAATTCGCTTCACCATGTGCCACGCTGTCTCAGTACTTCTCCCCCTCATAAAGCCATGCTGTCTTTCTGACCTGTTCCCTTCTAATCGTTCGTCTAATCTCCTAACCATCACCCGTTCCAGGACCTTTCCCAGGACGTCCAATAAGCATATAGCCCTGTACGAACCTGGCAGGGTCCTGTCTTTATTTCCCCCTTTAAGCAGCACTGTTACCTTCCTCATTTTCCATTCTTTTACGCAGTATGCTTCGAATATTCTTGATAGACAGGGTCAAGTCGACGTAGTTTATACCGATTTCTCCAAAGCGTTCGACCGCATAGATCACGCCATAGTTTTGGAAAGACTCAGCAGCTTCGGTTTTAATTCTAGTTTACTCAAATTATTTCGTTCTTACTTAGTTCAACGGGAATATTATGTGTCGTTTAATGGTCACGATTCTATCACTTACGCTGGTACCTCTGGAGTGCCCCAAGGGTCAAACTTGGGGCCTCTGCTGTTTACAATGTTCATTGATAATATAGCCTCAGTCCTCAGTACTAATAAGCTGTTATACGCAGACGATTTAAAGCTCTTCTCTAAAATTGAAACGTCGTTTGACTGTATTGAACTTCAGAATCAACTGAATCTTTTGTCTGAATGGTGTGTGTCCAATAAGCTAGATTTGAACGTTTCTAAATGCAAAGTCGTAACTTATTCGCGCAAGTTCAACCCTATCACTTTTGAGTATAAGATTAGTTCTAGTCTGTTGTCTAGGACTGATCTGATTAAAGACCTGGGGGTCTACTTCGATAGTCAGTTGTCGTTTACACATCATGTTGACCACATCCGCTTATCAGCCTCCAAGCAACTTGGTTTCATTATGCGTAACTGTCGCCAATTCAAAAACACCATTGCGCTAAAAATGCTTTATTTCTCATTAGTCCGGTCAAGGTTGGAATACTGTTCGATTATTTGGTGTCCGATTTATGATGTACACAGTGAGTCTCTTGAACGGATTCAGCGAAAATTTCTAAAGTTTTTATATTTTCGGTCCAATGGGACCTACCCTCCGCAGGGATATGACCACTCCATTCTGCTCAAGAATTTTGATTTCACCTCGCTGCAGCAACGGAGGGTTACGTTTAGTCAAGCGTTTCTTTTTGACATCTTGCATAATAGGGCTGACTCTCCTGCCCTGTTATCCCAGATTAATTTCCACGTTCCACGTCAGGCGTCTCGGGGTGTTAACGTTTTCTATTGCTCTAATTTGAGAACTAATCTGGCATTAAAGTCACCAGTTTATGTAATGTGCAGTAACCACAATGTAATCGCTGAATTATGCGACATTTTCTATGACTCGAAGAAGTTAATTCTGGACTGCACCCGGGAAACCTCCTAGGAGTCGTCAAAGTTATTTGTTGTAATTTTAGTTGAAGTATTATTATTGAACTGTTATTTAAGTTAAATTATTTAAATATTTCCTGTAATTGGGTATATCCATACCTGTTGGAAATAAATCAATTATTATTATTATTATTCACGTTTTGCTGTAGACAAAGATGGTGCCAATGTCCTACAAATTGTCAAGGAGAAATTTTCCGAAGCCTTGTGCGAAAAATGGGGTTCAAAATATTCCAAGTACTCATCATTCAAAATTACTATCAAGTTAAATAATTTTGAAAAGGCAATGGAGCCTGAAGGGGTATACTACAACAGGTTTTTTCACCCAAGGACGATAGCTCAGGTCCCAATGTAGTTCCTAAAATCAAGTGCCATAAGAAAATAAGATTAACGACAAAGTTTAACGGTTCATTTAATTTATTAAAGGACCCTATACAATAAGCGACTGCCTGGGCCCATCTATACCAAATTTTGAATTTTGGTAATCGAGGGATAGGTGAATATTTGGTAGAAAAATGAAAGTGTGGTATCTTCTAGTTTCCGAGAAAAAAATCGTGAAAATGCCATTTTCGGGGCCCAAATATTGGTTTAGACTTTAGAGCCACATCAAAATATGACCGCCTGAAAAAATTTCTATATTTTTCTATTCAATGTTCTAAGAACACTTTAATATACCTTCACAGCAAAAATCAAATTTTGGAATCGTCTAGATCTGATTTTTCCTGGGACACTATCGTATCGGGTCCTTTAAATACCTATGCAAAATATCTCAAATAAAACTGCTGAATTAAATTTCTTTTTAGCCCAACATGACAATGATGTGATATGTACCGGGTGGACCAACACTATTGCCCACCTCAAAAATTGCCCTTTACCTTGAAGCTAGAGTTTTGATTTTTCTACAGTGTGTATGGGTACTAAAAACCCTTCAGATGACGTAAAAATTTTTTTGATTGGCCCAAAAATGTGACGTCACGAGATTTTCAGTTGGGCTATTTTCATGAAATAAATAATTTTTGCCCACAGGTTGGTTATTTAGGGCTTTAGGATCACGCTAAACTGATTATTTAATTTTTTGGACATCAGGTTACCAAACTGCAGGAGCTAAAAATCTCGTCAATTTTTCTCACAAGTCGCCTATGAAACAATATCTAATCATTGCGAGGTATGTCCTTTATCGATCGGCGGATATTCAGAAATGTCAGTGTCAGCTGGTCATGTCGGCAGGGTCATCAAACCAGATTATTCTTAATTTTCGAATTCATTCAATTAATTAATTAATTTTCCCGGAAAATCATTCAAACAAAACCCCGTGAAGGTCTGTCAAACAAGCGCGAGCGCGTGCGTAGTTCCATTATCGGGCGTCAAACACATAACCTCGTTTTGGTGAAATTTTTTCAACTTTAATTTACAACCAGCACCAAGTACGTTTCTCCATTGTACGCCTTCTGATTTGGTAAGTTTTTGGAATTTCGGTCGATTTATTTAATTGTAAAATTGAAAATTTTAGGTGGTTACCAAAAATGTTTAATAAACAGATGGGGCCTTTCTGTGAACCCAAAATCTAATAATAGCAGTGTGTGGACTCTTGGTAGGTATTCTGCAAGCCTCATCAGACAGCCTGTTTGCAACATAATAATTGATTCTCAAAAATTGTCACGGGGAGTGTCATCTAATCGACAAACCTGGACGATTCTTCTCAGTGGAAGTGTACAACCTATGAACAGTGCCAAATTAGTGACGCTTTGTTTGTAAACACCGCAAAACTGCAAGTTGTTTGATTAAATTGATTAATAAAATAATAAAAATTGCTAAATAATCTATCGTGAGGTCTTCATTTTTGATATTTCAGGAGGTAGGTTAATACTTACCCACCGTTATGAAATTAAGTAAATCCCGAGCACTATCACATCATGAATTTCAACAATTTATTTAAGTTACAACATACTTTGAATAGCTTTTATTATTAGGAGTCAAATCTAACGACATAACAGGAACAGGCTCAATTTTATCAACAATTTCAGTGGACCAATCTTCCACACTTGAAAGTAAGCTTCTTTATTATCTAATGGGTCTTCTGCAGAGTAGATACCACCAACAATCTAGTCCAACAATGCTATTAGGTTTTAGGTTCACACAAATCATCTTCGTGACCAACATCTAAAATTTTCAATTTTACAATTAAATAAATCGACCGAAATTCCAAAAACTTACCAAATCAGAAGGCCCTTCAGATGGGTAATGGGTAAACGTACGTGGTGCTGGTTGTAAATTAAATTTGGATAAATTTCTAACGAGGTTATGTGTGATTTAGTTTGACACTCGATATGGAACTACGCACGCGCTTATTGTTTCAAACAAACCTTGGGCGTTTTGTTTGAATAATTTTCCGGGAAAATTAATTGATTAATTGAATGAATTCGAAAATTAAGAATAATGTGGTTTGATGACCCTGTCGACATGACAAGCTGACACTGACATTTCTGAATATCCGCCGATCGATAAAGGACATACCTCGCAATGATTAGACATTGTTTCATAGGCGACTTGTGAGAAAAATTGACGAGATTTTTAGCTTCTGCAGTTTGGTAACCTGATGTCCAAAAAATTAAATAATCAGTTTAGCGTGATCTTAAGGCCCTAAATAACCAACCTGTGGGCAAAAATTACTTATTTCATGAAAATAGCCTAATTGAAAATCTCGTGACGTCACATTTTTGGGCCAATCAAAAAAATTTTTACGTCATCTGAAGGGTTTTTAGTACCCATACACACTGTAGAAAAATCAAAACTCTAGCTACAAGGTAAAGGGCAATTTTTGGGGTGGGCAATAGTGTTGGTCCACCCGGTATAACCATAACGGGACATTGGTTACCTGAAAGCAGATCAAAAAATCTGGTTATTGACAATTACAACATATAGACAGTATTTTTTGCAGAAAATTACACAAACATGCTGGAGTATCACGTTGCACAAAAAGCAATATAAAAGCTACTGAAATATCGGAAATCAAAGATATGTCGGTAGAAAAACACATAGAAATTGCAGCAATAAATATTAGAAATAAATTCGCTCAGTTTTGCCTTTTTTCGGTAATAAATTTTACTCATATACATTGTTCTTGCCTTTTTCACTTTTTCGACCACCTTGGCAATATTTCCACCCCCAAAAGCCAAGTTTCCATAATTGGCTTATTTTCGTGTTATTTTTTGTAATTCTGTTTAATTACTATTAATTTTCATCCCTTTTGACTTTTCAATAGCAGGTAACCTACTTAGATTTGATTTGAACCACTTATTTGTTATTTTGATGCATTCCAGTTAGTGTCTTCTTACATCTCTTTATTGCCATTCATTGAAATTAATGATATGGAAGGAGGACTATTCCATCAGTTTTCTTCCAAATGTCTCACCGATCTGAAATGCTGTTACACTACAAAGTGGTCGGTAGGTACTCTTCCTTCTTAAAGTCGGAACTTATATTTGCTTTACTCTTGTAAACCAATATGGACAATTTCTCTCATTAATAGGTGTTAAGGTAGGTTTTAGTAGCCTGAAAATGCCTGCTATCGTCTGTTATTAACAGACACAGTAGTTTCCAAACCATCATTATCATTTTTGCATCAATGAGTCGAAAGCAATCCATTGATTAAGATTTAGAAACAGTAGTGTGGGCCGTATTCAGCGACCTTTGCTAACTTTAGTAACGCGTTATTAAAATTTTAATCAAGCCTAACTAAGGTGTACCTATTCAGCGCCCTTGATTAGAACTAATCAAGCTCTATTACCGACGCGCGAACTGTCAGTTTAATAACGATTTTTAAACACGGTACCGAGCATGTTTAAGACCGTTATTAGTGAAAAATTTTGGAAGAATTTTGTGAATTTTGAACTTTTTCGAAATGTTCGACCTCCGTAAGCCCCTTTGCAGTCTTCAGGCGTGATATAGTGGAAATCCTAACATCCTCCCGAAATCGACGGAGACGACAATGAAAAAGGAAGATACCTACCTGAAAGCTAAAAGTTTTGAATATTTCTGAGTTTCACTTGCTTTGAAGTGCTTTTCCAAAGACTCCGGCCAAATTGAACAGGTACCTAAGTGACTTTTAATTAATAAATTTGAGGTTATGTTGTCTAATTTTTTAATATTTGTGACTGAGTTCATAATAGCATTCATTATAAACTTATAAACAGTACAAATTTAATTGTAGATGAAGGTGATTTGCAAGGTATCGGCCAAGCCAACAGCCACGAATCCCAGAGCTGGAAGATTACATTTCGTTCAGTGGAGCAGCAACCAAAATACTTGTCTCGGACACAATTCAGCAATAATTTGAAGTTCATGGACTGACCGAACTACCGAACACTAAATTCTTAAATGTCAGGCCTTCTTGAGTATGCTCGAGATATATAAAGTCCAGATGGTGCATGGTTCTTAATTTACTGCAGTCGGAAAGGCCCAAAGTTGAATCACGAATACGATAACATGGTGGAGAGGAAGTGTTTAGGTTCTCCCGTGACCTTTCCATCAACAAAGAGTACTAGGAACAGTAGTTTTCGTTATTCGGTGAAATTTTCGTCTTGGGCACTTTTTCCCTCATGGAGGGCATCTACTCGTAAACACACGTTTCACAGCTAAACCACAATAATTGATAGTGCATTGCCTAATAAATAACTGATTGAAATGCTTGTATTTCATTTTTCCTGATTCGTAAACATTAATTTTAACCTCACTCTTGTCAAATGTCCTAAAAATTGCGATGTTGTCAGCTCTCATTTTTTAAACAAGCTGTATTAGTTAGGGCCGTTTGCACAGGCTCCACTTAAATTTATAAGTAGCACTTAACAGTCCAAGCGACACTTTATTCGTTGCACGGCCCGTTTTAGATGACAGATGCGTCCCTTAAGTTCAACTTACGTTAAGCCGTCGATGTGTTGCCGCTTAAACGTTTTTTAACCTAAAAATCAACAAACATTTTTATAAAATTGTGGTGGTTACTCACAGTGTTTAATAAAAATGGACTTGTATAATAATGATTTAGATAATGATGTAATTGAAGACGACCTGGAAATATTTGAATTGATTGAAGTGGGTGTACCGCGACAAATTAACATTAGAATAAATTATTTTGACACCCTTGATGAACTGGCCTTCTTCCGAAGATTTAGGTTGACAAAACCTACAGTTTTGCATTTGTTACCTCAGCTTGAAGGAGCGTTAGAATTTGCTTATGATATGTAAGTATGAAAATGTTCGTAGGCTCTAGTAGGAGGTAATAGTAGTGTCATTTCAGCAACAATTGTCTTCCTCCTCTTGAACAGTTGTTAATTGCACTGAGATTCTTCGCAACCGGAAGTCAATTACTTGTCATAGCAGATTTTGGAAAAGTACACATTTCAACATGTTCAAGAATCGTTAAAAGAGTGTCTTTGGCAATCGCAGGATTACGAGGTCGATACATAAAAAAGCCAAGAACAGAAGTTCAAATAAGGGCGGCTCAAAGAGCTTTTCATGAAATTGCTGCCTTTCCAAGAGTTATAGGTGCGGTGGATGGAACTCATGTAAAAATTCAGTCAGCTGGTGGTGATGATGCTGAAATATTCAGAAACCGTAAAAATTATTACTCTTTAAATATACAGGCAGTATCTAGTGCAGACACAAAATTCATTGACTTAGTGGCAAGGTGGCCCGGGTCAGCACATGATTCTACTATATTTAATCACTCTAGATTAAGAATGGAATTTGAGGCTAGAGAATATGGTAATTCTTTTCTCTTAGGAGATAGTGGTTATATGAATCGACCATATCTACTGACCCCCTTATTACACCCACAGACACCAGCGGATCAACTTTATAATGAGTCACAAATTCGAAGTCGAAATCCTGTGGAAAGATTATTTGGAATTTGGAAAAGACGGTTTCCTTGTATGGCATATGGAATACGTTTAAAGTTGGAGACAACACTTGCTGTCATAGTTGCAACTGCTATTCTCCATAATATAGCTAAAGACATGGGAGAAGAAGAGCCACCTGTTCCTGAAGATATGGATGCAAATGAGCTACAGGCAATGATAGAGAATGGCAATATTGATAATAACAATAACCAAGCTAATATCAACAGGCAGGACCCTACAAGACAGTTGCTTATTGACACATATTTTGCTAGAATGTTGTAATCATATTTTACACGCAGAGCTATCTTATTGTAAATATGTCCATTTTGTTTTGAATTAAAGAAAATCATGAAAATACTTTGTTTCTAAGTAACAACAGTGTTTCAATTTAACAAAAACTGCAATTCTTTGGTAAGAAAAAATCACGGAAACAAAAAGTGCCTACATAATATCTAAATTTCCAGACATTGTTAAACACTGCTTCAATTTTTTGACTTGCAACTCTTTTATTTCTATATCTAATTCCAATGCTCTTTTTCTCAGTTCGTGTTCCTCCATTTTTTGTCTTATTTCTTGCTTCACACAGTCCAGTTGAGCCCTTGCCAATTCAGTTTTAAGGTTGGCCAAAGAAGTGTACTTTTCTGATAAATGAGATGTATGCAATGTTGACGCAACAGGCCTTCTCCTGCTACTCCATTTAGAAGCTGATGGTGTATCGTTGCTTTCATCATCTTTACATGGTGGTGCGGATTTATCAATTATTAATGATTTCCCAGTAAGGTTTGCAACTTCATTTGAAGTACTGTCAATTGCCTCGGATGTAGACTAAAACAAATATTCACATGTAATGTAACATTGAAACTATTTATATTGCACCTTTGCAATGGTACTTTTAATCTTGTGTTTTAATTTTCTATTTACAGGCGTCCGCAAATGAGATGCTTGGAAGTCTCCCCAATCCACATTAGTTGACACATCAATATTTTCCTATACTAAAAAGTTGCAATTTAAGCTCCGATTAATTGCTATTGATAAACCTCATTTAATGTTGTATCCTCTTCTGGTGTTTCCTCCACAATAATGTTTATTTGCTCAGGTTGTGTTGAGTCTCCATCAAATGGGTTGTACATCCCGCGGACAGTGGTGGGATGAATTAATTCTAAGACTAAATCTTCGTTGGGGTCATGTGGAGGGGGCTTATGAGGGCCACCCCCTGTCGGAGGGTATTTGTCATAGGAGACGGCCTTCCGGGCTTTTTTTTTCTTATTTTCATAGAGTTTTTTCAACGAATCGACAGATCTGTGGACCAAATTATCAGAGTTAAAATTTGCAGCTATCCTCTGCCAAGCTTCTTGTTTCTGTCTCCATGTCACTGCGTCCGTCTTCTTTGACTCTATTATGTTTTTATAACTCTGTAAAATGTTTAGAAGTCGACGGATTTCTTCAGCGGAATAATTTGGTGCTCTTTCTCGTTTATTCATACTGAAGCAAATAAAGGCCTTGAAATTGCGCTATATTATATTAGCATCTACTTACTTAAGACGAACAGTCCCCGGATATTTTGGAAAACTTTCTATTTTTGTTTTTATTTCGCACCAGCAAATTAAGGTTATGTTGTGGGTTATATGGCTTAGTGTAAAAAACCCTGAAAACAAGAATTCTCTAACAATTTGCTATGTTGCCACATTTCATATTGTACTTACAAAAGTGTTCCTTAAATGAAGTGCGTGCAACGCTTTCCCCCACAAAGTTACACTTACATTTAAGTCTAACTTAACTAAGGTTTATTCTTAAGTGAAACCTGTGCAAACGGCCCTTAATCACGGTCTAAAAAGAGGCGCTGAATAGGACCATCACTAAACTCGTTGCTAAGTCTTAATAACGTTATTAGCTAATCAAGGCTTAATCACGGTTTTAATAAAGGGCGCTGAATACGGCCCAGACTATACATCCCATTTAACATTTGAATGAGGGAATAGATTTAAGATTTAACCATTTCAGTCCGTCAAAATCACAATTTTGTACCTACAAACAGCTCTACAAATATCAGAATAGGACTTCCAAAATGCTTACGTATACCATGCTTGATTGCCCTACTCAACAGCAGAAATGAGACTCATTAGTTCTTTAGATACTTTTTCGACATTACCTACTGCCGTTTTTAGACATCCGCCTTGTTGCATTATTAACCCACCTAAATGCGGTTGAATCATTATTTACATCTATATTTCGGAAACGTTATTTACAAAAGACCCCGCAACCGATTTTATTATTATTCAAAGTAAATCACACCGTTCCATTCTGGTATTTGTGTAAATAGCAGTATTTCTTAAGCCTGACATTTATTCGTTGTACATAAAACGGCGTTTAATACAATCCATTCTGGATATTTAAAAAAAACATTTTTGGAAACACATGCTGTCGGTGATGTTAACAACCATAAAATATAAATTCACAGAATTTATTTGTGTCTCTTTGAGGCGCAAAACAGCACAAATAATTCATCGTGTTGTTATATTTTCTTATTGGACCACACGCATATGATATGCGTTTACAGTTGTTGACAAGCATAATGTGCTAGAGTTTCGTTACTTGTAATTTGGATTGGAATACGTGAGGAAATACGTGGTACCTAAGTGTCAAAAAGATGAATGTTCATAAATGTTGACGGCGTTTACTGTTACTGAGATTTTAAAGTAAATCCAAAAAATAGCAGGAAATCCTCCAAAACAGTGGCGTAACTACAATAATTGTGCCCGTGTGGATCTCTGCTCTGTTCACCTTCACCTTTTATCGATAAGGAATGCCAACTTCTTCGATTGCCAAATAGATTTTAAGCAAAAACCTTAGTGAATTTTTCGTTGCCCACCATAAGAGACTGAGAGACTGTTAAATTAGAGGAAAGGCGATTGAGAATCTGTAAAGAATATACAGGGTGGCCCACTGAAAAGGGGCCATCCAAATTTTGTCCACTCTTATTCAGTTGAGCAAAAATCCCTCGAACAAGTCGATTTTTATTTCGAGGGGGACACTTAAATTCGTGCTTGATGAAATTTTACAACGCTCCCCCTAACCCCCGCTAACCCCTACTTTAAAATTTTAAATAGCAATCCCCTACTTATGATACATAATTTGAAAGCTAATTTCATTACCAATCTAGTGCTGCAAACATTTTTATATCCTTTCACCTCCTAGCGCCCTCTATGGGCATATTTAAAATTACATTATGGTTCTTTGTGGTGCGTCATTTTGAAGGGAATGAGATTCTCTAAAAGCTGATGCAACAATTTTTGAAATCCGTCCGCAACTTCAAAAGTTACAGCAAAAACAAATAATTATTTCTTGTTCTTCAGTGTAACTTTTGAACGAATTGATGAATTTGAAAAATTCTTCCACCAGTTTTTAAAGGATTTCATACTCTTCAAAACGATGTGTCACAAGGGGCTTTAATGTGATTTAAAATTCGCCCATAAAGTGTGGGTTCGCCGTTTTGAAATATTTGTTTAATGCAATCAAAAGATGCAAAATTAAATTTTCTTTAGACTGCTATTAACATTCCCGATACCAATTTTCAATATTTTCAAAGACATTAAAAATTAAGGCGTTTTTAGGTTTAAAAAATGTAGCCCTGGAAAAGAGGAAATGTTCAAAAAGATTTTACCATCTTTCAAAAATTCGTTTTTCTTCACTTTAGGCAAGTTTTTAGAGAAGATAAGCCCCCCTCCCCCTTGGACACCTAATTCTTTGCTGAATGCATGTACAAATAGAAAAACAAATTATAGCTTATATGTTATTGTTATATTCTTTAATTACATTAAATTTCATGGGAATTGGATGTAACCAAAAACACACTTTTTATCTGAGCCTACGTTTCGAGAATTTATTTTGTTCACTTTTTCCAGGCTCGATCATTAGCTAAAACTGAATCATTAACATTAACAAATGTTAAGTTTTAAAACATGGACCCCCATTTTTTTGTCTTGTATTGAAATTTAAATACAAGACAAAATGGGGGTCCATGTTGCTTCCCTTCAGACTTTTCAATTTTATTTAAATGTAAAATGTTTTAAAATTTAATATTTGTTAATGTTAATAATTCAATTTTAACTAATGATCGAGCCTTGAAAAAAAGAACAAAATAAATTCTCGAAGCGTAGGCACCGATAAGAAGTGGGTTTTTGGTAACATCCAATTTTCGTGAAATTTAATGTAATACCTACTAAATATGGATAATGATACAGCATCAGTTATATTCTTTAAGTCGCACAAATATATTTATTCCAAATATTTTCAAAAATATTGGAAATACCTAGGTATAGGGAATGCTAATACTAGTCTAAAGGAACTTTAATTTTGCATCTTTTGGCCACATAAAATTATGGTATTCCTATTGAAAAAAATTAAGTTATGGACAATTTTTCTTTGCCACATCAAAAATATATTTTCCGCCATATTGTTAAATCAACATGACTAAGTGAGACATCAAAAGAAAGCTCAAAGCTTCCAGTTTCAACCCTCCAAGTTTAGTTTTTCAATCTTCAATCGTCTTTCTATTACGCATTGCAAATCAATTTTTGGTCACTTTTGACATGTCAAAAACGGTGACAGTTAGGTAGGCAAAACGTGGGTCCGATAAACTCATAATTAAGAGACGAATTCGAACCTAGAGTCAAAACGAGGGCTTTCCATTTAAAATAACAAAGACGGCGGCCACTTCCGGTAAAACCGGATGTGCTGCGGGCTTGGGGATATTTTATTTTTGGTGTGCGTGGGCGATTAGTACCAAATTTCAAAATTCTGGTATTAGTCGATCCCCAAAAGTTTCTAACGAACGGTCTTTATGAATCACCCTGTATATATAACTGTATATTTCTATTACCTGTTGTGATAGCTGATTTTTTCAAGTCGAAAACCTTGGTGTCATTTTACAGAAAAATGTCATTTTAGTGGCAAAAGGGCCCATTTTTGAATTTATGTTGCAAAAAAACACATTCTTTCTATCGGATTCGATAGCAGTTTGAATTGACGGATCAAGAACCTTGGTGTAGTTTTTTCGAAAATTGGCATTTTAGAGGCAAAAAGGCCCCTGTTTGGGTTTTTCTTTTCAAAAGAGTAATTATTATTATCGAATTCAATAGCTGTATATTTCAAGTCGAAGACCTTAGAGCCATTTCTTCGAAAAATATCATTTTACTGGCAAAAAGACCCTTTTTTGAACTTATCTTACAAAAAAGCATATTCTTACTATCGGATTCGATAGCTCTGTTGCATTGCCGGATCTAAAACCTTAATGCCATTTAAAAAAAAAATGTAATTTAAGGGTGAAAAACATTTGTATTAATTTTGGTAAATGCGCATCACAGCATCATGGCGATCGGCCGGCACGCCCAACCTCTGACTCACAAATTCTGACTTGGTTAAAGCAAAGTTAAAGTTAAATGTTACATTTACAAATTCTGTGAAAAAGTAGAAGTTTCTTCCGTCTCGTCTGCGAGTCTGTCAATTTTTAAGTTCTACACTTCAGCGCAGCAAGTTACTAAAATCGATCGAAAGATCAAATCCCCAACAACATCAAATCTTTACGTTCTATTCACTGGGCAATTTGTAGGTGCTGTTAGATTTTGGGCCACATCGGTTCACGGAAAGAGCTTTTTTGGCACATGAACTAAAATTTTAATGCAAACCCCCATTTTTAGTGTCATCATATGAAAGCTCTTCGAATTCTGCTTCTGAAAATATATTCACACATGGTGCTTTTTGGCCAAAAAACGATGCCGGGAAAAAAATCTATGTATAACAGCATATTTCTATTCTCTTTTCAAGTCGAAAACCTTAGTGCCATTTTTCGAAAAATGACATTTTAGTGACAAAACGGCTGTTTTTTGAATTTATTTTACAAAAAAGCATATTCTTACTGTCGGATTCGATAGCTGTTGCCTTGCCGGATCAAAAATTTTAGTATAATTTTTTCGAAAATTACCATTCTTAGAGACAAAAAGGCCAAATTTTGAGTTTTACTTAGCAAAAGAGCAATTACTATTATCGAATACGATAACTGTTGCATTACCGAATCGAAAACCTTAGTGCCATTTTTTTTAAATGTCATTTTAGGGTTGAAAAACATTTGTATTTTAGATTTCAGAACGCGCGACCTGGGACTCACATTTACAAATCCTGTAAAAAAGTAGAAGATACTCTACCGTCTCCGAGACTGCCAATTTTTTAACCTCCCCAATCCACTTCACCACTTATAAAAAAAGGGAGGTTACTGCAATCACCAAAATTTTCGAATTTGAGATAGCACCAGATCTTCACGTTTCGGGGTCTCAGGAACCCAAAAAAGTGGTTTTAAAAATGTGTCTGTGTGTACGTGCGTACGTACGTTTGTAAACACGCCACAGCCAAAACTACTAGACCGATTTGGCTGAAATTTGGTACGTGTGCATGTGATAACCCAACTTAGATCTGAAAAGCTTTTGGAGCCAATCGTACAACTAGAAATGGCATTTTGGCACATCAACTTTTAAATTTTAAATGCAAACCCCCATTTTTCACGTCACGATAGGAAAGGCCTTCAAATTCTGCTTCTAAAAATGCATTTATTCTTAGTGCCCTCTTGACCAAAAATTTAAAAAAAAATGATTTTTATCGGACTTTTAAATCGCGGTATAGCCCAAGCCCCTGAACCGATTTGGCTGAAACTTTGCACATGGGCATTGTATTGCACGTCGAAGAGCTGAACAAATTTTGGATTCAATCGGCCTACGGAAAGTGCCGTTTTGGCACACCAATTTCCAACTTTAAAATTATTCACTCATTTAACCATCCAAAACAAGTTTTTGAAAGATTTATTGTCACAATCAGAAAGGTCTTCAAATTCTGGTTTTAAATAAGACAAAATTTGTTCGCATTTAGTGCTCTTTGGGTCAAAAAATCTAAATTTTGTAGTACCACTAAAAATACATTATAGCCCAGATTAGTGAATCGATTTGGCTGAAATTTGCTACATGGAGATTGGGTGACCCGTTGAAGACCTGAAAGGCTTTTGGAAGCAATTGGTCCACGGGAAGTGCCATTTAAGCATATCAACTTTAAATTTTAAAGCAAGGCCTCCTTTTTTATGTCGCCATTAGAAAGACGATCAAATTCTGGTTCTAAAAATGTATTCACAGTTTCTGCCATTTCAGTGGAAAAAATGCAGCAGAGAAGCGGCTGGAACCTCCCCATCGCGTGGATCTTTGTATTCTGTGTAGATAGTAGTCAATTCAACAGAATCTTTTTAATCCTTGACTAGTTTCGCAATTTTCTGACAAATACCGACGTCACCCATCACATTTGACAACATGTTCCTTTTCAGGTTAATCTTTGGCCACCTTCTTGACAATTACTGCCACTTTATGTCGTCCACTGTCAGCCCGCTCCCTTTTAATGAGAAAGAATTTTTTCTCTATTTTCCACTGAAATGGCAGAAACTGTGAATACATTTTTAGAAGCAGAATTTGATTGTCTTTCTAATGGCGACATAAAAAGGGAGGCCTTGTATTTAAAATTTAAAGTTGATATGCTTAAATGGCACTTCCCGTGCACCAATTGCTTCCAAAAGCCTTTCGAGTCTTCAACGGGTCCCCCTATTTCCATGTACCAAATTTCAGCCAAATCGATTCACTAATTTGGGCTATAATGTATTTTTAGTTTTATTAAAAAATTTCGATTTTTTGACCCAAAGAGCACTAAATGCGAACGAATTTTGTCTTATTTAAAACCAGAATTTGAAGACCTTTCTGATGGTGACAACAAATCTTGCGAAAACTTGTTTTGGATGGTTAAAATGATTGAATAATTTTAAAGTTGGAAATTGATGTGCCAAAAGGGCACTTTCCGTGGGCCGATTGAATCCAAAATTTGTTCAGCTCTTCGACGTGTAATACAATCCCCATGTGCAAAATTTCAGCCAAATCGGTTCAGGGGCTTGGGCTGTACCGCGATTTTAAAGTCCGATAAAAATCATTTTTTTTTTATTTTTGGTCAAAAGGGCACTAAGAATGAATGCATTTTTAGAAGCAGAATTTGAAGGCCTTTCCTATCGTGACGTGAAAAATGGGGGTTTGCATTTAAAATTTAAAAGTTGATGTGCCAAATTGGCATTTCTAGTTGCACGATTGGCTCCAAAAGCTTTTCAGATCTAAGTTGGGTTATCACATGCACACGTACCAAATTTCAGCCAAATCGGTCTAGTAGTTTTGGCTGTGGCGTGTTTACAAACGTACGCACGTACGTACGCACGTACGTACGCACATACACACAGACACATTTTGAAAACCACTTTTTTGGGTTCCTGAGACCCCAAAACGTGAAGATCTGGTGCTATCTCAAATTCGAAAATTTTAGTGATTGCAGTAACCTCCCTTTTTTTATAAGTGGTGAAGTGGATTGGGGAGGTTAATAGAGAAAAAATTCTTTCTCATGAAAAGGGAGCGGGCTGACAGTGGATGACAAATTCTGTTGAATTGACTACTATCTACACAGAATACAAAGATCCACGCGATAGGGAGGTTCCAGCCGCTTCTCTGCTGCATTTTTTAAATTGAAGTTTATTTTATTTAACTTTAGCGTAGTTTATGCGAAATGACAAAAATTTTTACGTACATGATTTCTTTTTAGAGCAAATGGAGTAATGCTATGAAAGATTACATATTATTGCTTCCAAAATAAAAGTAAACTGCATAACGATCAGATTTTGCGAAAAATGTCTAGGCAGACGGCGGTTTTTAATCAGGCGGATTGCACACGCGAAAAATGTTTCTTGAAGTGATTTTATGCTAAAAATTTGGAGACTTTTGTTCTGATTTGATTGGAGCCTTACATTAGTAAAACTTTCAAAGTTCCGCCATCGTTAATAGTACATTACAAACCGGGGTTGAAAGTGTTTCATTACAGTATTTACAGTAGAGGGCAAGCAATAAGCCCGACGCAGGAATGAAACGTTCCCCCGAGGTTTGTATACTATCGGGTGTCCCAAAAAAAAAACGGACAAAATATTTTTGGGAATAAGTCTGCCATTTCTTAACCGATTTGGATGAACGTGGTCTTAAATTAAAGCCAAAGAATCAGGGTTTCGACTGTATGAGAAACTACGGCAGATGGCGCTGCCGTAGTAGTCCTATTGATACTTGCTTTAAAGGTTTATTTTAGCTGCATGGGGATTGGTCAGTCAACGACTAATCGGTATGACACTCGAATAGCCTTGAAGATCTTTCTTTCTTGTTCAAAAATTCTTTTTCAGAAGTCGATTAAGCATTAATTTTCTGTAATTTTTGAAAAAAATGTGTTTTTGGCGAGGGGGAATCAACTGAGGATTTATGGTGTACAGCCCTAAGGATTTCCAAGGATGTACGGGATGTATTGGGATTTCCGAAGGATGTATGAGAATTTCCGGGGATGTACAGGGATGTACGGGGATTTCCGGGGATGTACGGAGGATTTCCGTGGATGTACGGGGGGAAGTATGCGATTCAAAGAGCTAATGCGCATGCGCCGTTCGCATGCGCATAAGGGCGCATACCCACGTGGCATGGAATGTTATGGTTGTCGAATCGGAGCGGTACATATTTTGTGAAGTGAAATGTTAGTTTACTTACAAAACACAGTAAGATAGGTGCCTCAACAAATTTTCGAGATAGTTGAAGCGGAGAAAGGATCAGAGAAGATATTTAAGATCAACTACTTACGAAAGACGAGACGAAATAAGTTCAGTTGGCCTAAGATAAAGGATACAGATCTAGAAGTGCACCAAAAATACATATTTTATTCCTTTCGAAACTTCTTCTGATTTAAGTTGTGATAATTTTCAGTTATCAGTTGACTACTTGATGGAAATTGATAAATTGTATATGCAGCTTAAATCCGAATTTAAATCTGTTTAAATATATTTCTTATTTGTATTGTTTTTGGCTAGGTTTTTGGTAATTTTCAATGCATGGTACTTTTCACATTACCTACCATAAATATTTGTACTCGATCAATAAATTTAATTTAGTTTACGTTTTTGAAACTCGTTTGAATTTTTAAAAAATTGGGGACTTCCAAGGATGTCCAGGGATTTCCGAGGATTTCCTGGGATTTGTGAAAATTTCCAGGGATGTAAGGGGATTTCCGAGGATGTAGGAGGATTTTTGGGGATGTACAGGTAATTTTGGGGATGTAAAAGGATTTATCTGCACAAAAGGATGTATGATGTACAGAATTTCGGTTACTTGTTTACCCCTCGGTTTTTGGGTATTTTCGTGCATTAATGGCCATCACCAAAGAACAGAAACGCAAATAATTCTTAATTTTCAGTTATAAATTAACGAATATGGTGAAAACAGTGGCGTAGATGCCAGTGGGGGGCAACTGAACAGTTATCATTGAAAATTATGGAAGCATGAAAATACGCAAAAACACTTTTTTTAGAAAAATCACAGAAAATTAGTGCTTCCGCAAAACGGACTTTTGAAAAATGATTTTTGAAGAAAAGAGAAAGATCTTCAAGGCTATTTCGGTCTCATAATCATTGGTTGTTGCCCGTCCAATCCCCACGCACCCAAAATAAGCCTTAAAGGCAAGTATCAATAAGGCTACTACAGCAGCGCCATCTGTCGACGTTTCTTGCAAAGTTCGAAAGCCTGATTTTTTAGCTTTAATTTAAGACCAAGTCTATCCAAATCGGTTAAGAATTGGCTGACTTATTTCAAAGACTATTTTGTCAGGTTTTGTTTGGGACACCCGATATATTATTCAGAATCAGGAGGTAATCGTTTGAGTATTCAAAAAATAAAGTTAAAAACAAACATTTCAGTGATCGGTCCGTGCAAGGAAAAAAATTTCGCTTTCATCAAATTTTTTTACATTTTGTATTATTATCACATATGTACAGTGTACAATGAAGAAGGCAATTTCTCCTATTGTTATTTGATTATTTTGTGCCAAAGTAATGTATAGCTTGCGTAATAGAAGACAATAAGCGTGATGTTTTTGATGAAAATTTAAAAATATATTGTGTTTGCCGTCTCACTGAAATCATCCACTCAAAATTAGTAATGAAAAGCAATATTTTTAAAAATGCTTTATGATGTTTACTTTTCCATACCAAGATGTCTTTAGCGCAACACAAAAAGTAATCAAAATATCGTAACAGAGGCGAGTCCTCGTTTAGCAAAGTGTAAAATAACAAACGAATAAGCCCTTAATGATGACGCATTACTTATTTACACAGTGTTTAACGGCGAACTAAGCCTATTTATTGCTTAGCTTGTTTGTAAATTGTCACAGATATTATACGCCGGTAAACCAATGTTTTGTCAGGATGCTACAGACTTGGAGGCGTCGGTGGTGGGGGGCCAAACTGACTTAAGCTTTTAGACGAATTTTAGTTTAATGTGCTTCCACACGTCGAATCAGTCAATAAAGCAGTGCTAGTGCGTTTCCCCAATCATTATGTTACAATGTATCCTCTACCTATAGAACCGTATTACTGGGACCATGTGGTACTTCCCGACGGTGTGCACCCAAATTTCCCTCCGAATTCCCGTTTGGGAATTTTCAACCCCTATTTTCAAAATTTCTGGCTGCCGATGCCGCTAAAGTACCAGCAGCCGCGACCGGAAAAACCGCCCTATTCTTACATAGCTTTAATCGCGATGGCCATAAGCTCCACGCCGAAGGCAAGATTGACGCTGAGTGGGATTTATAGATTTATTATGGATAACTTCCCGTACTATAGGGAGAACAAACAGGGTTGGCAGAATTCTATACGGCATAATCTTAGTTTGAACGATTGTTTTGTGAAAGTTCCGAGAGACAGAGTGTCACCTGGGGGACCCGAACAAGCTGGCGGGAAGGGTAGTTACTGGATGCTGGATCCGAATAAGGCAGCTAACATGTTTGAGAAGGGAAATTACAGGAGGAGGAAGACGAGAAGGCAAAGAATCGCCGAATCTACAACGGGTTTATTACAGGTACGATGAGGCTTTTGGATATTTTTGTAAATTCTCATAATAGGTATGACTTTTTCATAAAATTGTTCCCTTATATCGCCATAATTGTTACTGTTTTTCAATTAATTCAGAAAATGACAATTGATGGAAAGTCTAACGAAAGTTTTTTCCCGCTAGTTTGTTAATCAGGCTTTACTGGAAGCCCGTTTAGCAAACCACCAGAAAAAAGCCTGACTCACACAACTCCTACGCTCGTTAGAAAGTGTTCCGACTTTAGAAACCTATAGTCCAGTCAAGTTAGGTTTTTTAGAAGAAATAATTTATATATTTTTGAAATTTTGGCTGACAGACTGCTGATGGGTCCTGAAATGAAGGGCCGCAAACTTATAACACCCCCCAACTGTAAGCTTCATCCCTCTTTTGGCGAAAACCTACTCCCAGACGTGGACATGGCGCTAGTTTTTAGCATTTTTCGGCTAAATTTTCAAACGGACAAAAAATTACTCTAATCAAGAACATTCCTCGTGAAATTCTGCATTAGATTCATTTTCGTCACTTTGCTTATCCTCACTTAATTCTTGCAAACGACGTCCGAATTTGAGGGTTGTTTTTCGCTCGCACCGAAAATCAATCCTCAACTTCGGACGTCGTTTGCAAAAATTAGGTGGAGATAAGCAAAATGATGAAAAGGCCTTTTTAATGCAGAATTTCACGAGAAATATTCCTGTTTAGAGTAATTTTTTGTCCATTTGATAGTTTAGCCGAAAAATGCTAAAAACTAGCGCCATGTCCACGTCTGGGAGTAGGTTTTTGCCAAAAGAGGGATGTGGCTTACACTTGGAAGGAGTTAAGTTTGCGGTCCCTCATTTCAAAGCCCATCAGCAGTCCGTAGCAAAAATTTCATAAATATATAAATATGTTCTACTAAAAAATCCAATTTGACTCTTCTACAACTTCAGACGTCGTTTGCGAGAATTAGGTGGGGATAAGCAAAATAATCAAACGAACTTTTTTAATGCAGAATTTCATAAGAAATACTTTTGATTAGAATAAATTTTTTGTCAGATGGATAGTTTCGCCGAAAAATGCTAAAACTAGCGCCATGTCACGTTTGGGGGTGGTTTTCGCCAAATAATGGATCAAGCGCACAGTTGGGGGTGGGACTTGCCCTTCATTTCAGGTGCCAACAGGAGTCCGTGGGCAAAATTTCTAAAATATATAAATTATTTCTTCTATTCGTCTTTTTTAGATCTAATATGACTGGACTACTACTTCTGTTTCAGCAGAATTCTAGGTTTCGTTTCAGAAATTCATATTAGTGAAATGCATTTTCAATAGTTTAATTAAGTATATAATTAATAAGATTAGTAAATTTCAATTCATATACATAGCGTTACCTACCTAATTGTACTTGTACTGGAAGCCCGATTAACAAACCAAGTTAGGTTTTTTAGAAGAAATAATTTATATATTTTTGAAATTTTAGCTTCGGACTGCAGAGGAGCCTTTTGCAAAATTAACACTTAGGGGGTTGAAATATTGTGAAGGGGGATGAAACGTCAAAAGTATGTTGAGAATTAATCATAATTAAGCTGAATTACAGAAAATAAGCCAATTATGCAAATTTAGCTTTTGGGGAATTTATTACCGAAGGAAAACGAAATTACGCGAATTTTGCAAAACTAACACTTAGGGGGTTGAAATATTGTGAAGAGGGATGAAACGTCTAAAGTGTTGAGAATTAATCATAACTAAGCTGAATTACAGAAAATAACATGAAAATAAGCCAATTATGCAAAAGCTTTTGAGGAGTTGAAGTATTGCGAAGGGGGTTGAAAAAGGGAAAAAGGGGGTTAAAAAAGGCAAAACATAATCCAAATGAGCTCAATTTATTACCGAAGAAAAACGAAATTACGCAAATTTTGCAAAATTAACACTTAGAGGGTTGAAAAATTATAAAGGGAGATGAAAAGTCAAAGGGGATGAGAATTAGTCGTAATTAAGTAGAATTACAGAAAATAACACTAAAATAAGCTAATTATTCGAATTTGCCTTTTGGGGGTTGAAATCTTTCGAGGGGGGGTCGAAAAAGTGAGAAAGGCAAACATAATCCATATGAGTAAAATTTACCTATTACTTTTAATTTATTTAATAATTTTTTTTGAATTTAATTTTATTTTATTTAATTTAATAATATACTCTATTTTTTGCACTGCCATTCAGTTTGAACAGTAGAAAAATGTTAAAATGCCACTTTGACTTAGTTTAATCAATATAATGCAAGAAGCAATGGATTCTTTATAAAATACCTAGTAATGGCAGTTCAGTCTCATGGGACTGAATTGACCCTTCAGTCCCGCAAAAAGAGTGCCTAAAGGTGCCACTTCATTCCCGGGAGTGCAAACAATTTATTTAGGTACTGCGCTTGCTATGTGTTAGGGGTTGTTATTAGGCTAGGGGTTGGTTTTAGGTTGAACACTCATAAGGCGTTTTTTCAATAGTTTAACCGAGAACTATTGAACCCCATCAAGCGCGGATACAAGGGGGGGGGTAAAGGGGGTAATTACCCCCCCACTCATGACTCGAAATTATTTTTTTAAGTCATTGTTGTCATCCCCCATTCCCCAAGCGATGACCCGGATGACCCCTGATCCCGATAGCGGATGTATTGAGTACAACCCGAGGTACAACCATTTCCTTAAGTAACGTACCTACGGCAAAATAAAAGCTTGATGGATAAAGAGTCTACAAAAACTTTGATTCTCAACACAATTACAATACTAGAAAAAAAGCGTGAAATGCCGAAGAAATTTTCAGAGAAATTTATAAGGAAAAAGCGATCTCGAAATAATAAGAAATGCGATCTCGATAAAAAATTCGCCTTATGGGGTAAGTTTCTCAAATAATTTCACCCTTACACTAACATTCTGAAGTGCTTAGAAAGTGCGTGACCTTGAAATTTTGCAAAATTTTCGCCTGCGCCGCATTTTCAACTCCCCCCCTACCACTACTAGTAAAAATAACACATGTACCTAAATACCTGCATTCATTCAATATTTTAGAATTACACCCCCCTTTCGAAGAATCTAGATCCGCCCTTGAACCCCATAATTTAACTCCACCACTTACATGAAAAAAATTCCAGTTTTAACCCTTAAATATCATCCCCCTAATTAGTTGGGGCTGTGGTATCAGTGTTATCACAAAATTTCGATTTTTGTACAAGAAGGGTACTAAATGCGAATGAATTTAATCCTATTTAAAACCAGAATTTGAAGACCTTCCTGATGCTGACAATAAATTTCAAAAAAAGTTGTTTAGGATGGTAAAATGGGAATATATTTAAAATTGAAAATAGATGTAGCAGAACGGCACTTTCCGTGGGTCGATTGCCTCAAAACATTTTTCAGCTCTTCGACGTATAATACAGTCTCCATGTACAACATACATGGTCTTTTTTTAGTATTGTCCCACTTTTAAATTGTCATATCTCCTTTATTACTTGAGATATTCGCCTGAAATAAAAACAGGATGGTAGACCGTACTCCCAAGTTTTATTCTGGACCTTACTCCCAGCGATCACCGTCGGATCTTAAGCCCTGTAGACGCAAATTGCTTTTTTTAAACCGGACTCCCGGTGTATTCTTACACGGATCGATAGAGAATTTTCTTCTGATTTCATTTATATAGGGTAGTTGATATCAAATTAAATTGTTCATAAACCAAAGTAAAGGAAATTTTGAATATTTGCCTTTTGGTTTGGGTGCTTATTTTATAATTTTGTCTGTAAACAAGAAAATTTTTGTTTGCGCTGGGGGGGATTTCACAGTCGGCAGTGGTGTACAAGTTTTCGGCAGTGTTAGTGGGAAATGTTAGGCAGTGGTTGCAAAGATTGAGCAAATTCGGAAGTGGTCTATGAATTTTTAGGCTGTCCGGGGCACTTCACAATCGGCAGTGGTGTACAAATTTACAGCAGTGCCCTGAAAATTCGTCAGTGGTGTGAAATGCCCCCCAGTTTGCGCATAACTCGAAAAATGATGAAAATAACCAACATCTCTATGTGACAGAAAATATTCGCTTATAAATTCTACAATAACTTGACTAAAAAAAAACAGCGTGTTACATTTGAAAAAATTGAGAAAAACTGCTTTAAACTTCTCAAATTCTCAAATTTTGTAAATTAATTTTGAGCACCCTGTACATAGGAAACAACTAAAACCGGATCAGAAGTTCCTAACAGCTTCTACAACAAAGGTATTTCTTTTAGCCTAAACGACAATTTGATGGATTTTCATTTCTCCTAAATTAAAGCAGCAAAAAAATATTTACTTTACTAGGTATAGGCATATTAAATAAATGATGTCCCTATTGTGGGCTTCTAGAATTAGCTGAAAGTTGTTGTTTGGATACCTATGCCATTGGTGCCCACTGAAATTACAAAAGTTCATTCGGGGGCGAGGCAATAAGAAGACTTACGGTCAAATTGTTCGAAAATCAATTTTTTAGGCGCTCGACTGGAAAGTGAACCTTTCCGGTCAATTTTAGGACCGGAAAGTGGCTTTTCCCGGACTAGTCCGGGAAAGTGAAAAAATAATTTTCCCGGTCAATTTTGGGACCGGGAAATCAACTTTCCCGGACTAGTCCGGGAAAGTGAAATTTCACCGAAATATTCTAGAAAGTGAAATTTCACCGGAATATTATGGATTTTGTTATCGTGTTAATTTTTACTAGGCTCCTCACATTTTTCAGTGTAGATAATTTGAATTAAAATATTTAATTTCACACAGAAAATATGTTGCGAGCACCTAAAAAATTTAATACGTAACTCACATGTAAAGTGTCTTTCCTGGCCTACGGCGTCAGCCTGAAATCTGCCTATTCGTCCAGGAAAGATCACTTTCCATACTCTTTACGTAAATAACTATTCCGAAAGCAAATTGTTGGAAAACCAATTTTCCGAAAGCAAATTGTTGGAAAATAAGATTACCAAAATGTTCGCGTATGAACGTACGATCACGTGTAGAATCACGCTACCCCGTAGCTTCGCGTATACTACTAGCTTTTGGCTAAAAGCCGAAAACTCGCATCAGATGTGTAATTGCGCAGAGTGTTCATTAATCTTATTATCGAACAATTAGGTTTAGAACAACCAATTGTTCAAAAGGTCAAATGTTCTTGATTCTATTAACCTCCCCAACCCCATCACAATTTTAAAAAAATGGGAGGTTACCTACTGCAATCACTAAAATTTTCGAATTCGAGATAAGACCGGATCTATGCGTTTTGAGGTCTCAGGAACCCAAAAAAGTGGTTTTTAGTGCCGTAGCAGAATGCGGAGGTACTCTTGTCTTTGCTTATTCGCTCGCTCGCTCGCTCGTCGTATCGATCGCTCCTCACTCTGTCCGTCGGATAACTTGAGAACGGATTGAGGTATCGAGCTGAAATTTGCTATACGGAATCTTGCCCAAAAAAGTAAGGCGGGGATTGCTTTTGGGCTATATCGGACCAAGGGGGTGGAAATTAGGGGTTGTAACTCAAAATTCCGCCTTATAAGTATTGGTCGAAATTAACGCCATTCGATACCCTTCCATTAATGATTCAAAAAGGTGTTATTCATGTTTTACAAAAAACCACCCTTAAAGGCTCTACAACCCCTAACATGAAGAAATACATAACGTCGGATAACTTGAGAACAGAGTAAGGTGTCGAGCTCAAATTCACTATACGGCTTTATACACTAAAAAGTAAGGCGGAGATTGCTTTTGGGTCATATCGGACCAAGGGGGTGGAAATTAGGGGTTGTAACTCAAAATTCCGCTTAATAAGTACTAGTCGAAATTGGCGTCATTCGATAGCTTTCCATTAATTATTCAAAAAAGGTGTCATTCATATTTTGCGAAAAACCACCCTTATAGGCGCTACAACCCCTAACATGCAGAAACACAAAAATACGAGAACTCAAAAACTACTCAACGTATCAAGGCAGAATTTGGTTTGTGAATTTCCAGTGACATTATAGGTGGATGGACAAATTTTCAAAAATATCTAACAAAGGGGATGAAATTTAAGGGTTGAAACTTGAAATTTCTTCAAGTAAATGGTAGCCTAAAATTACGGGGTTCGATAGATTTCGGTCAACTATTGAAAAAAGGTCTTATGAGTTTTCAATCTAAAACCAACCCCTGGGCCATTAACCACCCCTAACTCTTTGCAAGTCGATAATTATATTTTATTTATTTTTTCTGAAACCCTATTGGTTTATTTATGAACAACTGAAGTCAGTAAATACGCAAGGAGTTATGTCACACCGGAAAAATAAACTCACCCCTGTAAATCATAAAGGGGTGAAATCATGAGGTGTTGAAAACATGAATCTACAAATTACCTTAATTTTTAAACGAATTGCGTTAGGGTGGTGAAATTGAAAACACAACTTCCTTTAGGGCATGTGGGGGTGGTGAAATAGGGGGTTGGAGTTTAGGGGTTGAAACGTCCATAAAGCCCTGTAATTTGACACAGAGAAGCAATATCTTCTGCGAAACTGTGACATCTTACACACTGCATCTTCGAGAAGGGAAGATCGAATTTTAGGAGAAAATTATCGAAGGGGATGAAAGTTAGGGGTGGAAACTCGAATTTTCAATGAAGAATGTATAGTTGAAAATATTACCATTCGAAAGCTTTCTATTGATGGTACAAAAAAGGTCATATTCATCATTCGCGAAAAACGACCCTTAAAGGCGGTACAACCCCCTAACATGCCGAAACAAAAAAATGCGAGAACTCAAAAACTGCTCAACGTATCAGGGCTAAATTTGATGTGGTAATTTACAGCGCCACTGTAGGCGAATGGGCAAATTTTCATTAATATCTAACAAGGGGGATGAAATTTAAGGGTTGAAACTGGAAATTTTTTCATGTAAGTGGTGGAATAAAATTATGGGGTTCAATAGATTTCGGTCAACCATTGAAAAAAGTCTTATGAGTCTTCATCCTAAAACCAACCCCTACGCTACTAACAACCCCTAAGCCCTAGCAAGCGGAGTAAATATATTTCATTTATTTTTTTTTTGCTTTCTTCTAATTTGTTATTAATTTAAAGTGATTTTCATTAATTTTTGACCCATCCACAATTTTTCAACCCCTTTCATGATATGTGAACCCTCAAAGAGCAAAATTTACCCAGACCGCTTCTTTTTCGGGTGATTTCCGCTGGTTAATTTTGTAAAATTCGCGCAGTTTTGCCTTATGAATTGTTCTTGCCTTTTTCACTTTTTCGACCCCTTCGCAATGTTTCAACCCCCAAAAGTCAAATTTGCATAATTGGCTTATTTTCGTGTTATTTTCTGTAATTCTACTTAATTACGATTAATTCTCATCCCTTTTAACTTTTCATCCCCCTTTACAATTTTTCAACCCCCTAAGTGTTTATTTTGCAAAATTCACATAATTTAGTTTTCCTTCGGTAATAAATTGAACTCAATTGGATTATGTTTATCTTTTTCACTTTTCCAACCCCCTTCGCAACATTTCAACCCCCAAAATCTAAATTTGCATAATTGGTTTACTTTCGTGTTATTTTCTGTAATTCTGCTTAATTACGATTAATTCTCATCCACTTTGACGTTTCATCCCCCTTTACAATTTTTCAACCCCCTAGGTGTTAGTTTTGCCAAATTCGGATATTTTCGTTTTTCTTCTGTAATAAATTGAACCCATTTGGATGATGATTAAATTTTTCACTTTTTTCATCCCCCTTCGCAATGTTTCAAGTCTTCAAATGCTAAATTTACATAATTGGGTTAATTTGGTGTTATTTTCCGTAATTTTACTTAGCCACGGTTAATCCTGATACCTTTTGATTTTTCATCCACCTTTACGATTTTTCAACCCCCTAAGTGCTAATTTTGCAAAATTCGCATAATTTCGTTTTTCGACGGTTATAAAATTGAACGCATTTGGGATTCAGTTTACCTTTTACAATTTTTCAGTTTCCTTCGCAATAGGTAGGTATAAGTGCTTATTTCAACCCCCACAAAAGTTTTTATTGCATAATTTGGTTATTTTAGTGTTTTATTTCGTAATTCTACTTAATCCACACTTCATTTTCATTCCTCTTGACTTTTCATCACCTTTTTTCATTACCTTGGACTTCTCATTCCCTTTTTCAACCCCCTTAGTGCTAATTCTACATATCTACTTCGCAAATATGATGTTTTTTTGTTAACTCTCTACTGTTTAATTATGTACGGCCAATTTTCATAATTTCGTCTTTTTAACACCACTGTGCGTCTGCGGAGGCACTACTACTAGGTGCAGATTTATAAAATCTGCACCCGACTCCACCAGTAAATTCAGCTCGCCCCTACATACACATTAACAAGGTAAACATCTACAGGGACACACATCGCATTGATATACATCTTTCGTTGGCTTTTAAAATGTGTCTGTGTGTATGTTCGTACGTACGTTCGTACGTACGTTTGTAAACACGCCACAGCCAAAACTACTGGACCGATTTGGCTGAAATTTGGTACGTAGGCATCTCATAACCCAACTTAGATCTGAAAAGCTTTTGGAGCCAATCGTGCAACCGGAAATGCCATTTTGGCACATCAACTTTTAAATTTTAAATGCAAACCCCCATTTTTTACTTCACCATAAGAAGCACCTTCAAATTCTGCTTCTAAAAATGTATTCACTCTTAGTGCCTTTTTGACAAAAATTTAAATATTCGGGATTGTTAACGCACTTTCAAAACACGATACAGGCGAAACCTCTGGACCGATTTACCTGAGACTTTGTACAGGGAGACTGTATTATACGCCGAAGAGCTGAAAATTGTTTGGTGGCAATTGATCCACGGAAAGGGCCGTTGTGGCATATCAATTTTCAATTTTAAATATACTCTCATTTTACCATCCTAAAGAACTTTTTTTTAAATTTATTGTCAGCATCAGGAAGGTCTTTAAATACTTGTTCTAAATAATACAAAATTCATTCGCATTTACTGCCCTTTGGGTAAAAAAAAATTAAATTTTTGTAATAACACTAAAAACACATTATAGCCCAAACTGCTGGATGGATTTGACTGAAATTTGGTACATGGAGATTGGGTGATCCGTTGAAGACCTGAAAGGCTTTTGGAAGCAATTGGTAAACGGGAAGTGCCATTTAAGCATATCAACTTAAAATTTTAAATACAAGGCCTCTTTTTTATGTCGCCATTAGAAAGACGATCAAATTCTGGTTCTAAAAAAGTATTCACAGTCTTTGCCATTTCAGTGGAAAATAGGGAAAAAATTCTTTCTCATTAAAGGGTAGCGGGCTGACAGTGGATGGCATAAAGTGGCAGTTATTGTCAAAAAAGGTGGCAAAATATTAACCTTAAAAGGAACATGTTGTCAAATGTGATGGATGATGACGGTATTTGTCGAAAAGCATAACAAATTTTCTATTGAATTGACTACTATCTACACAGAATATAAAGATCCACGCGATGGGGAGGTTCCAGCCGCTTCTCTGCTGCATTTTTTTTTTTTTTAATTTGTTAAGGAAAGCAGCACATTTGAAGAAAAATGTATAATTTTTAACCTCCCCAACCCCATCACAATTTAAAAAAAATGGGAGGTTACTGCAATCACTAAAATTTTCGAATTCGAGATAAGACCGGATCTATGCGTTTTGAGGTCTCAGGAACCCAAAAAAGTGGTTTTTAAAATGTGTCTGTGTGTATGTTTGTACGAACGTACGTTTGTAAACACGCCACAGCCAAAACTACTAGACCGATTTGGCTGAAATTTGGTACGTAGGCATCTCATAACCCAACTTAGATCTGAAAAGCTTTTGGAGTCAACCGGAAATGCCATTTTGACACATCAACTTTTAAATTTTAAATGCAAACCCCCATTTTTTACGTCACCATAAGAAAGACCTTCAAATTCTGCTTCTAAAAATGTATTCACTCTTAGTGCCTTTCTGACAAAAATTGAAATATTCGGGATTGTTAACGTACTTTAAAAACACGATACAGGCGAAACCTCTGGACCGATTCTGAAATTTTGTACATGGAGACTGTATTATATGCCGAAGAGCTGAAAAATGTTTGGAGGCAATCGACTCACGGAAGGTGCCGTTTTGGCACATCAATTTTCAATCTTAAATATACTCTCATTTTACCATCCTAAACAGCTTTTTTTTAAATTTATTGTCAGCATCAGGAATATACTTGTTCTAAATAATACAAAATTCATTCGCATTTACTGCCCTTTGGGTAAAAAAAAATTAAAATTTTGTAAAAACAGTAAAAACACATTATAGCCCAAACTATACTGGATGGATTTGACTGAAATTTGGTACATGGAGATTAGGTGATCCGTTGAAGACCTGAAAGGCTTTTGGAAGCAATTGGTAAACGGGAAGTGCCATTTAAGCATATCAACTTCAAATTTTAAATGTCGCCATTAGAAAGACGATCATTTTAATTTGCTGGTTCCAAAAAAGTATTCAGTCTTTGCCATTTCAGTGGAAAAAAATGCAGCAGTGAAGCGGCTGGAACCTCCCCATCGCGTGGATCTTTGACTTGGGTTTCTAGTCGAATTAGCAAAAAAAATGTATGACTGGTTTCCATGATGGTTTTAGAACTTTTTTAGAACTCAAATTGAAACATTCATTAGAGAAAAGCAGGTATAAGTAAGTCCTTTTTAGGCAGTTCTAAAACCGTCGTTGAAACCAGTCTTATACAAGTTCTGTGCTAATTCGGCTAGAAACACAAGTCAAAGATCCACGCGATGGGGAGGTTCCAGCCGCTTCACTGCTGCATTTTTTTTGAAACCAGAATTTGAAGACCTTTCTGAATGTGACAATAAATCTTTCAAAAACTTGTAAGTGAATAATTTAAAGTTGGACATTGGTGTGCCAAAACGGCACTTTCCGTGCGCCGATTGAATCCAAAATTTGTTCAGCTCTTCGACGTGCAATACAATCCCCATGTGCAAAATTTCAGCTAAATCGGTTCAGGGGCTTGAGCTGTACCGCGATTTTAAAGTCCGATAAAAATCAATTTTTTTTTAATTTTTGGTCAAAAGGGCACTGAGAGTGAATACATTTTTAGAAGCAGAATTTGAAGGCCTTTCCTATCGTGACGTGAAAAATGGGGGTTTGCATTTAAAATTAAAAAGTTGATGTGCCAAAATGGCATTTCTAGTTACGCGATGGGCTCCAAAAGCTTTTCAGATCTAAGTTGGGTTATGAGATGCCTACGCACCAAATTTCAGCTAAATCGGTCTAGTAGTTTTGGCTGTGGCGTGTTTACAAACGTACGTACGTACGTACGTACATACGTACATACATACGTACGTACACACACACAGACACATTTTGAAAACCGCTTTTTTGGGTTCCTGAGACCCCAAAACGTGAAGATTTCATGCTATCTCAAATTCGAAAATTTTAGTGATTGTAGTAACCTCCCATTTTTTTAAAATTGTGATGGAGTTGGGGAGGTTAATAGAGAAAAAATTCTTTCTCAATAAAAGGTAGCGGGCTGACAGTGGATGGCATAAAGTGGCAGTTATTGTCAAAAAGGTGGCAAAATATTCACCTTAAAAGGAACATGTTGTCAAATGTGATGGGTGATGACGGTATTTGTCGAAAAGCATAACAAATTTTCTATTGAACTGACTACTATCTACACAGAATATAAAGATCCACGCGATGGGGAGGTTCCAGCCGCTTCTCCGCTGCATTTTTTTGGTTAGGTTTCGAACGATATCTTTATTTCTTAAATATGTTGTCGAATATGAAAATTCACTTCACAAGCGTCAGTTAAAACTTGCAGGAGACAGGCGCACTATTGGATTTTTAAAGGTGGATTTCCTCTGAAGCAATGGACCCTAGCGGCTGAAGTTCTGCGGCCGCCGCGGTGAAGCGACCGACTAAGGGCGCAAAAATATTGGGGCGCAAAACTTGTATATGTATTGCAAAAATTAGGAATTTTTAAGTAACTCCAAGTATTGCCAACTACTTCGAGGTAATTCTTGAACGAATTAAAATCCTCCGCAAAATCGTTTGCGGGGGGCTATTAGAACATTCATCAGTATTATTATAATTATTGTTCACGAGTTAGTAGAATTCAGAGCAGCCGCTTAAATAGCGGAAGATTCTGGGTTCGATTCCCAGCCGCGAGCCACTTTTTCCACCAAATTTAAATTTCTGAGAGACTTACTGTCACAGTTTACAAATCGTTATAAATTATTGAAAATTTACTGTTAGAATTTTTTGTCATTGATCATTATTCAATTGAAATCGAGAAGAAATCGCGTTTTATGCAAATCGAATAGTGGGAAATTAATATGTTTGTCCAATGTTAAATTTAACTATGTAACTATTAACTAAACGTAGACAACAAATGCGGTGTTGTCAAATTGTGCCTTTCGTGGTCAGGAAACGCGGTTTGCGAGAGATTGAGCTTTTTGCCGTTAAATTCGGTTAAGTTTAGTTTTCTGTTTTCGTTTTAAATTCTTTTGAGTGCGAGCGAAGTGAGCAGTCGCAGAGAACCTCCGGCGTAGCCGAAAACCGCGAGCTTTTTAGCCGAAATGGAGAAGTCTACGACATACGTCCGCTCATACTGAAACTGGTTCCCGCGGAAAGTATCTAAAGTCCCGTCGCATATTAACGAAAGCGGGGGTTGTGTGTCTCAGGCTTTTTCTCTGTCTGCTTGTAAACGGGATTTCAGTTCTGTCAAAATTCCTGTCATGGACAATAATTAACAACAAAGACCCCTTTCAACCTCCATTGTTACTTCTATTTATTGACACTGAAAGTGCGTGACGGAAGTTTTGACGGATGTGAAATCCCGTTTACAAACCAACAGAAAAAAAAGTAAACGTAGACAACAAATGCGGTATGTTGTCAAATTGTGCCTTTCGTAGCCAGGAAACGCAGTTTGCTCAAGATTGAGCTTTTTGCCGTTGAATTCGATTAAGTTTAGTTTTCTATTTCCGTTTTAAATTCCTTCAGCGAGCGAAGCGAGCAGTCGCAGGAAAGTTTCGGCATAGCCGAAAAGCGCGAGCTTTCGGCTTTTAGCCCAAAGTGAGTAGTCTACGACATACGTCCGCTCATACTAGTTCCCGCGGAAAATGCTGTTTCATTGAATTTTATGCAAATTGAGTAGTTCTTTTGCCTGTGTGAGATAACAGCTGATTTATACAGGGTGAGTCTGAACTACATCACATCCTTTATATCACATAATCCACTGTTCAAATGATGAGATTTGGTGCAAAAATTTTTAGGCCAATTGTGATTCCTCTTGATGTTATAAGCCTTATAAGCATTTTTAATCGTTTTTATTTAATAACTTCCGAATGGTGAATCACAAGATTCTAAAATTTTGTACAGTGTTGTTGCAGACCCAGAGGCAACTCCTGATGGTACTTTAGGCATTATCCAAAAATCGGATCCCTGTTATACCTACAGGATGGTCCTAATGTCATCTGACCTTGAAGTTTTTTATGTTTTTAAATGTTGGTAATTTGTCTGTGCGGTATTTTTCTTCGATCAATTCTAAAGCTTTCTTGGCTCTTAAATTTTTTTGAAAAAACTCACAATTTACCAGCAAAATTGAAAAAACCGATAACATACTTCAATATTCACCATAAAACCAATGGTAAAATTTCACTTAAAAAAAGTGAAATTACCACCCAAGTCTTTCTTCAGTTGTGAACATGAATTCAGGACACCCTTGTCGAAAAATGGCTCCCTTCCATAAAAACAATTGAAATATGACGCGTATCAACGCATCTTCGGTATTTATTGCATTTTAAGGCCTTATCGCGATTGTCGTTTCTCCGATTATTTCAATTTTGCTGGCAGATGGTGACTTTTTTCAAAGAAAATTAAGAGCCAAAAAAGCTTTAAAATTGATCGAGGAATAGCACCGCAAAGACAAATTACCAACATTTAAAAATATAAAACATTTGATGAACAAATAACATTAGGACCATCCTGTATAACAGGCATCCGATTTTTGGATAATGTCTAAAGTATCATCAGGAGTTGCCTCTGGGTCTGCAACAACAGTGTACAAAATTTCAAAATCCTGCGATACTCCATTCGGAAGATATTAAATAAAAACGATTAAAAATGAAGAACTTCGGCGGCTTATAAAACCTCAAGAGGAATCACAATTGACCTAAAAAAATTTGCACCAAGCCTCATCATTTGAACAGTAGATTATGTGGAATGAAGGATGTGGTGTAGTTCAGACTCACCCTCTATTTCTCATCTCTGAAACCTGTCCGGCACTTATTAATTTCTCTTAAACACACTATCCTGAGACCTCAAAACGTATAGATCCGGTTTTACCTCAAATTCGAAAATTTTAGTGATTGCAGTACATAACCTCCTTTTTTTAAGTGGTGAAGTGGAGTGGGTAGGTTACAAAATATTATTTGTTGTATTCTAAAGAATCGTCCATAAAAAAGCAGTATTTGTTTTTTATACATCTTCGTTCGTTTTTGTTCGATATTTGTCAACCTATACTAGACGTATTTGAAAGTTGGGGTTTTAGATTAACAACCATTGCTTAGGCGGCTAATGGGGTTTTGTTGCCTTTTGACATATGACAGGATTGAAACCCTTCATTTTCTCTGTCCAAAATGTTCAACCCCTTAAATTGCATAATTTAGAACTAAGTGCAAATAAATCCGGGAGAATCGGTTGTCAATTTTATTTAAAAGTTGTAAATTATGCAAGCCTAACCCCTCTAAGGTTTTGTTTAAGTTGTAAATTAAGCAGCTTAACACCAGAGATTGCTTAATTTACAAATTAAAAACACCCACCGAGTTTCCCATAATTTTTCTGCTTTCAGTTGTAAATTATGCAATGTATGCTTTTGGAAGATTTGCAAAAAATGAAGGGATGGATTAATTTTCATTCTGATGAGTCATTTTAGTAAGAGAAAAAAAAGCGGTCTTCAAGCCTGTATGAGCGCTCGTAATAAAGACTTTGAAGCTCTGGACTCTCGAGCCACGATTCAAATGCGCTTCGCTGATGAGGGCCAAATAGCCCGAAACCGGTCCGAGGCTTTTTGAATGGTGGTTCGAAAGATTCAGGTAACTAAATTTGTTTAAATAAAGATTTGATGTTGTTGGCGATTCGATTTTTCCATCGATTTTATTAACTTGCGCGCTGAAGTGTAAAAGTTAAAAACTTCTATATAGGTAGGTAATCAAATCACTATTTATACTATGTTGGAAGGGTCCTTATTGTTAGTGGTGACCTCAACATTATTTACTTCATGCCAGCAGCAAGGTCTGTGATTAACAGTTTGTTATTGTGGACTTTTATAACATCTTAAAGACATGGCTCAACACTGTCGTTGTGAAGCGTGTTAATTCAAGTTGTACCCACTCTTTAAGTAGGCAATTATTCTTTAGCCCAAACTTCCGAAAAGCGCATCTGAGAAACAGATTACGATGGTGTATTTTTTATTAACTGCTCAAAGTTTCTCATTAACAAGAAGTGAAGCATGAAACAAAAGTTTTTTCGCTGACTTTATCCGCACACAAACTGAAATAATGAGGTGCAAATATAAAACAAATTACCTTGTTTCAACTCTTTTCGTTCGTGGAGCTTGTTAAACAGGCTTTTTCAAACTTGTTACAGGAGTCGTTAGGAAACTATATTGACTTCTCCACGATTGTCTCAAAATTAGGTATTGTAGATTTAGAACATCTGTTGTTCTTACTCATAAGCAATTACTAGTTTATGTCACTAAACAAACAAACATAAAAAGTTATTGAAAATCTCACTAAATTGGTAAATAAACATTTCACAGAAGCCCCATAAGCCGATTTGCAATTTGTTTAAATTCTTTGATTTGAAACAAAAAACATGTGGTGGCTGTAAAATGGAATAGCTGCACAAAGTGTTAACAGCTTAATTTTATGACAATTTTAATATACACAGACTCCATATGGTGGAACTTTCTTCTTTTGGTTTAAATTCAATTTAATCCTACTTATCGATCTGATTATTAGATTCCCTCAATAAGACGAACTATTTTTGTCTTTGTCTAAGTCTAATGAAGGATTGTTGGCGTATTGGGGCATTGCATTCCCGAGGCTTTTGGGGGTGCTGGCGCCATTGGCGGCATCGACAAAAGTTTAAATCCCATCGAGCTTTCGAAAACGTCGATATAACTACCTATCTTACTGCATACTTGTAAGTACCTATGTATACATACATAGGTAGTACAAATACTTTTATACGAATAAGCTATCGACCTGAAATTTTTTTCATTAAACAAAACTATACGGTTGTAAGCCCGAAGCGAATAATGTTGAGGAAATTAATTTCTAAAATACTTTTTTCCCCGATTGTCTTTAGGAAGTCGGTATAGGTCCTTTAAGCGTGACGTCATGCCGCCATGTATGGCCGTATGCGCAGTCATTTTTTGACCGCCGACAGAATTTACTTGAATGTCTACTGTCAGTATGATTGCACTCAAATTATTCACTCACCTACTCGTATAACGCCCACGAGTGAATCACTTTTGGACCTGATTTTTGTAAGTAATGATTTGCGGGTCTGCTCCAGTTCAGCTCTTGACGACTGTCTTTCTGATCATAATATCATTCATTGTCAACTTGATATTCACTTCGATGCTCCAATGTCTCTGTGCAAGAAAATACGATCTTTTAGGCACTTCGACATTCATGAGTTCAATTTTGATGCAGCAGGTATGAATTGGGGCGAAATCTATCAAATTCACGATCTAAATGACAAAGTGAACTGGTTCAATGGTTGCTTGCTTTCTCTGTTTGATGTTCATGCTCCATATGTAAATGTTAACTTTAAACGTACAAACCGCCCCTGGTTCTCTGATACGCTAAAACTTATTAAAAACCTTAAGATGAAGGCTTGGTCGCGTTTCAAGAGAACTCGAAATGAGGAGCATAGGAGTTTTTTTTACCAAATTAGGAATTATTATAATGGTGCACTCATAAGGGAGCGAGAAGCCTACTACCGTGCTAGTGTTGCTTCCTGTGGAACTAATAACGCTCAGTTTTGGAAATTAATAAACTCCTGGGGCCCAATTCTCGAATCGTTCGAATCTGTTTCGTATGCGATGTTGCTAGGCAGCCGCCAATCAGATTGCTCGTACCTTAGTGATTCCGCATACGAAACAGTTCGTACGATTCGAGAATTGGACCCCTGGAGCGGCACACGTAATTATCATAAGCTTCCTGCCAAGCCTCCGTTTGATGATTTGAATTCTATTAACTATTTCTTTAATAATATGCCCCCGCAAGTTGACTCAGCAAGGCACAGAGAATATCTGAATCACTTTTCGACGAATAGCAGCTCTTCAACTAACACTAAGTTTTCATATTCGCCTGTAACGACTGACGTCATTGAGAGACTGATCAAGAAGCAAAAACCTAATACTGCGGGTCACGATAACATTTCTGGTAAAATGCTGCAAATTGCGCTACCGTTTATACTTGATCCTCTGACACATATTATTAACTGCTCATTCGAGATTGGGCAGGTTCCTAATCAATGGAAATTAGCTTTAGTTTTACCAATTCCCAAAAACAAGAATCCCTCCTCTTTAAAAGACCTTCGACCGATCAGCCTTCTGTGTGTTTCGCTTAAAATTGCAGAATCTGCACTCCAAGAGCAATTAAATGATTTTATGCTTACTACTTCGGTGTTACCTCCAAACCAATCGGGTTTTAGGAAGAATTTTAGTACAGCCACCGCTTTAAGTTCTGTAGTCGACCATGTGCTGGGTGGCTGTTGCTCTGGCAACGTAACTTCTCTAACTTTGCTAGATATGTCGAAGGCATTTGATTCAGTTAATCTTCAACTTTTACTGGCCAAATTGAAATTTTATGGTTTGTCTGATGTTGCTTTGGAGTGGATGAGCAGTTATCTGAATGGCAGGGGACAGGTTGTTATTGGTGAGAACGAAGGGACTCGTTTATTGTCTTCTGTTCAGTATATAAATTGTGGGGTACCCCAAGGTTCAGTCTTGGGGCCCCTTCTTTTTTCAATTTACACGGCTGATGTCACAAATGTCGTAAATCATTGCTCACTGCATATGTATGCTGACGACGTCCAAATGTATTTTTCCTTTCCGCCTGCTTTGCAGGATAATGCCATCTCACTTATTAACTCAGATCTTGATCGAATACTTAAATGGTGCTCTGAAAACTACTTGATTTTAAATGCTACGAAAAACCAGACAATTTTTCTTGGAACTGCGCAGAGATTAAGAGAGGTGGATGTTAACATTACACCCCAAATAGGTGAAGTGCCTCTTGTAGCTTGCTCTGTGGTCAAGGATTTAGGCGTCCTATTGGACAGTCAGTTGAATTTCTCGCAGCATGTTAATTCAATTTGTCAAAAAACTTTTAGTGCTTTCAAACTCATTGCTCCCTTTCGGACATCTCTTGATGTTCGCACAAAAAGATTGTTAACTGACGCACTCATATTGTCTCATGCAAATTACGCTGACGTTGTCTTTGGTCCCTGCTTGTCTGCAAGCGATGATAAATACAGGCTGCAGAAAATTCAAAATTTTTGCGTTAGATTCATTAAAGACGTTCCCTGGCGAGATCACATAACGCCGTTCATCCGCGAACTTAACTGGCTTAAAATGAATGAGAGGCGGTTTGTTCACTTTTCAACTTTTGTTGCCAAAATTCGTTTGACTTCCTTTCCACCTTATCTCTCTGATAGAATCCGACCGCGATCTTCGGTGCATGACCGTCAACTGCGAAACGTACAGCACAATGTTGATGTTCCTGAGCATAACTTGGCTTTGTTTAGGTCGTCCTTTTCATATCTTGCTGCCTATTTGATTAACAATGTGCTCAACTCGTACAGAGATATTACTATTGAAACTCTGAAAAAACACCTGATAGAACTTCTGTTGTCTGATGCGGATCTTGGAGTGGACCTAAATTTAAATTTGTTTTGAGCTTTTCTCTTGCTTATGCTATTTTTCGACTTGGCTATTTTTGCTTCTTATGTTCAATATGTTACTTTGTTCAGTTTTCGTTATATATATTTTCTTTTTTGAATTGTTAACTTCCTTTGCGCGACTTATTAGTATCTGTCGGGTACAGAATAATCAATAGTAATACGACGAGTAGTCTCTTGATTGCCGCGGGTTTTGACGTCCGAATGGCTGTCAACTACGAGTCAAAATGGTAGATTTTTTTAGGCTAAAAAGAGGACGAGAGCTCGCTCGAGTCCTCTTTGGCCGAAAAAAATTTACCATTTGACAAGTAGTGCATCCATGAGGACTCAACAAGGCAACCAAGAGACTACAAATCGTATTTTGCAGATTATTTTATGAATTAAAGTATTGAGTAAGTAGTGTCAAGTTGACGTTGTAGTCTTATCACTGTAATCAGGATTACTGGTATGCTAAATGCTCCTTTGGATTGGTTCAATACTTAATGAATAAAATAATCAGTTTTAAACTGTTCTGTCACCCTTTGGTGTAATATTTATTATTTCGCCAATAAAGTGTATTATTATTATTATTATTATTATAGTTATGTGTCATTTTTCATCATTGTAGGTTAAAATAGCACGTGGTAAACGTGAAAGGTCCCAGATTCTGTTGACAGTAGTGACAAATGACGTATAAATGCACTAGAAATGACACAAGATCAACGCATGCGTATCATACGGGGCCAAGCGCAATAAACCCCCACCAGTGCCTTAAAGGACCTATACAGGACGTTAAGTATACCGTCCTACTTTAGGGGTGATTCTTCGCTGTATTCTAAGATGAAAACTTCCTGTGGACAAAACATTTTAAGGTGCTTGGTTTCCCAAATTTTGATTTTGTTTTTTTTTGTTTCGATATACGCTTAACTTAATTTTTTTGATCTTTTTTTTAATTTACTCGACTTCGATTGGTTATTCCCCTTTTTCCCAAAAACGACTAATATAAATGAAAACCGAAAGATGACGATTTTGTGCAGTTTTAGCCAGTAAATAATAGAAACGACTCATATTTGCGAAAAACCAGTGTGCATCAGTGCATCTGATTATATGGCATAAACATATACCAAGTTTCATTATAATGTCATAAAGAGTTTTTGAAATAATAGCAAAAAACCGTATTTTTCTGGAATTTGCAGTTTGCACACCTTGTAGTTTAGAGACTAGGCAATTTAGGCCCGGTTTCTGGAAGGTTCTCTTATTGGTTTCTTTGTTAACGGATAATAGATAAAGTTATTGAGCCGATAAAATATGAAAGTGTTTCTGAAAGATATCGTTCCATAACTTATTTGTCACACAACTAAATGCTGATAGTTACTAATACATACCAATAGATGTCGGAATGTTCGCAGCTAACTTCATCCTTAAGTTTGACGAGGGAAATTCAAATATTTCATCCATTTCAAATTATAAATGTTGTCAACAATTGTAATGTAATGATATACTCTTACAAACAGTTGAAACGCAACCTATAAATCCTCCAAACGCTCTGCTGTGTAATTCGCGAAAATCAGCAAAGTGTCTGACATCTGGTGGCAATACTTTAACTACACTGAGAGACCGGATACGGAAATACTTTTAAACGTCTGTCATCATAATTTCGGCTTACGTCAGTCAGTTGTCAGTTGCGAGGTTAGGTAGTAGTTTTGTTCGGAGACATCCTCTCGCTGACTCGAAATTTTGGGAATAATTCTGTGGAATTTTACATTTTGTGTACTTAAGTGAAACATTGTAAATCCAGGAAAACTTGGCTTGTAAAAAATCCACGTATTGATGTCACCAACTGACACTGTCAGGCACGTCACGCTAGAATTCTCACTTCCGGCTCCCCAGTTGGGTGAGATCGCCATTTTGTGGTTTAGCAATGCCATCTATTGTGACCTTTCGAAGTCCGGCGCCATTTTGAAAAAATGGCGGATGGTAAAAAGGCGTGATCGTTTTTCTAGAGAGAGACCCACGTTGATGTTTGATTGGTTCCCAATTCTTTTGAGTAGCTAACACCTCACGAGACTGGACAAAAACACAACAACTTATGTAAAACTATGTTTATTTACTCCCAATCAGGGAGTCGAGAAATCAGTACAGGCTATTTCCAATGTACATAGTTTTTATGTATTGTGTACCTAAGTATCAAGTAGCTGCGGAGGGAGACCCATTAGGCGGGTGGTTAACACCCTACTTTTATGACTGATTGTAAACCTTTGCCAATATTTCGTTCGCTCGAGCAATCAGGTAAGAGGAAAATAAGGATGGCCATTTTCCTAATCTGACGTACTACCCCTGGAAGGCATCTCCGTCTCTTTCGATCGTAGTCGAATTTATTTTGGCTCTTTTTTCTGTGGGGGGCGTCCCCCCTTTATGAGACGGCGCCTCCACATGCCCGAAGGCTGACCGCACCCAGGGCGGCGGCAGTAGTAGTCGCTGGGTCTAAGTTGATAAATATTTTTATAGATGGGGCCGTAATCCAGGTATAAGATTAAAGAGGCCTTCATTTGGCTATGAAATAAAATGTGTGGTTTACTGGATTTCAGCCCCGTTAGTGGGTGGTTGTAGGAGCTTTCATCGAACGGAAATACCGGCTAAGGCATAGCGACGTGAATGTGAGTTAAATGTAATCACCCTATCGGTCACCCCCTGCGGTACCAGGGTACCTGTATTCAGGGGCGTGTTTAAGGAGTGGAAGGGCCCGGTGCAGAGCCCCCGAAGGGGCCCAATGGGGGGGGGCGGTAGCCCCCCGAAAATTTTTTTGCCCCCCCCCCCCGCGGCGTTTATTAGCACGAGAAAAAATTTTTGACAATCACAAACGTTAAATACAATTTTATTTTTCCAAATTCACATCCTCACCCCTCTTCTTGCCTTCTTGGGCAAAAATTTTGAAATAACGTTTTCTAAACTTATCTCGTCGAGTGTGTCTCGCTCAATTGTTAAAAGAGCTAAGTCGGACGTCCTTCTTTGTCCCATAGTACTTCTCGAATACGTTTTCATTCTTCTTAGAACACTAAATGCTCGTTCTGGGCTGCATGACCCTATGGGGAGTGTTAAGAAAAGATGTGTGCATTATGGGATATTTACTTTGAAAATGCGCCATACGTCTCGACCTTATTGTTAATTCCTGAAACCTGAAGGGTCTTTTCATCGGTCTACTCTTTAGATTTCTGTGCCTGGAACTCAAGATGCCAAGCCAAATAAGGCCCCCAACCCCAGCCCTCAACGCTAGAAAATGAAGATTTTTGGAGGGACACTGACTGAATTTTAAGTTTTGTTCGTAATAAAATATTGTTATCGAAATCAGCTTAGGGGCCCAAGTGATCAGAATCTGCTTGGGGGCCCGGTGCGATGCACCGATCCAACCTACGTTAAACACGCCCCTGCCTGTATTAATAAACTGAAAGATTGATAAACATAATTCGGAAATAATGCTGTAATGTAAGATTAGTTATTTTCTCGAGTGGAACCTGTGTTTTGGGGCGGCGCCTCTCCCTCTGGCGGGACGGACTGCCGGTGGGGCTCGTCTTCCATCGTTCCGGTCTTGGGGCTTGTTGACCTGGAGGGCTTGGTGGCGCAGAAGATGCTTTTTTAGCTGTGGATCAAATAATTAGCCGCAAGGGCGAAACAGAGTCGGTCAGCGGTGCTAACGTCCTATGACGCAGTGACACACGTACCAGTTTAAATCACCACCTACGGTGGGCGAATCACCCTACAGAGCCGGTCAGCGGTGCTAACGCCCTATGGCGCAGTGACACACGTACCAGTTTATAGGTTAAGCAACTCGCAGTTCGAGCACACCTGGGCCTAGTTCTGCCGTAGGGTCAGAAATAATCAGAGCAGTTCAAAATAGTCTACGGTATGACCCGGACAGCTAGCAACTGTTAATTAATCTCCAACTTCCAGCGGAATTCGAGACTCCTGGTGAATTGAGAAACTGCCTCCTTGTGCCTACTAGAGTAGGTGTCAAAGCTTGGCAACTTTCTGAAGATCTCGGTGTGGCGCTCAGCTTTTATTCAAATCCGAATAATAGAATCGTGACGTCAGGATGCATGGTCAGTACTGCGTTCTTCGGCTTTTCCTGGAAAGTCATGGTTTAATAGGGGCGGATGTTGCCCTGCTGGACATCCGCGATTTCTCTTCTCGTCCTTTTGTCGACGCATGGCTTTACTAGCGTAGACAATGGTGAAAGCGGGTCCCTATCCATAAAACACGACATCTACGGTGTCGAGTTTCTTAGTCTGGGCCCTTTTCTATAGTCCTCGAGATGGTATACAATGGTTAAGATTTGGTCAATTGTCTCCGTAGCCCGATGTCGATCCTTTCTCTATTTTTATGACGGTAGGAATATTTCCGGCGGTCACGGTCTTTCGACGGGCCGGGATTTATTTAAAACTGGCTCGATTGGTCGTCGTATTTATTAATGATATTAATAAATGGTGGTGCATAGGGTCTGATCCGTCTCACTATTAGCAGCTGATTTTCGCGATATTCGGTTTCGGTAGTTCCATATACAGACGCAAGTTATTTTCTCAATTTTAACAGAAACTATTCTTACTTGAGGGTCCAAATAGTTAATAAATAACAGAAAAGGGGGACAGTCGGCATTTTTTATTGCTTTAAGTAGATTATTTGTCGGTGAAAATAAAACGCCTCCGTTCGAAAAAACTTCTGGACCGATCTAGCCGAAAATTGGTGTGTGCACATATTATGATTTAACGAAGAACTGATTAGACTTTGGGCTAAATCGACCTACAGTAAGTGCCATTTTGGCAAAGCAACTTCAAAATTTTAAATGCAAACCAACACCTTTCACGTCACGATTTGAAAACGCTTCAGATTCTGCTTCTAAAGATGTGTTCACACTTGGTGTCAAAAATCGGTGCCGTGAAAAACCTATGCATATAACTGCGTATTTTTATTATTGAATTTAATAGCCGATATTTTACCGGGTCGAAAACCTTAGAACCATTTTTTAGAAAAATGTCATTCCAGTGGCAAAACGGTCGTTTTTTCAATTTATTTTAGCAAAAGAACATATTCTTGCTATCGGATTCGATAGCTCTTGCATTGCCGGATCAAAAACCGTAGTACAATTTTTTCGAAAGTTGCCATTTTTGGGGCAAAAATTAGCAGTAGAGAAGCGGCTGGAACCTTCCCATCGCGTGGGTGTTTGATTTCTGGGTCTTGTGATTCAAATTTTAAAGTTGATATGTCTAAATGGCACTTCCCGTGTACCAATTGCTCCCAAAAGTCTTTTAGCTCTTCAACGGGTCACCTAATCTCCATGTGCCAAATTACAGCCAAATCGATCCAGTAGTTTGGGCTATAACGTGGTTTAAGTGTTATTGCTAAATTTCGATTTTTCTACCCAAAGGGTAGTAAATGCAAACGAACGTACGTACGTACGAACATGCACACAGACACATTTTTAAAACCACTTTTTTGGGTTCCTGAGACCTCAAAACGTGAAAATCTGGTGTTATCTTAAATTCGAAAATTTTAGTGATTGATGCAGTAACCCTTTTTGTAAGTGTTGAAGTGGAGCGGGGAGGTTAAAAAGGCCCCTGTTTGAATTCTATCTTAACAAAAAAGCATATTGTTATGGGTATTATCGAATTCGATAGCTGTTGCATTGCCGGATCGAAAACCCTAATGGTTTATTTTATTGATACTCTCTATTTTATACTCTTATTAAATAATATACTATTTTTCAATAGTTTCGAGCTATTTTTCAACGGGTAGAAAATTACTAACATTACGTTTTTAGTGTTGCATACATATGCGTAGGTATATTATTCAATAGTTGTAGATAAAGATTTTTGTTTAAATTTATTTTAGTAAATGAGCGCCGGGCGCAATGCGAGTGTGGCGGGTGGGCCAAAAAAACCGGTCGCTTTTATTTTCCCTGTATCTTTGTTAGTTTTTATACGATAATTCTCAGTTTTATATAGTACGGAAACGCAGAAGGGCCACCACGTTTCTTTTTTCTAACTCGTCAAGGTCGATTTAATTTTATGTCGACTTAGTTTTACGTCAACTTAATTTTATGTCTACTTAATTTTATCACGTCCCACAGATGTATAAAGGGTTAGAAAGAGCCAATTAAATTCTGGTTCCTCCACCCTTCAGCCCACGAAACTACCGCCGACTCTTCGAATTTTGCTGATCAGCCCGATTTTAGACAGCAGGTTATTAAAATTCGAGCAAGAGCCCCAGAATGGACCTTAGAAGAGCAAATCCAGGTTACACCTTCTTCCAACTCTTTGAGACTACCCCCTGACACTTCAAATTTTGCTGAACAACCCCATTTTAGACAGCCGGTTATTAAAATTAGAGCAACAGCCCGAATGGACCTTAGATAGCTCATTAATAGAATTAGTGCAACATATCCCCCTAATGGACCTTAGAACAGTAAATAATCGAGGTTACACCTCTTTCCAACTCTTTGAAACTACTCCCTGGGCCCTGACACTTAGAATTTTGCTGAACAACCCCATTTTAAACAGCCCGTTATTAAAATTAGTGCAACATCCCCAAAAGCGTCAGGGGGTAGTGTCCGGGGGCTGAAGGGTGGAGGAACCCGTATTTAATTGGCTCTTTCTAACCCTTTATACGCGCGTCTGTGGGACGTGATAAAATGAAGTCGTCATAAAATTAAGTCGACATAAAACTAAGTCGACATAAAATTAAGTCAACATAAAATTAAGTCGACCTTGACGAGTTAGAAAAAAGAAAAGTGGTGGCCCTTCTGCGTTTCCGCAATATAGTACGTAGCTGAGGGTTGGGACTCTCTACACCACCCATCATAGTTTTGGATCGTCCTTCCTAAGAACTTTTATTTAACCACTTTATTTAGGCCAATATGGGGTTTCGTTACCCTTTGACTACAGGGACTGGAACCGAAACCGAAACTGGAACCGGAAACGGAACCGCTTAAAAATATGGAACCGGAACCGGAACCGTTATTTTATTTCAGTGTTTTTTTTGGAAGAACCGGAACCGATTGTTTCTTCGGTTCTACGATTTTTTTTCTAAAAGATATTTTAACAAATTAATGTTGCACAAATCACAAAATTGCAAAACACTGAAAGGGAAAATTAGTTTTGGAACTGAAATCTAAAAAAATTCAGTTTTGGAACCGGAACCGGAAAAACAACGGTTCCAGAAAAAAAAATTTCGATCGGTTTCCGTTTCATGGAAGAACCGGAACCGAAAATGTTTTTTGGTTTTTAGTGTTAACAAGAACCGAAACCGTTGTGTAAAAACGGTTCCATCCCTGCTTTGACATGACAGCGGTGCTTGGATAGGATTGAAGGCCACCCTTTGGCAAATGACCTTCAAAATGAAAATTAATGCATCCCTCAATTTTTGTGCATTTTCCTCTAACACAATAAATCGCATAATTTACAACTAAAAGCAGAGAGGCGATGGAAACTCGGTCGGAATATTTGTTTAAGTTGTAAATTTAGCAATTTACCATACCTTAGATTAGATTGCATAATTTGCAACTTAAGCAAAAATGACTACGTAGTTCCTCTGCTTTTAGCTGTAATTGTGTTGGAAGAAAATTCGCAAAAAATTGAGGGATGGATTACTTTTTATATTGAAGATCATTTTGGAAAGAGAAAAGGTCGTTCTTCAACCTCTCAAAACGCCACTGCCATTATGTCAATGGGTAACGAAACCCTATTGACCTAAACAATGGTGTTAAATAGAAATTCTTAGGAAGGAAAAGGATCGTGCTCTCTAGAAATCCAATGGGTGGTATCGAGAGACTCAACCCTCAACTAAGTCCTCTATAAAACTCAAAAATACTCTAAAATTAACGAAGATACCGTTTTTTTTGGCCCATCCGTTATTTTAACCTCCCCAACCCCACAATTTATAAAATGGGAGGTTACTGCAATCACTAAAATTTTCGAAAGTGAGTTATCACCCGATCTATATGTTTTGAGATCCCAGGAGTCCAAAAAAGTAGTTTTTAAAATCTATCTGTATGTATGTACGTACGTGAAATAACTTCTAAGGACCAAATGCATCGAATTGAAATTTTACAAATACCTATACTTAAATAACAGTATTTTGCACATCTATGAAATGATAATTATGTGTCATATGACATCATGTGCACTAGCCCAGGCTAAATATTTTTTCATTTCTGTTCAGTTTTAATTTTAGCGTTGTGAAGCACTCCTCGATATAATGTTAAAACGGGCATCTTTCATGAATGAATAATATGTTTAATAGATTTTATTTTATGGCCCCAATAAAGCTGTAAAGCAAAATTTATGTGCTATGCATATACGCCAGAAAGTTGTTTCCGGTGGATGGCGCCCATTCAGAAAATCGCGTAAGACCTGACCTGATTTGATTCAATGAATCGATTCATTGGCCCATTAAGCGCATTCTTCTCATATAGCCCCTGTTAAGTTTGTTTCAAAGACGCGTGATCTCACACATGTTTCTCTTTTAATAACGTGTTTACTGTTTTCTAAATAATTTTGTTTATTTCCAGGAGCAACCCTTAAGTTTGGTGACGAGGGCCGATCCGAAGGAAGAGGCGTCAGATTCCCTGCAAAAAAAGAAAAATTCCAGTCTATTTACCATAGAAAATATAATGAAAGGGAACGATGCCGGTAATAAAATTGGTTAAATAAATACGAGGTTTCGACTCTTCTTTGATGTTACCATGTTTTGTGATTTAAATTATTTGTATTAGTTGTGGGAATTTCTCAACAAATAAATAGTGTTTATACAAAACTGGATTTATTTCACTCGCCAAGGATATTTAATTATTTAATTTCGAATTAGATATTATTCTAATTTCCTAATAGCGTTTTAGTAAAAGTAAAAATAATATTGAGAAATTCAACGGGATTACTTTTCAGTCAATAAACATGTCTTATTTCAGCTAAGGAATCGAGAGTGATTCGTTCCTACGGGCATATTTATTTAAAGTTGCATATCCGTACCTACCTAGGTACTATATTTTAACGTCTTTACTTCAAAGAGCGTTAGATCCTTACCTACATTTTTATTTGTTTGAACTAAATATTATCTCCTGTAAGGGGTGGGGTTTTATTGCAAAGTCTTTTTCATTCCCCTTTTGTTCTTCAGATTGTGAGAAATGAGTTTTTTCTTTATATTATGAATCGATTTGAATGAAATTTGGTGGGCGCAGAATATACCAGATGTATCTTCGACACGCGACCAAAGGCAAATAACATGGAGGGTTTAATAAAAATTTATTTTCCTTCTCCCGAAAAACTTCAACAGTTTTAGCAAGTGTGGAGGGTAGCATGAACTAGCCTGTACCTCTTGAAATTTTTTTTGTTCATCAGCTCCTCTTAGGTGCAAAACAATGATTTTTTGAAAATTGATTGATTGATGCTGATGTATGTGACGATACCAAAGAAATCAGGATTCTTTCGAATTTTACGAATAATTATCGAACAAATGTCAACACGAAACAAAATTGGTTTGATCCTGGAGTCGAAAACTGCCGAAGCGTGTCGCTTGTATCCGAAAAATTTCCAGCTACTGTTTAAAATTCAATTTTCAATTAATCATTGTTAAGTACCTACCTAAGAGGAGCTGATGAACAAAAAAAATCTCAAGAGGTACAGGGTACAGGCTACTCCATAGTACCCTTCACACACGATAGAACTTTAAGAATAAATTCTCGGGAGCAGGAAAAAATATAATTCATTTTTCCATGTTATTTGCCTATATGGTCGCGCTCCGGTGAAACACCTGGTAGGTGATTAATTTGGCTTTTGGGGGTTGAAATATTGCGAAGGGGGTCGAGAAAGTGAAAAAGGCAAACAATCCATGTGAAGAAAAAAGGCAAAATTGCCCGCATTTTACAAAATTAACGCTCGGGGGGTTGACAAATTGGCTGATGCGCGGGAAAACTGGTCCAAAAATGCGACAAGTGAGCTAAGTCCGTCACATTATTTCAAATATAATTTTCTACATTAGGGCAAAGGGTTATAAGTCGTATGTAGTTTCGTTTAGTGACAATGGGAATAATAAGCATCAATGCAAAACCTTTAACACGAGTTTCTCGAAAATCTGCATTTTGGACTTATACCCGTTTTCCCTCGCATGAGCCAATTATGAAGGAACATGAGAAGTCAAGCGGGCTGAAAATGAACTGCAGCTAAGCAGAAATAGCGAAAATTACACGAAAAAGAAGCGGTCTACGTAAATTTTGCTTTTTGAGGGTTCACATATACTATGAAAGGGGTTGAAAATTCGTGGATGGGTTAAAAAGTAATGAAAATTATTTTGAATTACCTACCGAAAAATCACAAAAAAGACCGAAAAAATAAATAAAATGTACCTATTTACTCCACTTGCTAGGGCTTAGGGGTTGTTAGCCTAGGGGTTGATTTTAGGTTGAAGACTCATAAGACCTTTTGGTTATCTCGAAATCTCAGCCCACTGCGATTAATTAAAGAGGCCAAAAATAACGAAATCGTATTAGGCATTGTTTTACCGAAAAAGTTTATTAATAAAAGTTGCTCAGGATGACTCCAAATGGGCAAATCCGAACTTTCAGGCCAAAATAAAAAAGTTGAATTTCTGGAAGAAAGAATCAAAAATAACGAAAACTTCAATATTTTTGCAACCAACAAAAGGGTGGCTGTGTAATAAAAAACAATTGAAATAGGTTTGTTGTTAGCTATAGCTGGGCAAAATTTAACAATCGCAGAAAAAGTTGAAATTATAAGCTAATTAAGATTATTATTTAAACAATATCTTAATAATTCCAACTTTTTCTGCGATTGTTAAATTTTGCCCAGCCATAGCTAACAGCAACTGTCAAACACTCATTTTAATTGTTTTTAATTACACAGCAACCCTTTTGTTGTAAAAATAATGAAGTTTTTGATATTTTTCATTTTTTCCTCCAGAAATTTTTATTTTGGTCTGAAACTCCTCACTTACCCATTTGGGGTCATATTAAGCAAATTTTCTTAATAAAACTTTTCGATAAAAAAATTCCTAATACAATTTCACTGTTTTTGTCTTTAATTAATCGCAGTGGGCTAAGATTTCGGGACAAAAAAAGGTGAAGCGTCACACAGATGCAAATTTTGAATCTCTACAACATGTAGAAAAAAAAGCGAATTAATTTGCTCGATATTAACCGAAATATTTGGGTGGTTTCAGTTAAAATGAGACACACTGTATTTATTCGCTTGCAAAGAGTTAGGGGTGGTTGTATGTATTTACTCCACTTGCTAGGGCTTAGGGGTTGTTAGCCTAGGGGTTGGTTTTAGGTTCAAAACTCATGAAACCTTTTTGCAATAGTTGACCGAAATCTATCGAACCCCGTAATTTTATGCCACCATTTACTTGAAAAAATTTCAAGTTTCAACCCTTAAATTCATCCTCCTTGTTAGATCTTGGTGGGAATTTGTCCATCCGCCTGCAATGTCACTGAAAATTAACACACGAAATTCTGTCTTGACTCTTGATACGTTGAGTAGTTTTTGTGTTCTCCTATTTTTGTGTTTCTACATGTTAGGGATTGTAGCGCCTTTAAGGGTGGTTTTTATCAAAATATGGATGACACCTTTTTTGAATCACCAATGGAAAGCTAAAGCTATCGAATGACGCCAATTTCGACCAATACTTATTGAACGGAATTTCGAGTTGCAAACCCCTAATCTTCACCCCATTTGTTCGATTTTACGAAAAACGCATCCCCCGCAAGATTTCACCGATATATGTGTGTACGTTGAGTTTCTAGCAGCTGCGTGCAACCCTTGCGGAGTTATCACATTTTTTGTGGTTTTCATCCCCCAAAATTAGCACCCCTTCACCTTCAACAGACTTGAGGGTCGAACCGGCATACCAAGCTTCAGCAAGATACCTCCACTAGTTCTCGAGTTATTGCAATTAATAGTTTTTCGGTTTTTCATCCCTAACTCCCACCTCCTTGGTCCGGTATGGCCTAAAAGCAATCCCCGCCGAGTATTTAGGGAAACACCACTGCACACCAAGTTTCAGCTCGTTATCTCAATCCGTTCTCAAGTTATCCGACGGACAGGCTAGACGAGCGAGCGAGCGAATAATCAAAGACTCTAGTACAGCCGAAGTAATTGAAGTAGCAGAATGTGGAGGTACTCTTGTCTTAGCTTATTCGCTCGCTCGCTCGCTCGATCGCTCCTCAGTCTGTCCGTCGGATAACTTGAGAACGGATTGAGATATCGAGCTGAAACTTGGTAGGCAGCTTCGTCTCCCGAAAAGTAAGGCGGGGATTGCTTTTGGGCCATATCGGACCAAGGGGGTGGGAGCTAGGGGTGAACAACCGAAAAACTACTAATTGCAATAACTCGAGAACTAGTGGAGATATCTTGCTGAAAATTAGTATGCACGTTCGACCTTCAAGTCTGTTGAAAGTGAGGGGGTGCCAATTTCGGGGGATGAAATTTAGGGGATGAAAACCACAAAAAATATGATAACTCCGCAAGGGTTGCACGCAGCTGTCGGAAACTCAACGTACACACATATATCGGTGAAATCTTGTGGGGGATGCGTTTTTTCGTAAAATCGAACAAATGGGGTGAAAATTAGGGGTAGCAACTCGAAATTCCGCTTAATAAGTACTAGTCGAAATTGGCGTCATTCGATAGCTTTCCATTAATTATTCAAAAAAGGTGTCATTCATATTTTGCGAAAAACCACCCTTATAGGCGCTACAACCCCTAACATGCAAAAACACAAAAATACGAGAACTCAAAAACTACTCAACGTATCAAGGCAGAATTTGGTTTGTGAATTTCCAGTGACATTATAGGTGAATGGACAAATTTTCAAAAATATCTAACAAAGGGGATGAAATTTAAGGGTTGAAACTTGAAATTTCTTCAAGTAAATGGTAGCCTAAAATTACGGGGTTCGATAGATTTCGGTCAACTATTGAAAAAAGGTCTTATGAGTTTTCAATCTAAAACCAACCCCTGGGCCATTAACCACCCCTAACTCTTTGCAAGTCGATAATTATATTTTATTTATTTTTTCTGAAACCCTATTGGTTTATTTATGAACAACTGAAGTCAGTAAATACGCAAGGAGTTATGTCACACCGGAAAAATAAACTCACCCCTGTAAATCATAAAGGGGTGAAATCATGAGGTGTTGAAAACATGAATCTACAAATTACCTTAATTTTTAAACGAATTGGGTTAGGGTGGTGAAATTGAAAACACAACTTCCTTTAGGGCATGTGGGGGTGGTGAAATAGGGGGTTGGAGTTTAGGGGTTGAAACATCCATAAAGCCCTGTAATTTGACACAGAGAAGCAATATCTTCTGCGAAACTGTGACATCTTACACACTGCATCTTCGAGAAGGGAAGATCGAATTTTAGGAGAAAATTATCGAAGGGGATGAAAGTTAGGGGTGGAAACTCGAATTTTCAATGAAGAATGTATAGTTGAAAATATTACCATTCGATAGCTTTCTATTGATGGTACAAAAAAGGTCTTATTCATCATTCGCGAAAAACGACCCTTAAAGGCGGTACAACCCCCTAACATGCCGAAACAAAAAAATGCGAGAACTCAAAAACTGCTCAACGTATCAGGGCTAAATTTGATGTGGTAATTTACAGCGCCACTGTAGGCGGATGGGCAAATTTTCATTAATATCTAACAAGGGGGATGAAATTTAAGGGTTGAAACTGGAAATTTTTTCATGTAAGTGGTGGAATAAAATTATGGGGTTCAATAGATTTCGGTCAACCATTGAAAAAAGTCTTATGAGTCTTCATCCTAAAACCAACCCCTACGCTACTAACAACCCCTAAGCGGAGTAAATATATTTCATTTTTTTTTTTTTTTTGCTTTCTTCTAATTTGTTATTAATTTAAAATGATTTTCATTAATTTTTGACCCATCCACAATTTTTCAACCCCTTTCATGATATGTGAACCCTCAAAGAGCAAAATTTACCCAGACCGCTTCTTTTTCGGGTGATTTCCGCTGGTTAATTTTGTAAAATTCGCGCAGTTTTGCCTTATGAATTGTTCTTGCCTTTTTCACTTTTTCGACCCCTTCGCAATGTTTCAACCCCCAAAAGTCAAATTTGCATAATTGGCTTATTTTCGTGTTATTTTCTGTAATTCTACTTAATTACGATTAATTCTCATCCCTTTTAACTTTTCATCCCCCTTTACAATTTTTCAACCCCCTAAGTGTTTATTTTGCAAAATTCACATAATTTAGTTTTCCTTCGGTAATAAATTGAACTCAATTGGATTATGTTCATCTTTTTCACTTTTCCAACCCCCTTCGCAACATTTCAACCCCCAAAATCTAAATTTGCATAATTGGTTTACTTTCGTGTTATTTTCTGTAATTCTGCTTAATTACGATTAATTCTCATCCACTTTGACGTTTCATCCCCCTTTACAATTTTTCAACCCCCTAGGTGTTAGTTTTGCCAAATTCGGATATTTTCGTTTTTCTTCTGTAATAAATTGAACCCATTTGGATGATGATTAAATTTTTCACTTTTTTCATCCCCCTTCGCAATGTTTCAGGTCTTCAAATGCTAAATTTACATAATTGGGTTAATTTGGTGTTATTTTCCGTAATTTTACTTAGCCACGGTTAATCCTGATACCTTTTGATTTTTCATCCACCTTTACGATTTTTCAACCCCCTAACTGCTAATTTTGCAAAATTCGCATAATTTCGTTTTTCGACGGTTATAAAATTGAACGCATTTGGGATTCAGTTTACCTTTTACAATTTTTCAGTTTCCTTCGCAATAGGTAGGTATAAGTGCTTATTTCAACCCCCACAAAAGTTTTAATTGCATAATTTGGTTATTTTAGTGTTTTATTTCGTAATTCTACTTAATCCACACTTCATTTTCATTCCTCTTGACTTTTCATCACCTTTTTTCATTACCTTGGACTTCTCATTCCCTTTTTCAACCCCCTTAGTGCTAATTCTACATACCTACTTTGCAAATATGATGTTTTTTTGTTAACTCTCTACTGTTTAATTATGTACGGCCAATTTTCATAATTTCGTCTTTTTAACACCACTGTGCGTCTGCGGAGGCACTACTACTAGGTGCAGATTTATAAAATCTGCACCCGACTCCACCAGTAAATTCAGCTCGCCCCTACATACACATTAACAAGGTAAACATCTACAGGGACACACATCGCATTGATATACATCTTTCGTTGGCTTTTCTACCTGAATTGAAATGAACTAATGGAAAGGGTGGCTACATTTATGAAACATACGCGGAACTAATTAACCGTAATCGTTATTAATGTGCGAATTCGTTATTCATTAATCGTTAGTTTCATTAACTAATTAAGGATTTTTAAGACTTCTTTTAATGTCCTTTTTATTTAAATTAACATTATATCGCTGCAATGGACCACTCCAAAGAAAAAAAACTTGCAAAGTTCCACCAATTTCGATGTTATTTGTTCAATTAGTCTGCAACGTAAATGTTTCTACATTATTTAAAATAATAAGAATAAAAATTCTCAAGCCACTTCGAGAAAATGTTGGAATTTTACTTCTTTGTATTATTTAAAATAATAAAAACAGATTGTCAATGTGATTTGTGCGGTAAAAGTTTAAATCAAATTCAGCCAGCTACACGAGGATATGCGGAACACTCCGCCCACTAACTACACACCCACTATGACGTCATATATGCTTACCCGGAATTTTAAAGATTTTTTATTAAAAGACTATGAAGCTTTGAAACATTTTATTTGCTGAGAAGGTCTTGACGAAGTGTATTCTTTATAATTCTGTCATTTTAAAAAATTGGTGTAAAGGCCCATTTTCTAAATCCATTAATCGCTGATAAAATGCTAATATTCTAGTCCGGGTAGCAATGAACAGCTTCGGCTTAGTAATTTTATAGCAATTTTCATACTGGAGATAACTAAAGTCTTACTACTTAAAGATTACTCAAATCTTACGGGATAGGGGCTAATGCAGTGCTTGGAACAATTACTTTGGGTGGGTAATTGAATTACAATTACTCATTACTTTGCACAAAAAGTAATTGAATTACAACTACCAATTACTTTTGTGGGAAAGTAATTGAATTACAATTACAATTACAATTACAATTACTTTTTTACGAAAATATCCTAATTACCCAAACTGCTTTTTTGGCAATAACGTTCTCTATCGTAAACAATCTGACAGAACACAGAGTGCCTTCACTTCATAGTTCATTCAAAATTTCAGAAAACTTAATTATACTTAGAACGTCTCCCTCCCTCTCACCATCTGAAAAATCGATATCATTTTCCCCCCACCGATTAGCAAAAAGATGTGCAGCCCCTTGCGCCCAATAGCCTGCACCCTCGTTTAACTAAAGGATGGCCCATAATAAATCGGATTTTTTTGTTTTTAAATATCTTCGTAAGTTTTCGTACTATATTTTTCAATCTTATACACAACGTAGCTGTAGGTTGAAATTGTCGATGCCATTCATCAGATTTGAATTTGCACCTTAAGAACGTGTAACTTAACACCATTATTTAGGCCAATGGGGTGGGGTTACAATTTGACGCATGACAGAGGCGTTCACACATGATCCAAGCCTGTCTTTTCCTCTTCCCAAATTAAGTTTCAGAAATAAAAGCCAACGAAAGATGTGTATCAATGCGATGTGTGTCCCTGTAGATGTTTACCTTGTTAATGTGTATGTAGGGGCGAGATGAATTTACTGGTGGAGTCGGGTGCAGATTTTATAAATCTGCACCTAGTAGTAGTGCCTCCGCAGACGCACAGTGGTGTTAAAAGTCAAGAGGAATGAAAATGAAGTGTGGATTAAGTAGAATTACGAAATAAAACACTAAAATAACCAAATTATGCAATTAAAACTTTTGTGGGGGTTGAAATAAGCACTTATACCTACCTATTGCGAAGGAAACTGAAAAATTGTAAAAGGTAAACTGAATCCCAAATGCGTTCAATTTTATAACCGTCTAAAAACGGAATTATGCGAATTTTGCAAAATTTGCACTTAGGGGGTTGAAAAATCGTAAAGGTGGATGAAAAATCAAAAGGTATCAGGATTAACCGTGGCTAAGTAAAATTACGGAAAATAACACCAAATTAACCCAATTATGTAAATTTAGCATTTGAAGACTTGAAACATTGCGAAGGGGGATGAAAAAAGTGAAAAATTTAATCATCATCCAAATGGGTTCAATTTATTACAGAAGAAAAACGAAAATATCCGAATTTGGCAAAACTAACACCTAGGGGGTTGAAAAATTGTAAAGGGGGATGAAACGTCAAAGTGGATGAGAATTAATCGTAATTAAGCAGAATTACAGAAAATAACACGAAAGTAAACCAATTATGCAAATTTAGATTTTGGGGGTTGAAATGTTGCGAAGGGGGTTGGAAAAGTGAAAAGATAACATAATCCAATTGAGTTCAATTTGTTACCGAAGGAAAACTAAATTATGTGAATTTTGCAAAATAAACACTTAGGGGGTTGAAAAATTGTAAAGGGGGATGAAAAGTTAAAAGGGATGAGAATTAATCGTAATTAAGTAGAATTACAGAAAATAACACGAAAATAAGCCAATTATGCAAATTTGACTTTTGGGGGTTGAAACATTGCGAAGGGGTCGAAAAAGTGAAAAAGGCAAGAACAATTCATAAGGCAAAACTGCGCGAATTTTACAAAATTAACCAGCGGAAATCACCCGAAAAAGAAGCGGTCTGGGTAAATTTTGCTCTTTGAGGGTTCACATATCATGAAAGGGGTTGAAAAATTGTGGATGGGTCAAAAATTAATGAAAATCACTTTAAATTAATAACAAATTAGAAGAAAGCAAAAAAAAAATAAATGAAATATATTTACTCCGCTTGCTAGGGCTTAGGGGTTGTTAGTAGCGCAGGGGTTGGTTTTAGGATGAAGACTCATAAGACTTTTTTCAATGGTTGACCGAAATCTATTGAACCCCATAATTTTATTCCACCACTTACATGAAAAAATTTCCAGTTTCAACCCTTAAATTTCATCCCCCTTGTTAGATATTAATGAAAATTTGCCCATCCGCCTACAGTGGCGCTGTAAATTACCACATCAAATTTAGCCCTGATACGTTGAGCAGTTTTTGAGTTCTCGCATTTTTTTGTTTCGGCATGTTAGGGGGTTGTACCGCCTTTAAGGGTCGTTTTTCGCGAATGATGAATAAGACCTTTTTTGTACCATCAATAGAAAGCTATCGAATGGTAATATTTTCAACTATACATTCTTCATTGAAAATTCGAGTTTCCACCCCTAACTTTCATCCCCTTCGATAATTTTCTCCTAAAATTCGATCTTCCCTTCTCGAAGATGCAGTGTGTAAGATGTCACAGTTTCGCAGAAGATATTGCTTCTCTGTGTCAAATTACAGGGCTTTATGGACGTTTCAACTCCTAAACTCCAACCCCCTATTTCACCACCCCCACATGGCCTAAAGGAAGTTGTGTTTTCAATTTCACCACCCTAACCCAATTCGTTTAAAAATTAAGGTAATTTGTAGATTCATGTTTTCAACACCTCATGATTTCACCCCTTTATGATTTACAGGGGTGAGTTTATTTTTCCGGTGTGACATAACTCCTTGCGTATTTACTGACTTCAGTTGTTCATAAATAAACCAATAGGGTTTCAGAAAAAATAAATAAAATATAATTATCGACTTGCAAAGAGTTAGGGGTGGTTAATGGCCCAGGGGTTGGTTTTAGATTGAAAACTCATAAGACCTTTTTTCAATAGTTGACCGAAATCTATCGAACCCCGTAACTTTAGGCTACCATTTACTTGAAGAAATTTCAAGTTTCAACCCTTAAATTTCATCTCCTTTGTTAGATATTTTTGAAAATTTGTCCATCCACCTATAATGTCACTGGAAATTCACAAACCAAATTCTGCCTTGATACGTTGAGTAGTTTTTGAGTTCTCGTATTTTTGTGTTTCTGCATGTTAGGGGTTGTAGCGCCTATAAGGGTGGTTTTTCGCAAAATATGAATGACACCTTTTTTGAATAATTAATGGAAAGCTATCGAATGACGGCAATTTCGACTAGTACTTATTAAGCGGAATTTCGAGTTGCTACCCCTAATTTCCACCCCATTTGTTCGGTTTTACGAAAAAACGCATCCCCCACAAGATTTCACCGATATATGTGTGTACGTTGAGTTTCCGACAGCTGCGTGCAACCCTTGCGGAGTTATCATATTTTTTGTGGTTTTCATCCCCTAAATTTCATCCCCCGAAATTGGCACCCCCTCACTTTCAACAGACTTGAAGGTCGAACGTGCATACTAATTTTCAGCAAGATATCTCCACTAGGTCTCGAGTTATTGCAATTAGTAGTTTTTCGGTTTTTCACCCCTAGCTCCCACCCCCTTGGTCCGATATGGCCCAAAAGCAATCCCCGCCTTACTTTTCGGGAGACGAAGCTGCCTACCAAGTTTCAGCTCGATATCTCAATCCGTTCTCAAGTTATCCGACGGACAGACTGAGGAGCGATCGAGCGAGCGAGCGAGCGAATAAGCTAAGACAAGAGTACCTCCGCATTCTGCTACGGCACTAATAAAATTGATCAATCCCTCAATTTTTTATGAATTTTTTTGTAAAATGTTAATTTTCGTAATTATCACAAATTGTGAAAGGGAACGGAGGACAATTTTTTTTGTATGTTTGTTACTTTATGTCCAATACTTTTGAGTTTTATTCAGGATGTAACCAAAGGGTGAGCCTTTCGATTTCTCTATTTGGGTTACAGATAGCACTATCATTGTTTTTCTTAAGAAGGTCTAACTTAACAGCATTATTTAGACCAATGGGGTGCGACTATCATTTGACGTATGACAGAGACGTTCGCACATGATTAAAGCGCGTCTTTTCCTATTTGCAAAATAAGATTTCTTTTATTTTATTGTTTTATTAAGTTCCTTATTTGTCACCATATTTATTTAATTAATGGCACATATGCAATAACACTACTTTTTAGAGTCCTACTTAATTAAATTATAAAACAAAAATTTAAACATTTAAGTAAGGCATGATTTGACCACCGGCCAATCGTATGCAACATAACCATAGCAACAAATAATCAACCTACTCGATTTACCTTTTAAAACACAATTTGTTATAAAAAGACTGTTGCAAGAAAATTGACGTAATTTTAGTTTTGACATCCATATTAGACAAAAAAAAGCGGGCTTTAATTATGTGTGAACGCCACTGTCATATGTCAATGAGAAAGGCCATCCCTATTAGTCTAAATGATTTAGACCAATAGGAATGGGCTTTCTGTTAAGTTAGACGTTTCTAAGTAGGACAATGATGGTGCTATCTGTAGCCCAAAGAGAGAAATCGAAAGGTCCACCCTTTGGTTACATCCTGAATAAATCTCAAATGTATTGGATAGAAAGTAACGAAGATACAAAAAAAAGAGTCCTCCGTTCCCTTTCACAATTTGTGATAATTACGAAAATTAACGTTTTTCAAGAAAATTCATAAAAAATTGACCAGGGTATTGAGTTGAGTTACGCTAATCCTTAACGGTAATGATGAGCCCCAAGCGTCATTATCAGTTTCTTGGAAGGCAGCAATATACAGGAAAACCGTTGAAAACTAAACGAAACAAATAATTGTTCTTGGAATTATATTTAAATTTTTTGAATTTAAAAATGAGGAAAGTAAACATCGGTCATTTTTAAGTTTGAAAAAAGTAATTGAGAAAAGTAATTGAAAGGTTCAATTACAATTACTCATAGCCAGTAATTGAATTACAATTACCAATTACATTTTTAATAAAGTAATTCAATTACAATTACAAATTACTGAAAAAGTAATTCAATTACAGTAATTCAATTACTTGTAATTCAATTACTTGTAATTCAATTACTTCCAACCACTGGGCTAATGGCGGCCATTTTAATTTTTCAAAAATTGACATCTCACAAACGGTAATAGATACGAAATTTTATTAAATTAGAAAAAAGTAGTTTTTCAGTGTAGATTAACAATCTGAAAAAAAATTCTGATATCTATTGGTTACTGAAATATATACTGAAAAGACTAAAAATTAACGCGTTATAACTTGGTTATTAATCGGCATATCATTATGAAATTTGGTTCAATTACATTCCCTTGCACGATGAGCAAAGCGGGACGACGAAAACTTATAAGCTTTCTAGATTAAAATTCGAAATATTTCAGTTTTTTTGTATATTTCAGAAAATAAACCAGATATCTCGAAAACAAGCTTGCTGAACTGACATACCAAAAATACTCACTGCCTCCCGGACTATTCCTTGGGATTGGTCAATTTGAATCATTGTGAAATTTGTTATTGCTCGGTAAGAAGTAATGGAAATAATCGCTTATATTAGGGACACCCTGTATAAGTCATGGTTAAATAACGACAGCTGTTGTTGCTAGTGTAGGAAGTTTCTGATTGTTTATATTTTTTATAAGAAAAGAAAAAGTTTCCACTATGTACCTAATTCATTTTCGACTTCTGAGTCTTGCTGTTTGGATGTTACCCTTATTTAATCCTTAATTAATTAATGAAACTAACAATTACCTACCTGATGATTAACGAATTCGCACATTAATGACGAATACGGTTAATTTGTTTCAATCAAATCCAGCAATATTTCCGATTACGTTTCAAAATTGTAGCCATCCTTTCCATTAGTTCATTTCAATAAGTAAGATTACATTATTTTGTTAGTTGAGTGGATAGGTATTCAATTCAGGTAGAACAGTCTACTCAAACCGCTACCGAACACCTAGCCGTAAATCCGGTATCTTAGAATGTTACCGTGCACCCGTCTACCCTCAGCCCCTGTTCATTTTCAATTACTTCGGCTGTACCTACCTCCGCATTCTGCTACGGCACTAAACGAAGAGTGGTGGCCCTTCTGCGTTTCCCTAACGTGCGGAGATCCTCGCTTAGAATTGCAGAGAATTTTATTACTAGGTTTCAGACTAACAGGATAGATGTCGCCAAAGGTACTAACTCGGAAAATAACAATTTTCAATAATGCTCTTTTTTCTGTTTCATTTATAAAGCGTCTCAAGGGATGTTACTCTAAAATCTCCTCTATAAAATCTCGCGTCAAGCGAGTTTCAGAGACACGATTACGCATGTTGAATGATGGCATATTTTGGCAGGTTAATGTTCCGTATAAACGAAATATCCGAGGAAATATCAGAACAATTTGATTTATCTCCAAGGTGCTCAATTTTAAGGACAAGGGGACAGGCATCAATTTTTTCCGGTAATGTAATTATTCTCAATAAAAATATTTTTGAAAGGCTGCCACCCCGTTCCTGCTGGAACATTTAATCAATCACCGACTGTCGGCTGCTTATTAAAAATAATTTGATTAATTTTTTATGAATACGCGGTGGATTGAAAACGCTGGCAATGTTAGGGGAAGTGATCTCACTGTATTCTCTCTCACCTGTTTGCTGTGAGGGAAGGCCTATAAAGGGGGCGCCTGTGCCAGTAACCAACTAATACGGGGGTGTTCGTTCAGCCTGGAAACGCCGTCATCTGGCACATGTTGCTGTATAAAAGTGTTCGATTCTCCTACTTCTCTTCAACGAAACATACAGGGTGTGAGATTAAAATTACAAAACGCTATAACTTTGTTATTTGTGGTCCGATTTTAGTGAACTAAAAACCAAATAAAATTGCTCATAAAACACTACAAACACCCAATTTTTTTACTCAGTCTAATAGCTAATTTTCTTCTGCGTTTTGTAATGTACAATAAGCTGAGTGTGATTTATAATAAATTTTGAAAATAATTAAAATTATTGTCAACATTTCAATCTTTTTATGCTAATTTTTCTAGTGTGCCGCAAAAAAAATCTCGAAATGCATATTACTTGTTGGAAAATACATATTTTAAATGTTTTGTTAAGTTTCTAACAGATCCACAGCACATTCGACAATCTTTAGTAAAAAATATTCTAATTTTGAGAATTTATAATTATTTTCAGAACTAATTGTAAACCAAACATAACTTATTGTACATCAGAAGACGTAAAAAATAGCTATTAGAGTGAGCAAAAAAAATTGGGTATGTCCATTTGAAAATGAAAAGTTGACATGCAGTTGATATTTAAGTTGAAGTTGATAAAAATTAAAACCATCTTGACTTTGTAGTGTTTTATGAACAATTTCATTTGGTTTTTAAAATCCGACCACAAATAAGAAAGTGTAAGAGTGCTTCAGAAAATAAATGAAAAGGACGACACTTTTTTACCACTTTACCAGCCAGATGTAGATTGAACATTCTCAATAAATTACATGGTCTGAAAATGCATTATTTTGAAAAGTTGAGTAACGAGAATTAAGTCTTAAAATTGACCTATACGAACTTAAAAACGTAGGAACAAAAGGATAACAAGCTATAAATATTTTAATAATTTACTTAAGTAGGTATGTACACATAAATGAAAATTCAAGCCGTTGCAATTTAAGAGCGGTTTTACACATTACGAAATATTACGAAAATTCCACTTACAAAATTTGATCAAATTACGAACGAAGATTTAATTAAATCTTGACGACGAATTCTGGTTAATCAAGGGAAAATTATATCGCAAATTTTGTTTGACAGATCTTGCGCAACGATTTTGTGCTTATGTGAAATTTTCTCGCTGAATACCAACCAGTCTTGACACCTAAAACTTCCGCAAATTTGTTTTTGACATTTAGACTTTTTGCCGGGGAAATCAGTTGTACATACCTAAATGTCAAAAACTTCCGGATAGTACGGACGCTCTTGGGAAAATCGGGGGGTTATGATTAAGGGCTGGTACTTTGCACACTTCTTACCTAGAGGCCAAAGATCACTTTTTGAGGTGTTGCCAAGTTTGAAGTCTATGCGGCCACTCGCTTTGGCGGGTTGCCTATCTCTATTGGGCGTACTTTTCCGAATCGCCTATTTAGCCAGCTTTTTCGCTATCAAGACTCTTCCACGGGTCACCCAATCTCCATGTACCAAATTTCAGCCAAATCGGTTCAGTAGTTTGAGCTATATGTATTTTTAATGTTGTTACAAAATTTCGATTTTTTTATCCAAAAGGCACTAAATGCGAATGAATTTTGTATTATTTAAACCCAGAATTTGAAGACCTTTCTGATGGTGACAATAAAATTTTCAAAAACTTGTTAAGATCGTAAAATGAGAATATGTTTAGGTTTGAAAATTGATGTGCCGAAACGGCACTTTCTGTGTGTCGATTACCTCCAAATTTTTTTTACCTATAATATGGGTAATACAATCTCCATGTGTAAAATTTCAGCTAAATAGGTCCTGAGGTTTCGGCTGTATCGCGTTTTTAAAGTATGTTAAAAAATCTCGAATATTTGAAGTTTTGTCAAAAAGGCACTAATAGTGAATACATCTTTAGAAGCAGAATTTGAAGGCCTTTATTATGGTGACGTGAAAAATGGGGGTTTGCATTTTAAATTAAAGTTTCGGGAAGTACGCCCCGGAGATAGGCAACCTGCCACAGCAAGGGGCCGCATAGGCTTCAAACTTGGCAACACCTCAAAAAGTGATCTTTGGCATCTAGGTAAGAAGTGCGCAAAGTACCAGCCCTTAATCATAAAGTGCAGGGTAAATCCCAAGAGCGTCCCTACTAGGAAAGGGGTGTATGGATTAGAACTTGGACATGGGCCACCCAGTTCTCAAAATACCGCACATGCCATTTTTGCATATGATAATCTAGAACACATAAGGAAACAATGCACAAAAAATCACGTGTGCGGTCTTTTGAAAACACTGTTGGAAATAAGACAAAATTGAACATTTATTCTTAATTGAACTTTATTTTCAACTTGACGCAAGTGCTTCAATACCCTCTATGGGTTTTCTCCTTCATTGTACACTATTTTCATTCCTTTTTTTATTAACATGACTTTGTTCGGTGTAAAGAGATATAATATTTCATTTAACCTGATATTTGGCCCAAAATAGTGGCTTATCCCATATACTCCTTTTGATTGGTGTCACTTGTGATATTTATTATAGGTATACGAAAATTACCACGAAAATTTACGGCAGACAAATTGTGTAAATATACGTGTCATACAGTAATTTTATAACAAAATTTATTGTGAAAACTTTGTCAATAAAAATTTCGGACATGTCCTACAGTTGAAACGTAATCTATAAATCCTCCAAACGCTCAGCTGTGTAATAGGGCTTTCATTTAGGTTAGAAATACGTCAAACTTTTGAATTATATAGCAATAACTTTTTATCATTATTATATTAGGTACACATGGATACACATATGGATAGGAAGCTACGTATTATTATTAAATGTTTGTTAAAATGGTTACCGCGTCATGTTTTTGCAAAGTCAAGAAAGACGAATGTAGTTCTTTTTACAATCTTACTTTAATCCTTAATCAAATCACCAGCAAAACGTTCTTACTCCATTTTTCTGATTGATGAAACATATTAAAATTTCTCTCTAATTGTCATGAAAGACTTTAAGAAGAAAACATTTGGCAGACACTTTATTTGACACGGTCAAATTGGAAGTCCAAAATTTATATTACTCATGTGGAAATTAGGAGCTTGTTAGGTTTGAGAGGTTTTATAGACCGGGTTTCGACTGCATAGTTTTTCCTAAATGTTCGTAATAATAATTTTTGGACATGTAAAACGGCTTTTGACAAAAACCTGCGCAGCTAAATTAACCGGCAAGGTGTACGACAAAACTATTGCTTTTTGACATTCTGTTTCAGTTTTAAATTGGAAACAAAGTACAAAGCAACAAAAGGCAGGTTGTTTTGCGCTTTGTTGTTGTTATTGCTCAATAAATGTCATTATTTGTATTAAAGCTGTAAAAATATCATGAAATGTGCATGATGCGCTTCAAAGTTCAGAGTAAATTCTTCAAAAAACCATGGCAATAGCAAAACAGGAAAATCGAAAAATGTATGTGCAAAATTGACAAGAAATTTCGCCATAACATCTGCAATGATTGTCTGATGTGTAAAACCAGAGGTAAAACCGCTCCAAGAAAATCATGTTTCAACAAAAAATCGATTTCTGGAAAATCTAGAACATTAAGTTAGAAAAAGTAAAAACTTATGAGTGATAATTTGTTCGTTTAATATATCATTTTACAAGAACTGAGCCACATTTTTTAGAGGACTGTGTAAAATTACCATTTTTATCCATTTGTGAGTCGCGGCATAAATTAGTAGCTATTAGGTAGGTATTCCATAGTATAATTAAATGGATTACCTATTACCTATTGCAAGAGACAAGAAGTAAAATCGTTAAACTTTTAGGAATAAGAAAGTATTTCAAATTTTTCTCTAATTATACTGTAGTAAAAATTTTGGCCTATAGTAATACCTACATACAACATCATAATCTGTGCATCAATTAACTTCTACGCTAAAAACCCACCGAAAGATGTATATCTAAGCGAAGTGTATCCCTGTAGATGTTTGTCACATTTATGGGTACCTATGTAGGGGCCGCCTGGATTTACTGGTGGAATCGGTCGGAAATTCCTAATCAGTATGCACCTAGTAGTAGTGCCTCCAAAGACGCGCAGATGTGTCAAAATGACGAATTGTTAAATAATTTTTTTACAGTACATACCTAGGTATTAAAAAACTGGAAATTGAGACGAAAAACTTTTGCAGTGTTTGTAGTTTAGAAAATGGTGTGGGGAAGTTAAACAAAAGTCTGTATACAATTAGCAGTTCAGGGGTTGAAAAATATTGGAGGGGTTGAGAAGACCAAAGCAATGAAAATTTACTGCAGTTAAGTAGAAATAGTACCAAAAGGAACACGGAAAAGAAGGACAATTTTCACTATTTATCTTTCATTGAAAATATTACGCAAATCAGTAGAATAGAAAAAAATTCAACGAATTTTGCATGGGGGGTTTAAAAAATTGCGAATGGGGTTGAAAAATCAAGAGGGGTGACTGTGGTTAATTAGAATTACAAAATTTAACACGAAAATAAACCAAATATGCAAATTAGACTGGGTGGTGGGAGGCTGAAATACTTACACCAATTGCGAAGGTGGTTGAAAGAAAAACGAAATTACGCGAATTTTGCAAAATTAACTCCTTCGAGGTGGAGAAATTGTATAGGGGGATGATACGTCAAAGGGGGTGATAATATAATTAATCGTATACTTAGCGAGAATAAGCCAATTATGCAAAATAAGCTTTTGGGGGTTGAAATCTTGCGAAGGGGGTCGAAAAAATTAAGATAAAATTGCGGAAATTTTACAAAATCAACGCTAGAGGCAGGTTGAAAAGTTGTAAAGGGGGTGAAGTTCAGGAGGGTGAAAATTAACTAGTTATTAAGTAGAAGTAACGAAAATAAAACGAAAAAGAAGTGATCTACCTAAATTATTTAGCTTTTTGAGGGCTTTGAAAGGGGTTGAAAAATAGAAGTCGATCATTTACCGATGCGTAGAATTTCGTATTCTCCGATGTTTATTGAGCATTAAGGGTAAAACTTGCCACAATGGAAGTAAAACGGTAGTACCTACCTAACAAGGTTTATTGGGTACTTTATAAGAGTTAGGTTAGGTACTAACTTTAGGCGGGAGATTTAAATCAAATCGCTATAATAGTAAAATGCGTTCAATTATTGGGGGTAAAAGCTGACCTCTTAAACCATTATACAGAAGATAATTTATCCAGTGTGACACTTTAGAATTATGAAAGTGTTTTTTCAGTAATTCAGAATTACACACTACACACACATGTTGTCGTGACAGTTCCTGAAATATTATCCTGCATGAGCGGACTCTAATTGCTGGGACGATAATTAAATGTTAACTGCAGCGGTGAGACCTGTGAGTCGACCAATGTCGCCGCCTCCGTCTAGATGCAACACTGAGCACGTCAGGTTAACGTCATGCGGGTCGCTACACATTCTGACATCTTTATTACCTCATAAACCGGACTTAACTTCATGACTGTGGCTTTAAACAATTATACTCGGATTAGTGCAACAGGAAATGGAGGGATAGCGGCAGGTTTTAACGAGCCAGAATTCCTGGTGATTCTTCAAATTGCTAACCCGACGGGAATTGGGGGCGATTGATTGGGAGAGAATTTAGCATGAACGTTACGGACACCGGCGCATCCACCCTTTCTTCAGCTTCAACAGCTTGTAATATAATAACTACACATGACATTTCTGTGGTTTCAAAAAATTGAACATAATAATACTATCGGGTGTCCCAAAAAAAACCGGACAAAATATTTTTGGGAATAAGTCTGCCATTTCTTAACCGATTTGGATGAACGTGGTCTTAAATTAAAGCCAAATGATCAGGCTTTCGACTGTATGCGAAACTACGGCAGATGGCGCTGCCGTAGTAGTCCGATTGATACTTGCTTTAAAGGTTTATTTTAGCTGCATGGGGATTGGCCAGTCAACGACCAATCGGTATCACACTCGAATAGCCTTGAAGATCTTTCTTTTTTGTTCAAAAATCCTTTTTCAGAAGTCGATTTGGCTTAAGCATTAATTTTCTGTAATTTTTTTTAAAAATGTGTTTTTGAGCATTTTCACGCATTAATGGCCATGACCAAAGAACAGTAACGCATATAAATCTTAATTTTCAGTTATAAATGAACGAATATGGTGAAAACAGTGGCGCGGATGCCAGTGGGGGCAACTGAACAGTTTTCATTGAAAATTAAGCCCTATGTGCATCAATGGTACTTTAGTCATGGTTATGGAAGCATGAAAATTAAAAAAAAAACACTTTTTTTAGAAAAATCACAGAAAATTAATGCTTACGCAAAATGGACTTCTGAAAAAAGATTTTTGAAGAAAAAAGAAAGATCTTCAAGGCTATTTGGGTCTCATAACCATTGGTTGCTGCCCGACCAATCCCCACGCACCTAAAATAAGCCTTAAAGACAAGTATCAACAAGGCTGCTACAGCAGCGCCATGTGTCGACGTTTCTTGCAAAGTTTGAAAGCCTGATTCTTTAGCTTTAATTTAAGACCAAGTCTATCCAAATCGGTTAAGACATGGCTGACTTATTTCAAAGACTATTTTGTCCGTTTTCTTTTGGGACACCCGATATATTATTCAATAAGTGTGCGTAGTGAATTTTATTGCTATTGACGTTTTTAGTACGAGCCGTATGCGAGTGCCATAAGTCATCCGAGAAAGCAATAATCATTACAAACGAATAGAATACTATGCTTTATCTACGGGTTTTAAAGCGATAAATCTCTCACCAATTGTATAATGAGTCCATTATGCAACACACGTGGATAAACATTTTTATTCTTTAGACTCATTATTATTAAAACTAATGCATATCAAACAACCCTCCTCCCTATGGCGGTTTCTAAGGGCCATAGCGCTGCATTTTTTTGAAAGTGCTACTTTAAAAGACAAAGTGCGAGATTTTTTCTCCAAGTGCGACTTTACTTACTAGTTTTGACATAAGTTATTAACGATACTAGGTCGGTAAGCGCATGTTAAAATTCTGTTAAAACGCACTTAACAACCGTGTATCGTAGATAATTTTTCGTACATAATCGAATTTTACCATTAGGTAATGACAAACTTTGACAAATTTTTTGAAGCCGACCCGACGAGAAATTTGAAGCAAAATGGCAGTCGGCAATCCCAGAAAACCTATACTTTATTAAATTAAAACGTTTTTGATACCTATTTAACATCTCACGCGCTATTTTCAATTTTCATTTGTTTTACTTACCGCGCATGTATGCCGTTATGGTTCATAACGTTTGATGCACCGCTTACAGCCAGCGCAATGATTATCGACCGCCAAAAACAGCATAAAAATCAAACGATTCGTTCAAAAGTTACTATTTGAAAAATTAAAAAAATCCAGGTGTTCTACTTCGTGTGCTGAACAGTTTATACAACCTTGTATCATCAGCATAAAAATTATATTTGCAAAACTCTATTTTAGTTTCCAAACAGCAGATATATTATGGCAAAATGGAGAGGCCCTAGAATGGACCCTTGAGAATCCCCGGATGCCACTGGCGAAGCTTTAAATGTATGATAGCCAATTTCTGTTCTTAAATAGTTCTAAAGATGAATTATTCAATCAGATATAATGCAAGATAGATAATAGATAATAAAATATCGTGATCTACGGTGTCAAATGCCTTAGTAAAATCTAATGGAACTAATATTATAAGATGATTAGAGTCTGTAACTTTCAGAATGTGGTCGTTAATATCACGAGTTAATATTAAATAAGGCGGTTACCCAACTATAATTTTTTCGAAACCCAGACTGCACGGCAGGCATATTATGGTGATCAATATGTGATCACGCAATTGTTCATCTATTTTCTCGATAATTTTTGAAATAGCTGGTAGAATGCTGAATGCTGATAGACCTATAGATCCTTTGACTCCGCCGGCTTTTTGTTTTTAGGAACAGGAATAGGTATAGCCCGCTTCCCACAATCTGGATATACACTGTTTTCAAGGTAGAAATTAACTAGTGAGTTATTATAATAATTATGAAACGGAATAGCGTCTTCTACACCCACAGCATTAAAGGTGACAGAGATCTGATTCTTTAGAAACAAGGCTAAAGCAGAATTCATTAGCAATATTATATTTAGCGTTAGGGGTTAAAATGACCACCACTTGATAACTTCCTAATTACCCTTAAAGGCGTTGCGACCCGCCCTAACATGCAGAAACAGAAAAATACGAGAACTTAAAAAGTGCTCAATGTATCAATGCAGAATTTGGCTGCTAGTTTAAAAACAGTGACACTGTAGGCAGATGAGCAAATTTTCATTGTGATCTAACAAAGGGGGTGAAATTAAGGGTTGAAACTGGAAATTTCTTCAGGTAAATGTTGGTATAAAATTACAGGGTTCAAAAGATTTCGTTAAGAGGAGGGATCTAATTGTTCCCGCCAAAATAGAGCTTTTTGCTTCGAATTTAAATTTGAGGAAGACTATCAGCTCACAAATGCTTTAATCCCTGCAGGATTACTCTCGTAACACGTCGCTCAACAAATTATGGTTAAAACTGCAGTGGTTTTTCAAATTTGTATCCCCAAGTTGTTTTTGGTGCGAAACAACTTTTAACAAACAACAATTGAAATTAGAAGCAAAAAGCTCTATTTTGGCGGGAACAATCAGATCCCTCCTCTTAACCATTGAAAAAAGGTCTTCTGATTCTTCAAGCTGAAACCAACCCCTAACCCCGAGCAAGCGGAATAAATATATTTTATTTATTTTTTCGGGCTTTTTTGTGATTTTTCGGTAATTCAGACAAAATGTTCAATAATTTTTAACCCATCCACAATTATTCTTCAACCCCTTTCACGATATGTGAACCCTCAAAAAGCAAAATTTACGCAGACCGCTCGGCTGCTCCAAACAGAAACACAGTAACTAACATTTTTCTGTGAAAATAAGTTTAATATTTAGATGCATCTACTTAGTTTTCTTTTGTCTTTTAAGCCAATAGCCATGGCTCTATCAATTCCTGGTCTATCGATGTTCGAAAAAAAATTGTTTTTATATATGTTTATGTTATAGTTTTCTACAGCTAAAATCAAAATAAACTTTTGCTATTTTCCCACTTTCTTATGCTTAACACTTACTGTGTTTCTGCTTGGCGCAGCCGCACTTCTTTTTCGTGTAATTCTCGATATAGTTCTACTTTCTTTCAGTCACTTTTCATTCACCCGCCTTAACTTTTCATTCCCCTTCACAATTTAGCAACCCCCCGAGCGTTAATTTGGCCAAATTCGCGCAATTTTATCTTTCTGCGGTAATAAATTTTACTTTTTTGGATAATATTTACCTTTTTCGCTTTTTCAAACCCCCTCGCAATATTTCAACCCTCCAAGGGCTAAATTTGCATAATTGGCTTATTTTTGGGTTATTTTCTGTAATTCTACTTAACTACGGTTAATTTTCATCCCCTTTGATTTTTCATCTCAATTTACAATTTTCTAACCCCCTAAGGGCGGATTGTATAAAACTTTTAATCCGGGCTTAAAAATAATCCAGGATAGGTCGCTAGGCAACAGTCATTTTGAAGCATTATGATTGGGCTTTTCTATAGCAACTGATCCCGGATATTTTTAATCCCGGATTAAAAGTAGCGGTAGGTGCAGGGGCAGGGGGAGTAAAACGGGCCCTGTCATCCACTCCATCACCTGGAGTGCGGCAGGCGAAGAAGGCCAGACAGGAATTCCTGAGGCCCTCCTCTTACGCGCAGGCGGCAGCATCGGGGCTGAGGGGCGCTGTGGTGGGGGAGAAATTTCCCGACACACGACTCTCGGACGAGGAGGCCGGGCGCGTGAAGAATTCGCTGGAGACGGCAATTGACAACCTCCCGGAGGGATCAAGAATGCCGCGCTTCAGCGAATTCAAGTGGTCCGAGCAGGGTGCCATCCTGGTAACCTGCGCGGACGAAGAGACAAAGGTCTGGCTGAAAGCCAGCCTCGAGCGGGTGGAGATTGGGACCTCCCTGTCTTGGATAGAGAGGGACCAACTCCCCCGGCTCAAAAAGGTGGGATGCTTATTGCAGACCACAATCGACGGGGTGCCTCTGGCTCTAAAGGGGCTATCTCGTCAAAACCCAGGACTCCACACGGAGAACTGGAAAATCCACGACCAGGCTGCCCTCGGCGATAGGGTCAGACTAGTAGTGGGGGTTGATGAGGGTTCGTACAGGACTCTCTCGTCAGCCGGGTGGATTGCCTACCTGGGGGTGAACATGGCCCGATTCTGGGACATGGGACCTTCCAGTAGTGGGACGTCCACAACGGCTGTGGGACCACCAGAAGCGGAAGGCGGGGGATCTAAGGTCCGTACGCCGGAGGCATCTGATGGGACCAAATGACGGGCATCGAAATGGCGCGCTCCAACGTAAACGGAGCGGGGCTGCGGTGCCTCCAGATCAATTTGCACCGCAGTTACGAGGCGGCCTCGCTCATGGGCCGTCGCGTGACTGCACTGCAGACAGACACTCATATAGCTCTCATCCAGGAACCCTGGACAAACGGGGGACAGGTGGGAGGTTTTAACTGTAAAAATTTTTGTGTTTTTCAGGGAGAAGCGGAGAGACCGAGAAGTTGCGTACTGGTGAAAACAGGGATACAGGCGCAGGCACTACCGGAGTTCTGCACAAGAGATCTAGTAGCAGTAGGTATCTCCTTCAAAGAGGGGATAGAAACGAGGTACGTGGTGGTATGCTCAGCGTACCTACCGTTCGATTCGCCAACACCCCCTCCGTCACGGGAACTCTGTGACTTAGTGGACTGGTGTAGGAGCAAAGGGTACCCAATCATACTAGGATGTGACGTGAACGCTCACCACATTGTGTGGGGAAGCAGCGACATCAATACTAGGGGAACGGCACTTTTAGAGTACATTACCGCCACGGGGCTGGACATCACTAATCGAGGTTCAGAACCGACCTTCGTGACGAGCGTGCGAAGAGAAGTAATCGACATCACGCTCTGCTCCGCTGGGCGGAGCACATCAAGGAATGGCGAGTATCGAGTGATCCGTCCTTGTCGGACCACCGGTATATCGAGTTCAAAATCGCTGTGGGCAGCCAAAGCGGAACTAGATCCTATAGGAACCCGAGGGCAACGGATTGGGACTCTTATCGAAGGGGCCTTTCCGCAAAGTTATCGGGGAACAGGACCAGACCCAGGGATAGAAGGCAGCTGGACCTTGAAGTTGAAAGGCTTCAACGGAACGTGCTCTCTTCATTCGAAGACCATTGCCCTCTAAGAACTGTCAAAGAGGGCCACAAGACACCTTGGTGGAATGGGGAACTTGAGTCACTGCGGCGGGAAACACGAAAGAGGTTAAACCGCGCAATGCGGCTGAATCAGCACTCCGACTGGGACGCCTATAAAGACGCCCAGAGGAGATTCAAAAGCCTCATCAAGAGGAGGAAGAGAGAGTGCTGGAGGAACTTTTGTGGCAACATAGAAGGTCTACCAGAAGCGGCTCGACTGAAGAAACTGTTGGGCCGGGGTGCGGTCTGTCTGGGAGCTCTTCGGCTACCGGACGGCTTCTTAACGGAGACGTCCGGGCAGGCCCTCGAGTGCCTGATACGGACGCACTTCCCGGGCGCGACAATAGGAGGGGACTTACCCGAGGACAGCCGGACTATCAAGGACTGGAATATGGCCTCGGAAATAGTCAGCTATAAGAAGATTCGTTGGGCAATTTCAACCTTCGAACCATTTAAAGCGGCGGGACCTGATGGAATCTTTCCAGCCCTCCTCCAGGAGGCTGGCGAGTCCATCATAGAACCACTGTTCCATATAGTGCGATGCTCAATCGCGCTGGGGTACATTCCTAAATTCTGGCAGCAAGTGAGAGTCGTCTTCATACCTAAAGCCGGCCGAACAACCCACGACCAGCCAAAGGATTTCCGTCCAATCAGTCTGACATCGTTTCTTCTGAAACTGAGTGAAAGGCTGGTAGAACGACACCTGAAGGAGGGGGTACTAGTCCAACGACCCCTCCATCCGAACCAGCACGCATATAGAGCGTGCAAATCAACGGAGACAGCTCTCCATCAGCTTGTTTCAAGAGCTGAGGACGCTCTCCGGGTGAAAGAATGGGCGCTCGCTGCCTTTCTAGATGTCGATGGGGCCTTCAATAATCCCACCTTCGAAGCGCTGTGCGCCGCTGCGACAGAATACGGCATTGACCGGACCATCGTAAGATGGATACGGGAGATGATCAGTAAGCGTCGTATAACAGTCTCTCTACAGGATACCAAACTGGAGGCAACAGTGTCGAGGGGCTGTCCGCAGGGCGGAGTTCTATCTCCGCTACTGTGGTCGCTACTCGTGGACGGCCTCCTAAGGGACCTGAACGGAGAAGGGTGCTACGCTCAGGCGTACGCTGATGATGTGTGCATTGTAATTAGGGGCAAGTTCCTGGGGACAGTCACAGCCATCATGCAACAGGCTCTGAACAGAGTTAGCAACTGGTGCGAGGGGCGATCCTTGTCGGTAAACCCGAACAAGATGGAATTGCTCCTCTTCACTAGGAAAAGAAAGTTGGACACCGTAAGATGGCCAAAGCTGCAAGGGGTGACCTTGGGTCTGGCCGAGAGAGTGAAGTATCTGGGAGTAATCCTGGATCCGAAGCTTTCTTGGACAGACCATGTAGAGTCACAAACAAAGAAGGCCTGCGCGTCCTTATGGATGTGTAGGCGTTTCTCCGGCTCCACTTGGGGACTAAAACCGCAGGTGGCGTACTGGTTATACACAACCGTCGTGGCGCCCTGGTCTGGTGGCGCTCCACGGAACGCGCTAGTACCAGGAGTGCCCTCGGGCGAGTGCAAAGGCTGGGATGCCTAATGGTGACCGGTGCTATGAGAACAACTCCCTCGGCAGTTTTGGAGGCGATTCTGGCCCTGGAGCCGCTGCACCTCAGAGTGCAGCTTTCGGCCCGGGCCTCAGCCTTCAGGTTGCAGGGGATAGGAGAATGGCGAGCGGGAAGTGAGGGACATCGAAGTGCACTCACTCTACCGGGCGCGGATGAGGCTGTCTTGCAAATGCGCAAAGACAGGATAGAGCGTCGGTTGCGCTTTAATGACCCATTTACATGACCCATTTACAACCAGGATCCCCTCTAGGGAAGACTGGGTCGATAAGGGTGAAAAATTGCTCACACCGCGGGGCATAGTCTGGTACACAGACGGGGCCAAAAACGATCTGAGCACCGGCGCAGGATTCACTGGGGGGATGCCAGAGGGACGAGTGAGCGTACCTCTTGGCAAGTACCCCAGTGTATTCCAGGCGGAAATATACGCAATTCTGGTGTGCGCTGAGGAGGAGCTGCAGCGACAGTCGGGCGGCGCTCGGGGCTCTGAACTCCGTGGAGGTGAGATCCGGCCTCGTTAACGACTGTCGAGACGCATTAACGAAGTTGGCTGGAAATAACAATTCGGTCAACCTGGTTTGGGTTCCTGGGCACTCAGGAATCGCTGGCAATGAGGTAGCTGACGAACTGGCAAGGAAGGCATCGAACATGCCATACCTGGGACCACAACCAGCACTCGCTGTGACGGAGAGTGCGTTGCGGAAGGAGCTAGGAAACTGGCTCAACAAGCAATTTCACTCACACTGGGAAAATGCACCGGGGATGAGGCAAGCGAGGGCCTTCATTTCTCGGCCCTCCTCGCCAACAGCCCAACGGTGGTTTCTCCAGTTAAGCCGAGAGCGGCTAAGGAAAGTCGTGGGCGTCCTGACAGGGCACTGCGCACTCAAACGACACCTTCATCTAATGGGACGTTCTGAGGAAAGCACTTGTAGAGTGTGCGGAGAAGAGGGAGAAACGCCTCTTCATTTACTAACCGAATGTGGCCCGCTCGGTCACAAAAGGCTTAGGGAACTGGGGGCTGCATACCCAGCCTCTGCGGAAATATACTCACTCTCTGCAGCGGATGTACTGGCCTTCATAGAAGGGACGGGGCTTCTGTAGAGAAGAGGTTGCAGTGCGGGCATAATGGATCATAAGGTCTGAATGCAGCGGACCCGTAAGGGAACGCACCGCAGAATCGAAATACGAATCGAAATACGAAAAGTTTTATACAATCCACCCTAAGTGTCTATTATGCTAAATTCACGTAATTTCGTTTTTCTTCGGTAACAAATTCAACTCATTTGGATTATGTTCACTCTTCCTTCCATACTCCATTCAGAATTTCGACCAGCCTGCCTATCGTCTCTTCCGTACTGTAAATCCACGCTTCATCCTTTATCTCATCCCTTCCAGGTGCTTTCTGTTTTTGCAGTTTTTCTATCTGCCTCTTCACTTCCTCTTTTGTTATTTCTGTACTTTCTATTTCCTGCACCTCCTCTCCATCCTCTTTTTCCCCTTCTTTTTCTTCTTCTCCCTCTAATGGCTCTACAAAATGCCTCCTCCATTACCCTATCTCTATCTTTCCCATTCCATCTTCTCTCCCTTTCTTCCTCTCTTGATTTATGTAGTTCCACGCTTCTTTTTCTGTTCTTACACTTCTTATCCTTTGCTTTTTTTCTTCCTTCATATTTCTTTTCTTTTCCTTGCATTTCTTCTTGTATCCTTCTTTGGCCTTTAGCTATTTTTCCCTTTTAATTTTTCCGTTTTTCCATTTTCTTAATTCACTTCTCATCTCTTTTTTTGCCTTCTTACATTCTTTATCAAACCATCCCCTCCCATATCCCTGACTATCTTCCCTTAGTATTATTTCCTCTCTTCTTACTGCTCCTCTTATAATTTTCTCCAGCTCTTTGGTTTTTTCTTCTACCCCCTTTGCTTCGAATCTTGCATTTATCAGCTTTTCCCTGTATTCTTTGATTGTCTCTTCGTCCCATCTTTCTTTTTATATTACCTTTTTTGTTATGCTTCTCTTACTTAGATCTTCCTTCTCTTTTTTGTGTATTTTTGTTGATTCTCTAATTCTGTACGGCCAATTTTCAACATTTCGCCTTTTTGACACATCTGTGCGTCTGCACTACTACTAGGTGCCGACAACACCAGTAAAGTCTACAGATGGCTATTATTTACGTTTAAATAAACAATTTTTATTTTGCATATTTTGCATGTTTTTAATTATAATAGGGTATATTTTATTAACAAGACATGTTTTAAGACTTTAGAGCATGTAAGTGCATACATTTCTCATTTTCTGGATTTTTCAGTTACACTTGCAGCTTTCAGAAAATTATTTCTATAAAATTTATACACGTAGGTAATTAGCTGTTTCCGGAGATCATTATAACTGCTTACTCCAGGTACCTAAAATAATCGATTTCTCTTCTTGGAAGGGTCGACAGAGGATTAGGTATATATTTACAATCTTATTTTGTAACTTATATTTATTTACTTACCTATACTTACATACATCTTTCCTTAAAATACCTAAAGTCGGAAGTTCAAAAAAGGTAAACGTTTTAAGGTGGATCAGTGGCTGGAAATGTTTGAGATGCGATACTTAGTGACACCGTCTTTTGCAACATTTGTTCAAAACAGGTCAGTATTCTTTATTTATTGTTTATTGATTGCCAAAAATGTAAAAAGAAGACTAGGATAATATAAAATTGTAATTTCAATTATTCCAGGTTAATATCAGCAAGATCAACACCTAACTACCGATCCTCCGATCCACACGTTAAATTTTAAAGCCGGATTATTGGCTTCCCGCTGTGGTTTACCATCCCCTTCCATATCCCTGACTATCTTCCCTTAGTATTATTTCCTCTCTTCTTACTGCTCCTCTTATAATTTTCTCCAGCTCTTTGGTTTTTTCTTCCACCCCCTTTGCTTCGAATTTTGCATTTATCAGCTTTTGCCTGCATTCTTTGATTGTCTCTTCGTCCCATCTTTCTTTTTATATTACCTTTTTTGTTATGCTTCTCTTACTTAGATCTTCCTTCTCTTTTTTGTGTATTTTTGTTGATTCTCTAATTCTGTACGGCCAATTTTCAACATTTCGCCTTTTTGACACATCTGTGCGTCTGCACTACTACTAGGTGCCGACAACACCAGTAAAGTCTACAGATGGCTATTATTTACGTTTAAATAAACAATTTTTATTTTGCATATTTTGCATGTTTTTAATTATAATAGGGTATATTTTATTAACAAGACATGTTTTAAGACTTTAGAGCATGTAAGTGCATACATTTCTCATTTTCTGGATTTTTCAGTTACACTTGCAGCTTTCAGAAAATTATTTCTATAAAATTTATACACGTAGGTAATTAGCTGTTTCCGGAGATCATTATAACTGCTTACTCCAGGTACCTAAAATAATCGATTTCTCTTCTTGGAAGGGTCGACAGAGGATTAGGTATATATTTACAATCTTATTTTGTAACTTATATTTATTTACTTACCTATACTTACATACATCTTTCCTTAAAATACCTAAAGTCGGAAGTTCAAAAAAGGTAAACGTTTTAAGGTGGATCAGTGGCTGGAAATGTTTGAGATGCGATACTTAGTGACACCGTCTTTTGCAACATTTGTTCAAAACAGGTCAGTATTCTTTATTTATTGTTTATTGATTGCCAAAAATGTAAAAAGAAGACTAGGATAATATAAAATTGTAATTTCAATTATTCCAGGTTAATATCAGCAAGATCAACACCTAACTACCGATCCTCCGATCCACACGTTAAATTTTAAAGCCGGATTATTGGCTTCCCGCTGTGGTTTACCATCCCCTTCCATATCCCTGACTATCTTCCCTTAGTATTATTTCCTCTCTTCTTACTGCTCCTCTTATAATTTTCTCCAGCTCTTTGGTTTTTTCTTCCACCCCCTTTGCTTCGAATTTTGCATTTATCAGCTTTTGCCTGCATTCTTTGATTGTCTCTTCGTCCCATCTTTCTTTTTATATTACCTTTTTTGTTATGCTTCTCTTACTTAGATCTTCCTTCTCTTTTTTGTGTATTTTTGTTGATTCTCTAATTCTGTACGGCCAATTTTCAACATTTCGCCTTTTTGACACATCTGTGCGTCTGCACTACTACTAGGTGCCGACAACACCAGTAAAGTCTACAGATGGCTATTATTTACGTTTAAATAAACAATTTTTATTTTGCATATTTTGCATGTTTTTAATTATAATAGGGTATATTTTATTAACAAGACATGTTTTAAGACTTTAGAGCATGTAAGTGCATACATTTCTCATTTTCTGGATTTTTCAGTTACACTTGCAGCTTTCAGAAAATTATTTCTATAAAATTTATACACGTAGGTAATTAGCTGTTTCCGGAGATCATTATAACTGCTTACTCCAGGTACCTAAAATAATCGATTTCTCTTCTTGGAAGGGTCGACAGAGGATTAGGTATATATTTACAATCTTATTTTGTAACTTATATTTATTTACTTACCTATACTTACATACATCTTTCCTTAAAATACCTAAAGTCGGAAGTTCAAAAAAGGTAAACGTTTTAAGGTGGATCAGTGGCTGGAAATGTTTGAGATGCGATACTTAGTGACACCGTCTTTTGCAACATTTGTTCAAAACAGGTCAGTATTCTTTATTTATTGTTTATTGATTGCCAAAAATGTAAAAAGAAGACTAGGATAATATAAAATTGTAATTTCAATTATTCCAGGTTAATATCAGCAAGATCAACACCTAACTACCGATCCTCCGATCCACACGTTAAATTTTAAAGCCGGATTATTGGCTTCCCGCTGTGGTTTACCATCCCCTTCCATATCCCTGACTATCTTCCCTTAGTATTATTTCCTCTCTTCTTACTGCTCCTCTTATAATTTTCTCCAGCTCTTTGGTTTTTTCTTCCACCCCCTTTGCTTCGAATTTTGCATTTATCAGCTTTTGCCTGCATTCTTTGATTGTCTCTTCGTCCCATCTTTCTTTTTATATTACCTTTTTTGTTATGCTTCTCTTACTTAGATCTTCCTTCTCTTTTTTGTGTATTTTTGTTGATTCTCTAATTCTGTACGGCCAATTTTCAACATTTCGCCTTTTTGACACATCTGTGCGTCTGCACTACTACTAGGTGCCGACAACACCAGTAAAGTCTACAGATGGCTATTATTTACGTTTAAATAAACAATTTTTATTTTGCATATTTTGCATGTTTTTAATTATAATAGGGTATATTTTATTAACAAGACATGTTTTAAGACTTTAGAGCATGTAAGTGCATACATTTCTCATTTTCTGGATTTTTCAGTTACACTTGCAGCTTTCAGAAAATTATTTCTATAAAATTTATACACGTAGGTAATTAGCTGTTTCCGGAGATCATTATAACTGCTTACTCCAGGTACCTAAAATAATCGATTTCTCTTCTTGGAAGGGTCGACAGAGGATTAGGTATATATTTACAATCTTATTTTGTAACTTATATTTATTTACTTACCTATACTTACATACATCTTTCCTTAAAATACCTAAAGTCGGAAGTTCAAAAAAGGTAAACGTTTTAAGGTGGATCAGTGGCTGGAAATGTTTGAGATGCGATACTTAGTGACACCGTCTTTTGCAACATTTGTTCAAAACAGGTCAGTATTCTTTATTTATTGTTTATTGATTGCCAAAAATGTAAAAAGAAGACTAGGATAATATAAAATTGTAATTTCAATTATTCCAGGTTAATATCAGCAAGATCAACACCTAACTACCGATCCTCCGATCCACACGTTAAATTTTAAAGCCGGATTATTGGCTTCCCGCTGTGGTTTACCATCCCCTTCCATATCCCTGACTATCTTCCCTTAGTATTATTTCCTCTCTTCTTACTGCTCCTCTTATAATTTTCTCCAGCTCTTTGGTTTTTTCTTCCACCCCCTTTGCTTCGAATTTTGCATTTATCAGCTTTTGCCTGCATTCTTTGATTGTCTCTTCGTCCCATCTTTCTTTTTATATTACCTTTTTTGTGATGCTTCTCTTACTTAGATCTTCCTTCTCTTTTTTGTGTATTTTTGTTGATTCTCTAATTCTGTACGGCCAATTTTGACACATCTGTGCGTCTGCACTACTACTAGGTACCGACAACACCAGTAAAGTCTACAGATGGCTATTATCCATTCTGTTTCGCTTTCAATGAATAAACTTTTAGCAAAAGCTTTTGCTTGAATTAGTAAGGGATAAAATACAAATTTCTCTTGCGGAGGAAAAGGATAAAAGTATAGCAGAAGAACTTTATTCATTAGGCTCACTCGAGGTGCCACCAAACTTGTCTCACTCAAATCTGATTGACTTGTGATACTTTTTGGAATTTGGGCAACACGTACCTATATAGGTACATTACAGAACTGAAAAATAAAAGAAATCTATAAAAAGGCGGTAAAAAGTAAAAGTTTCATTTGAAGCATCGCCATTTATTATGCAGGACTAGAGTCCTGTCCTGCGATATCAGCAAGGACCCCAACGACGACGGCCTTCTCATTATTGAGCGCCTCATTCAACAGGAGATACGAAGAGATGGAAGAGTGTGTAGCTTATCGCTTAATCCCAACTGTCCTCATATATCACGGCCAACCCTCGGACCTTTTTTGGACAGTGCGCGCGACCACTCAGCTACTTGGCATTAGAAAACGTCACGACGCCAGGGGTTGCAGATATTTCCCAACGTGTCCTATCTCCGGACAAACCGGAACCACGGATAACGGAAACTGGCAACCGGCCATTTCATGCATCCATTCCTGTTTTATCTTTTGTTGGCCTCCAGTTTATTCTTAGGAGCTGTTTGTGATGCTTTTAGGACTTTAAGAACACAAATAAAAATATTTAAGGGACTATAAAAATGAAAAAGTGTGAACAGAAGAATCGTAAAGTAGGAGCTTTAATACCGTCTTAGATTGCCCTTTTCGTCTTTATTTCACCGCATCTGCAACAGTTTTTCCGCGAGTCAACAATTTCAGAATTGTACTTTTGACCTAATTAGGTGAGATAAATGGATATTTATCTAGACGACTGAAATTGTGTTCACCGGAAATTAAAAATCTGGATCAGGAAACCATCGGAGCTCAGGGAGGTAATTTAATCTGACCTAACTAATGGCGCTTTAGATAATAGCCTTTAGGTGATTGCCATCGGGATTGTCACTCTTTAAGATTTAAAAAAGGGTCTTTTGTGTGATTTATTTTCACCATTAGTCAGCTGTCTCATTTGCAACTGCAGATGAACGTGGCAAAAATACAATTGAAGCTTTCCGCCATTCTTATCGGCTGAATATAAAGCTGCCGCTTTACTGGCTACGAATGCGCCATAAACATTATCTACACTGTGTAGATGATATGTAAGAAGTAAACTTGCTTTATCCCTTTTATATGGCACATTTTTGTTGTTTTAATGCGCCTGATTCCAGACATTCACGACAATAACACAAAAATTTTATCGGCTACTACTGAGGCGCCACTGAAAATCACACACTTCATAAAAACTTTCTTTCTGCAATAATATCTGATCGACTCTATTAACTTCATTCTATTTACGACCGCATCAATGAAGGCAGTCCGATATACGAATGTTAAAACGGACTTCATAGTTTCGGAATCGCCTCGATTTCCTTGAAAAAGCTCCTCTCGCAAAGTGAAATGGGCATTTATGTAACAAGAGTGTAAAGTGAAACTTTTCTGAACGAGTAAGCTTGGCTTCGTATAAAAAGTAAGACACATTAAGGACCATTGGGAACTCGGAAACCATAAGAGATCGAGAGTAGGTTAAATTAGAGAAAAGTTGTTTTTTTAAGATGATTAAGAATCTGTAAAGAATTGCCCGATATCTTAATTCGTTCGTGAGTTATCGCGAAAAAACTGAAAATCGCGATTTAAAAAAATATATCTTTCTAACGATTGGTGATATTGAAATGAAACTTGGAATTTTTATATTTCTGACAGCTGTCAACTCAACAGCATTGACAATTTTCTAGACCTTCTAGATTTTAAATAAAGACAGTCAAATTTTCTTTTTCTAAAGGCTTTGGATTTTAACACCACCTGATACACAAAAAAATTGCTTTTCAAAAATGTAATCAATACGGACTTCTTTGAAAAAATATGTCAAAGTTGGAGTCATATCAGGCCAAGGCGTATTTTATTACCGTTGGAGCCAATTGTTTTCATATGTTATAAGAGATTGAAAAAACCGATGTACTCTTTTGCAATTTTCTGTTCTGCGCTAACATCCATTGCAATTGATAATGAAAGTTGCTAACAGGTAGATGGACTATTTTATTTGCAATTATAACTTTGCCAACGTTTCGGAACTAAATTCGTTCCTTTATCAAGGCTCGTTATCACTCAACCTAAACTGATCCACTTCATCATAAAGCGGGCTCTCTTAAAATTTGGCTTAAATACATTCTAATAGTTTGAAAATCCAAAAATCTCAAAAATTCCAAACTGACAAAACGTGGTAAGAAATATAGGTTAAGGCCACGCGTGGCAATTGTGTGTGCAATTGTTTTTCATCTAAGTTTAGGCGGATTTTACAAATGATTCTTATCAATTTTCAAATTTTGACGATCTGTCAAAAAAGTCCGTGTTGGCTTTGGCTACATTTTTGAAAAGCAAATTTTTCTGTGCCTTTAACGGTGTTAAAATCTAATATGGCGGCCATAAGAAAAACAAAAGTCGACTGTCGTTGCTCAAAATCTAGAAGGCCTAGCAAATTTCTGTCAATGCTGTTGAGTTGACAGCTGTCAAAAATATAACAGCTCCGAGTTTCATTTAACTACCACTAATCGTTAGAAAGATACGAATTTTTCTTTAAAATCGCAATTTTCAATTTTTTCGGAATAACGCAGGAACGAATCAAGATAAATTAGAATTATTTACAGATTGTTAATCACCTTGAGAAAACGCAACCTTTTTATATACCTTTCCATATTTTTAACGACAACAAATACTTATTTGAATTTTTTTTAGGTTTGAAAGTTTCACTGTCACCGTCTAGCTGCTTGGGTGTTTGTGTTCGTATTTTCACTATGTAATATGTATACAACATAATGTACTATATGATGTATATATTTATATGTAAAACTGCAAATAAAATGAGTGAAACCCACGATTTTCTAAAACATGGGCAGCAGGTAAGCGGCTGGAACCTCCTCATCGCGTGGATTTTTAAAGGTTTTAAGCACAATGGAAACATTGGGCAACTTCGGTGGAAAAATGCACTATCATTAGAAACACCCCACTACACCGAAACACTGGAAACACCGAAACACTCGTTTTAGCTTCGGCTTCGATAATGAGCACATTGTGTTCGAAACGCGTCAGCAGTGAAAATCAAGTGTTTCGGTGTAGTGGTGTTTCTAGTGAAAGGTTTTAAGGTTAATATCTTGCCGTATTTACTGCCATTCTCCGTCAGTCCGCAAAAGTTTTAAACGAGAATGAGAATTTTCATTATTTTCCGCCGAAATGGTACAAACTGTGAATAGATTTTTAGAACCAGAATTTAATGGTCTTTCTAATGATGACATAAAAAATGAAGCCTTGTAGTTAAAATTTTAAAGTTGATATGCCTAAATGGCACTTCCCGTGGACCATAACTTGCTTCCAAAAGCCTTTCAACTTTTCAAGGGTTCACTCAATGTCCATGTGTTTTTAGTGTTAATAAAATTTCGCTTCTTTTTGCCCAAAGGGCACTAAACGCCAATGAATCTTGTTTTATTTAAAACAAGAATTTGAAGACCTTTCTGATCCCGACAATAAATTAAAAATTTGTTTTGGATGGTTAATAATTTGAAAATTGATATGCCATGTGAAATATTTCAGCAAAATCGGTCCAGAGGTTTGGGCTATATCATGTTTTTAAAGTACGTTAAAAATCTCGATTATTTGAGCTTTTGTCAAAAGGGCACTATACCTAATGGAAATGAAACTTTTGTCCTACGTCACAACTAAACTAATTGCTACCGCTAATACAATTAATACCAGCTGTTACCAGTAAAGGCTATCCGAAAGGTAATTTTTCAAACTATTTTTGTAGGTATTCACATTGAACTCAAAATTCAAAATACGACAACGGGGGAATTTTTTCATCTGTGCGTAAGACAAAAGTTTCATTTCCATTAGGTATAAGAGTGAATACATCTTTAGAAGCAGAATTTGAAGGCCTTTCTTAAAGTGACATCAAAAATGAGGGTTAGCATTTAAAATTTTAAATGCCAAAATGACGTTTCCGGTTGCACGATTGATTTAAAAAACTTTTCAGATGTAAGTTGGGTTACGAGATACTAATGCGCCTAATTTCAGCAAAATCGGACAAGTAGATTAGGCTGTGACGTATTCCAAAACACGACACAGTGGCGTAGCTAGAGTTTTTGTCGCCCGAGGCGCTTCATGAATTTGCTGCCCCTAATAATAATAATAATAATAATTGCAAACAAAATTTACCCCCCCTCCTCCCTTCCGATTAATCTAGCCTGTGCTAGTATCAAATTCTAAGCAGTCATAGAAATACAAAAAAATTATAGATTATGCGCCGCAGACAAAAATTTTAAAACTTTTCAAGCTCAAGCATTTTCTAAGCGCCTGAGAATATTAAAGGCATACTGAAGAGAAAAAACGTCAAAAATCATTGTGAACAATAGGCTCGAAAGTAGTATCATTGAAAAGCTCATGATATGCTTAACCGTAAGCGGGGAACATATTTGTGGCTTCGCTTAACTTTTTTAAGAAATAAAATAAAATTGTGGCTCTTTGACAGTATTTTTGCCGGAAATGCCATTTTGTTTTTACGGTTCTCTGTTTTATCGGCCAAACGAAAACCCTAACTTTGCCGTGATTTGAATTACGGCGGGGTGACAACTGTCACGTCATTTTGATCTGTCAACTGTCGTCGAAAGAAGAGAAGAGAACTGCTAGAACTGCTTTCGCTTTAATTTGTGGAAGTTTCGTGATCATTTACAAAGATTTTCAAGCAAATAATCTCAAAGAAATGGGTCCTTACCAATTTGAACACGAATACAGTATATAGCAAGAAAAAGCGCTTCAAAGGAAACAAACAGAAGCTGTCACCAATTCCAAGTAAGTACTCGTTTAAGTAATTTAAATTATAAACTGGGTGTAGTTGAGGCTCAAGTATGTTAATGCCCACTAATAATTAATCTGTTTCTTGTAGGAAATCAACCATTGTTGAAATCTGAAACCCGGCTCGAAAAAAGTTGATAAAGTCATCATCAAATAAAATGTGGAGATATCTTGCTTACAGGCAGTATGTGTTTTGATTATTTAAAATCGATTTTGTTCAATGACTTTTAACTTTTAGATTAATAGCTGGGCGAAACTGGGACGATATTAGAGAAGAGTTATTCCAACTTGTGTTGTCGAAAGCACTGTCTCGAAGAAGATGGACAATACACTAATTTCAAATGTTAGAGGAGGCCTGATATTATTTTTATTACTTAAGTACAGTATTTTAATTGAATATGTTACGTGTTTTATTAACTTTTAACAGCTTTCTAACACATTTGCATAAACGTGGAACCAAATCGAGCTATTTTTCTGTAAGAATAGGAATACAGATTTTAAACCCCTCAGTTACAATTTACTTTTTAATCTCTAGTTAACTTGTATCCAACCACACTGGAGTCCACAACTCACTTTTTATAATCACAATTCTTTGCTTTTGTCTTTGGCTCCTCATGTTTGTCGAACATGAATTTATGGCATCAGTAAGGAACTATTATTTACCAAACCCTGTTCAAGAATTATCTGACAAATGAAATAGGTCAGTAGAATTTAACCTCATTATTTCAGCACCCCTTTCTTGAAGAGCAATTATTTTGAGGTTAAGAAATTCAAAGTCAGTGTCATCATTATAGTTCGGCAGAAAAATCTTCATTTCATTACCTATAATACTGATATAAAAGCCCAACAATTATTTAATTTTCTACATTTTTAAAGAAAACTGATTAAAAATTATTAAAATGTCATGTCAATTCGATGAAGCTTTTGGAAACTTTAACCACGTAAAAATCGAGCAACGAAAAAAAAATCCCTAACAGCCATATCCGGTTCGGAACCAGGGTGGAACTTGCTGGAACTTGGTCGTTTCTCGACAGTATCCCTTTAACGTATTAAGATGAAATTGTGTGAAAAACTCAATTCCCATGAGGTCGCATTTTTTGAATGTTTTATTTTTATTAATTTAAGTTAAAAATGAAGTATATAGGGTGTTTCATAATAATTTATGAAGTTCTAATAATCTAAAAATTTTACATTAGAATGGCCATATGCGTCGGAGGTGTCTAGTTCTCTTAAAAGGCATTTCCGGACCCATGTTGATAGGAACTTTTCTACCTATTTTTTTTATATAGAATCGCTGCCTGAAATATTTGAACTTTATTATGAAGCATCACCCCGTATAAAAGTATTTTTAAGTTTAAAATTATTTTATAATAAAAGCATGGGGAACAAATAAAATTGTGTCAGTAAAATGCCGCCCGGGGCGGACCGCCCTCCTCGCCCCCCCCCCCCCCCTCCCTTGCTAAGCCGCTGCACAGACACATTTTAAAAACCACTTTTTTGGGTTCCTCAGACCTCAAAACGTATACGTAGATCCGGTCTTATCTCGAATTCGAAAATTTTAGTGATTGCAATAACCTCCCATTTTTTTTAATTTTGGGGTTGGGCAGGTTAATTCGTGCACCCCGGAATCGTTTTCGATTACACATTTCGACTTGTGTCAAGAATAGGCGAATCATAGAAGTTAAAGTGTGAAAAGCGATGAAACATTATTATGTGTTCAGGAAAATTCACCGCCGTCAATTTACCGTCATCACTCATCAGTTTACCACTGCATCAATTCCCTTTAACGACGACCGCGACGGCGACGGTTGGGAAAAATTGAAGCCTTTTTTGGTTTATTTCCAAAATTAGTCTGCAAATAGAAAACAAAAAGATCTTAAACTATGTGTAAACCAAAAACAATGTAAACTGTGTGTAATACATCCTTTCTTACACATTGACAGATATGGCAATATTCTGGTTAAGACTTAATAGTCTATTAAAGTCTATGTTACAAACAAGCAAATAGTTTGACTGATAATGAATGAGCACTTATGCTCGAAACAGGTTAGCTGTGTAAATCAAGCTTTTCGGTGCTATTAGGGTGTTGAATTATAGTGCACTTTCCACCGAAGAAATAATATTATATCAAAAAACACGTTTCATAAGGTCAATTACTCGGGTTTTGTAAAACTCGGGCTTTTCGCCCTCATTGTCCAAACATCCTCGTGCGATAAGAGCCGTATGAAACATGTTTCTTATAGATTTTTTTCTATTTCGGATACCCAACTTGCTAATATTTTCAAGAAAAATTCAGATAGTCATTTTCAAAGACAGGCTTGGCAGTTAATTCGATTGTTAGACACAATAGTTGTCTAGGTTACGTTGTAAACAAAAGCCGTGCTCTAATAGAGTACTTTAGAGAACGCGTTTGCCGTTTGGGGCCTATAAAGTGTTCATTAGGAAACCGAAATAGAAAAAAAAGTTTTAAAACAGGTACAGGTTCTTCCATCGGATGCTTTGTAAATTTTTCATTTCAGAGGTGAATTCAAACAGTGAGACTCATTGTGATCAGGATGCAGCTATTGGAATCGATTTCTCCTGTGAATATAGGTATGTACTTAGGAGCTAAACGTATAAAACCATGGAATAATTTATAAGTTCGAGAATTATAGTGCAGAGAAACACTTTAATAAAATCTGAACAGAAAGGGGTTTTATTAAAGCATTAAAAGACTCGCAGTAAATTTCCAAGGTACATTCTAATCTACCAGACAAATTTATTGCACCCTCGTAGTTTAAAGAGCCAATAAATTGTACACGGTATAGACATGTAAATAGAGAAACCGGAGTATGTCTTGCACTGCATGTATGAACAGCTTTATTTTCCTTATTTCCATCACAATCGCTCCTGCAATGGGCACGGGGTTTTCCCCATTCCAGGACTCCTTAAGACGCGCTGTTATGAAATATTATTGTTCCCGACCGCGTCGATATTTTAGAAATTTTACATTTAACTTCCGTGAAGTGTAAAGCTGAAATATGGAAGTACGAATCACTTTGGAGAATATCGCATGTAATTTATGGTGCATCGTCTTACGGGGGGGCGTTCACGGATTTATCTTCAGTATTAAAACGATAGTTGTTAGATTAAACTTCGTCCATAACTTTTTATGTGTTATTTTAATATCTTTTGATAAACTTGCATTACGGGATTTTACAATGTGCTTATGGAACAGTTACTCCAGGGTATAAATTCCAGCTAAACATTTATCCTGGTCGAATGAAATACAGTGGTTTTATTCTGGAATTGTTGGAAGGGTTTCGGTAACCGCCAATGTAAACATCGTAGACATGTTGAAAATTAGCCAATCCACAAAAATGACATTTTATTGGGAAGCTATACCTACTATACAGGATGTTCCTAAATTCATAATCCTAACTCTGGGACGTTATACTTTACATCATTCTAGGAAGAAAAGCTCCTATGCACATGTCCGTAAATGTTGCATAAGAGCTGCACCCCGTCAAAGGGGTATAGTCAAAAAGTCACTTTTATTAAAATTACTCGAAAAATACAAGTGATAAAATTTTGAAATCTGGAGCAATGGATAGTGTTATAAAGGATTTTATTTAGAATTTTTTTCAAACTCTTAATCAAGTCGGAACTTCGCATTCTTTTCAGATGGGACGGGGCACACATTTTTTGCTTTCCGGACATATGTCTACAGGATGCGAGATTGAAACTCCAAAATGCTATAACTTTCTTATTTGTAGTCCGATTTAAGTAAACAAAATCCAGATGAAATGGCTCATAAAACGCTATAAACTCAGAGTAGCTTTAATTTTTATCAACTTCAACTTGAATGTTAACTGGTTGTCAACTTTTCATTTTCAAATGGACATACCCAGTTTTTTTTGCTCAGTCTGAAAGCTAATTTTTTTCTGCATCTTTTATTGTGCAATTAGCGAGTTTGGTTTATAATTAGTTCTGAAAATAATTAAAATTATTGTCAACATTTCAATCTTTAAATCTTAAATTTTCGAGTGTGCCGTAAAAAAATTCTTGAAATACATTTTGCGTGTTAGAAAATAACATAGTTTAATTGTTTTGCCAAGTTTCTACCAGATTCACATCACGTTCGAAAAATTTGAATAAAAAATATTCAAATGACAAAAAGTTATAATTATTTTCACAACTAATTATAAACCAAAGTCGACTTATTGCACACCAAAAGACGCAGAAAAAATAAGCTTTCAGACTGAGCAAAAAGAACTGGGTATGTCCATTTGAAAATGAAAAGTTGACAATCAGTTGACATTCAAGTTGAAGTTGATAAAAATCAAAGCTACTCTGAGTTTGTGGCGTTTTATAAGCCATTTCTTCTGTTTTTTGTTTACTTAAATCAGACTACAAATAACAAAGTTGTAGCATTTTGTAGTTTCAATCTCACACCCTGTATATGAACTCCTCTGTCTATTCAACCTCCCGCAGTTAGGACGATGAATTTAGGGACACCCTGTATATACATTTTAATAACAAAATTTGAGATCAAAAGAGATACTCACATAGTTACATCTCACTAATACTATTGGAGGCGGAGAAGAATATAGAGCTGGTACAATTTTGTTAGTAAAACTATCAGTGCCAATAAAATTTCACGGTTCTCTTGATCTCAAGCTTTATTGTTCAGATGGTAGGTATACCGGGCGTAAACGAGACCAGACCCCCCCCCCGTTTTTTTTAAATTTATGAACAGATTTGAATGAAATTTGGTGGGCGCAGAGTAGGTAATAATAATAAATGATATTATTCGCGCTAATAAAATAATTTTTATCACTTCCGGTTTTACCGGAACTGTCCAGGGAACGAAAATTTTAAACGGTACACGCCGTATATGTTTATATTTTTGAAATCTAAATAAAATTTTGAGTCTAATGATACGTAGGTACATACTACATTTTGACCATTTTTATGGACTTCAGATTTCTTTTTCTTTTAATTGCTGTATCCTCTTATTATAATGGTATCAATTACAAACTAAAACCCTAAATCTGATTACATCATCAAACTGGTCAAAATGTGGTATCATTAGACACAGATTTTTATTTGGATTCCAAAAATATAATCACATACGCCGTTCCATTCAAATTTTTTGTTCCAAAGGCAAAAATTTTTTGTTCCGGTGAAACCGGAAGTGCCAAAAATTGTCTAATTGGTGCAAATAGGTACTGCGCCCACCAAATATAATTCAAATCGATTCATAAATAAAGAAAAAAAGGGGGTGCGCAATGTTTCGTTTATACCTAGTATGAGCTTCGAGATTTTTACTTCCAATAATTTGTCTGACAGATGCAGAAACGTTAAGCAGATTAATTGTAGCCTGTCGCCTACCCCATACAATAATTCTGCAATTTTTAACGTGATGTTAGAATACTGCTATAATGCTGACAGAAAATGCATTGGTTATGTCATTGTCATTGTAACAGTGCTGTAACATCGATGTGTTAAAAGTTACCAAGGAACATTTCTTTGCCACTCAATTCGATATAGTCGGCGAGGCAGCGACAGAAATATTCGGCTGATTTCATTAACATTCTTTTCCACATTATTTGTTAATTTACGTGTCATAAATACAGAAATTGGCGGTCTGCCAGGGTACCTGCGGAACAGGGCCCCACAATGGGGCTTCAAGTATGGTAAAAAAGGGTGAAATCATTAATGATGAAATTCTTTATATGAATTAGAGACACCTCGAAGTGTCCAAAAAAAACCGGTCTGTCACTTCGCCTGCGGGACTAAATGCCACATTTCCTATATGTATATTTGATTAACAAAATTGTCAAACTACTCCCAGCTTCAAATTATCTACTGTAGGAAGTGTAGAATAGACAGATTGTTGCCTAACGACACTATTATGCCACCTGTTTTACACCTGCTACGGGTAGATAATTTAAATATGATAGTGTAGTCAGGTATAGTTTGACAATTTTATTAATCAAATTCCTAGGAAATGCGATTGGCAGACACATTTTGTCCCGCAGGCGAAGTGGCAGACCGTTTTTTTTGAACATTTAGAGGTGTCCGTAATTCATATAAAAAGTGGCAGCGTTAATGATTTCCATCAATGAGACTAGTTTTTTTGGCATACTTGAGGGCCCCCGTGGAGCGTTGTCCCGCTACTTGCATGGCAGACTCGACTTCTTCGAATCACAACGACATACGTACTAGGAAAAATGACTTTAGAAAGTTAATGAAATAGGTCAAGCCAATCTGTCGCTGCCTCCCGGACTAATAAGTCTTCCATATTTTCTCTATTTTAACCTCCACACACCACAATTTCAAAAAAATGGAAGTTTGCTGCAATCACTAAAATTTTCTAATATGAGCAATATGAGATAACACCAGGTCTTTAACCTGAGTGAGCTTACTTTGAAATTAATTTTTTAACATCCGAAGCGTCCTCTGGTGTCTACATTTAAAATGACTTTTTCAAAATAACGTATAAGGTTCCTTTGCAGAGACGCAAATTTCGCGGAATGTGTGAATAGTTAAAGTGGCAACGATTTTTTGGAAAAATTACGCAAATGTTTTTATTTTCGCAAAATCTGCGAAGTTCGCGTCTCTGAAAGGGGAGCTTTTATATGCAGTTTGCAAATTTTTTCAGCAATTTGATCCAGAGTGTACTAAGCGAACGATGTGGTGACTGTTTACGACGCGTTTCAGAGTGCTACTCCATCTTCAACCAGAAAATAAATTAACACAAAATACAAAACAGTTGCCTGGAAAACGAAAAAACGTTTGGGCTAAAGAAAAATAACAGTTTTTGAGTTACGCTCAAACATAAACTCATATTTCCCTGACTGCCACTAACTTTTAGGTTATCTTTTTGACAATCAGGCGGTATGAGCAGTCCCCGTGGAAGAAAAGTGACATTTGACAGGAACAGGTGCAGTTTATATTTAGTTAAACCAACCCAAGACTATGCCGAATACAATTTACACTTACTATTACTGATCATAGATGGCGTTGACCTAGTGAATATTGTCTATAGGGTGCAGTTACCTGAAAGTAGTTTGCATTTCAATGATGACGTACCTACCTATTTGCAGGAAAGAAGAAAAACAGAAACCCTGCTATTAATTACCGCATCTTAAATTTCTGGTGTACTATTAGGTATTATAAAATATTCAACATTAGTGAACCCTATTACGCTAATGAATGTAGTGTTTAGTGTAACCGGAAAAATAAAAATAATTGTATTAACCAAATTGTGTACAATTGCACGTTACATATGGGAAGATAACTTTTTAAGTGCTACCTCATCTAAATTTCAAGAAGTGCTTGTGTACTTTTCAGCAATTAAGCTGAATGTATTTAGTTTTAATTAATCAGCGAAAAACATTCAGAGACACTAGAAAATGTCAACTTCATTAAAGAAATAATGAGGCATTTCCAATTAAAATTAAATATAAAGCTCCATTCGAACACCGTGAACAAATTTGAATAATTTGCATTTGGCAGCGAATTTGTTAGTAAACGAATTCAGTCCATTTTATTAAAGTTCAATCTTTAATAAATCCACCGACTTCCGGTATACCACCCCTAACAAAACGGAATCTATTGCACGGAAAGAGATCCTGCCGAAATTTAATTAGCACGAAATTCTTGTGGTCGGAAGCTCTGCAGAACAATGTTGCTTTTGATTAAATTTTCTGGAATTGAGGTGTGTACAAAAAATTGTGTTCATTATGCTTTGAATTCAAACACAAGCCCTGCCCAACGACTTATCATCATGCACAATTTCCTCGCATATACTTACTTACTATTATGAGGCTTAGAGTTTAAAGGAGTTTGGGAACTCCCGCACATGTTATAAAATCAAGACACTAAATGAAATTTAATGTAGAATGTTCATGCAACACAGTGGATAGAAGCTGCGGGCAATTTACCGACACAAAATATATTTAGCAGAAACCCAATCTCGACCCCTTTCATTTTTTGCATCGCCTTTCCACTATAGCAGGAAGCAATCAACGATAAGCGCACGGCAATCAAGGAAGGACGAGTGATTTCTTGCCTATACCCTCCCTCGGAAAAAGGAATTGGGTGAGAAAATTTGTCGACCTAAGGGCTATATGTGATTTTGTAACTGGCAGTGTCGGCGTTGCCTGTAATTCAGCTATGATAGCTTTATTAAGGTCAGTTGACCGTGTGGTGCTGCAGCTAATGTCTGGACCCTGAAGACGGTGATAAATAACTAGTTTGCGGTTGCCCAACTGACACGTGCTAGTTTGCGGATGACCGCTGGCTTCTACTGTTCGTGATGCCCCCGAAAATGGAGGTGGCGGGTAGAAGGCCCAAAGACCCTTACGCTAAAATGACAATATCAGACTTGACCTGGATCTACCCGGAAATTTATTGAAGGCCCTTCATACTTGTTGATTAAACAATAAAATTATGTATGAGCTTAATTTCTACGCGTTTGTATAGAGCGCGGTTCCTTTGTTGCATGAATACAATAATCTGTAGTTCTAATGCTTAGTAATGGCTTCAATTAAAAGACTTTAGTTCAAAAAAGTTAAAACATATACCGGGATATCAAAAATTATATTGGTCGTGGGCGGTCATGGAATTGAAAACATCTGTCTTAGCTTACACCTTCCATTTGCTTTATTAAGATTTTAGGTTAGATTGAGTATAAGTTGTTATTTTTGAACGAAATGATGATTTAAAGATTGAAATGAACGACGAATTAGATTTTTATTTGATAAAAAACAGGGGATTAAAACTTAAAGCAACTGTTCAAATTGTCCTCCGTTTTCCTCGATGCACAAATTTACACGCCTTTTCATGCCCTCAAAAGAGTTTTGCAGCATTTGTGGCGTTATTGCACCACATGCTTCACCAATTCTCTGTTCCAACTCTTGCAAATTATTTACAGGGGTTTTGAAAATTGTAATAATAATGGTCAAACCAGGCGACCTCGGAGGAAATTCAACTTGTGTACGCAAACTTAGTCTGTCATCAAAAAATTCACGAATAAAAACAATATTTTCAGCTGTCGTATGTGCTGTCGCACCATCCTGTTGACAGTAACCATGTTGAATTTCATCATCGTGAAGTTGTCCAACGAATTCACTCAAAAAATGTGTTCGGTATCTTGCTGAATTTACAGTGAAATTAAAGAAAATTGGCCCAATTATTCTTCTTCGTGATACTGCCATCCAAACACCAACTTTTTGGGGATGTAGCGGAGATTCCACAAAAATATGGGGATTGTCTGTGCTCCACATTCGCATATTTTGGGAATTGACGTATCCCGAAAGATGGAACCAGGCTTCGTCAGAAAAAAATGTTAAATCCAGCAGGTCATTGCGTTCCATCAAATTGTTAACAAACCACTGGCAGTAAGTAAGGCGTCTCGGATGGTCCTCTGGCAAAAGTGCGTGATATGATTGCATCTTGTATGGATGCATATGCAAATTTTTCTTAACAATCGCTTGGCAGGTTCCATAAGAGAGTCCAATTTCTTGAGACAGGCGCTTTAATGGTTTTGTAGGACATCATTAATGACTTCTTCTGTGCGGACAGTTGGCCTGCCAGCACCTTTCTTATGAGTCACGGACCCAGTTTCGCGAAAAACAGCAACGCAGTTTTTCAGGCAAGCAACAAAATTCTTCAGAATTACTACCAAATTTGGAAACTGTTCCTGGAAACTACCCAAACATAAACGCTCATTGTACTCCCAGGTTCCGTTAATTAACACCCCAGTTCGGAAGTAGGCTTCAATCATGAAAGCTTTGTGGGCTGTGGTGAAGACCATGGTTCAAAAGCTGCCTGACAGCCACTGACAAATCACAGATATTTTTGACAAGAATTTCTAGCGTAGCATTGATGATACGGCAGACAGAGCTGGGCAAGCTACTTTTGATTTGGTAGCTAGTTACAAGCTACAGTTACTTGTAATTTTAAGTAGCTAGTTACTACGTATTCAAGCTACTTCATGAATAAAAAGTAGCTAAGCTACTAGTAACTAGTTACTGTATTCGTTTTTGCAGCTACTTTTAACAACTACTTTTTTAAATTTACCGCGCCAAAAATTAAAAACTTAATGGATCGTTTTTGTGTTTGGCCCACGACAGTATAATAGTTCCCCAACGCTCTTGAAAATGATACATTTAAGGGAATAATGTCTCACATCACGTCACAAAAGCAGACTCAATTATCAATGGTTTCGGTCAAACTGGTGAATAAATTAAAAAATAAATTTGCATAAATTATGAGGTAGGAGGTAGGTAATAATCTTTCAAAGGTATCTCTAGTAGTAGTTTAGCTACTTCGAAGTAGCTTAGCTACTTTGAAGTAGCTTAAGCTACCTCAGTAGCTTTTTTTGGTAACTAGTTACCGAAAAATCGGTAACTTTCGAATACTGAATGAATTTCTCTACAGCTACAGCTACAAGTTACTCAGATACACTAAGTAGCTTAGCTACAGCTACTTTCACAGAAAAAGTAACTAGCTACGTAGCTAAGTTACTTTGTAGCTAGCTACTGCCCAGCTCTGACGGCAGATCACGTGTGTTGTTTTATCCAGCGGAGATTCATTAATGTTTAATCGTGACGTAACAGGAAGATGAAAACGATGACCGTTGCGGAAAACAACAGAATCGATGCGGTTGCGGTGACATTTATTGACATTTTGAAGGTTATAATCACAAATTGTATTCTCTCCTGGTCAGACTCTGGTTATTACCATATTACTCAGTACAGCTTGTATGAGATTATATTCTGTCTCCGTGATATCAACATGAAATGTAACCCCATTGTGCCCAAGTTGCAAGACAACTTTCTCCTGCTCTTCTTCGCATGACCCGCCGTTCATTTTGTTGCTCAAAAAACAACAAAAATTTTCCAACAATTTCAACTTGTGATTCCAACCAGTAACCTCTGCCAATAACCACACTTTCTCAACGTTTATCCTGATTTTGCCGCCATTGCCGTTAACCCCACCACCATCCATCCAATCCATCGGCTCGTAGAGTCGATGGACCGATGCAGAATCATGACTGAGTGTCGATGAATATAACAACAATTCAGATTAAACATCGCTAGAAACATTGATTAATTTAACAACAGTTTCGATTGATTCGATGAAGCATCGGGGCATCGGGTGAATAAAACAACACACGTATCATACACGTATCTTTTCAATTTCATGACCGCCCACGACCAATATAATTTTTGATATCTGGGTACTTTGTAAAGTCTTCATAAATATACATAGTGGCGTTAATTCGCGTTTTTGATTTTGATGAGATATTTCTTTTTCATGTTAAATAAAACACATTTTAGTGAGATGAAAACAGTTGGTGAACGTGATAATTTTCTCCACGGGCTGTCGGCAAATTAGGGAACGACATTTTTTTGTTTCCTTCACTGATAATTGAATTGGGTAGATTCAAAGTCTTATTCCCTAAAAATTACTTACTAACTGTTTAGGACAATCTTCCAACAAATTTCTCTTTTGACATAGATAGGGGTTAAGTGGAAGAGCAGGTGGTGGACTTCCATCAACCTGAACTTCGCCCTTGCGTTTATGCAATAATTATTATTATTATCCCGTGCGGTTGGGTGCCCATCGGGCGCGTCCCCGGGTGGTGGATAGGGGAATGGCCAGTCCGCTGGTTAGTTACGGCCATACGTGCAGACCTGGGGTTTAAAACCCTCACGTGTCTGTACCAAAGCCGCTACCGCGAACCAACCCCTCTGAGACACCGGGCGCCCTTTCAGAGTAATAGCCTTACCCTCATGCGCCGGGCTACTGGAGGCCTCAATGCAGCAAATGGGGTCGAAAGACACCCATAGCTGCTCTGAGACTTTGGGACCTAGCAGTCTGAACAGAGGGACTGGAAGACTGATACTTCTGTTGTCTGTACGGAGGGGGAAAAAAAAATACCTCGCGGTTGCGATAGGGACAGGTTGATAACTGGACCTATCAGACTTTTGTGACTAGGGACTAATTGTGACTGATGGGACTGAAAAAGACACCGCAGTTGCACAGGTACCGTGACACTGGCAGACCCTCAGGGACTGTGGCACCAACAACCAGTTGTGGCTGATGGGGCTGTCCAACCAGGTACCATCGGCCACACGGGGGGAAGATGTCTGCAGTCTGTACGGAAGGGTAGTTATAGTGCTGCGCAGGACGCTAGGGACTAGTTGTGACTGATGGGACTGAAAAAGATACCACAGTTGCACAGGTACCGTGACACTGGCAGACCCTCAGGGACTATGGCACCAACAACCAGTTGTGGCTGATGGGGCTGTCCACCAAGAACCGTCGGCCACACTGGGGGAAGATGTCTGCAGTTTGTAACATAGAGGGACATAAATTGATACCTCAACTGAACCCTTTAAGGGTACACTTTAAGGTGCCTTCGACACCAAGAAACCAGGTGTATCCGGCAGGGCAGAAAAAGACCTGCCGGTTATAGTGGGTTCGCGGGACAAAGCTTCAACAAACTCCCTAAAGAGCAGAAGTACCCGCCGTGGTATAGCAAAGCGGGGTGGCTTTTCTAGCACCCGATTAACGCTATTCAGTTTCTACAACAGAAGTACTGAGTCTTTGCAGAACCGGGGTTCCTGTAGGAAATGGATAACTGTCACAGTGCGGGCATAATGGACCATAAGGTCTGAATGCAGCGGACCCGTTAGGGAAACGCACCGCAGAACGAAATACGAATATTATTATTATACGTCGATGATGTCACAGCTTTACTTCAGAATTCTTCTGAGTTGGAAACTGCTTCCTTAATTTGCTTAATTCCCTACATCCAGACGTTATAATTTCACCATTTCAATTATTTCAATCCAATAAGACATAAGACAATCTACGTACGTCAAATGCTTCCCTTTTTCCAATTTTATAAATGTTCGCGCCTCTATTTAAATGCTCAGTTGCGTTTTTGCTGCACGAAGCGAAACGGAATTTTTTGTGGGAATTTTAAGCGATACAGGAAAAAGTTTTTTGTTTTAATTCGTGATTAGTAGTAAAATTTTGTCGTTGGGAATTAATGTCGAAACGCATTTATTTGTGTGAAATTACAATCAAATTTAATCTTTAACCGTTTAATGTGGTTTAAGTTCGGTTGCCGGACGAAGTAAACCATTTTGGTTTTGTTCTATTTATGTTCGACGCCGCTACGGAAATCTCACTCTTTCCTTTTGTTTCCCCTTATCATCTCTTTTCCCGACTGCAGACACTTCCCCGAGGAACCCATCAGCCATCATTGGTAAGTTCACTTTTATTTGTCCGTTCGAATCATTTTCGAAATTTCGTTTTAATTTAAAAAGAAAAAAATAGTCCACTCAAAATCCAGCCCTTAAATAATTTTAGTTAATTATCGCCCGTGAAAGCGGGAAGAATAATGTATACAATAACTTGATGATATAAGCCGCCAAAGATCTTCATTTTTAAACTTTTTGTTAAATATCTTTTGAACGGTGTATGTTAGGATTTTGAATTTTTGCACAGCATTGAGACTTTTTATGTTTGAAAATATTGCTGATTTGTTTAATTATTAATTAATAATTAATAATTAGTATCCCCCGTTCAATTCTCAATCTTTTTCGGTTCTCAATTTTTTTTGAGAAAACTAACCATTCACGAGGAAAATTGAAAAAACCGAAGACGTGCTTCAAAGTAATCACAATAAAACCGATGCTAAAAATTGCCCAAAAAAAGGGAATTTACCACCCATGCCTTTTCTTCATTTGTGAACATGAATTCTGGCCTCAATTGTCAAACAACAGCTCCTTTACAAAAAAACAGTTGAAGTTTGCACAGTGGTAGCTCGCCACAACAAAGTTTTTAAAATTATTAGACAAATTTTCACTTGTAACTGACAATCGTCACTTGCAACTGACAATAATTGTTAATTGCGAGTGACAATGTGCTATTGCTACAAGGTTTTTTCTGGACATTTTAAAAACTTTGTGTGGCCCCACTACGCCTTCATAGAAATATGACAGTGTCAACGCATGCTTTAATTTTTATAGCAATTCAATGCTTTATCGTGATGGTCATACCTATCATTGGTTTTTTCGATTTTTCTCGTGAATGGTTATAGTTTTTTAAATTTAAAAGCCACAAAAGTTTTAGAACTGAAGGAGCAATAAGACCGCTTAGACATATTAGCCATATCTTCAAACAAAAAAATTCAAGGACAAATAACTTGATGAGCACCCTGTACAATAAGGTTGCAATTTTTGGATAATATCTAAAGTACCATATCAGCAGTTGCCTCTTGGTGGGTAACAATGCTGTACAAAAATTCAAAATTACAACATCCTTTAAACAATGGAAAATTCTAATCCTATGAAAAATAGTAAACACAAAAAATTATAAAACTTTTTCAAAAATCTTATCCCTGAAAAAATTTAAATTTAAATTTATACAAATAAGAAATAATAAAAGTAAAAAATTAAAATCAGAATTAGGTAAATTCATTTCTTGAAAAATCAAATATATTTATTGGATTCTTGCAGTCCAGTCAGTCAGTCTGTCAGTATTTTAGGAAGACCCTCTAGAGGCGGATTCAAGTGTTTCAGTTCATTTTTGTAGGTAACCGATTGAAGATATGAACAGGAAACAAGAAATTATTATCTATTGCTTGCTTTAGAATTAAATGTAATATCTAAACTGCTTTCATGTACAGCTTAGAAACATGAAGATGCCCACCCTGACCTGGTCGCATGGACCAGGCCACGACAGAGACCGTGCTATTCGAATGCTAGGCGACCAACTAAATATTCAGCTCTGGGTGGGCATGTTCATATTTCTAAGCTGTACCTATGAAGATTTGCAAGATTCCTAATAAAAATTTACCTAATCGTTTAATATTTTTTTCTTCCGTAGATTTTACTGTTTTTCCGCCTTAAAATGTGACATTATAAAAACGCCTACGTAAAAAGGGAAATAATAGGTACTTACTCCAAATATATTCATTACCCGCATCCGAACGTCTCTGCATCATTTAAATTTGGGCGATCTACTTTGATTTGCTTAAAACACCTGATGATCTGCTTTTTTTCTTCGAGGCAGTTCTCTAAAGTTTCTCCGTCCTGGAAACGAGGAAAACAGCGTTTGTGCTTGCATGGCAACATTATTGGATTAACTGATTGATCTAATTAATTAATTAACATTACGCAAAATTTCTCATTGTATTTTTCGAAAACAAAATCCATGTATAGCTTGGAGAGTTTTTCCAAACCATTCTGAAGGTCAAAGTTAAGGGCTGGTTTTACAATTTCAGTTCACTTGAGTTAGGCTCAATTTCTACGTGACAGCCAATGAGAGCACCGATTTCTAAACAGTTAAGCTGAGCTGAGTTAAACCCACTAGTGAGCCCCAATTGTGAAAACGGTTCTAATACAGAGAATTTTCTCTTTTATTTCTTTTTGTCCTTTTTTTTGTCGTTTTGTTTGCTTGGAATTATTTCAAAACCGAAGTAGTTCAATAAAGTTCCATCGTTTATGTTGATTGAGAGAGAATGAGATCACTTAATAGTCTACCAATAAGAAACCCTTTATTATGTTAAACTTTCGTCAATCGCGTCCGTTTTATTCTAATAAACAGGAGCATTTAATATAAGAACTTGCATTTTTATGTGACTTAGCTATTTCCAGTTGTGAGCAGAAATTTATGATCGATTCAAGAAAATTACGGTTAAGTAGGTACCGATATTCCTAAAAAATCAGTCCAATTGCGAATAATGCGTGTATTTAAATGTTTCTGCGATAAATCAGCCTGCCATTGCCGACCGGACGTGATTTTCGGCAAATATGAAAAACAGTAAAAACCTGGTCAGCAAGGGGATTAAGTATAGATTTTGAGGTATGCTCGCCCCCAATAAATAATTACGCTACCGTTGAGGCGAGACGTGCATGTAAAATTTATGTGAGCTGTCCAAAGCTCAGAAATTTAAATTCTGAAGCTGAACTTTACACGAATTCCTTGAGCGGAGAAAGTAGGTAGCGATTCTTCACCTTTATCGTAAACATTTCAGCAGTATTGCCCTTATACATCATAGAAAGCGTTCCATCCACTTTAAAGCTAACACGAACTTGCTCGGTAAACGCCAAAACAAAAGTATTAAGCACCTTTCTCTAGTTAATTACGGGTTTAGCATTTGAACAGCGTGGTACGAGTTTCTTAGCAACAGTTTTCGGATTGAATAAATGACACTAACCCCTGCTGGTACCATTCTCGGCTTGTGATGCTTATTTGTAAAATATGCGATTTTACTGACACTTGTAACTTGGGACCTGCATGCAATGTGTCCATAACGTTTTAACATCCACGCTCTACCCCACCCACCAGCACGACCAGGATGACTTCAATTGTTATTCTAGTGAATATATTATCTGTTTGCAAGATAAGCCTCGTACACGAGCATTATTTAACGAAATGTGGCGCAATTGAAATTGCAAATCGCTGAATCCAGGGGAAACTTTAACCGACCCTGCCCCTCCCACGGAATATTTATTAGGGGCGCTACTGATCTTATCTCTGAGAGTATTTATGCGAACACGAATTTATTTCAATTAGTCTCCGTTTCTTCCACACACTTGACTGAAATTTACAGGCTTGCCCGGCGCATCCACCATTTTCAACAGCCTTGGTTGACCGAATTTCGATGTTTCAGATAATAGGATCGGCGAAATGTAATTTTATACCTAACATGTACTTTTATTTTCGCTGTATCTTCGTGTGTTTTTGCAAAGAATGGTCTATAATAAAGTTTATTGCATAGCCAAAGTAGCAATACAAGAAAATAAAAATAAAATAAAAAATGTTATTCATATAGATTACTCAAACGGATAGGAACATACATACATTTTGTGTGTTGCAAAACCTTAAACTGCACAATTTACAATCATTTAATAAACACCAAACTCAGATCGGCACATAAGTGTTCCAAACGTCTTTATAAAATAAAATTTTCGTGTTCTTTTTACCCTCCCCAACCCCACAACTTAAGAAAAATGGGAGATTACTGCAATCACTAAAATTTTCAAATTCTGCTTCTAAAGATGTATTCACTCTCAGTGCCCTTTTGACCAAAAAACTTATTTTTTGTCACCATTAGAAAGATCATTAAATTCTGGAAAATAATGAAAATTCTCATTCCCGTTTAAAACTTTTGCGGACTGGCGGAGAATGGATGGCAGTAAATACGATATTAGATATTAACGTTATTTAAGATTAAGATATTAACCTCAGGTAAATGTCGCTAGTTGTCAGAAAGTGTGCAATTAGTCACAATTTTCCTGTTCAATTTGCTGCCACCTACATGGAAATCAAAGACCCACGCGATGGGGAGGTTCCAACCGCTTCCCTGCTGCCCTGTTTTTTAAATGGCACACCAGGCAGGGCCTTTGAAAGCCATGGTGGGCACCGGAGCATCCGAAATTTATGTGCCCCTTAATAATAGTAATAATAATAATAATTTTTAGAACCACTTAAAAACAAAGAAATAGCGGGTGTCCCAAAAAAAACCGGACAAAATATATTTAGGAATAAGTCCGCCATTTCTCAACCGATTTGGATGAACCTTACCTTAAATTAAAGCTAAAGAACCAAGCTTTCGAATTGTGTAAGAAACTATGACAGATGGCGCTGCCGTAGTGACCCTATCGATTTTTATTTTTAAGGCTTTTTTGGGTGCTTGGGGATTGGTCAGACTGGAGCCAATCGTAATGTGCACTTCACGTGTATATTTGGGCGCATATTCAATAACTTACTGATAGGATTATGTTTTAGTTAAAATTTGTACATTTTTTTGACTAATAACCGAGTTATGAATATTTCTAATCGCCGTTGCAGGTGTGCGTGACGTCACGTTAGTTCCACCACGGCCGACCGGCTATTGAACACGTTAAGTAATTACCTATTGCACTGAATTCATTGTTGTGTTGTGGGATGTCATAACAAAACAAAAACCCGCCCTGCGTTTTCTTAATAAAACAAGAACAGCTAAATTGTTTAAACAATAGATGGCCAAAAAACAGGAGGAACTTCTTTCCGATCAAATACACGTCTGTGTGTTCCGTACACTTTACGCAAGATGACTATTCTCTTAATCATTCTCAAAGGAAAATCTCACACTACTAGTTGATCAAGCATTTTCGATTCCTGGCAACAAAAGCTCTCGGTATCCGTGTTCATTATGGTACAGTTTTCCTTTTTTCGCAGGAGCACCACTTAACCTCGACCAACTAAAGTTTTGTCGCGGTTTTCTGCAGCTGCAGTAGGGTGGAGATTAACCGAGGAACTTCTTTTGGGTTTATACATGTATGGTTAAACACCTGAGATCGTAAAATCTATTACTCAACACGATTTAATTTTTAAATTTGTGCGATAACGAACAGCGTCCCGCTTTTACAGTGGTGGGCAATAGACTGCGTTCATGCGGTGGGACAAACATGACGGCTATTATTTCGCGCTCTTATATCTCATTAACTGTTACGAATTTCAATCTATAATATTTTGTCTGTGTGTTCATGATAGGGTACTAATAAGTTTGAAACAATAAAAAAAATGACTTTCATCTCGTGAAAATGCCTTTAAAATTAATTCCAATCAATTCCATATTAATTCCAAATAATTCCAAATAATTCCAACTAATTCCAACTAATTCCAGCTAATTGCAACTAATTCCTTTAACTCGTTTTAAATGATGTACTTATCAATTCCAAATAATTCGTTATTAATTCCACATCAATTCCAAATAATTTCATAATAATTCCAGTTAATTCCAACTAATTCCATCAATTCCAGAATAATTCTATAATTCCGGAATTAACTCCAAGTCGGATGTATACAACTAATTCCACTAGTGATCACTGATCAGCCCCCCACTGTTGATCGCTGCCATTATCGGCTGACAATTATTTTTGTAATTTTTTTGACGGAATACCATGCCACACATCAGAACCGGACTGAGGATAATTACACGCCCTTAAGGCTGGCCCTCGAATCGTTTAAAAATGACATTTTCGCGGCTCGGGAATTCCTAGTCACAGGAGGCTACGAGTGACCTAACGAAGTGGTTGAAAGTGCATTTTGTAGATGAAGGATCAGACTACAGGATGACATTAATTTAAAACTCACATTTTGAAAAAAAAATTGTCCGTATAAATTTTTTTTCAAAATATGAGTTTTAAATTAATGTCATCCTGTAGTCTGATCCTTCATCTACAAAATGCACTTTCAACCACTTCGTTAGGCCACTCGTAGCCTCCTGTGACTAGGAATTCCCGAGCCGCGAAAATGTCATTTTTAAACGATTCGAGGGCCAGCCTTAAGGATATTAAAATCATCGACCAAACCGAACCATCATCGCCATCCTCGACCATCACAACGTTTTTTATGTGATCACAACCTAATTCCTTTTGCACTCTTTTTGCTTTTTTTGACGACCTCATCGGGTCACCTTTCAAAATTAATATTTCGTTACATTATAACAATTCATAAATTTTATTCCCGTTTTTTCTCAGGTTTTATGCATTGTATAATCTTATCGAGCCGTGTAAACTCAAGGTACACGTTCGGCACCTTTACGCCTGTTACCACCAGACTGAAAATTGCACTCGCTGCTATATCATCAATTTATGCATAATTCCTTCTAATTAATTTTTCATTTGGGGAAATTATTATTTCATTATTATTATTAAAATTATTTTTCTAAATTAATTGAGTAATTGAGATCAGTTTGATAGTACAGGATCCGCACGGTATGTTTTCTTCAACACGCCGATTTTTTGCCAAAAGGATAAAATGTGTGAACACATTTTTAGAAGCAGAATTTGAAGAGCTTTCCTATGGCGATACGAAAAATGGGGGTTTGTATTTAAAATTTTAACCTTGATGTGCCAAAAAGGCACTTTCCGTTGAACGGTCAGGTCCAAAATACAGGGTGTTCCGTAATTAGGCTGCAATATTTTACCAGTGCGTTCTACGATCAAAATTAGGACTAAAAGTTTAGTAAACATTTGTCGAAAAATCCATCCTAAGGGAGCTAGGACCCCGCAAAGGAGTAAAAAAAATAGATATTTCTTCAATTTCTGGGGAACAGCTTACGATAGGGTCACGAAATTTGAACAAGACTGATGTAATGGTTTTTGGCAAAAGTTTCAGGGACGTGCGTAAGTGGAGGGGCCGCGGACATTTTTTATCGAACTTTATTGTACGACATCTTGGGTCAATTATGAACACAAATTTGAATTCCTTGTACATTTTTACATAAAGAAGGTGCTCTATAATCTGTCCGGGATCCACACTACCGAGATTCACCCGATTTCCATGGCGATTCATTGTGGACAACAATGATTCACCATGGAAATAGGGTGAATCCCGGTCGTGTGGATCCCGGACAGACCATAGTTGAAACTCGATAAATCAGGCCATTTTTGAGAAAAATCGATTTGAAATTCTTTTTCCACGCCGAAAATGTGCAAAATTGATGGGATAGAGTATGGAAAATCCATTTTCTTTGGAATTTCAAGCATATGAGATGCAAGTAGGTTAAACTTGTTTGTTTTTAGCTGATCACGCAGCATCTGATAATTTTAGGTATTTTGAGTGCCACAGTTACCCACTTTTATACCACGAAATTGAACTTTCAAATCGATTTTCCCCGAAAACGGCTTGAACTATCGAGTTTCAACTAGAGCACCTTTTTTACGTAAAAATGTACGGGAAATTCAAATTTGTGCTCACAATTGACCCAAGGTGTCGTACAAAAACGTTCGGTACAAAAATGTCCGCGACCCCTCCACTCGCGCATGTCCCTGAAGCTCTTGCCAAAAACCATTACATTAGTCTTGTTCAGCACAAAAATCTACGACAAAGTTCAAAATTTCGTGTCCTTATCGTAAGCCGTTCCTCAGAAATTGAAGAAATAACTATATTTTTTACACACTTTGAGGGGCCCTAGCCTTAGGATGGATTTTTCGACAAATGTTTACTAAACTTGTAATCCTAATTTTGATCGTAGAACGAACTGGTAAAATATTGCAGCCTAATTACGGGACACCCTGTATAATCAGCACCTACAAAGTTCCTACTGAATATGTGTGCCAAATTTCATCTCGATACGTTCAATAGTTTGAGCTGCAGATAGCAAGATGATTCAACATACATATCATGGTTACAGTTTGACAGTGCGCTAGTAACCATCTACAAAATGTTTTGCTGGGACTACGGTAGTAAAGCTGTTAACGTTTTAAACTCTGTATCTGCGCGCTATGTCTGTTAACGAAACAATTGAGACATATCTATTAAGAAGAAATGAAGCTGGAATTTTTACCATGCTCGTTTTTTACTGTGAAACTTTCATACTGAGTTTAAAATAATGAAATATATATCCATAAGAAAGTCACTTCTACACCGGATGCAGAAAACTTAAAAGAACTTAACACGTGCGAGCATTGCGTTATTCCATCTGATCTGAATCGAATAGGTAGGAAGGAAGGATCTTCTTTGTTTCACAAGTTTCCGCGTTGTTCGAGTTCTCGAGGGGGCAAATCCTTCTTTTTGTTGCCACAGTTAGTCCATGCGGGCGTTTCATACACCTTCGAGAGGCGCATTTTGAATTCTAAACGAAGTCTAACGAACCGCTTATTTTTGTAAGAGCAGCAGAGTATCAACAAATTTTGTTAGCTCGTTTATGATATTTACAGAGTCTGATTCGATCCAATACATATCTATCTCTACACCTCGAGCTACTAACTTTGTCTTGCAATTTTAGTGCCGAAGCATATGCGCAGGCACTGTAGTTTTAGTGAATTCGCTCGCTCGCTCGCTCGCTCGGCCGGCCCAGCGGACGACCGCGGCCGTCCGCTGGGCCGTCCGTCTACTCTGTTCATCGCATAACTTGAGAACGAAAGCAAATATCGAGCTGAAATTTTGTACACATGTGTATACCCGGAAAATCTTAGAGGGGATTGTTTTTGGGCCATATCGGACCAGGGGGGTGGGAGTTAGGGGTGCAAAACTGAAATAAATTGAAATTTTCGACGTTTGATCGCGAACGCTGCCTCAACGCTTGAAGCTGGGGCAAAAGTTGGTAAGGAGGAATTGTCGGCAATGAAAAGATCTATAAAAAGTCCGCGACGGCATATGGCTATCTATGATGGGTAGCCCACCGAGATCGTTTTTGTGTTTTAATTTTTGACGAAAATAGCCTCAGTGGCTTATTGTCGACTATCCGTAACAGATATTTATATGCTGTCGCGGACTTTTTTGTAGGTCTATTCGTTGCCGACATTTCTCCCTTATACGATTTTAATCCGTCTTCAAGCGTTTAGGCAGCATTCGCAGTAAAAGCGCGAGATTGCGAGGTTTTTTTCGGGACCGAAAAACTATCAATTGTAGTAACTCGAGAACCAGTGGAGATATTTTACTGAAACTTGATATGCGTTTTTGTCGTACAAGTCTGTTGAAGGTGAGGGGGTGTCAATTTTGGGTGATGAAATTTAGGTGTTGAAAATCACAAAAATACGAAAACTTCTCAAATATTTTGCACATGGAGGTCTGAAACCACATATATTTTGACATTATTTGATAAGGGATGGTTTTTTTTTTTTCAAGATGAAGCAGAACGGGGTGCAAATTAGAGGTTGAAACTCGAAATTTCACATAAATGTTGCTTGAAATTCAAGCAATTCGATAACTTTTAATCAATGGCCCAGAAAAAGTTTTGAGCATATATTTAGACCTTAGACCCTTAGATCACCTACGACAGGAAGAGAAAGAAATTGCACCTCTAAAACTCAACCTCTTCAACCTTGAAACAAAAAATTAACTTAGAGGAAATGTAACCCTCGGACAACTTATTACCGGAGGAAACTAATTGAACACAAAAAATTGCACCCCTGAAACTCGGCCCCTTCAACCCTCAACCACCAAAACTTGACTTGGAAAAAATTTAACCCTTGCACCGCTTACAACCGAAAGAGTTGAATTGAACAAAAAAACTAAGCCCCTAAAACTCACCCCCTTCAACCCCGAAACACAAAAAAATTACTTGGACGGAATTTAATTTACCACTCATTATCGCAGGAGACTATTTTGAACGCAAAAAATTGTACTCCCAAAATACAGTCTGCAACCCTCGGACACAAATAATTGACTTGGATATGAAATTGAGCCCTTGGACTATCTACAACAGAAACAGACTAACTGAACGCAAAAAGTTGCAACCCCGAAAACCACCCCCTTCAACCCCCAAATACGAAAAATTGACAAACATAAATAATTGACTCGGTGGAAATTTAACCCTTAGACTACTTTTTACTAGAAGATACTAATTGAGCGTAAATGAATTTAAGATTTGGACCACTGTTATTGGAGGATAGGTACCAAGTACGCGCTCCCAAAGCCCACCCCCTGCAACCCCTGATGATAATAATTGAACGGAAAAAATTGCACCGCCTTCAAACCCCAACACAAAAAATTGACTTGGTGCAAATTTGATGCTCGACCTATATGTACTTACAACCGGAAGATTCTAATTGAGCATGAGCATATGCTTCGGGACTACTACTAGGTGCAGATTACATCTGCACCCAAAACCACCAAGTCCAACTCGATATACAGGCTGGGTAATTTTTCGATGCTCACCATTGGGATCTCCTAAACTGTTAAAGATACGGGGTCGGTTAAATTACAGAAAAGTTGCGCTATTTGTTGCTGATTAAGAATCTGAAAAGAGTTCCCCAATATTTTGATTCGTTCCTGAGTTATCACAAAAAATCTGAAAATTGCCAATTTAAAGAAAAATTAATATCTTCCTAAAGATTAATTTTATTTAAATAAAACTTGGAACTTTTATATTTTTGACAGCTGTCAATTGAATGGCATCGACATAGAAAATGATTTTTTGGTGCTTGTCGCTGCGAAAGTGCATAGCGAGGTACATAGTGTCACGGTTAGCCCCATCACATAAGAAAATAAGTAAGTCGTAGGACTCGTAGGAGCATTTTTTTCCAGCTAGAGCCGCAAAAATATTACTTTCACGGCTCTAGCAGGGATGTAAAACCGTAAATTTTGTGATAGAAATCAATTAGGATTGTCGCAACGAGGATAATTAAATTTCCATGTCAACAGGCTTTCCGAGCATGAATTGTTTTCGACTATCAAGTATAAAAGTCTATAGCTCTCTTTTTTGCTAAATTCACCGCCCTTTGTTACATTTTCCAATAAAAACAAGCCAACAGCATAGGGATTGTTTCCACAAAGTATACATTAGAGATTCTCTTTTATTTCTACTAAGTGGCACGATTGATTTATGTTTTATTATTTTCTCCTTTAAAGGTATTTGTGTTCGCTACAAAAGAACTGTCAAATGCGCATTATTTAGTGCTTTCGTCGTCCACTTCCGACAGCCTTTCCAAATATGTGACGCAGACAAATTAGGGACTGCCTCGCATTAATAAGGTTGTGGAACGTCATGTCTATGATTGTTACAACTAAGGGATCCTTATTATGTAATAATAAAGCAAACCACAGTCCCTAATGGATCCAAATAAATTTATTTCTCAATAGTCGATACATTAGCTATTTATGATCTATTAAAGTAGGTGGATACCTGCCTAAAGGAAGAAGAGTAATAGTTGGAACAAATCCAAAGCAAGATCATAAGAATTATCGGTAAATTGTAAATAGTATTTTATCTCATTTTAAAAATGTGTGATGTGATGATTGAATGTAGCTACACTGCAGAAGCACTGGTGTTATAATAGTATATTATTAACGAGCACATTATGAAGGCTATTATTCACGCGGTTGGGTTTAGAACTCGAGCGTAGCGAGGGTTGTAAACAACCAAGTGAATAATGGCCCATAATGTGCGAGTTAAATACGACGTTTTATCCACAATTATTGAAATATATTTATGCAAGATTATTGAAATTCTTCAAAAATTTTTATCACTTTATATTTATTGTAAATACAAACCAACAAAAACAAAAACTTGACAAATGATAGGAACAGCTTGATGCTTGATCTACTTTGGCACACTTTCGCTTGATTTTGAAACGTCATGATCTTTATTGGATAGGCAGCCAACATTACAGGTGCTGTGAAATAATGTGACAGAAGCGTGACTTTTTACAATAAGTCTCGCTGTATTTTATGAACAGGATTATGTATCCACAGTTACGTACATAACAATGGCAATATTTAATAATCGTGGATAAATAAATAAAATAGTCTGCAGTGCAGTGCTCTATGTTACCAGCAAAGACACTGTAAGGTGAATTTTCCTTGAGAGTCAGTTTTTCAATGATATAAATAATTTTTATTTTTATAATAATAACACATCCTATTGCGTCATGCCCTTTATATTTATTTTTTGAACTAAAGTAGCCGGACGGATAGCAGGCGTACCATCAGACGTTATACGTCCTAATAAAAGCAGTTGTTACAGCTTCATAACCATCAGTGCTAAATCAATGTAAAGCAATGGCTATAACAACCAACAAGTACCAGCAATATCGATATAATAATAGTATTTTACAGGCTGTTTGCTGAAGTGTAATCGGGGCAATATCGTCGATTTAACTTTTCATATTTGTACTTTAAATTGAATTTACGGCGGTTTAAGCTTTATTTAATAAGCAATTATTGGTTAGCGTGCAGCCTAAACAGCTTTTATGATCTAATACTGCAGCTAGTTACATCTCTTCGATATTGAACGCGCTATGGCATGGGGTGATGTCGGTTTTGCTACGACTGCACGTCAAGGGAAAACGTGTTGATGTTATTTTGAATTGCGCAATGCAGTACATACTCGTTCGTTTTACTAACTTTCAGGAAACAGGGATTATTACCGTTGTGAAACTGGAGCAATTATTCAAAAGGTGGAGCCAGAATTTGTTAGAGTGTTTGACCCAGGCCTCTGGATCGGAACCAGAAACCCATTGGAACCCACGGGACCCTTTTTATTTCGTGGACCGGAACCATACCGAAACCCTTTTTGCTATGCTGACAAGGAACCGGAACCGAACCGAAGGACCTTGTTAGATTTGAAAAGTTGTATAGTTCGGTTTTAAGTGTAGGTACATAAATATATGTACCTCAAAAAACTTAGGGAACCGATATCAAAGAAAAAAAAATGGCAGCAGACAAGCGGCTGGAACCTCCCCTTCGCGTGGGTCTTTGATTTCCCTGCCTTGTGTTTACAATTTTAAAGTTGATATGCCTAAATGGCACTTCCCGTGGACCAATTGCTCCCAAAAGCTTTTCCGTTCTTCAACGGGTCACCTAATCTCCATGTACCAAGTTTCAGCCAAATTGATCCAGTAGTTTGGGCTATAACGTGGTTTTAGTATTATTACAAAATTTCTATTTTTCCACCCAAAGGGTTCTAATTGCGAATAAATTTTGTCTTATTTAAAACCAAAACTTGAAGACCTTTCTGATGGTGACAATAAATCTTTCAAAAACTTGCTTTGGATGGCTAAATCAAAAAATAGTTTTAAATTTGAAAATTGATGTGCCAAAACGGCACTTTCCGTGGGTTGATTGAATCTAAAATTTGTATAGCTCTTCGACGTGTAATACAGACGACATGTGCAAAATTTCAGCCAAATCGGTTCAGGGGCTTGGGCTGCACCGCAATATTTTAAAGTCCGATAAAAATCTCGATATTTTTAGTCTTTGGTCAAAAGGGCACTGACAGTGAATACATCTGAGGGCCTTTCTTATGGAGACGTGAAAAATGGGGGCTTACATTTAAAATTTAAAAGTTGATGTGCCAAAATGGCATTTCAGGTTGCACGATTGGCTCCAAAAGCTTTTCAGATCTAAATTGGGTTATCACATGCACACGTACCAAATTTCAGCCAAATCGGTCGAGTAGTTTAGGCTGTGGCGTGTTTACGAACGAACGTACGTACGTACAAACGTACGAACGTACGTACGTACGTACATACATACAGACACATTTTAAAAACCACTTTTTTGGGTTCCTGAGACCTCAAAACGTATAGGTCCGGTCTTATCTCGAATTCGAAAATTTTAGTGATTGCAGTAACCTCCCTTTTTTTTAAATGGTGAAGTGGAGTGGGGAGGTTAAAAAAGTACAATAAATTTCAGAAGCAGTCAAATGAAATTCAGAATAATGAATTGCAATTCAGAGAACGTAAAATGTAATTTGGAATAGCGAGTTGATATTTAGTAAACGTAAATTGTAAATTAGAATTGTAATTTGAATTTCAGAAATTCTTACTTTGTAATTCGGAATAGTAAATTGTTTGGCAGAAAATTTCAAATGTAATTCAGAAAGCGTAATTAGATTTTCATAAATCGTAAATTGTAATTCAGAATTAGCTTGATCGATTTTACACGGTATCTTTGCGCTGACGACAACAAATTCAACAACAAAATGCATCCTACGTCAAAACGCTAGCCTTAAGGGCACGCGCATCGTTCTTATTCCGAAATTCAAGTTACGTATTCTGAATTACAATTTATTCCTACTGAACTGAATTATAATTAACATTAATAATAATAATAGGACTTTGTTGTAAAAAAAATAAGTTTACAATTAGGCGGAGTTTATCATAAAGCTATTCTACTCAACCTTCCGCACAAATTTATTGTACTTACACATTATTGATAACATTAATAAAAACAATACAAACTGCAATACCTCACTAACACAAACAAAACAAAAACATACGTGTCGAAGCAGGTACTCGAAGTACTTGTTGAAGTACCTACTTACTTAACGCAGCATTCGAAGTACTCGAAGTAGGTGTACACATTTTAGTGAGTGAACCGCCCCTCGACTGGCTTAGAAGCGAATTTGATGAAAATTTCCATGTAAAATAAAAAAGCGACAATGGCAAATCTAAAAAGTGTAAAAAAATTTAAATACCTACTCCATTCCACGTACTTGGTTGCATATTAACGAAATATTATTAATAAAAAAAAACAATGAAAATCACTTACTTAAAAATATTTTGTATTAAAAAATTACGGGACGCGCGCAGACTTGCGTCGCGCATTCCTTTTGCTTCGCGTTACGGCCACAACGTCGACTCTACAAAAAAAGTGAACCGCAAGTTTTTTGTAAAGCATGCGACGGGCTTCAATTTTGTATACCACCTCTTTTGCACAAAAACCAGTATTTTAGGGGATATTTGTTGAAAAACATTTTTAACATTTATTGATGGCATATCATCGATCGGAAGTCGAACTCGGATGCTAGGAGACTTTTAGCATTTCATTTAGGACTATCACAGGAACCTGTGTACAAAAATTCAGTCCTCTGGTAATTTTTCCGAAGTTCATATGGATTTTTTTCTATAATGACTGGACTATTGCACTACCGAGACCATTCCCGGTCTACAGGCAGTTGTAGTTACATCAGTGCATATATGGTTGCACAGTTTTAGAGATAGAAAAAGGTAATTCACTTACCTCCGTAATTACTAGAGGGCGCCATTCGTTTTTAACTGTGTCAACTGTGTTATGGTAGCACATGTGTTTGGTTAATCCGTTATGAAAAACAATGAAAAATGAAGAGAAAACGCGAAGAAAAAGACCAGAAATTACTAGATGCCTATGAGATGAACAAGGGAGAATGCAGAAGCGTAGCTTGCAGCCTCCACCCACGGATGAAGAACACTCGGAGGAGGACTCGAAATCAGGTTAGAAATAAATGAAAATTTTTAGGTGATTCTAATGGTGAATTTATACAGCCAAATTTAACATTTAGTATTTAGTGCAGTGGCCGCTGGTCAGGGGCAGCAGGTACAGCCGGGCTGTACCAATGCGCAGCCCTCTCCTTATAGCTTTAAAAAATTATTTTACGTTCAGAAAATTGTGGTTTTAGGAGTTTTACTTCAGCAAAAATGCGTTTCCAAGTTCTTTACATAATCGACAACCCTTTATACTCCGCTGAGTAGTGGAGCGTAGGCACTCAAGCATCCCTGGGACGACGGGGCAGCCAGCAGACCCTGCCGTACGGGAACGTTCTGCCAAGCGTTTTAATAAGACACATACGCGCGCGCTAACTTGCGTTTACAACTGAAGTGGACGTCTAAAGCAACAGTCGTGGATAGATTCACTCAAGTACAGCTAGCATACCCTATGGTGGCTGATTGCGCGGCGATGGCTCTCGCAATGGTCAAATGCATATTAATCCCATCCCATTGATTGAATTATCGGGATTCAGGACCAACTAATCAACCCAGTAATTAATTTAGACTATGAAAGTGTGAAAATAAATTAGATTGAGATATTTAGTATGATAATTTCATGACGAACGTTGGGTTTTTTATTCTAACTTCTAACAATAATTCTGAATTATTTATCGGGAAAAGTTATGGAATATTGAAATAAAATTTAAATTAACTGTTCCATTTTATTTTCAAATTCCCTCAAAAAGCCTATCGAAAAGGTTGCTTAAAAACCCCACTGCCAATCAAGCCTCTTATCCTTACACAGCGATGCACTGAGGCCCGGGTGCAGCCAGCTGTATCTGCTATTTAAAATTGGCGCCCACGTTTGGTAGTCTCTGCTTTAACGACACAACATTTTTAATAATTTGTTTACACTTTGAGTACTTTGACAGTTTCCATCATTTTAATATGAGGGAAATTTCGAGCAAGCTGTTGTGTTTGTAGATTTTTGCGGCAAACAGTTCTAAGTGTGGCACGTCATGAATGCGAGTGTGTCGTTTAGAGTGTTTGGTTTTGGTTCATTTTGACTTAAAAGTTAAGTGAATATTTTATATTCGCGATCCTCAGGTACCGGCACGATTCACCGGGTGCCATCGGTGACAGCAACAATAAAAATGCCAAAAATTCAGAAAGACTTCAGTTTGTGCCAGTGTTCGTGTGGGTTTTGCAAATAGGTTTATTGCAGAATAAGGGTTTTTAGTTTCCTGTCTTGCAAACACTCTGCAAAAATGCAAAGCACTTTTTTCTATTTCGGTTTCTATGGAACGCCGTTTTACTTTTTAATGTAACAGCACGCTGTGGTAGCCAAAGAAATGAGATAATTAAAATTCAAGTACTGATAATTAAAATTCAAATACTGTTAAGAGAAAATAAACCTATTTTTATTATCTGAAATGCAATTTCTATTATCACTCCCAGAATTTCTCTTAACACTAATTCAATTTCTGTTAACAGTAATACAATTTCTCTTAAGAATAATTTATTTTTACTTAACAGTAATTCGGAGAGATAATGAAAATACGTTATTGGACTGTCTTACTTCTCTCTCGGACTAATTGAAATTACATCTTCTGTTGCACTCGAGCATGCGTGGTCGTGATAATAGAAATAGAATTTCACTTAACAGTAATTCGGAGAGATAATGAAAATACGCCATTGGCCCATTGGGTTGTCATCTTTCTCTTTCGTACCACTTGAAAATACATTATCTGTCGCACTCGCAGTTCATACATGCACGGTCGTGATAATAGAAATTGAATTTCACTTAACAGTAATTCGGAGAGATAATGAAAATACGCCATTGGCCCATTGGGTTGTCATCTTTCTCTTTCGTACCACTTGAAAATACATTATCTGTCGCACTCGCAGTTCATACATGCGCGGTCGTGATAATAGAAATTGAATTTCACTTAACAGTAATTCGGAGAGATAATGAAAATACGCCATTGGCCCATTGGGTTGTCATCTTTCTCTTTCGTACCACTTAAAAACACGATATCTATCTCGAACGGAACGCCGTTTTACTTTTTAATGCAACAGCACGCTGTGGTAGCCAAAGAAATGCAATCCCAGGCATCGTGTTAATAGAAATTCAATTTCACTTAACAGAAATTCATTTACTGTTAACAATAATTCATTTTCTCTTAAGAGAAATTCAATTTAACTTAACAGAAATAGAATTTTTATTATCTCGCTTTAGAGAAAATTGAAATACAATTTCACTTAACAAAAATTCGTGCAGTGATAATCGAAATAAATTTGGTGATTTACACTGATCTTACGAGCCGTTTTAATTTTTATTGTATATATTTAAAATGTTTGAATTTTTTTGAAATGCATAGGGTATGGGTTGCATTAAAAAGTAAAACGGCTCCAAAAACTACGGTTTTATTTCAATTTATCTCTAAATGAATTTTTGTTAAGTGAAATTGTTTTTCTATTTTCTCTAAGCAGTGATAATTGAAATAGAATTTCTCTTAAGTGAAAATGAATTATTGTTAACAGTAAATGAATTTCTGTTAAGTGAAATTCAATTTCCATTATCACGACTGCGCTTGCGCGAATGAGACAGAAGATATAATTTCAACTGGTGCGAGAGAGAAGGAAGACGTATTTCCATTATCTCTCTGAATTACTGTTAACAGAAATTGAATTAGTGTTAATAATAATATGGTTTATTGCTTTTAAATTATACAATTTTCAGCAAGGAGTTTAGTTTGCATTAAAAAATAAAGAATTATATTTTTGTTCTATGACAGTAGGTAGTCAATTACCTACGACAATAAATAACTTATTCATAATTCCACAAAATAACAGTATAGTAATAATCAGTATAATTGTGCATGATGGGTATGAGGAAGCAAAAAAGCGAAAAGAACAAACAAAAAAAAAAAAAAAGAAAGTTTACAATCATGGCTGAGGTAACAAGAACAAGGGAGGAAATTTGATCAATATTATTCGCTTAAAATAAAAGACCGTAATTTCAGGCAGCTGGCAAAGTAGTTGTATAAACTTGAAATTGTCTGTTTATCTGTGGTTGAAAGAATCTCATGGGGGTCCCGGCCCACCAACGACAAAATGTATCTGAACTCTTTATAAAGGGGACATTCGAAGAGCACATGTATAAGAGATTCTGGCTTACGTAGATTACAAATTTCGCAATTTGCGGCTGTGTCGATTATATAGGAGATTCCATTAATATATAGCCTTATTGTTGAATCGTATGTAAGTCTCAATTGCGTGTAGAATCTTTTCAGGTGCAAGGACATCTCTTGCCCGTACAGGTCATAGCTCCCCTTCATTTTATTTAAAAACTTGTACTGAGGGTTGTTTACCGACAGCAGAATATCGTTCCAGTCCAGAATTATACTGGTCTTTTCAACGGTTGATAAGGTTGCAAGAACAAAGTTTTTGGTGATTTTAGGCAACTCTTTCCAGTCAAGGGTGATTTTGTAATGAGCTAGTAATTTCGAGAATTCAGTGAACCAGTTGTATTTATCATTAATATCTGTTGTATTGTGAAGCTGTATTAATCTGTTAAGTGCCTTTGCTGGTAGTCTATTTTCTGACATACCACTTACTTTTTGTATGTAAGCTATCGCCTCTTTTATCACGGTATATGCTAATTTGTTGATGTTAAGCTCAATGCGGATGATATAACCCGCTGTGTTTGGTTTTAAGTAAAAAAGTTTTTTGAAAAACCCTTGCTGAATTTTTTCGAGGTCACTAAGGTGTTTTAATCCCCAAGTAGAAACGCAGTAAGTTGTGAGTGGTACAAGTGTGCTACCATAGAGCTTTGTAATGGAGTTCCAATCCGATATATTGTTTTTGCTGATAATGTTTCGAAGGAGACCCCCCGATGAGTTACATTTACTTGCCACTGATTTTACGTGTTCAGTGAAGGATCCGTTAAATGAGAATGTTATTCCTAAGTAAGTGTAGCTCTTAACTATTTCTATCAGATCCGTGTTGAAATAGTATTTTTCTAGTTTTATCCTGGCTCCCCGTCTAAAAATTAATATTTTGGTTTTTTCTGTATTTATTTGAAGCTTATTTTCTTTGCAGTAAGAGTCGAGAATATTTAAATTTTTTTGTAGCGATATTGGTGAGTCTGAAAATGTAACCAAATCATCCGCATATTTCAGCATTATGACATTGCAAGATCCGTCAAGCGGTATACCGCTTGAACCCCTGTTCATAAAGAACTGTTGAAGGTCACTTATGAAAATAGTGAATAGTGTTGGACTTAAACAGTCCCCTTGCAGGACTCCTTTAGTTACGCGGATGCCTTCGGCGCACTTGCCATTTACTTCTAAGAATATGTTAGCGTTACTGTACAGACTTTTAATGGTCCTTATACATTTTGAGCTAACGCCAAAGTTGAAAAGCTTCTGCCATAGAAGATTATGTTCTACCGAGTCAAAGGCTTTACGAAAATCAACAAAAAGCGTGTATATTCTTCGACCTCTTAAGCGTAAATTGTTGTTTATTAGCGCATTTAAGACAAAAATATTATCTTGGCATGACCGGTTTTTTCTAAAGCCGTTTTGGGATTCTGGCAAGATGCCAGCACTCTCAGCGTAGGTTATCAAGCGGTTGTTTATTATGTAAGTAAAAATTTTTGTTATATTATTGAGTAAAGCAATACCTCTATAGTTCGCTAATTGTTTTGGATCTCCTTTTTTATGTAGATGAATCAGCTTAATGTCGCCGAAATTCTCTGGGATTTTTTCTCTCCTTAAAATTTCGTTAAACAGATTGAGGAGGTAACCTACCCAGTCTATTGGAAGAGATTTGTAGATTTCGTTACTGATTGTATCAAGACCCGAGGCTTTTTTGATTTTCGTTTGTGAGATGGCTCTTAGTAATTCGTGTCTGGAAATGTCTTGATCTAAATATGGGTGTCTAACGTCTAGGAAAGAGGTATTATCCGCAATACAATTTACTGTATAAAAATCTCTATAAAATCGTTCTAGTTCAGCTAAACTGATTCTGAGCAGTGGTTGTTTTCTTTCATTCCTTGATAAAGATCTGTATGTTTGCCAAAATTGTTGAGGGTTTTTTACATTGTTTAACGCGGAAATTGACTTCTTTTTATTTTCAGTTTTACACGAATTAATCAATTTTTTATATTTTTGTTTTTCAGTAAAGTATTCGGTCAAAAAAGGTTCGCAAAAGTTGTTTTTCTTGCATAATTTATGGCATGATTTGACTTTTTCCTTTTGATCTTTACAGTCATGGTTAAACCAAGAATTTTTGTACGTAGTGATTTTGGGGTTTATTTTAATTTCCTTGTAAAAATTCAAAAACGTAAGGCACTCTTGAGCCGCCATTAAAAAGTTTTTGTATATAAAATCCACGTCGTAACTATTATTGATTATTGAATTCAGTCTGTAAGAATTTGACATAACATTTGAAAAGGCCTGTTGTTTGTCGACCGGAAAAACAAGTATTTTTTTTGATATTATTTCTGAAGTCTCAGCAGGTTGGGCCCTATGCATCGTATCCGTTAAATTGATCTTTACTTCGCAGGCAAAGTGATCCGAGATGAAATAGTTTATCACCTGAAAAGATTCCACGATTGCAATATCTCTAACGGGGATCCAACATAAGTCTATGACTGATTTGCCTCTCTTACTCACATGTGTAAACTGTGCTGGAATGTCACCTTTAGTTCTCCCATTTAAAGCAAGAAAGCCATTATCCTCCATGAGACCCACCAACAGTGATCCCTCCGATTTCAATTCTCGGTCAAGGCTTAATCGGCATGAATCCAGATTCGTACATCCGAAAACTAGTTGGTCATCCACCTGATTCTCCTCTCCTATTCTGCAGTTAAAGTCCCCGCCAATGAGAACGGTATCCTCGGGATATTTAACTTGCAGGTCAAAGATTGTATCACCTAACATCTCTATACAAGATTTGAAATTTGAACTAGGTTTTAAATACACAAGGCCAATAATATATGACAGTCTGTTGAATTTATATTTAAATCTAATGAAAATCCACTTTGAGTATGACTCGACTACCTGGAAATCTGGAGATCCATCAGCCCTGCTGAAAATTGTATAATTTAAAAGCAATAAACCATATTATTATTATTATTATTATTATTGAATTAGTGTTAAGAGAAATTCTGGGAGTGATAATAGAAATTGTATTTCAGATAATAAGAATAGACTTATTTTCTCTTAACAGTATTTGAATTTGAATTATCTTATTTCTTTGGCTATCACAGCGTGTATGTTCCATTAAAAAGTAAAACGGCATTCCATAGGTTTCCTAATGAACACTTTATAGCACCCAAACGCGTTCTCTAACGCGCTCTATTAGAACACGGCTTTTGTTTACATCGTATAACCTCAGACAACTATTGTGTCTAACAATCGAATTAACTGACAAGCCAGTCTTTGAAAATGACAAGCTGAATTTTTCTTGAGAATATTAACAAGCTGGGCATCCGAAATAGAAAAAATTGTACAAAAAACGTGTTTTATAAGGCTCTTATCGCACTCGCATTTTGTAAAACTCGGGCTTTTCGCCTTCGTTGTCCAAACATCCTCGTGCGATAATAATTGGCCTTATGAAACGTGTTTTTTAATATTATACTATTATTATCTGTCATACAACAGTAAAACTGTTTGTCCATCTGGTGTCGCCAAAAATTATTATTATTATTATTATTATTATGAAAAAAAATTCCCCCGGACCCCCCCTTGCCCCACCCATAGCCAACCGTGGCTGTACCAGCCTGAAACCCCACGAGCCGCCCCTGATTTAGTGTAATATTTAAGATTTAAGAACGAACGCATGAATTTATACGCAAGTCCATTTAAGATTTAACATTTAACCTTTTACGGAAATGGATTGACGGCTGTCACAATTGACCATATTAAAAAGTGCACGGAATTATGGGAGGTTAATCTTTTACAGATTCCTTCTTTGATGACATTTGAGAATATTTCAGTGCAACAATTCGCGAAAATATGACTTTACGAAAATCAGTAAAGTGTCTGACATCTGGTGGCAATACTTTAATTACACTGAGAGACAGGATACGGAAATACTTTTAAACGTCCGTCATCATAATTTCGGCTTACGTCAGTCAGTTGTCAGTTGCGAGGTTAGGTAGTAATTTTACGTTCTGTGTAATTAAGTGGAACATTGTAAATCCAGGAAATCTTGACTTTTAAAAAATCCACGTATCGATGTCACTGATGTCACCAACTGACACTGTCAGGCACGTCACGCTAGAATTCTCACCTCCGACTCCCCAGTGGTGTGAGATCGCCATTTTGTGGTTTAGCAATGCCATCTATTAGCAGCTGATTTTCGCGAATAGAAATAAATGCTGAACATACCCGAACCGGCCTTATTTAGCGACGCGATGATTATATTTGTGAGAATAATCGACGTTCGCCATTGTGGCTCTACACTAAACACACCTAAATAAAATCGTGCTACTGGTTGCATAAGTGATACCCGATGCCAATTTGAATAAATAACAAAAAGCCCAAACCATAGCAGCCAGTTCAAAAAAGTAAACTAATAACAAAGCTAATATCATCAAACACGAACTGCACTTTATAAATCAACCATTAACAGCGAAATTTCAAAATAAAAATCCGTCATCTCGTAAGAATAACATGTAAACCCTTATTCGCGCCAAAATATACGCCACTTCCAAGATGGCTCTCCTTACTACGGAATGCCCGCCAGAGGCCGCCTCTGCTTTTAATTTGCTCAATTGTAATAGGTAACAATATCGAAAATAGCATTATCAGGTACCTAGATAATTTATAGTACTAACACTATAGTATAATCCTTAACATAAACTAAAGGCTATGACACTATTACTTCTTAATCATCTTCTCCTGAAGCTTCATCGTCTTGGCCGCGTGCCACAAAAGGTAGTCCCTTGAAGTAGTCATGGTATTGTGGTGGAATTGCTTTTGCCTACCCTTGTGTTTAAATGTTACAAACTTTGATATAAAATCTCGCTGTCGGTTTACATCTGCTAAACTCCAATAATTAGTAAAAAATAATCTTTCGTCGTTATTCATCAAGTTTTTCAGAACATTTCATTCTACAACCGTTGCATGAGGGTTTTATCTCACGTGCAGGCCGATCATTTTTCTTCCAGTTTGTATAAGGTTTCCCGCTATTTCTTAATTTTTTTATTTTGTTTCGTCTCCAGCTTTCCTCATTTCTTTGCCTCTTCCTAGTTTTGACCTTGTTTGTTGAAGTATTTTCAGGTTGCCCAAGGATTTCTGACAGTGGAGGAATATTAAGTTCTTGAGGTGTTTGTTTCTTAATGCTCAACGACAGACCAATCTTCTTGAGATTCCTCATCTTCAGGAACATGGTCTGGGTCCCCATCACCATCACTGTAATAAGGATCTACCTCGGATAATTCGTTTTCAGAGCTATTAATATTTTCTGAATGAAAGTTTAATGTTGACTCTTGTTGGAAAATCTTCTTGAGATGCCTCCAATTTCTCATCTTCAACAACATACTCTGAATCACCGTCACTGTGATTAGACTCTTCCTGGCATAATTCGTTTTAATCGGCGCTATTAATATTTTCTGGATGGAAGATCAATGTGGGCAACAGTGTTGAAAAATCTTGAATTGTCTGCAATGCCTCATCTTTAGGAACATTCCCTGGATCACCATCACTGTGATGAGACTCTTCCTCGAATAATTCGTTTCCAGAGTTGTTAATGTTTTCTGGATGCAAGTTTGTTGTCGGCTCTTTGGTTGGATTTGGAGATAACGCCAGAGTGTAGTATATTCTTTATTCTGTGCATTGCCAGGCATGTCACTGTTCTCTGAAGAGTGTTTCTGATTAATAGGGTGCAGGATTTGAACCTCAGTTCCAACAATGCGTTGCAGAGCTGTAGCAGAAAGTTAAGAGAATAGGTGCTAAAGACAAGTTAAACTAGTATAATTCTTTAATCAGGGGTGTTATGCTTTAAATCGCATTCAAGCCGACTTATCGTTAAAATTTAACCTCAAAGAGCCAATGAAGAAAACAACCGAAATAACTATTGCTTTAAACAATATTACTACAAAATATTTTACTTACAATTTGCTTTAATTAACACGAGAGGAAATCCGTCAAGGACCTGGTGCTTATGCTCTATCACCAGGTAGTGCCGGACTCCAACCGCTAAAACCTCTCCATGCACCTCTTATCCAAGAGAGAGGAAAATCACTCATCTTCTGTCAAAAACTTGTCCAAAACCTCCATTATCGCTAGTTTGGCCTTGTTTTTGTGCTTTTTGGGCTATCTTCCAACGTCAAACTAACATAATTTCCAAAAGCAACATCAGAATACACAAGTACTTTGTTCGACAAAGAGGATGATGAGAGAGATGGCTGGCTCTGGCTGTAGGGGTTCGGTTGGTAGTAAATCTGTCATGTTGGTGTGAGGAATATAACCAGATTAGTGAATTATGTAGTGATAAAAATAATTACGGTTGTCACTGTGGCTGTCATCTTGTCATCTCAAAAATTCGTCGGGAATTGCGTATCTTGTGAAGTTCAGGAAAAGTTTAATTTATTGCGTTCTAGGCTGCTATAGTAAGTAACATACCTTTTGTAACATAAAATTGGAGTTAAATATTTTTCTCTTCGCCTTACATAGAAGGAGCGCCAGCAGTACAATCATGCCCCGATGTTCATATCTGGATTGTAAAAATGATTCAAGATATAAACACTGTCGGGGAAATGAGAAAATTAGTTTCATTCCAATACCCAAGCCTTCTATAAACAGATACTTGTGTGAAAAATGGATGAACTTATGTGGTTTAACTGATGTTTCGAAGATCAGCAGGAACACCTACATCTGCAGCAAACATTTTGTCGGTGGTTGTGGACCTACTCCAGTTTTTCCTGATCCATTTTGTTACAAGACAAATACTGCACAAAAGATTGATATTGATAATGTAATTAATGAGGAAACCGTCGTCACCCTTGAAAGTAGCGAAGATGACAGTGATGGTAATGATCTAAAACTTCTTTCTGAATCAGATAGTGAGCCAGAAATTGAACATAACTATGCAAAAACACCTTTACAGACAAGTGAGCCTGCTTTACAAACTACCCGAGCAAGTAGTTGTGCCAGAAATTTATTTAATGTATCAATCAAAAAGAGGAAGAGAACACCAGATTGTTTCCTTAAAGACCATAAATACTTTTCTTATGACACATTATCGTTAAGAGCCGATGAATTTGAATTCTTCACTGGGTTGTGCCACCAACACTTTATTGCATTATATAATTTTCTAGATCCAGCCGTAATGGGAAGCTTAAAATATAATTATCATAAAAGGACCCCGAAAAAATCAAAAGTAAGAAATGCTACATATTAGTGACAAAGAGAAATTGTGCATAACTCTAATTCGGATAAGAAGAGGATTTACATTAAAGGAATTGGCATATTTTTTTGGCATCAGTGCGAGCTGGGTTGCTGCATTAGTGTATACATGGATTCAGTTCATATTTTTACAGACTGTTTCATGCAGAAGTATGTTATTTCAATCATCGAGAACAATTCCAAGAAATCAAATTCCAAAATGCTTTTGAGCATTTCCAGGATTAACACTAGTGTTAGATGCAACGGAAGTTTCTATACAAATACCAAAAAATTATAGGCAGCAAGGCAACACACATTCGGCCTACAAACATGACAATACTGTTAAATTTCTGGTGGGAATAAATGCAAATGGGTTGATATGTTATGTAAGCGAAGGTTTTGAAGGATCTATTTCCGACCGACAGTTATTTACCGATTGTGACCTTAAACATTTTTTGAAAGAAAATGATGTTCTTCTGGCAGATCGTGGATTTAATATCAGTGATATTGCAGATGAAATTCGAGTTAAATTATACATTCCTCCCTTTTTAACTGGGCGACAAACGTTTACAGCAGAAGAAGAGGTAGTCACCAAACAGATTGCCAAAGGTAGAATTCACATTGAGCGTGCAATTGGTAGAATAAAAAAATTCAGAATTCTAACTAGAAGGATTCCAATGTTGCTGTTACCAATACTAAGTGCAACATTTTACGTTATTTCTTTTTTGGCAAACTTCAAATCAAGACTGATTTAATTTTGTAATGTTTAGTTAAGAATTGTTGTTATTCAATCTAGTTTCTTTCAATAAAAAATTGTATAAAAATCAAACAATATTCTTCACCCCGAGCATACATATAAGGAATGGTTTGTCATCTTCTTTAAATCAGTGACACAGAAGCAGGACTCGACAAGTACAAAAGGAAAAGATTATGGAGGAGCAATTTTGACTTAATTAAAACCCTGCTGTGAAGGTCCAAAAGAATCCAAGTTATCTTATAGTTCAAATTGCACAACATTACGAGGGGAAGGCAAAGCATAGTGATTGGTAATTAACAAGTGCGCTAGACAAAAGGTAATTTTATTGGACTTAAGTTCCTCACAGTTCTCATCAATAACATTTCTGCCACAAACTCTGAATAATAAAAGGATCTTAAGCCTAGTATGTTGTCACAAATTTCCTGTAGGTAGTCCTTTCTTACATTAACTATTAAAATATTAACAGGAGACCAAATGACAAAGTCACATTCAGAAACATTAAAAACTAACATGTACAAGGCGATTTGGTAAGAGTAGATATGGTCCTTTTTAAAAACAATTTCACCATTTATAATTTTTAAACAGAAACTATTTAATTGTGATTTTGTTAGGTACAAATTGAATTCTTTAGGATCACAAGCCTTTAAAATTTGTGGACATTTGAATTCAACAATTTTTATAATATCCTCACCATGTAAAATAGCACCAGCAAGGAATGGATATTTCTTATTAACTACAAGTCCAAAATTCTTGAAAACCTCACCATCATTGAGGTAATTTTTATACTGCTGTGCAGCTTTTTCTTCATTTTCCCTACCGTACCTCATCGCAGGTGTAAGAACCTCCGGAAACAAATTCCAGATATGTTCCTGGAAGAACTTTTTTTTTGGTTGAATATTCCCAGTTTTATTAAAGCTGAAAACTCGTTTTTCTACTCCTAATATAGCAATCATACTATTCTGAAACAGCTCACTAAATTAAAAAGTTGTCAATTTCCTTCAACAAAACTTTTTTTTAATTTGCACACCTTTGAAGTCTACTGGAAGTGACGGTGTACCGGCAAAGGTTTTAAAATTGTGCGCTCATGTGATTGCTAAACCCCTGTGCGACCTAATAAATTGTTCAGTGCTTCAAGGAAAATTTCCTACAACTCTGAAGTTAGCTAAAGTAGTACCAATATTAAAAAGGGGTAACCCGAAGTCTATGGACAACTACAGACCAATATCAGTTCTCAGCTGTTTTTCAAAGATTTTTGAAAAAGTTATGCAGCAGAGAATCCTAGATTTTGTATCGAAGAAAGGCCTTTTATCCGGCCATCAACATGGCTTTCGTCCAGGTAAATCAACTGAGACTGCCTCAATTGAATTCCTGGATAGCGTTTATAAAAATTTAGATAGGAACATTCCTACAGCTGCAGCATTCTTTGACTTAACTGCCGCTTTTGACACCGTTCACCCAGTGTTCGTAAAAAGTAAACTATATGCCCTAGGGATCAGAGGAAATCTATTGGATTGGATTACGTCATTTCTCCTCCAAAGGAAAATCGTCGTAAATGTCGAAAGTCATAACTCAGTTGAGCGTGAGATAAATTTGGGAGTGGCCCAAGGTTCAGTGTTGGGGCCCCTAATCTTTTCCCTCTTTGTAAATGATCTACCTCTACACATCAATGCAGGTCATACAATTGTATTTGCCGACGACACCACCGTTGTCGTGAGCGCTGAATCAACTTACGAACTTCAAAGGCAAGTGGATGTTGTCAAGACTCAAATGTTGTTATGGTGTAACAAAAATTTACTTATTCTAAATCCATCAAAGACACAAATTATGTACTTTAAATCCGACGATTCTCCTACACTATTCTCAAAATTCCTAGGTACAAATGTAGACATTAACTTAAACTGGAGTATCCATGTTGAATACATATGTAACAAATTGAACTCTGCATATTATGCTATAAGCTGTTTAAAATCAATGTTGTCCAAACCAATGTTAAAAAATATTTATTATTCTATGGCTCATTGTCACTTAAATTATAATATTATCATCTGGGGTAGATGTGTAAATATAAATAGAATCTTCGTTTTACAAAAGCGTCTCATACGCTTAATATATAACCTGAAGCCTACTGAAACCTGTAGAAAAATATTTGTAAAAGAAACGATTATGACGTTAGCCTCTTTGTATATATTTAAATGTTGTGTATATGTTTTTATAAACAAATCATGCTTCTCCAGAAATAATTCGAATCACGAATATAATACCAGGCACGGTAATGAATTTAAAAGTATTGGGCATTCTACATCTTTGTTTGAGAAATCCCCTCAGTATTCATGTATAAACTTATTCAGGCATTTACCTGAAAACATAAGAAATTCTAATAATATTTGCAATTTTAAACTTCAACTAAAATCCTTTTTAATAAAAAACTGTTTTTATACTACAAGTGAATATTTAAATTTCAAACTGTGATTTGTTATTATACCTAATTAATATACTTGTCCATATGTATTATACCTATATATGTATGTTTATTGACTTGTCCTATACCTGTTATTGTAATGGTCGCACAGGATGAATAAATCTTATCTTATCTTATCTTATCTTTGTGCACACCTATAAGCAACTCACCGTTGCACTAGATCTGCCTTTTTCCCTGTTCTTTTTATTCCTCGACATTCAAGCCACCTTTTCAATTCGCCAACTGAATTGTCTTCTACATTATTAGCATGCTTCAAAATCGCCCCTGGTACATCTTCGGGGCGAAGTTTAAAAGGGGAGCTCATTATATTCTGATTATTTTTTATTTTCGCAGTACAACCAGAAACCAGAAATACAACCTTCGTCAACCCAGTGAACCTAACCTAACCACACATATATGCACACACGCTATGTGACATGTGAACGCCAATAAAAATACCCTAAAATTGGCACCAACATGACAGATTTACTACCAACCAAACCCCTACAGCCAGAGCCAGCCATCTCTCTCATCATCCTCTTTGTCGAACAAAGTACTTGTGTATTCTGTTTGTTGCGAGCTGTCACAAAAGCAGAAATATCTGTCGCTATGGATGCTATCTGCTCCTCCAGTTTCTGATGAGACTTCTTGGTGGGAGGTTTGCTGGGACCTGCTACGTCCAAAGCGACAGGCTCTCTCACTGGTGTAACATCCCTTTCATGGAAGAGGTGGAAAGACTCGTCCTCGGTTTCACCCCTCTCCATGTGCCAATACCTTGGCTCTGCTGCAACAGCGGATCTCCCTGTCCCATGGAGGCGGCTCTTAGGACAGACTCCCATTCGAACCACTGCCAGGACGCTCACCTACCACACTGCTCGTGCGGGAAGTAATGGTGCAATTATGATCACAAATTAAAATTCATTTTTTCACTATTTTCAAGCAAGCAATTATTATTAGGATAAGATACTCACTATCGCGGTTTCACGTGCTCCTCCAAGAAACTCAAAGCAGGAAAAAGAGACCATGCTTCTTTAACCGTCTGAGAGCTTCCAGAAGGGGTGGTTTTCTTCTTCTTTCTCTCACGGCCGAAGCGGTTCCTGATGTTCGTCCACACACGTTGGCAATGTTCGACTACATGAAAACCATTTATTATCGGTGTATTGAAAATATTTCTTGCAGCTTACCATGGCAGCTTATCATGGCATGGCCGCCGTGATCTCCTCCCACGAATTTTTCCGCATGCGGGCATCTTTAAAATCCTTTCGGGTCTTGTCGTACAGATTGGGGTGTTTTTCCACACAATAAAATATTTCAAGATTTTTACACGATATCTTCACCAATGCGTCAAGCACTGCAGTAAGGGGGATGGTTTTATAAAATCATAGAACATCCTAAACGAAGGGATAGTTTTAATTGTGGTATATGTTTGACTCTTCGCCGAAAAATTTTTCTCAGAATGAAATCAGAACCTTTTTAAGTCGAGCGAGCCAGAGAACTATTGAATGGTTTTACAACTAGAGAAATCTGATAATATGACTGATTGTTGCTTGGTTTGTGGTAAAATGCAACTTGATGTCACTATGGAGTGGGTCCAATGCGATGATTGTCACAGATGGTTGATGCAGTCTTGTCTGTATTCAGATTGCCAGCAAATAACTGCAGGCCCGTACAGATGCTTTGCATGCAGTCGATTTTTTCAATAATTCGTAGGTAATTAATTCATATAGTCTAGGTAGGTACTTTTTTGTTCACTGGAGTTGTGGCGTGCCTAAATAATTGAACTAAGTACTTAGCTTCGATTGGAGCCTGTGCAAGCTATAATAGCACAGTAAATAGTACTAGTTCATTTCCAGCTCGCTTCTATACATTTTCACAAAGATCCTAGTTGGGAATCGAGTCTAACATCGCGTTTTTTCGAGTTTTAATCGGATTTTTAATTTTTTTAAGTCACTTATGTTTTTTACCCCCATCGTGAGGTACACCATTTGAAAGCTCGCTTCTAGCTCTACAACATACTGAATTTCCACAAAGATCCTAGTTGGGGATCGAGTCTAAAATCGCTTTCTTTCTAGTTTCAATCGGATTTTTAATTCTTTTAAGTCCTTTATGTTTTTTGACCCCCATCGTGCGGTGCACTATTTGAAAACTCGCTTCTAGCCCTACAACATACTGAATTTCCACAAAGATCCTAGTTGAGGATCGAGTCGAAAATCGCTTTTTTTCGAGTTTTAATCGGATTTTAATTTTTTTTAAGTCCTTTATGTTTTTTGACCCCCATCGGAAGGTACACCATTTGAAAGCTCGCTTCTAGCTCTACAACATACTGAATTTCCATGAAGATCCTAGTTGAGATTCGGGTCTAAAATCGTTTTTTTCGAGTTTTAATCGGATTTTCGGGACTCGCGTTTATAATTTTTTCATAAAATTTTAATGCAATTTTCGTTATTTTGAAGGTTTTCTCTGTTGGAAAAATTTAGGTATGGAACAGGTCTCTCGTTGATAGTTTTAAAATCTCTATTTATTAGTAATAATTCATTTGGATCATGCAGCAATTGTCCTTCTTTTACTAAATCCTGACATTTGTTGCATGTTATGAATTTGATAATTGTACGATGTGCAGCAAAACCAGCGAAATAATTTATGGAACAGTTTTCATGTGAAGGTTTCAGCTTGTGTTTTGTGAAGGATGTGTTGATATCAGAATTCAAAAAATGTGTCTCTCTCTGATCCACCTTCAGAAGTGGAGACCGTAGGGCAACCTCAGGCAGACTGCCCTGGTCTATGCCCTGTATTATAGCAGGTTGTTTCCCTTCGTTTAGCAGAAAGACATTTTCGGCCTCTAAAACATAAACATAAGCATCGTCTTCACAATTTCCCCGGTCTGTGGAATTCTGTAAAGACGATGTAATAATACTCTGTAAAGAGAGCCTGAAATGTTTCGTGGATGGATTGGGATCATATCCACGCCTCTGCCTTACCTTTGAAAACAAATTTTCAACTGGGTTCTGATTGACACGGTTCGCTGTCTTCAGGTAAGCTCAAAATACCGTTTATTGTTTGAATTAACCCCTCAAAGCAGTATAAGGTGTGCTCCACTCTCCATTCTGAAATTCAATCAGCCAATTCTTTCAAATTTTCTTGTACCGTTGTTAGCTGATAGGGCACACTTATTTATATCATAGGCGGTTTTAACCTCCCCAACCCCATCACAATTTAAAAAAAATGGGAGGTTACTGCAATCACTAAAATTTTCCAATTTGAGATAGCACCAGATCTTCACGTTTTGAGGTCTCAGGAACCCAAAAAAGGGGTTTTTAAAATGTGTCTGTGTGTATGTACGTACGTACGTTCGTTTGTAATCACGCCACAGCCAAAACTACTAGACCGATTTGGCTGAAATTTGGAACATAGGCATCTCGTAACCTAACTTAGATCTGAAAAGCTTTTGGAGCCAATCGTGCAACCGGAAATGCCATTTTGGCACATCAACTTTTAAATTTTAAATGCAAACCCCCATTTTTCATATCACCATAAGGAAGACCTTCAAATTCTGCTTCTAAAAATGTATTCATTCTTAAAAAAAATTGATTTTGATCGGACTTTATAATCGCGGTACAGCTCTAGCCCCCGAACCGATTTGGCTGAAATTTTGCACATGGGGATTGTATTACACGTCGAAGAGCTGAACAAATTTTGGATTCAATCGGCCCACGGAAGGTGCCGTTTTGGCACACCAATTTCCAACTTTAAAATTATTTACTCATTTAACCATCCAAAACAAGTTTTTGAAAGATTTATTGTCACCATCAGAAAGGTCTTCAAATTCTGGTTTTAAATAAGACAAAATTCGTTCGCATTTAGTGCTCTTTGGGTCAAAAAATCGAAATTTTTTAATAACACTAAAAATACATTATAGCCCAAATTAGTGAATCGATTTGGCTGAAATTTGGTACATGGAGATTGGGTGACCCGTTGAAGACCTGAAAGGCTTTTGGAAGCAATTGGTGCACGGGAAGTGCCATTTAAGCATATCAACTTTAAATTTTAAATACAAGGCCTCCTTTTTTATGTCGCCATTAGAAAGACTATCAAATTCTGGTTCTAAAAATGTATTCACAGTTTCTGCCATTTCAGTGGAAAATAGAGAAAAAATTATTTTTCATTAAAAGGGAGCGGGCTGACAGTGGATGACATAAAGTATCAGTTATTGTCAAAAGGGTGGCAAACTATTAACCTTAAAAGGAACATATTGTCAAATGTGATGGGTGATGTCGGTATTTGTCAGAAAATTGCGAAATTAGTCACAGTCGATAAGCATAAAAAAATTCTGTTGAATCGACTACTATCTACACAGAATACAAAGATCCACGCGATGGGGAGGTTCCAGCCGCTTCTCTGCTGCATTTTTGATGTAGATTATCAAACAGATTGTTCATTTTTAGCACAAATTCTGTAGTGGACGGCGCGGTTTGTGAATTAAATTCTTTGGTATGAATGCACTGTCCTACTAAAAAATTCATTTTTAACCTCCCCAACTCCAACAAAATTTTAAAAAAATGGGAGGTTACTGCAATCACTAAAATTTTCGAATTCGAGATAGCACCAGATCTTCACGTTTTGAGGTCTCAGGAACCCAAAAAAGCGGTTTTCAAAATGTGTCTGTGTGTGTGTACGTACGTATGTACGTACGTATGTACGTACGTACGTATGTACGTAAGTACGTACGTACGTACGTACGTACGTACGTTTGTAAACACGCCACAGCCAAAACTACTAGACCGATTTGTCTGAAATTTGGTGCGTAGGCATCTCATAACCCAACTTAGATCTGAAAAGCTTTTGGAGCCAATCGTGCAACTAGAAATGCCATTTTGGCACATCAACTTTTAAATTTTAAATGCAAACCCCCATTTTTCACGTCACGATAGGAAAGGCCTTCAAATTCTGCTTCTAAAAATGCATTCATTCTTAGTGCCCTTTTGACCAAAAATTTAAAAAAAAATGATTTTTAGCGGACTTTTAAATCGCGGTACAGCCCAAGCCCCTGAACCGATTTGGCTGAAATTTTGCACATAGACATTGTATTGCACGTCGAAGAGCTGAACAAATTTTGGATTCAATCGGCCCACGGAAAGTGCCGTTTTGGCACACCAATTTCCAACTTTAAAATTATTCACTCATTTAACCATCCAAAACAAGTTTTTGAAAGATTTATTGTCACAATCAGAAAGGTCTTCAAATTCTGGTTTTAAATAAGACAAAATTCGTTCGCATTTAGTGCTCTTTGGGTCAAAAAATCGAAATTTTGTAGTACCACTAAAGATACATTATAGCCCAGATTAGTGAATCGATTTGGCTGAAATTTGCTACATGGAGATTGGGTGACCCGTTAAAGACCTGAAAGGCTTTTGGAAGCAATTGGTCCACGGGAAGTGCCATTTAAGCATATCAACTTTAAATTTTAAAGCAAGGCCTCCTTTTTTATGTCGCCATTAGAAAGACGATCAAATTCTGGTTCTAAAAATGTATTCACAGTTTCTGCCATTTCAGTGGAAAATAGAGAAAAAATTCTTTCTCATTAAAAGGGAGCGGGCTGACAGTGGATGACAAATTCTGTTGAATTGACTACTATCTACACAGAATAAAAAGATCCACGCGATGGGGAGGTTCCAGCCGCTTCTCTGCTGCATTTTTTCTAAAGAATTTGGATTAATGTGACGATTTGTTATTTTGCTCATGGCCGTTGACAATTGACTTCTTAAATTTATCATATACGTTGTCGCAATATCTTTCCACGACGCCCTTTTGTCCCCGATTATAATATCCTTTTTCAATAAACAGTTTCTGACACTTTTTATTAAATTGGGAACATCATAAATTGCATAAATTGTTTTCCCCTCAAACGTAAAAAAGGCCTTTCGCATGATACCCCTAATGACCTTTGCACTGACCTGTTATTACTACCTTGATCGCTTAAAATAATGCGGACATTTAGCCCCAATGAGAAAAGAATATGTAAACATCTTTCTACTAAACATTTCAAGTCACCTCCTTTAATGGAACTTGAGGATATGAAATAGCCTAGGGGCATTTTCCAAGACTGATGCAAACCACGGACCATAAACACTAACGCATGCCCACCATATTCTTTTTGCGTGTGCTTGTTCCAGTAAATAATTCAACTGCAGCTTTCCTATAGCATTTGATGGTACGTCTAACTGAGGTGGAGTAAGATGATAACTGATCAGATACATCAATAAAACTTTTTGCGTTATTATAATCTACAATCGCTTCTGGCTTCATTTTTTCTTCAACTCTTCCAGGGACTTCAATCATAGTATCTTTGTGCTTGGTAATAAGCATCAAGACTTCCCGTTTGTCTTTCCACTTGAAAATTACTATACCATTTTTTTCTCTGCCTATAATTTCGCCTGTCTTTAGTTTCGCGGACTACACTTTTTTCGGTAAACCTCTTATATTTATTCTTAGTGTTCCCACTAAGTGAGTGTCACTGTCCAACAATTTTTCAGCTAACTCAACGCTCGTGTACCAGTTATCGGTGTAAAGTGTTGTTCGTTTGTCAAGGCATTCTTGCATCAGTTCAAAAACAACTTTTGTTGCCACTGACATACCGTCAGTTTTGTCTGACCCACAATAAATCTTGCAGTGGTAAGTATATCCTCCAGGAACGAAGAGTTTGAAAAGCTTGTGTCGCTTACCTTTTATACATATATTGGCGAAATTTTAGGCGTCCACGAAACGGCACCATCGTTTCGTCGATACATATATTCTCGTCCGGTAGCACGACCCTTTTGAATTTTGCGTTTAGTAAATTTATTACTGACTGAGGGCCGGTTTATCGATGCTCAGCTAAGTGTCAGCTAAAGGCAAACTGACAGTTTGTAGCCAATCAGATCGTTAGTTGCTAGGCAATTGGCTTTCAGTTTGACATGACTGAGCATCGATAAACCGGCCCTGAATCGTGTGAAGCCTGTCTCCTGGCTCACATAACTCGTTATTTGAAAAATGCCACATTCTGAGCAGAAGTTCAAATCTATTTATTGACATATGACAAGCTGTTTTTGACCAATATAGGTCTGAATTTCGCCAATAATCTTCCAATTTTGGCTTCCTGCCCAAGCCCATCCATATTAGCATTTCGAGAAAGCAGTACCTACATCTCGTCCTTGTTCGTGTCTTTCCATTTATTTAGCCTTGAATGTTGACCAATTGTTTCTTCCAGAATGCCTTTTATAATGATTTGATTTCCGTACATATTAGTATGTTCGACTACCGTGTTCATTACTTCATCATCCAAGAAAAGTCTAAGGTAGGCAAATTCATCTTGAATACATGAATACCTATCGAAAGTGCAAAAAGCAAATAATAATTGTCTGGGATCACCAATCTCCAGAGTCCAGCAGAACAATCCCTCGTTTTGACTTCTGTTTTTAACTTTTTATTTCAATAAGCTGGACGCTTTTCCGCAGAATCTCCATGCGATCCCTGGTAAACTTAGTTAATCCGGCGATTTAAAATTTTAACAGTTCTATTGTTGGTGGAGTTTGCGTGGCCTAAACCAGCTGATAAAAGAAGCGTTTAAAGCGAATGTATGATCCTGTGTTCGCAGCAGTTTTGTTGCTAATATAACGTAATACTAGCATATGATTCCCAAATCACTGGCGTGAATAGAGATATGTTTGTTCAGTGTATTAGATATTAGATAGAGAAGCGGGTGTTTGTTCTCGAATTGGAGGAAATCCTCCTGTACACGAAACTGTCATTTCATTGTGTAAAATTATCTACAGACATACACAGATATTAGATATGGAGTCTATTGAATGTGGTATGCAAGCCACGAATAACAGTGTTTACACCACGTGTGTTGGGTACAAATCCTATATTTGATCGCAGACTTTATATCCTGATTTGCGCATTTTTATTAACCGCAAAAGTTAAAATTTGTCACATTATTATTAGGTATTATTTGAAACTAACTTAACATAAAATTTTTGCTGCTAATTGTTCTGGCTTTAATAACATTTTCTAATTTCGCATTTGTGTACACTATGTTACCTAAGGAAAAAAAATTGTCAGCAGAGAAGCGGCTGGAACCTCCCCATCGCGTGGGTTTTTGATTTCCGTGTAGGTAGCAGCAACCGTACTACTATAGCGACTTCTTCTGAGTTATGCACTAATCAGACTTATGTCGTTACGTCATGACATAAACCAACTTGGAATTAGCCCCTAAGTTGGGTTATGAGATGCCTATGTACCAAATTTCAGCCAAATCGGTCCAGTAGTTTGGGCTGCGACGTGTTTACAAGCGTTCGCACATTCGTACACACCCACACACACATTCTAAAGTATATTAAAAAACACGTTTCATGAGGCCAATTATTATCGCACGAGGATGTTTGGACAATGAGGGCGAAAAGCCCGAGTTTTACAAAATCCGAGTGCGATAAGAGCCGTATGAAACACGTTTTTTATACAATTTTTTCTATTTCGGATACCCAACTTGGTTTTCCATTTTCAAAGACAGGTCAATGTTCGCTTTTCGGCACTCTTTCGGGCTACTTGTTTAAATTTTAGCAAAACCAAACGTACGTTCATACATACAGACAAATTTTAGAAACCACCTTTTTGGATTCCTGAGACCTCAAGACATATAGATCTGCTGTTTTATCAAATTTAAAAATTTTATAGTGATAGTGATTGTTAATAATAAAAGTGATTTTTGATTGGACTAGTTGTTTTGTGATGACGTATAGCTTTAACAATAGTTTATGATTTGCTACAGACCAATCAATAATAGGTAAGTTGTGAACCAACCATTAGACATAAAGTTTGGACAGTCGCTGATGATAGCCTTCTTATAACCTGAACTTACAAGTTACAAGAAGACCTTTTACAGAAAAAAGTTAAAACGAATATCGAGGAAGCTCAAGAATCATATCTAAATCCTGTACAATTTATGTAAAATGACTTTACGATTCAGGATGAATTTGCACAGCACAAAATTTTGTGTCAAACCACGATAAAGCATGAGCATACCTAAGTATTTCAAGGAAGTTTTCTGATGTATCCTTTCAGAAAGTACAAAAAATAGGTAAACCCTTGGAACACACATGTTGCTGAAGTCCTGGTCTGTGTTGTTGAATCACTGAGATAACTACATTTTCGGACAACAACCTGAAGAGTCGACTAATGTAATAACTGGCTAAAGGATCCACCCTTGTATTCTTGTAATACGAAGTTAATGTGATGAAAACCTTCCAACACGTGCCCTTGTTGACAAACAGGCTAAAAGATGGTCTGGCACTAAAAATGCAGTAACATAAATATGCCTGGGGTTGCTGTCTTGCCGCCGGACAACAAACATCCTAATGCCTATCGAAATAAACGTCCCGATGAGAGTTGCGAGGGCGGCGGCGACGCAACGGCGGTGTTGGAACACGCCGTTTTTCATATCGCCGAAGGGGGGCCAAAATTTAATCCGAAACCGAAAATTACCGGCGACCTTGCGCCCCGTGACGAGTTGGCAGGTCGTAAAAAGACGTCTTTGCACATAACTCAAAAAGATGTATAAATTTTATTTGGCTCTACCCTGTTTTATGGGTGCAATATTATTTCTTTTTCTAATAAAATTCCATTCCGTGCAGTTCGTTTTCTATGCAAATTTATTGAGATAAAATTTATAACTGAATTTATAATCTCATTTTCAGCGCTGTTATAGAATTGCCTTTTTATTTGTTTCGTGTTCATGTGCGTCTAGTTCACAAAATTGTAAATTGCAATGTGTGGGTAATAACTTCCACGAAACTGTCGTTTAAGAACTTAAGTTCGTAGGCTCGTCAGTTTTATGTCTGTACAGTGTAGATGATTATTGGACAACCCTTTTTATGGTCTTTCACGGTACCATCTTCTCTTCTGACTCTTTTATACGCACTCTCTTATGGTCTGGGAACAATGCAATTTTAGCTATGCAAAATTCATGGAACCAACACCACCTAAAGTCTAAAATTTTCTGATTTTTAGGAGCCTTTTTTAAATGTTGGTATTTTAGTAATTTAGACATCTCTAGGTATTTAAGAATGGACTTCAGGATGGACGAACCTTGCTCAGCTAATCAATGGCTACGTTTACACCGTAGCTTTAGTCCACGACTTATGCACTAAATTCTACCCAAACTAAGTTGGTATGTGTGATGTAAACGAACATGGACATAGACCAAGCAACATAGGTCAGGTCATTTTTAGTCATGGACTCACCTAAATCTAGTACGAACTAAATACATAAAGTACCGGTCACATACCGGTGTAAACGCCAAATAGTATTACAGTGAAACCTCTCTTTAACGGACACCGATGATAGCGATCGAAGCAAGTGTCCGTTGTTGGGGGGTGTCCGTTGTTGGGAAAAAAAATTACTTCATTTTACACAAACATTTATTAGCACATAAAATAAAATAAGAGATAATTACAATTATGATTCTTTCCGTTTAAAATATTCAGAAATTAAGGTTTGTTTTTTATTTACAAAGGCATTTTTTATCATTTCACTTTCAACATGGCCCACAATTTCAGACATTTTTTGTGCAGCTTCCACATCATTATTTATAACAAAAAATTTTTCGAGCTCTTTCAATTGGTCATAAGCGTCATTTATATTTTGCACACTTGAAGTTACACAAAATTCTTCATCACTATCACTGTCATTCACTCCTTCGACATGTTCACCAAAGTTTTCCATATAGTCTTGAACACATTGGCTGATGTTGACATCCGGATTTTCGGTTAGTAATTGATCATGATCCTCGACGCGATAGTAATCTTCAAGGTTTTCAACAAAGCTCGAGAGCGGTAGATCGTCCTCTTCTTCAAATTCACATTCATCGATTTTCTGCCCAAAACCTGCTTTCCGAAAACAGTTGTTGATTGTTTGCGGTTTAACATTTTTCCAAGCTGTCACAATCCAGATTAGTGCGTTAACAATGGAAATTGATTTTTCCAAAATTTCCGTATTTTCTGAATTCTGCATCGAAGAGAGGAGTTTTTTTACAAGAAACTTTCTGTAAAGCACTTTGAAGTTGCTGATAATCCCCTGATCTAAAGACTGGATGACGCTCGTCATATTGGGAGGAAAAAATACCAATTTAACATTTCTTAATTGTAGATCTGGATGAGAGGTCGCATTATCCAAGAAAAGAAGAACATGGCGCTTTTGCCTCTCCATTTTTCTATCGAATTTCGTCAACCATTCGGTCATAATGTCTCTCGTCATCCAAGCTTTTTTATTTGAGTGCCATTCAATAGGAAGCTTATTGACATGAGCTCCTTTGAAGCAGCGAGGATTTTTAGATTTACTAATAACAACTGGTTCTACCTTCTCCCCGGTCATACTAGCACGGAATAAAACTGTTAATCGTTCTTTGGAGCACTTTCCGCCCGAACATTTCTCATTTTTTAATGTGAGAGTTCTTTTCGGCAAAGCTCTGAAGAATAAGCCTGTTTCATCTGCATTAAAAATATTTTCCGGAGGATATTGGCTGAATATAGAGGCGAGTTTATCTTTCCATCCACGCACCTTTTCAATGTCTACAGCACCAGCCTCACCAGAGATTGTTTTGTAACTTATATTCCAACGCTGACGAAATTTCTCTAGCCATCCATTTGAAGCTTTAAACGTATCCATGCCCAATTCCTTGGCAACTTCTAAGGCCTTTTCTTGAAGAATAGGTCCTGAGATGGGGACATTCTTATTGCGAACCATGGAAAACCAGTCGAAAACAACCTGGTCTATAGCAGCACTTTCCGTCTTGGGAAATTTTCTTTTTCGATTCACATTTCCATTTTCACTGAAGGATTTCCGGATTTCTTCTTTCTTCTTAAGAATTTCGGCAACTTGTGTTTTCCCGACACTGAACTTTTCCGCCAATTGACGCACGCTCAATCTAAGGTTTTCTGAACACTCAATAATTTCTACTTTTTCTTTAACACTCAAAAATTTGCGCTTTAAGGAAACAGATGCCATCGTGTTTCGCCGGACTTTCGCTAGAAAATGCAAATTTAACACTGTTTAGGAATTTGCATTGCCTTTCTTTATATTCATTCCTACCTACCTACCCCTAATTGCGGTCATAAATCCGAAACGTGTTGATTGTATAGATAAGATTGGGCAGGAAAAAACCTGCGGGGGATTAATGCAGTCCTCAACAATGCGATGGGTTTTCCGTCCGTTGTTGAGAGGTAAAATTTCAGGTAATTTTTCTAGAATAAGAGAAATAAGGGTTTATAGTATAAAAAGACGGAAGATGTGCGCGTGGCTTCTGCGCTTAGTACGCTTGCAGGGGTGGCGCCTGAAGAGAGATAAATTGTTACAGACACGCAAGTTAGCACGCAATAGGAAATGTATCACCTGAGCTCAAGCACCAATTACGTCGTAGTGTGCTAGACGACGTCACGATTAGAAAAGGACCTTCTTATACTAGAAACCCTTATTGTACTGTCCGCGTCCGTTATGAGGAGGGTCCGTTGTTAGGAGGTTATTTTATCAAATATTTCCTATCCAGAAGGTTCGGGACCATGAAAACTGTCCGTTAAAAGGAGGTGTCCGGTGTTAAGAGGTGTCCGTTAAGGGAGGTTTTACTGTAGATCTAAAAAAGACGAATAGAAGAAATAATTTATATATTTTTGAAATTTTGGCTACGGACTCATGTTGGCACCTGAAACGAATGGCCGAAAAGTTCCCACCTCCCAAGTGTAAGCTTCATCCCTCTTTTGGCAAAAACGTACTCCCAGACGTGGACATGGCGCTAGTTATTGCATTTTTCGGCTAAACTATCAAACGGACAAAAAATTACTCTAATCACGAATATTCCTCGTGAAATTCTGCAATAAAAAGTCATTTTCATCATTTTGCTTCTATGCAAACGACGTCTAAAGTTGAGGGTACCGCTAGATTGATTTTTGGTGCGAGCGAAAAACAACCCTCAACTTCGGACGTCGTTTGCAAGAATTAGGTGAGGATAAGCAAAATGATGAAAAGGACCTTTTCTTCCTACACTAACTGAAAATGACATTTTCGGGACTCAGCAGGGCTGTGAAAGGACCGTTTCTCACGGCTAGTCGTGTAAAAATTATACTAACGGCTAGGCGTGTAAAATGGACAATATGGCGACGGCGATTGGCGTATGAAGCAACACAGCACGCGCGATTTTGCCAAATTAAAATTGTAGGACTTGACGTCTAGATTTTCTTGATCTGTCACTTGGGTTCTCAAATTTCAAAATTAATTATTTATTTATTTTTACCTGGTGTAGGAAGAAAAATGTTGTATAAACCACAGCGAAAAAGTGGTTTTACGCGTCTCAGGAAATGGCCAGTCTCGCCTACGCCTCGACTGTCCATATTTTCCTTCGCCGCGTAAAACATCACTTTCACGCTATATCAGACGGTATTTCTTGATTATCAAAATCTGCATTCATTCTTTTAAATCTGACAGATTTATAAAATTTTTGTTATATTTGTTTTATGTCGTTATGGAAACAATGGAAAGGAAATCTAAGAATCTAGATTTTGTTATTTTTTTAAAATAATTAAAGGCATCGATGAGTAATCCTATTTCTTTTCAAAACGAAATTAGGTAAAATGTTGTACGTAATACGTTATGAAAAGCATAATTCGCATAATTTGCAAAACTCGCTAACGCTCGTTTTGGCAAATATTATGCTCGTGAAACAATATGGGGCTTTTCATAACTAATTACGTAAATAACTATTTAATGCAGAATTTCACGAGGAATATTCTTGATTAGAGCAATTTTTTGTCCGTTTAATAGTTTAGCCAAAAAATGCTAAAAACTAGCGCCATGTCCACGTCTGGGAGTAGGTTTTCGCTAAAAGAGGGATGAAGCTTACACTTGGAGGTGCTAAGTTTACGGCCCTTTATTTCGGGGCCCATCAGCAGTCCGTAGTCAAAATTTCATAAATATATAAATAAGTTCTACTCAAAAATCTATTTTGACTGTTCTACAATTTCGGACGTCGTTTGCGAGAATTAGGTGGGGGATGAGCAAAATAATCAAAAGGACTTTTTAATACAGAATTTCAAGCAATGTTTTTGATTAGAATAATTTTTTTGTCAGATCGATAGTTTCGCCGAGAAATGCTAAAAACTAGCCATGCCACGTTTGGGGGTGGTTTTCGCCAAATAAGGGATGAAGCGCACACTTGAGGGGTGGGAACTTTTCGGCATTTCATTTCAGGTGTCATCAGGAGTCCGTAGCCAAAATTTCAAAAATATATAAATAATTTTTTCTAAAGAACCTAACTTGACTGGACTAAAAGAGCTCGCTCGGTGTGAGATCAAAACAGGGCTAGAACTTCGATTATTCAACAAAAATGTCACTACTAGTATGGAACAAAAGAAAGTTGAGCCACACTGAAAAAACAGTTTATTTGCCTTAAAATTATAGATTGATTTGAATGCAATTGATTTGCGAGTAATATAGTCGGTTTAATGGAAACCTACCATATTTATCTTTAAAAAATTGAAACTTTTGTCTTTATTATACCATTTGTTTGACCAAGATTTATTTAAAGACAATTAATTTATTTTTCATAAAACTGCTGCAATTCTGTTTGTTGCTCGGAAATATCATTTATTAATGTGTAACAAATGATAAATTTGTCCTAGCTCAGTCTAGCCGCCACACGCCGAGTTGCATCATGCATGGCGGTTGTGTTGTCCAGAGTATACGCGGCACTAGCTTGCACAGCTAGAAAAAAACTATTCGTGTTAGCACGTGGTCGTGGCAGTTTACTAATACAAGGCACCAAAAATATGGGCGACGAAACAACAACATGGGCTTGCAGTGCTATGATGAAATTAATTTTGGTAATGCCGGTAAGTAGTCATTTCCCTAGTATGGGTACCTAAGTATAAATTCACACACTTAAAAACAATTACCATTATTACACAAACAGCCTGCTTTATTTATATTGGTAAACGGATTCCATGTCCGCAGAATAATGGTGATAGATAAAGTTAATGTTTATAACTATTTAGGTATAGGTAGTTATGTTTGTTTGCACCTGTTCCAGAAAATGCCATCAGTCGCATCAATTTTGGCAGATGAAAATTCGTCTGGATTGAGGCCATATCAGGAGTCTGTGCAGTTCCGGAATATCCTGTATTTGTGTGATTAATATTAAAAGTATATGTTCATTTTCTTTTAAATAAAAATGGATGGAAGAACATAAAATTATGGTAAAATTATTGTTGTTTATGAGAAAGGAAGGTTAATTAAGCAGCAATTCGATTTGTTAATAATAGGCATAGGATAGTTTTGTTTGAAATATATTTCTTTTTAAGGAGAAAATTAATATTAGCAGTAATACGATTGTTCGTTTGCCTCAAAGCAATCATTTATTTATCGATAAAAAATTGCCTCAAACTAATTATTTATTCAAGATGAAAAAATATTTGTTGGGCAATATCGAAATACAGGGTTTATTTCAGACAAATAAATTTCGTTTACAACAAATAAATTGTTTTTTCAGTGCAGGCAGCTTTCGGGGATAATTTTACTTTTCAAAATTTTATTCCCAATTACGAGCGAGTTTCTCAAATAAGGGTTTTTAGTATAAGAGGGTCCTTTTCTAATTGTGACGTCAAGCCAATCAAGCGGCAGCGCACTATGCGCAGATGGTATACTGTTTATGGCGGCGCATAGGGGGTCTGACATAGCACATCTTCCATCCTTTTATGCTGAAAACCCTTATTGGAGTCGGACCGATAAGATGTCTAAAAAGGGAAAAATTTTTCGCTTTGTTACTCGTCACAGAAAATCTGGTTCATTGCATGTAATTTTCTGGCTTATTGCTATTCAGTAATCTTATTTTTTTTTGTCAATTTCTAGTTTAGAGTTGGTCTTATGTACTTGAATCATGAGGAAATACTTATTTTGGTCTATTGAAAAAAGAACCGGTAAATAATTTATTTTTAATTTAATTTCTTTATTTCGTCCCCTTTTGCCTTTTAGTAAAATAAAATTCTACTTTCGTGGATAGTCGTGGATAGTCGTGGATAGTGGTATTGAAGGAAGGTTAGAACGTCCTGCCAGAAGGACCATTCCAAATGGAAACTAACGTCCTTCTAGCAGGACCACATCAGTCAATGTCCATCAGCTGTCCTGCCAGAAGGAGCTTCCGGCAGTACAAACCGTTGGACGTTCTATCAATAAAAACCATTCACCAAAATCAAAAATAGTGTTGCCTATTCAAAAATTTATGTTTCGAAATATTAATAAGGGTTGAAGAATTTACGGAATATCTAAAAAGCTCAAAACAAAAAGCTAAACTAACAATTTTTTAAATTTTAGTAACTAATTTTTGTTTTAAATGTTTGCAATTTAAAATATAACTGTCTCAGAGACTTATTACTTATTTTGTCATCCTTTAGGCTTACACTAGAGGTTACCCACCGTTTCATTTTGGGACGAGAGATAACCTATTTTGGCAAGACAACCTCAGATATCCTCTAATGATCCTCAGATGTCCTCGGGATAACCTCCAAATAAATTTAGAACATTTGCATTGTTTGCTCGATTGTTTGTCTCAAGTTAACCTCAAGAAACAATGCTTCGTATTACCATAAGATAACCTTAGATTACACCTCACATTATCCCTGGATTACCTCTGATATCCTCAGATTACCTTTGACTTTGATATCTGCCTATTTTCTCTGGGTGAATTTCCTTGGATATCCTATTGATAACATAACCTCAGATTACCCCAATATAAACTGAAATCAAATCCTCCAAATGAACTTCTGATGTTGAAGCCAGGGACTGGAACCGTTCTTAAATACCGGTTTCGGTTCTTGTTAACACTAAAAACCGAAAAATATTTTCGGTTCCGGTTTTTCCATGAAACGGAAACCGACAATTGTTTTCCGTTCCGGTTCCGTAAGGGTTTCTAATTTGATTTGAAAGGATTTGAAATTCACTATTAACTAATGCAAACGTTTTTGAAATCCATCCACTTGTTCAAAAGTTACATTGAAGAATAGAAATCCTTCAAGTTTACGCTGGAACTTGAAAGAGTGGAAGGATTTCAAAAATTTTTGCATCGGTCTACAGAGGATTTCAAACCCTTTCAAATGATGCATCACGAAGGGTCCTAATGTAATTTAATATTTGACCCATCAAATGATGGTATCACAAGTCTGAAGTTGCCGTCTGAAATTTTGAAGTTGGGCTAAGTGGGGGTTAGCTGTTGGGTTGTGGAATTTCACCAAGTGTGGATTTTAGTGTCCTCCTCGAAACAAAAATGGACCTGTCCGAGCAAAATTTTATATTTCGTTCCGTTCACGAGATATTCGGGGTGAAAACTTTTCGTTGGACCACCCTGTAATGCCATATTATTCTTTTGTCTGGGTGACTTCAGATATCCTGTGCATTTCCTTAAATATTACCTGGATACTACCTCAGATACTAGCGAAATTTCCAGTCTTTGTCTCAAGATAACCTCAACAATGTCTATAATAACCAGATTTCTTATAGACAACCTCAAGATATCCTCAAGATGTCCTCAAGATAACCCCAGATATCCTCAGGATCACCTCGGATAACCTCTCGGATCTACAGATATTTAAAAAAATTTTTCGTTAACATTAAAGAATGTGAGAAATGAAAAACACAAAAATTAGCCCTCTTTACCCAATTTGAAAAATGATCGACTTCTACTTCTTCGACAAAAATGAGTCTGTATAGCGAATCTTGCCCTCAACAACCGAGGGCGCAAAAGGGTCACAAAAGCCTCAAAGTTCGTTCGAGTGATATTGATAAGAACCGCATTGCATGCATATTACCGATTTGGTCGTTCTCCAACAAACAGGTGTCCTACTTCCTAGTCTGATCGAAGCTCGATATTGACGACCGAGAGGCGACTAACTAGTTGCAAGTTGCAAGTACACGAATATATATGTAGGGGTAACAAGAGTGCCAGAGCATTAAAACAATGCTGCCTTTGCACTAAAACAGATTGATTCGTCTGCATTCTGATGAGCAGTTTAATGCTTAGTTGCTCTATTAAAGGTCTGCACGTACACTGTTTAATTAGCGTGACATTATAGATCCGATCAAATCAAATTGGTCGCATTGTCAGTACATGTTCAAGTACAGGCATACTGCCAAATAATTAGATTGGAACTGCGTTTTTCAATTACTTAAAATTACACGCTAGTCTGAATAAATCGAATGGCTTTAAGTAGAGCCTAGTTGTTGAACTAAATCCAACTTATCCCTTCCGAATTGATATTGGTAAAGCGTTCTCTAGTTCCACTCTGTGTGTGTATCTACAAAGTTAATGCATTAAAAGGACTCGTGGATAAATAACGAGCGGCGTCGGGCCCCCGACTCCTGATCTGCCATAAATTCGGATCCCTTTAAAACTCGCAATCAACATGCGGCCATTAGTGTGCTGTGGACGCAAATATATCAAACAGGATCGGTGGGAGGATCGCATTATCTATCGTCGACATATCTGGATCCTGCTGTGCGAGTGCGTCCTTGCTCGGTCTTTGTAAATCCCACCACCGACCGTATGGACTTATCCTTTCTATGCAGTGAAGATTAAAATGAAAGATTTCTACTTGGTCCCTCGGTTGCATGAACCAATAATTCTTGGTCTTGGCGACTATACTAAAAACTGCGAGTTCGAACAGTGTGCAGTATAACATAATCGAGAAATGGTTTGCAAAAATGAGGTAAAATTAAACATTTTTCACATTTTTTATGACGTAGATACCGTCAACAGAGGATGTATGAGACGATTTTCTATTTCTTTTTCATATTACTTGTCTTTCAAAAATAAATATGTAAGAATAGTTTTATTTTGCTGCCTTTAAACAAAAATGGGTATATTACGGTTTTAACTCACTGCTTTTAAACGTAAAGTGTTTCCTCTATCCACGTCTGGCTCAGTGAGCAATTTTAGCACCTCAGTCCTTGGAATTTTTCCTTCGTCAGGTACTTGAGGTCAGTGGTATTTACAGTTCATCTTAAGTGACATTCTTAAAAAGCTCACTTCCACGTTACTAGTGATTTCTAGATCCTCAGTAGAGGTTACTTTTCCTACATAGTGTTTATTAATGTGTCTAATTCTACCGAGTAGAACTTATCGCAAACCAACTGGGCACTATTCACGACCAATTCTCCGTTTGATTACTTTCCATTTCTTCCTCTTGATCTTCGTCACTGTAGCCATCTTCATGTTCTAGTAATTTTGGCTCGCTTAGTTCTTCTGGTTCCCCTACTGTTTCTTCTGCTGTTTCCTCTGCTGTTCCATTCAGGTCTTCTGGACAAATACTTTTCCCAGCAGCTACATTGATCTTCTTCTTTCTCTTTTTAATAGTTTGCTCATTGCCAACGCCTTGCAAATCTTTCAGCAAATCTATTAATGCTTCTGACACATTTGCAGAAACATCTTCGTCTTGTACTAACTAGAATGATTTTAAATAAATGAAACAGTTCGTAATTATTATAAAACGAATAATTATTATATTGTGAAAATAACGGAATTCATACTTACAATGTATATTTATAAGAAATTAAAATAAACAAATGAGATAAATTACTTATTTTGGCAAGGATTGGTGGAATGACATCTACTATTGCATAAATGCTTAGCCTTAAAACAAGCACATCGCTTGGTATTGCACTGGCTTTTTGAAGGTTGGCACTGGCATTTTGAAAATCCCTGACCGGAAAACAAAGATTGCGAGGCGTAGGCTTCTCTTAAAGAAATTGTGCTCTTGGGGAATATCAGTAACCCTGAAGCTAATTGAAGCTGCAGGTGTCAAGTCGCTCTTAGTAAACCAGTTTTTCAAAATACCAGTTTTTGTTCCAATTCTATAAACATTATTCTTCTTATCAATAATAACGCCTTCTACATTCTTTTTGTCTAATGGCCCTCTATCATATTAAGGGCTAAAAATTGTTTTGCTCTTTTTTGTCATTACTTCTGCGGCCTTAACTTGCCCTTTGTAAGATTTTTTCCGATTTTTTCAAATTTTCGCAAATTAAAGGAGCACTTCAGTACAGTTCATCAAATATTCTTGATACCACCACGTAATAAAGGAGAAGAACTTCAAATGGAGGAAACTAAAGTTTCCGCTTGGACGTATACACCGCTTTTTAAAAGGTACATAAATAAAAGTTAAGTCCTTTTATCACAGATCGTCATTTGTTTTTCTATGTACATGACAAGAGAGTTTGCCAAAATATCTACCAATGATTTTTTGAGCGAAGCCTCTAACTTCAAGGATAGCCGAGATATCGATTTTTCAATCAGTTGAATCATGGAGTCCGGCCCTGTCTTTGGGGCACTCTAACGCCCAAACCGTGGGCCCCACAAGGTTGCGCCCGTGAGACGTTTTAATCAGCATCGCTCTGGCTACAACATATTAAAAAAACAAAAAAAATCTATCGATATAAATTTCCCATAAGAAGTGTGCGGGGTCCTTTTGAGTGCACGTGCACGTTTCTTTTATTCTTAGACGGCGGAATCGGGAACGGCGCTGAGCGCCGAACAGATCTTTTAATTAATTATAATATGGTCAAAAATTCCTTTAAAAATGCAAATTTTTGTGGCCCTTCGAACCATTCGAGCTATAATCACAAATTGGAGGGTAAACAAGAGTTTGCATAAGAATTTTGTTTGGGAATTGCAAGAAATCAAACATTAATAAAGTACGCGTACCTATAGAATAATAGATATTTATTTTATTAGGAGTTTAAGTAAGACATTATGTGACGGAGTGTGGAAGTTCCATGCGAGTCACATAATGTCGCTTAAACTCCGAATAAAATACAATATTTTATTTTCAAACGAAAAAATCCAAAATTTTCTACTCACGTCTGTTGCGCGTCACTTTGAAACTTTGCAAAATTGCAAATAATGAAGAATTTAAACTCCTCCGGAGTTTAATACTCCCCTAAAAATGATGTCATAGAAATGACGGTTATATCTTGTCAACACAGTCATTTAAATAATTGTAATGTGACGTTTGAAAATAAACCATATTTTAACAAAATAGATAAAGCATTTTCAAGTTTATATAATGCGACTTCTCGACCATTATGATTACTTACAGCGCAATCGATAAAAGAGAAAGATTTTAACCAACTTTAATATTGAAATGAAAAGGAAAGATAGATAGGCAACAAGGTTTTATAAAGGTAGTCAACACACTCTGATAACAACAGATTGTTTTCTGGTTACACATAGGTTATATAAGCAATATTTATAATAGTACCTAATGGTTGCGTTATAATTAGGGGAAAGGTGGGTATAATGATCCCCCTAAGCATTAAGGCCCGTTATCTTTGTAACTATGGCTCTCAAGACTTTGGCTAGATGGAACTAAGACCTTCAACACCTTGCCCAAGTATTAGATTTTTCATTAGAAAGTTGCAGTAAGTCATTCGGGACATACGTGCATTTTCCAAAAAATTGCCCAAGGGATCATTTTACCCACACCCTAAGACTAAAACGATCCCCGTGTATGGAGTAAAATGATCCCTCCTGCAAAGTATGTATTTTCACAATGTAAGATAACATATAAAAATAAGAAACATTAGAACTCTTTATTAAAAACTCTGATATAAAAAATAAAAATAAATCTTTAATTAGAAATGGATTTTTTTGCGAATTTGGAACACTCGATCTAGGTCCAAGCATAAATCGCATACATAATTTTCTTCGGTGTCATCCACACCTGCGCACCCATCGTGGGCCCACTTTAAACACTTGGAACAGCGAATCCAACCGTCCAAATGGGCGGACACTGAATATTTCTCATTACAAAAAATGCATTCAGCATCCACATCCTCGTCACTGCTGCTACTAGACTCCACGGGTGAAGGTAAAGCCTTTTTCTTCTTCTCTTGTATTTTTTTTTTAGCATCATTATTTTTCTTTCTTTGGACTTTCTTATTGTCCTTTTCTTCCTTTGTCTTCTTTTCAGCTTCGAGCATATTTTTATAGGGAGTGCTGGTTAAGATAGTTGAGCCTGTGGACTTTCGTTTCCTTTGACATCTCTTTCCTTCCATTTTTGGAATTGGATGACAAACCGCAGGTGCCACAGTAAAACTAGATTCATTTATTGTCTCTTGTGACTGATCTGGGGACGGATCAGGGCGCGAACTTGGACCTGGAATTGGACTTGATGAATTTTCTTTCTCAATAGATTCTATGTTTTCCTCCTCTTGTGTTGGAAGCTCTTCATTTGTTATTTCCGCCGCGATAAAATCTACGTCTGTAAAAACATCTGGGTCCATGGGGAAAATCCCAGTTTTTCTGAAACCATTAATCGCATTTGAAGCTGTTGCGGTGTTCGTATAAGCTTCGTTGAAGATTGCGCTGATCTGAAAAGTTGTCACAGTTCTTCCTGGATGATTGTTCATCCATTTCTCCAGGGCTTTATCCAGATATGTATTCAAAGGAAACATTACACCAACATCTAGGGGCTGTAGCTTATGTGTTGTATGTGGAGGAAGACACAATAACACAACAAAATTCTCCCTGGCCTTTAATACGACATTCAAATTTTTCGTGTGAGATAAGTGTCCGTCTAAGATAAGTAATGCAGGATCATCGGCTGAAGGTTTAGTGGTTTTTAGAAAATGGTCAAACCATTGTTCAAAAACATCTAGTTTCATCCAGCCAGTGTCATTGCATGCAAAAATAGTTCCCGGTGGGGCACCATCTTGTAGCTCAACTTTCATTCGTTTTCTATTAAAAATAAGCATAGGAGGAATAAACGCACCCGCTGCAGAAATACATAGCACAGCTGTTGTTGAGACACCCCTTTCGGCTGACGTAATTCTTGCCACTTGTTTTCTTCCTCTGAAGGCAAATATTTTAGAATTTCTTCCAGGAACAGTAGAAATGGACGTCTCATCTACATTAAAGATTCTGTTTGGGGAATAATTATATTTCTGCATCGCCTCGAGTAATAATCCAAAAAATTTTGACACAGCGGGTTTATTAAACGCCCTAGCGCGAGCGGTAGATGTTGACTCTGGAGTCCTCAACGAAACCTCGGGATGTCTTTCTTGAAATCCTTTTAACCAGTGTTTTCCAGCAGACATTTGGGTGTGGGAAAAATTATGTTTAATGCCATTTGCAACTGCAAGTTGATAAGCCAAACGTCTCAAATCAGCTGTTGTGATTCCATACATTCTGCTTTCCAATTGCAGTATGTGATCGAGTAATTCATTTTCTTGTTCAGGTGTAAAAACTGTCTTGAAACTTCCTAAAGCTTTAAGGTTTTCCTTTGCTCGCACGTTTTTTCCCTTAAAGCGTCGCTTTAAGGACATTAGGGGAACGTCGAATGCTTTTGCAGCCGTTTTAAAGGGCATTCCATTTCCGACTTCCGCCAAAGCATCCTTCATATGAGTTGGATCCCAATTTTGCCTATTAGTTTTTCTGACGTATTTCCTAGGCATACTGTAGAAGCCTAGAAATAAAATGTCACCTGAGAATTTAACTTGTTTGTAGCAAGCATGCCCATCGAAGGGTAAAATGATCCCGGGATCATTTTACCCACCGCTGAGGGGATCATATTGTTCTAAAATCATATATCTTAAACAACTTAACCTAGAACATACTTGTTCAAAAGGTTTAGTGACAATTTTATATGAATCATGTACCTTAATGTTTTGTTTATTGAACCCGCAATCGCAAAGTTTAATAAAACGAACATACTCAAAATTTCAAGCATTAAATGATTGGCTTACCTTACATCGAAGAAACGGAAATTATAAGAGCCCCAGAAAATAACACTGGGAGTCACATGGAATATTACAGATTGCTGTCCGGAGGTTAGCTACGGTCCATCAAGCATTTTAGAGCATCACTTAACAGATGTCGCTTACCTCTTCGTTAAGAACAGGGGGGATCATTTGACTCTGAGGGATCGTTTAACCCACCTTTCCCCTACTTTCATCTTAAAACGTTTGTTTACATAACAACACTGAATTTTAGTTCCCGCGACCACTATTTGATCCCCAGTTTAAGGCTTTTAAGAGCTTTATAGCAGTGATGAAGTTTATACCATAACTTATTTATAAAAGTAATACTCGAGGTAATACTTATATTACTAAGATACGGCAACTTTGTGGTTACTTTCATATAATAAAAAATGTTCATTGGGTTACAAGAGACCTCACGTTTTAGTAACTGTTTTGTTTTCAAAGTATTTTTCTTCGCTTTCGCTTGCATATATTTATAGGCTTTGGCTGTCAGTGACGTCGGCAACAAAGATACTGTCCAAAATGCCATTCAGTGTTTACGATAGGCTGGGGCTTTTTGTTTTGGGTACGATAAAGCAGGAAGCAGCACAGCAGGAATCAACAAAAGCAGGAATAGCGGCTCTGACAATCCTGCTTATTAGCTAACTTCGAGGTACCACTGGCTATCATTGACATTTGGGATGTTCTTAAAGTGCAGGGCGAGGGGCAATTCACTACCAGGATTAGGTGTACAAATTGTTAAGATTACCAATATTGAATTACATTTTAAATGACCCGGATTACCTTGGAAATTACCACGTGCTCAACCACTGCTGATGCCCATTAAGTGGCGTAGTTGCTGTTGGAATTACTGGATTACTTTTGGAATTACTTGGATTACATTTAGAAATACTGCTGTAGTACCAAATTATTAGAGGATTATGCGGATTACTTTTAACATAGTTTAGGATTACCAAGATTAGAGTTAAGACTGCCATATAACTAAAAAAATTACCTAAATTACAATTAGAATTATTTAGATTACGCTCGTGAATTACCTGGATTACCCTTGGAATTACTAAATGTGTTTTAACCACTGCGCATGCGCATTCCAAACGTGATCAGCTGCTCCATGTGATTCAGCTTTCTTAATTCAGTTTATAAAAGAGAATTGGCAGAATTACTGTTGGAATTACTAGGATTACTTATAGAATTACTTGGATTACATTTAGAATTACTACGGGAATACCTACCAAATTACTAGAGGATTATGCATAGAGCATTAACAGGATTACTTGGGAATCCCTAGTAGCACAGACAGCTAGAAACTAGCTAGGTTTGTTGACTAGAACCAAGCTAAATGTGTTACGCGGATTTTGTTCGAATCTAACTAGGACTCCTAGCTAGCTTTGTAGAGATATCATAGTCTCATCCTAGCTAGGAATCCAAGCTAGATTCGAACAAAATTGGCTTAATGAGGTTTAGCTCGTTTCTAGCTAGATTTTAACTGGAAAGGCTATCGATATTTTAGCTAGGATACACAAGCTAGGATCTAGCTAGCGGGAACACGCTAGGGTGTAGCTATAGGATAATCCCTAAAATCTAGCCAGGAACTAGCGGTTTTTCCAAGTTCAATTTAAATTTTGTTATAATTTTTTAAATCCAGTCAAGGTATAACAAAAAAATATACATAGTAGGAAATATACTCACGTATATTAAGTTAAAAATAACTTTACATAACAGGCAAAAAAATGTTGAACCTAAAATATTTAGGCATTTAATATAGAATGATGACAAACAAGTTATGCAAAGTTAAAAACAATAATTGAATTGTTAAAAGAATATTAATTTATAATAATAGGTGATGCTTATAATATATAGATTGCTTCTGTTTCTTATATCCTTGAATCCGTCTTCTTGGCATCTGCAACAATATAAGACCCGAATGTAATAAATAAATAATAACATTATAAGGAATGTTCAATTGAGGCGGTCCTTAAAAAGTGACCATGGACCAAAATTATTAAGTAGCACCCTTAATTTCTCCTTCTTGTAAATTTTGGACCGTGGTTGTAATCATAAAGAACGCTTCAATTGAATTTAATTAAATAGTCTATGATATAAGCAAGTATACTTACTTTAAAATGCTGCTGACTTCTGCTAATAGTAATAAACTGTAAACACACTTAACCTACACCTCGAATCGTTGGTGATTAACTTTATACTTTAGTCTACTAGAGTACTAGACGACAAATAACAAATTTCCTTTACCAACAAATCGCCCATGCCATCCATATAGGCACTACCTACCTGAAAACCCGGGCGGCAATAAAAATAGAAATTTTACTGGTCTATGCTTCAAAGAAATTTAAGATTTCTGAGAATCATCGATTTACTACTAGCTAGAATTTAGCTTTATTCTAGGTAGGGTTTCGATGTTCAAATTTGTGCGTTGCTTGATTTTAGCTAGGACTTCCAAGATTAATACTAGCTACAAATATAAGTCAAATTTTAGCTTTATTCTACTTGGGATTTCCTATGTTGATATTTGCCAGAAATAAAAGCTAAGACTTAGCTTCATTCTAGCTAGGAATTCCAAGGTAAATATTAGCTTAAAATAGAAGCTAGGACTTTGCTTCATTCTGGCTAGGATTTCCGTGATCAATGTCAGCTGGGAATAGAAGCTAGGATTTATCTTTATTCTAGCTGGAATTCCCAAGATAATTGTTACTTAGGAATATGAGCTATAATTTAGCTTGATTTTAGCTCAGTTTTCCAAGGCCATCGTTGACTTGGAATCCAAGCTAGATTCTAGCTCAAATATGGCTTCCCTAGCTAAGCCTAGATTGGTAGCTAGGACATAGCTAGATTTTAGCTCAATTCTAGCTGGTGTGCTACTAGGGATACGTGGAATTACTAGGATTAGTACCCAGTAATAATGAAGTAATCCAGATTAGGTGTACAAATTTGAGTGAGTGAATTGCCCCTCGGTGCAGGGAGACCGATGATGTACACATGTCCATATTATTCATCCCTATTCCAGCAAAATGGTTTTGAGAAGATTTTACACGAATTTCCAATTTTCATTAATTTTCAATTTGCTTATCATTTGTAAGGCGACTAAAATAATGATGCTGCTTGTAATTTGGCAAGATTTTTAATTTCACGTGTTGTGACCGTCGTGCGTCTTTAAATCATCAGAAATGCTGAGTCGCTCCGAGCCGGGTTATGGTGGCTCACCGACCGGATTAACATCACAGGAAGGATATATGGGGATAATTCCAACTCCGTTTTAAAAGAAGATAAATGTTGCGTTTTATCTAGGTGAATTTATGAGAGAACGCGGCATAATTGTGAGCTGTTTATACGCTTCGCTGCGACTGATACTTCTAAGCGGGGCTTTAATGACGCGCCGGCTCTCTATACCGCTTCATATTTCACTAATTTCACGGCAATATTAGCCCGGAATGTAATGGCTTTTCTTTTCCGTCTTCTAGCACATCTCCGACTTGTTTTTCTTTTAGAGCACGGAACGGGGGCTAAGATTTTATCGAGGAAGGCAGGCGAAGGCCAACTTTTCCGAGACCATTAAGATAAAATCATCCCACTGCAAATTTTATCGGCGTGCGGTCAACTATCTACCAGGGATTAAAAATTACCTGCCTTTGCTGCTACTTTGCAGCTAATGGCTCTTGGCTAACACACAAAAACTTTTTTAATTATGCACACCAGGAAATGCTGAGATACTATATTTAATTATGTTATTGATTTGGAGTAGACATAAGAAGGCTTCCGTGCTTTATCTGGTACTTGGATGCTTTTCATGTCACCCTTATATTCCACTAGGACGAGATATGCACTCTTTTATACACAAAATAGTAATTACAAAGGAAGTGTCTGCATTCTATCTCGATTGCCAAGGGGAAGTCTGTGGGTTCTGCCCTTCCAAGTTATGCTTTCTGAAATTTTATCAATATTAGGTAGAACTAAATTTGTTAAAAAGGGCTTCCTTAATGCAAGCAGAAAGTCGCATGAGAAAAAGTCTCTTTACTTTAGGCTAAAATTGAATCTCGCTGAATCCGAAAACCACTGACGAGACTTCGAAATCTGGACCGAAATTATGTTAACAAAGTTGAATGAAAAAATGGGCAGCAGAGAAGCCACTGGAACCTCCCCATCGCGTGGGTCTTTGATTTCCGTGTCTTGTATTTAAAATTTTAAAGTTGATATGTATAAATGGCACTTCCCGGGGACTAATTGCTTCCAAAAGCCTTTTAGCTCTTCAACGGGTTACCCAATAGGCATGTACCTACCACAGCCAAATCAATCCAGTATACAGGGTGAGTCTAGTTGGACAAATCAGTCGCTCTAGCTCTTAAGATATTCAAATTGGAAATTCAATTTTTGGATATGTTGTAGCTGAGATGGTCCCCTATGCATGGGACCCATAAAGAAAGCTCCAGTTTTATTCAAACCGAAATTATTAAATAAAAACGAAGGCCTAAAAAATTCTTTTTCGATATTGTTGAATTTTTTAAGGTTATTTCGTTAGAGAATCATTTTCTCTTTATGGAAACATAATTTTTTGCAGAAAAAAGTTAATAATAACCGAGAGATAAATTAGACTGTACCCGGAATGACAAGTGCGTCAGTTGGAAATGTCATTTGCTTTCGTTTGTGGAAAAATCAAAGGAAAAATAATGCAAAACTACGAGTTTTTGCCCTTTACTTTACAGATAATTAGGTAATTTTTATTGCTTGATGGATGTTTTGCTAAATTCGCCGAATACAAGTGTCTCGGGTTGTCACCCGATTGATGTTTTTTGGAGTCGAATGGTTCGACCAAGAAAAGCTATTCTCGTCAGCCAGAAAGCAATTGGCAATAGTTGCTAACAGTTTACATTGCTGTCATGCTGTCAAATATGGTGATTTTGTTGTTTTATTAAAAATTTAATATTTCTGCTGACAATTTTTTCACACTTACGAAATGAAGATTTATCATCGGACGTTGAGGGGTCCAGCAAATGTTGAAGACACTCAACGTGTTGATATAATGAACAAAGACAAAGAAGCGGTGAGCCAAGCGAAACCAAGAAAATTCAACTCGAAGGGTGTAAACTTTAACTTGTCCTAATCGGGCCCCTCCAGTGTGAGAACCCGAGACACTTGTATTCGACGAATTTAGCAAAACATCCATCAAGCAATAAAAATTACCTAATTATCTGTAAAGAAAAGGGCAAAACCCCGTAGTTTTGCATTATTTTTTCACAAACGCGCGACCTCAAATGACATTTCCAACTGACACTTGTCGTTCTGGGTACAGTCTGCAGTATAAGCTAGACTGCCTTTCAGTTGTTCAAATCACGGCATGCGTGGCTTTCTTTAGGAAATAATTAAAAATCTTTATTATTTAAATAATTTGTCTCTCGGAGATTATTAACTTATTTCTACAAAAAATTATGTTTCCATAAAGAGAAAATGATTCTCTAACTAAATAACCTTAAAAAATTCAACGATATCGAAAAAAAAAATTTTAAGCCTTCGTTTTTATTTAATAATTTCGGTTTGAATAAAACTGGAGCTTTCTTTATGGGTCCCATGTGTAGGGGACCATATCAGCTACAACATATCCAAAAATTGAATTTCCAATTTCAATATCTTAAACGCTAGGCGACTGATTTGTCCAACTAGACTCACCCTGTATATAATGAGTGCTATTAGCGTTATTATAAAAATTCGATTTGTTTTTACCCAAAGGGCATTAAATGAGTATAATTTGAAATTTGAAAATTGATGTGCTAAAACGGCACTTGCCGTGGGTCGATAGCCTCCAAAAATTTTTGAGCTCTTCGACGTGTAATAAAATCTCCGTGTGCAAAATTTCAGCCAAATCGGTCCAAATGTTTCGGCTGTATCGTGTTTTTAAAATACGTTAAAAATCTCGAATATTTGAGTTTTTGTCAAAAAGGCACTAAGAGTGAGCATCCTTAGAAGCATTTAAAATTTAAAAGTTGATGTGCCAAAATGGCACTTCCGGTTGCATGATTGGCTCCAAAAGCTTTTCAAAAGATCTAAGTTAGGTTATAAAATGCCTGCGTACCAAGTATCAGCCAAATCGGTTCAGTAGTGGCGCATAATTTGCAGATTTTATGGGGGTTCCAAGCTGGGGCGGAGGGCGAGTTTTTAGTATGTTTTTCGTGGCCCTGAAATCTAACCATTCCAACAAAAAAAGTTCTTGGTTGACTTTTTTCATTCAAAATTACTCATCGCCTGGACTATTTTGACAAAATCTAAAAATTTCAAGATTGAGTAGCATAAAGTTACAAATGATTTCTGACGCTGTAAACCTTAAAAAAATAAAAAACTATACTTCAAAAAAATTCATGTCTATCACATTCTTGAAAAGCTAATTTTTTGTGTGCATCTAATGGTGTTATGTCAAAAATATAAAAGTCCCAAGTTTAATTCAAATATTAAATAGCATCAATCGTTAGGAAGATATTAATTTTTCTTTAAAATGGCAACTTTTATATTTTTCGGAATAACTAAAAAATGAGTGGACAGATTTCAAAAATTTTTGCATCAGTTTGCAGAGGACTTTTTGTGCTTTAAAATGGTGCGTCACAAAGGGCCTTCCCGCAATTTAAGATTTGATCATAGAGGGCGCTGGCAGTGACTGAATAGAAAAAAGCTTTAAGTCGTTGAATTTGTAGTGAAATTAGCTTTCAAATGATGTATCACAAGTGTGGGGCTGCCATTTGAAATTTGAAAGTTGGAGTTGCTGGAGGTTAGGGGGTGCGTTAAATAATATTACTACGCACGGGTTTAAGTGTCCCCCTCGAAATAAAAATCGACCTGTCCGAGCGAATTTTCACGCCTCATTTCGTTTACGAGATATTCAGGGTTTTCGAAATGAACAGCCTGTTTTGTTACATTGTGTAGATACAACTTAAGATATAAAGCGAAACCGAACAAAATTTTTAATTTTATCGATCAACTTGACGGGTTTTAAGTTAAACTAGGGCGTGATGGTACAAACAAAACGACCATTTTCTGCAAAATGCTATCAAATTTATTTGATTTATGTACGTATTTAAAAAAGTAAGAGGAATCAATAATGTATTCCCGGCTCACGCGTGAGAAAATCATGAGCTTTTCATATACAGGGTGTTGTGCAACAGCGTGTAAGTTTTTTGACCTCAGATTGCCCATCGAAAATGGTAATGATTGGCACAAAATTGTTTAGGTCGAAGTCGTCTCCTAAGGAAGTTATAGGGCTTTAAAGTCAGCCATCGGGAGCAGTTTTTCTTAGTTATCTCAGGAACGGATTAACGGATTAGAATGAAATTTGGTGGACACTAGTAGCCAGTGAATATACATCTACATGGGGAATTTCGTTGGATTATGACCACGGGATCCCCAGAAAACGGAGACACATTTGACATTTTTCTTCCGGAAAATGTTTGAAGGTCACGCGTTTTAAAAATGGTGGTGTCCGTTAGAAAGGGCAATTCAAACTGCAACTTTTACTATACTTGCTATTTTTTGATTTAATGCATGGTTTTAGAGATATCCGTACCTGAGGTAACTGGAAATTTTTTCAAGGTCACGCATTTTAAAACTGGTGGTACCTGTTGTAAAGAGCAGCTTAAACTGCAACTTTTACTATTCTTGGTATTTTTTTATTTAATGAGTGGTTTTAGAGACATCCAAATAAGAAAAACTGCTCCCTATGGTAAAGCCCTAACTTCCTTAGGAGACGACTTCGACCTAAACAATAGGTACAACGGCTTCTTATTGGTCCAAATGAGTACGTTGTCACGGAGAATCAGCAAATTTGATTTCCACTTATTAATCAAATGCATGCTTCTTGCTTATCACTAATCGACTAATTTCATAGGGACGTATTACACTATGAGTGGTATAATAATAAGTGCATACCCATGTTATCGATAATTTAGCTTCGGTCAATTTTGAATGCGTGTTACGTGTGAAAACTGCACGAGTACACACTAGAGTTAATATAAACCTACAACAGTTTTGATACTTCTGTACGTCTTGATACTTCAATTTGAGAACAGAAGACAGGTGTAATGATGACATCACGTCGTCTCACAACAAAGAGTATGAGCGCGAACCGCAATTAAAAGTTAAATAAGATTGGAGCTTTTATGCCGTCTGCCAGATTAGAATAGTAATAAAAGGGGTAGAAAGAGTTCTTATCTGTTGCAATTTTGCCTCGCCTTTATTTCGCAAATTATGCATGAGGGGTTGTGGGTATTGAAACGTAGGTAGTCATCGATATTTACAATTTACATCGGATTAGAACGCTCGATTTTCAATTAAACCTCGAAAAGGTATTGTCGTTACCAACTACATATTTGTGTGCGATAATTACGCGTTTAATCAAAGGCGGCACGTGTTATTAATCTCGTACGAGATTGAAATAACAACAACAACAGAATGTGAAAATCGCGGTGTTGTTTTCGAGCTTTCCCCCAAGAGCGTTTAATATGTTAATACGATTTGCGTGCAGCTCAACATTAATCAAGAAGGTGGCGGCTTTATCTTCCTACGATGTAACTGTTATTTCTCGATCATCATTAATCAGAAATCTTCGTAATCATCAACTTTATAGTGGCGTATATTGCAGGAGACGGTTTGATTGTTCGAGCGGGGCAGATAAATTTGGAAAGTTTCGAGGCTGTGGGGAAACTTCTCGGCGATGGTAAGACGTATTTTTCATATCCACCAGTCGAATTAAGATTTAAGCTGCGAATTAAATTGAGCCCAAACTTAGATCTAACCGAAGCGCAAATTCAATTTGTTTTCTCTAATATCATTCGATTGCGACGTGCATTTACGAAATTAATTTTCCGGGTGTTCATCTGGTTGCTAGAATGCAAATTTATCTTATTTATCTCTCCAGGCCTATTCTCCATGCACTCAGGTCTTGCAGCCGTTCTTCGGCAAAGATTCTCGAATCTTCACTGAAGAAAACCCTTAGGGGCAAAATCGAGGGGGAATTCACTACCCGAATTGGTGTACATTTCACCCGAATTACTCGTATTACTTTTCGAATTACTCGTATTACTTTTCGAATTACTCGTATTACTTAACGAATTACTCGAATTACTCGAATTACATTCCGAATTACTCGTATTACTTCCCGAATTACTCGTATTACTTCTCGAATTACTCGTATTACCATAACATGTTCGGACTTATTCGGCAGTGATCGTTATGTTCCGGTAACAACGCATGCGTAGAATGAACCGTCGCTCCAAGCCACATGGCTGCAGAGCATGGTTACACCGCAAGGTCATCGTCGTTTTGCACGGTGAATCCCAAATCCACTTGTTCTGTTTGTTTATTGTTCGCCGAGGTGTTCACGCCAAGAAACGTTTTCTCGAAAATTATGCCCGTTTATATAAGGTAAGTGTATTTTTATTTCTTATTTAAGTAGGGCCGCTTGCACTGCCGCGCCGCCAGATTAGCGAATCAATGATTAATGCCTGAATGCATCATCATTTTTGACTGTTCCTTAAAGCCCTTAGAAACCATTGTCTCAACAAACGTAGGTACTGAAACGTACCTATGGAATTGAACGTCATATCTTTGAACGACCTTTAAGAAACAAGGTACACTCGAGTGCAAGTGAGTGTTGACTAGGTATAGTTGTCAAAACAAGTAGGCAATGACGTAGGGAAATACATTGACATAGCCTATAGGTACTAACGTTGACAAATCGTTAACATTCACTTGCATTCGAGTGTACATACAGTATTTTTTGTGTAGGAGTTTGGTTTAGTGGTTTAGTGGGCATCAAATTGCAAAAAAAAAAACGGTTGGAAATTAACGATTTCTTATTTTAGTACCTAACCATTATTTGCGAAGAATCCTAGGGGGAATTATAGATGAAACTGGGCAATGGAGAAGAATGATTAACCAAGAAGTAGCTGATAGATATGGGCATCCGAGCATAACAAACATAGTTAGAGCGCAAAGGGCAAGCTGGCTCGGACATTTTTACAGAATGCCAGAGACAATATATGCAAGAAAAGTATTGTTAGGAGGGGAAGGCGGAAAGAAAAAAAGCGGACGTCCAAAGAAAAAATGGTTACAAGCGGTTAAAGAGGACCTAAGCCGCCAAGGTGTCGAAAATTGGAAGGATATAGCAGTGGACAGAAGAAGATGGAAGCAATTAGTAGAAAGACTCAAAGCCATGAGCCTTTAAGGCTTGTAGTGCTGTGTATATATATATAATGTATGCGTATTGATCCCTTTGGGGAGGCAAATTCAGGGGGTTCTTTTATCGACTGAAATCAAAGAATTGACCGCGATTGTTGATTTGCTCCGACTTTTACTGCCCTAGGGCAATCCGTTTCGAAACTGTGCTCATTAATCATATAATGGTCAGTTTGGGGAGGTGACCTGGTTCTGATCTCGGCTAGTGATTCTGCATTCCCAAACTGACCATTATATATTTTTCTCCAATGGATATATAACTGGTTGTCTAAATTGACAAATTCATAGACAACAGTATATGTACAACGATCCCTTTGAGGAAGTATTCCTTAACAATTACTGCAAATAGAGACGTTTTTTCTAGAGGAACATATCAGTAGTTCCCACTTTCTACAGATATGTTTCATGACGTTTGGAGGACTTGGTTTTAGTGGACAATAGGGTTTTGATACTACTTTTTACACTGAAAGAACCCTTAGGGTGATCCGACCTATTACTCGAAGTAAGGATTCGCCCTGGGGAATGTAACGCCCCTATTTGTGTAACTCCCTACTCAATTAGGAAACTTCATGAGGCAATCGTGCGGTGATTACTGATTTTCTGAGAAAAACCTTAGGAACGGCGCTTTGGCGCTTTTGGTGACAGTCACATTTTTGGACATTTCTGCTTTGAAAGGGTTCTGTTCACCACAAGTAGGGGGACGGGAGGTAGTTCTGTGAGCTTTTCTGCGAACAAATAATTTTATTATGTTTGGGGTAGTGATTTGAGGTGGCTCTTGTGAGGTTTCTGCTAGGAAACCTCAAAGATGTTGTATTTATCGATATTAGGGAAAGCTTTCCCAAAGGGATCAATGTACATACCCTATTGACATATATTGTCTATCTATTGGTCCCTTTGGGAAACTCTAATTTTAGAGAAAATCACATTTTTGGGCGTAAGCTATTAACCTCCCCACTCCACTTCACCATTTAAAAAAAAGGGAGGTTACTGCAATCACTAAAATTTTCGAATTCGAGATAACACCAGATCTTCACGTTTTGAGGTCTTAGGAACCCAAAAAAGTGGTTTTTAAAATGTGTCTGTGTGTATGTTCGTACGTACGTTCGTACGTACGTTCGTACGTTTGTACGTACGTACGTTCGTACGTTTGTAAACACGCCACAGCCAAAACTACTAGACCGATTTGGCTGAAATTTGGTGCGTAGGCATCTCATAACCTAACTTAGATCTGAAAAGCTTTTGGAGCCAATCGTGCAACCGGAAATGCCATTTTGGCACATCAACTTTTAAATTTTAAATGCAAATCCCCATTTTTCACGTCACCATAGGAAAAGCCTTCAAATTCTGCTTCTAAAAATGTCTTCACTCTCAGTGCCCTTTTGACCAAAAATTAAAAAACTTTACATTTTTGTCGGACTTTAAAATCGCTCTACAGCCCAAGCCCCTGAACCGATTTGGCTCAAATTTTGCACATGGGGATTGTATTGCACGTCGAAGAGCTGAACAAATTTTGGATTCAATCGGCCTATGGCAAGTGCCGTTTTGGGACATCAATTTACAAAGTTAAAATTACTCACTCATTTAACCATCCAAAACAAGTTTTTGAAAGATTTATTGTCACCATCGGAAAGGTCTTCAAATTCTGGTTTTAAATAAGACCAAAATTCGTTTGCACTTTGTGCTGTTTGGGTCAAAAAATCGAAATTTTGTAATAACACTAAAAATACATTATAGCCCAAATTAGCGAATCGATTTGGCTGAAATTTGGTACATAGAGATTTGGTGGCCCGTTGAAGACCTGAAAGTCTTTTGGAAGTAATTGGTCCGCGGGAAGTGCCATTTAAGCATATCAACTTAATTTTTTTTAAATACAAGGCCTCCTTTTTTATGCCACCAATAGAAAGACGATCAAATTGTGGTTCTAAAAATGTATTCACAGTTTCTGCCATTTCAGTGGAAACATGCAGCAGTGAAGCGGCTGGAACCTCCCCATCGCGTGGATCTTTGACTTGTGTTTCTATAGTCGAATTAGCATAGAAAATGTATGACTGGTTTCCGTGTGATGGTTTTAGAACTTTTTTAGAGTGCACAAATTGAAACATTCATCAGAGAAGAGTAGGTATAAGTAAGTCCTTTTTAAGCAGAACCCACAAAGTTCTAAAACCGTCGTTGAAACCAGTCTTATACAATTTCTGTGCTAATTCGGCTAGAAACACAAGTCAAAGATCCACGCGATGGGGAGGTTCCAGCCGCTTCACTGCTGCATTTTTTTTTTCTACATTGGGAGGACTCCTGAACAGGCCCCACCACCCGGAAGGGAGAGTCTATTTGAGGAATGTAGCACCCCTATCTGCGGAAAGGGGTTAGCTTTGAGTACGACACTCCCTTAGAAACCATCATGAGGCTTCGGGCAACGGTTTGAGGTGGTTCTTGCAAGGCTTCTGCCTCAAAAATGTTGCATTTCTAGATATTAGAGAAAGCCTCCCCAAAGGGATCAATGTACATACCCTATTGACGTATATTGTCTATCTATTGGTCCCTTTGGGAAACTCTAATTTTAGAGAAAACCACATTTTTGGGCGTAAGCTATTTTTTTCTACATTGGGAGGACTCCTGAACAGGCCCGTTCACCACCCGGAAGGGAGAGTCTATTTGAGGAATGTAGCACCCCTATCTGCGAAAAGGGATTAGCTTTGGGTACGACACTCCCTTAGGAACCATCATGAGGCTTCGGGCAACGGTTTGACGTGGTTCTTGCAAGGTTTCTGCCTCAAAAATGTTGCATTTCTAGATATTAGAGAAAACCTCCCCAAAGGGATCAATGTACATACCCTATTGACGTATATTGTCTATCTATTGGTCCCTTTGGGAAACTCTAATTTTAGAGAAAACCACATTTTTGGGCGTAAGCTATTTTCTTCTACATTGGGAGGACTCCTGAACAGGCCCGTTCACCACCCGGAAGGGAGATCTATTTGAGGAATGTAGCACCCCTATCTGCGAAAAGGGATTAGCTTTGGGTACGACACTCCCTTAGGAACCATCATGAGGCTTCGGGCAACTGTTTGAGGTGGTTCTTGCAAGGTTTCTGCCGCAAAAATGTTGCATTTCTCGATATTAGAGAAAGCTTCCCCAAAGGGATCAATGTCCATACCCTATTGACGTATATTGTCTATCTATTGGTCCCTTTGGGAATTTAATTTTCTAATTAAAAATCTATTTCACCCTTTCTGGTGCTTTATTGTGCCCTAGTAGCTTTCAACTGTTTTGTAGTATAAAACTAGGGTTCCTAGTATTGGTCAGCACCAAAAGTAGGTACGCGAGTTCCAAAAATCTTCGGATTGTACCCTATACTAGCATCCTACGGATTATCTACTAGTTTGGACAAATTTGAAGCTTTAATTCAGATATGACATTGCAATTGAGTACGTCAATCACTTAAAAGACATCATGAAACTTCAGGCCGTGATTCGAGGTGGTCTTGTGAGGTTTTCTAGCACAATACCTCAAAAGTGTTGCTTTTCTCGATATTAGGGAAGGCTTCCCCAAAGGGATCAATGTACATACCCTATTGACGTATATTGTCTATCTATTGGTCCCTTTGGGAAACTCTAATTTTAGAGAAAATCACATTTTTGGGCGTAAGCAATTTTTTTCTACATTGCGAGGACTCCTGAACAGGCCCGTTCACCACCCGGAAGGGAGAGTCTATTTGGGGAATGTAGCAGCCCTATCTGCGGAAAGGGGTTAGCTTTGAGTACGACACTCCCTTAGAAACCATCATGCGGCTTCGGGCAATGGTTTGAGGTGGTTCTTACGAGGTTTCTGCTAGGAAGCCTCAAAAATGTTGCATTTCTCGATATTAGAGAAAGCTTCCCCAAAGGGATCAATGTACATACCCTATTGACGTATATTGTCTATCTATTGGTCCCTTTGGGAAACTCTAATTTTAGAGAAACTCACATTTTTGGGCGTAAGCTATTTGTTTCTACATTGGGAGGACTCCTGAACAGGCCCGTTCACCACCCGGAAGGGAGAGTCTATTTGGGGAATGTAGCACCCCTATCTGCGAAAAGGGATTAGCTTTGGGTACGACACTCCCTTAGGAACCATCATGAGGCTTCGGGCAACGGTTTGAGGTGGTTCTTGCAAGGTTTCTGCCTCAAAAATGTTGCATTTCTCGATATTAGACAAAGCCTCCCCAAAGGGATCAATGTACATACCCTATTGACGTATATTGTCTATCTATTGGTCCCTTTGGGAAACTCTAATTTTAGAGAAAATCACATTTTTGGGCGTAAGCAATTTTTTTCTACATTGCGAGGACTCCTGAACAGGCCCGTTCACCACCCGGAAGGGAGAGTCTATTTGGGGAATGTAGCAGCCCTATCTGCGGAAAGGGGTTAGCTTTGAGTACGACACTCCCTTAGAAACCATCATGCGGCTTCGGGCAATGGTTTGAGGTGGTTCTTACGAGGTTTCTGCTAGGAAGCCTCAAAAATGTTGCATTTCTCGATATTAGAGAAAGCTTCCCCAAAGGGATCAATGTACATACCCTATTGACGTATATTGTCTATCTATTGGTCCCTTTGGGAAACTCTAATTTTAGAGAAACTCACATTTTTGGGCGTAAGCTATTTGTTTCTACATTGGGAGGACTCCTGAACAGGCCCGTTCACCACCCGGAAGGGAGAGTCTATTTGGGGAATGTAGCACCCCTATCTGCGAAAAGGGATTAGCTTTGGGTACGACACTCCCTTAGGAACCATCATGAGGCTTCGGGCAACGGTTTGAGGTGGTTCTTGCAAGGTTTCTGCCTCAAAAATGTTGCATTTCTCGATATTAGACAAAGCCTCCCCAAAGGGATCAATGTACATACCCTATTGACGTATATTGTCTATCTATTGGTCCCTTTGGGAAACTCTAATTTTAGAGAAAATCACATTTTTGGGCGTAAGCTATTTTTTTCTACATTGGGAGGACTCCTGAACAGGCCCGTTCACCACCCGGAAGGGAGAGTCTATTTGGGGAATGCAGCACCCCTATCTGCGAAAAGGGATTAGCTTTGGGTACGACACTCCCTTAGGAACCATCATGAGGCTTCGGGCAACGGTTTGAGGTGGTTCTTGCAAGGTTTCTGCCTCAAAAATGTTGCATTTCTAGATATTAGAGAAAGCCTCCCCAAAGGGATCAATGTACATACCCTATTGACGTATATTGTCTATCTATTGGTCCCTTTGGGAAACTGTAATTTTAGAGAGAAACTCACATTTTTGGGCGTAAGCTATTTTTTTCTACATTGGGAGGACTCCTGAACAGGCCCGTTCACCACCCGAAAGGGAGAGTCTATTTGGGGAATGTAGCACCCCTATCTGCGAAAAGGGATTAGCTTTGGGTACGACACTCCCTTAGGAACCATCATGAGGCTTCGGGCAACGGTTTGAGGTGGTTCTTGCAAGGTTTCTGCCTCAAAAATGTTGCATTTCTCGATATTAGAGGAAGCTTCCCCAAAGGGATCAATGTACATACCCTATTGACGTATTATGTCTATCTATTGGTCCCTTTGGGGAATTTAATTTTCTAACAAAAAATCTATTTCACCCTTTCTGGTGCTTTATTGTGCCCTAGTAGCTTTCAACTGTTTTGTAGTATAAAACTAGGGTTCCTAGTATTGGTCAGTACCAAAAGTAGGTACGCGAGTTCCAAAAATCTTCGGATTGTAAACTATACTAGCATCCTACGGATTATCTACTAGTTTGGGCAAATTTGAAGCTTTAATTCAGATATGACATTGCAATTGAGTACGTCAATCACTTAAAAGACATCATGAAACTTCAGGCCGTGATTCGAGGTGGTCTTGTGAGGTTTTCTAGCACAAAACCTCAAAAGTATTGCTTTTCTCGATATTAGGGAAGGCTTCCCCAAAGGGATCAATGTACATACCCTATTGACGTATATTGTCTATCTATTGGTCCCTTTGGGAAACTCTAATTTTAGAGAAAATCACATTTTTGGGCGTAAGCTATTTTTTTCTACATTGCGAGGACTCCTGAACAGGCCCGTTCACCACCCGGAAGGGAGAGTCTATTTGGGGAATGTAGCACCCCTATCTGCGGAAAGGGGTTAGCTTTGAGTACGACACTCCCTTAGAAACCATCATGCGGCTTCGGTCAATGGTTTGAGGTGGTTCTTACGAGGTTTCTGCTAGGAAACCTCAAAAATTTTGCATTTCTCGATATTAGAGAAAGCTTCCCCAAAGGGATCAATGTACATACCCTATTGACGTATATTGTCTATCAATTGGTCCCTTTGGGAAACTCTAATTTTAGAGAGACTCACATTTTTGGCCGTAAGCTATTTTTTTCTACATTGGGAGGACTCCTGAACAGGCCCGCTTACCACCCGGAAGGGAGAGTCTATTTGGGGAATGTAGCACCCCTATATGGGTTAAGGTATTAGCTTTAACTACGACACTACCTTAGGAATCACCATGAGGCTTCGGGCAATGGTTTGAGGTGGTTCCTGCGAGGTTTCTGCTAAGAAACCTCAAAAATGTTGCATTTCTCGATATTAGAGAAAGCTTCCCCAAAGGGATCAATGTACATACCCTATTGACGTATATTGTCTATCTATTGGTCCCTTTGGGAAACTCTAATTTTAGAGAAAATCACATTTTTGGGCGTAAGCTATTTTTTTCTATATTGGGAGGACTCCTGAACAGGCCCGTTCACCACCCGAAAGGGAGAGTCTATTTGGGGAATGTAGCACCCCTATCTGCGAAAAGGGATTAGATTTGGGTACGACACTCCCTTAGGAACCATCATGAGGCTTCGGGCAACGGTTTGAGGTGGTTCTTGCAGGGTTTCTGCCTCAAAAATGTTGCAATTCTCGATATTAGAGAAAGCTTCCCCAAAGGGATCAATGTACATACCCTATTGACGTATATTGTCTATCTATTGGTCCCTTTGGGGAATTTAATTTTCTAATAAAAAATTATTTCACCCTCTCTGGTGCTTTATTGTGCCCTAGTAGCTTTCAACTGTTTTGTAGTATAAAACTAGGGTTCCTAGTATTGGTCAGTACCAAAAGTAGGTACACGAGTTCCAAAAATCTTCGGATTGTACCCTATACTAGCATCCTACGGATTATCTACTAGTTTGGGCAAATTTGAAGCTTTAATTCAGATATGACATTGCAATTGAGTACGTCAATCACTTAAAAGACATTATAAAACTTCAGGCCGTGATTCGAGGTGGTCTTGTGAGGTTTTCTAGCACAAAACCTCAAAAGTGTTGCTTTTCTCGATATTAGGGAAGGCTTTCCCAAAGGGATCAATGTACATACCCTATTGACGTATATTGTCTATCTATTGGTCCCTTTGGGAAACTCTAATTTTAGAGAAAATCACATTTTTGGGCGTAAGCTATTTTTTTCTACATTGCGAGGACTCCTGAACAGGCCCGTTCACCACCCGGAAGGGAGAGTCTATTTGGGGAATGTAGCACCCCTATCTGCGGAAAGGGGTTAGCTTTGAGTACGACACTCCCTTAGAAACCATCATGAGGCTTCGGGCAACGGTTTGAGGTGGTTCTTGCAAGGTTTCTGCCTCAAAAATGTTGCATTTCTCGATATTAGAGAAAGCTTCCCCAAAGGGATCAATGTACATACCCTATTGACGTATATTGTCTATCTATTGGTCCCTTTGGGGAATTTAATTTTCTAATAAAAAATCTATTTCACCCTTTCTGGTGCTTTATTGTGCCCTAGTAGCTTTCAACTGTTTTGTAGTATAAAACTAGGGTTCCTAGTATTGGTCAGTACCAAAAGTAGGTACACGAGTTCCAAAAATCTTCGGGTTGTACCCTATACTAGCATCCTACGGATTATCTACTAGTTTGGGCAAATTTGAAGCTTTAATTCAGATATGACATTGCAATTGAGTACGTCAATCACTTAAAAGACATCATGAAACTTCAGACCGTGATTAGAGGTGGTCTTGTGAGGTTTTCTAGCACAAAACCTCAAAAGTGTTGCTTTTCTCGATATTAGGGAAGGCTTCCCCAAAGGGACCAATGTACATACCCTATTGACGTATATTGCCTATCTATTGGTCCCTTTGGGAAACTCTAATTTTAGAGAAAATCACATTTTTGGGCGTAAGCTATTTTTTTCTACAATGCGAGGACTCCTGAACAGGCCCGTTCACCACCCGGAAGGGAGAGTCTATTTGGGGAATGTAGCACCCCTATCTGCGGAAAGGGGTTAGCTTTGAGTACGACACTCCCTTAGAAACCATCATGCGGCTTCGGGCAATGGTTTGAGGTGGTTCTTACGAGGTTTCTGCTAGGAAACCTCAAAAATGTTGCATATCTCGATATTAGAGAAAGCTTCCCCAAAGGGATCAATGTACATACCCTATTGACGTATATTGTCTATCTATTGGTCCTTTTGGGAAACTCTAATTTTAGAGAAAATCCCATTTTTGGGCGTAAGCTATTTTTTTCTACATTGGGAGGACTCCTGAACAGGCCCGTTCACCACCCGGAAGGGAGAGTCTATTTGGGGAATATAGCACCCCTATCTGCGAAAAGGGATTAGCTTTGGGTGCGACACTCCCTTAGGAACCATCATGCGGCTTCGGGCAACGGTTTGAGGTGGCTCTTGCAAGGTTTCTGCCTCAAAAATGTTGCATTTCTCGATATTAGAGAAAGCTTCCCCAAAGGGATCAATGTACATACCCTATTGACGTATATTGTCTATCTATTGGTCCCTTTGGGGAATTTAATTTTCTAATAAAAAATCTATTTCACCCTTTCTGGTGCTTTATTGTGCCCTAGTAGCTTTCAACTGTTTTGTAGTATAAAACTAGGGTTCCTAGTATTGGTCAGTACCAAAAGTAGGTACACGAGTTCCAAAAATCTTCGGATTGTACCCTATACTAGCATCCTACGGATTATCTACTAGTTTGGGCAAATTTGAAGCTTTAATTCAGATATGACATTGCAATTGAGTACGTCAATCACTTAAAAGACATCATGAAACTTCAGGCCGTGATTCGAGGTGGTCTTGTGAGGTTTTCTAGCACAAAACCTCAAAAGTGTTGCTTTTCTCGATATTAGGGAAGGCTTTCCCAAAGGGATCAATGTACATACCCTATTGACGTATATTGTCTATCTATTGGTCCCTTTGGGAAACTCTAATTTTAGAGAAAATCACATTTTTGGGCGTAAGCTATTTTTTTCTACATTGCGAGGACTCCTGAACAGACCCGTTCACCACCCGGAAGGGAGAGTCTATTTGGGGAATGTAGCACCCCTATCTGCGGAAAGGGGTTAGCTTTGAGTACGACGCTCCCTTAGAAACCATCATGCGGCTTCGGGCAATGGTTTGAGGTGGTTCTTACGAGGTTTCTGCTAGGAAACCTCAAAAATGTTGCATTTCTCGACATTAGAGAAAGCTTCCCCAAAGGGATCAATGTACATACCCTATTGACGTATATTGTCTATCTATTGGTCCCTTTGGGAAACCCTAATTTTAGAGAAAATCACATTTTTGGGCGTAAGCTATTTTTTTCTACATTGGGAGGACTCCTGAACAGGCCCGTTCACCACCCGGAAGGGAGAGTCTATTTGGGGAATGTAGCACCCCTATCTGCGAAAAGGGATTAGTTTTGGGTACGACACTCCCTTAGGAACCATCATGAGGCTTCGGGCAACGGTTTGAGGTGGTTCTTGCAAGGTTTCTGCCTCAAAAATGTTGCATTTCTCGATATTAGAGAAAGCTTCCCCAAAGGGATCAATGTACATACCATATTGACGTATATTGTCTATCTATTGGTCCCTTTGGGGAATTTAATTTTCTAATAAAAAATCTATTTCACCCTTTCTGGTGCTTTATTGTGCCCTAGTAGCTTTCAACTGTTTTGTAGTATAAAACTAGGGTTCCTAGTATTGGTCAGTACCAAAAGTAGGTACACGAGTTCCAAAAATCTTCGGGTTGTACCCTATACTAGCATCCTACGGATTATCTACTAGTTTGGGCAAATTTGAAGCTTTAATTCAGATATGACATTGCAATTGAGTACGTCAATCACTTAAAAGACATCATGAAACTTCGGACCGTGATTCGAGGTGGTCTTGTGAGGTTTTCTAGCACAAAACCTCAAAAGTGTTGCTTTTCTCGATATTAGGGAAGGCTTCCCCAAAGGGACCAATGTACATACCCTGTTGACGTATATTGTCTATCTATTGGTCCCTTTGGGAAACTCTAATTTTAGAGAAAATCACATTTTTGGGCGTAAGCTATTTTTTTCTACAATGCGAGGACTCCTGAACAGGCCCGTTCACCACCCGGACGGGAGAGTCTATTTGGGGAATGTAGCACCCCTATCTGCGGAAAGGGGTTAGCTTTGAGTACGACACTCCCTTAGAAACCATCATGCGGCTTCGGGCAATGGTTTGAGGTGGTTCTTACGAGGTTTCTGCTAGGAAACCTCAAAAATGTTGCATTTCTCGATATTAGAGAAAGCTTCCCCAAAGGGATCAATGTACATACCCTACTGACGTATATTGTCTATCTATTGGTCCTTTTGGGAAACTCTAATTTTAGAGAAAATCCCATTTTTGGGCGTAAGCTATTTTTTTCTACATTGGGAGGACTCCTGAACAGGCCCGTTCACCACCCGGAAGGGAGAGTCTATTTGGGGAATATAGCACCCCTATCTGCGAAAAGGGATTAGCTTTGGGTGCGACACTCCCTTAGGAACCATCATGCGGCTTCGGGCAACGGTTTGAGGTGGTTCTTGCAAGGTTTCTGCCTCAAAAACGTTGCATTTCTCGATATTAGAGAAAGCTTCCCCAAAGGGATCAATGTACATACCCTATTGACGTATATTGTCTATCTATTGGTCCCTTTGGGGAATTTAATTTTCTAATAAAAAATCTATTTCACCCTTTCTGGTGCTTTATTGTGCCCTAGTAGCTTTCAACTGTTTTGTAGTATAAAACTAGGGTTCCTAGTATTGGTCAGTACCAAAAGTAGGTACACGAGTTCCAAAAATCTTCGGGTTGTACCCTATACTAGCATCCTACGGACTATCTACTAGTTTGGGCAAATTTGAAGCTTTAATTCAGATATGACATTGCAATTGAGTACGTCAATCACTTAAAAGACATCATGAAACTTCGGACCGTGATTCGAGGTGGTCTTGTGAGGTTTTCTAGCACAAAACCTCAAAAGTGTTGCTTTTCTCGATATTAGGGAAGGCTTCCCCAAAGGGACCAATGTACATACCCTGTTGACGTATATTGTCTATCTATTGGTCCCTTTGGGAAACTCTAATTTTAGAGAAAATCACATTTTTGGGCGTAAGCTATTTTTTTCTACAATGCGAGGACTCCTGAACAGGCCCGTTCACCACCCGGACGGGAGAGTCTATTTGGGGAATGTAGCACCCCTATCTGCGGAAAGGGGTTAGCTTTGAGTACGACACTCCCTTAGAAACCATCATGCGGCTTCGGGCAATGGTTTGAGGTGGTTCTTACGAGGTTTCTGCTAGGAAACCTCAAAAATGTTGCATTTCTCGATATTAGAGAAAGCTTCCCCAAAGGGATCAATGTACCTACATACCCTATTGACGTATATTGTCTATCTATTGGTCCCTTTGGGAAACTCTAATTTTAGAGAAAATCACATTTTTGGGCGTAAGCTATTTTTTTCTACATTGGGAGGACTCCTGAACAGGCCCGTTCACCACCCGGAAGGGAGAGTCTATTTGGGGAATGTAACACGACTATCTGAGGATAGGGATTAGCTAGGATATTGCAACTGAGTACGTCACTCACTTAGAAAACATCATGAGGCTTCAGGCAGCCATTTGAGGTGGTTCCGTGAGGTTTTCTATGAGGAAACATCAAAAATGTTATTAATCTCGATATTAGGGAAAGCTTCCCCAAAGGGATCAATGCACATGCACTATTGACATTTATTGTCTATGAATTGATCCCTTTGGGGAACTCAAATTCAGGAGAAAATTTAATTTTCCGGCTTATGCTAAATTTTTCTACGTTAGAAGGGCTCCTGGATAGACCCCGTTCACGGCACGGAAGGGGGCCCGATTTGATTAATGTAACACCCCTATTTGTGGAATGTAACGCATCTATTTGTGGAAAAACGTTAAGCCTTGAGATCCCTACTGAGCGGGGAAGCATTTATTCAGTGTCCTGGACGGTAGCATCCCTATTTGTGGAAGATGGGTGGGGCTCTGAATTCCTCATTCGCTTAGGAGCCACCATGAAGCATTTATGCTATGATTTAAGGTGGTTTTATGGTTTTATGGTTTATGAATTTATGGTACTTTTTTCCACATTGGAAGGGCTTCTGCACAGTCCAGGGTCACCACGTTGAAGAAGAGGTTCATTTTGGGAAATTCGTGGAAAGGGGTCAGCATTGAGCCTCCTACTCGAATAAGAACCATTATGAAGCGCTTATGTAATGATTTGTGGTGGTTTCCTGTGATTAATCCTGAAAAATGTTGCTTTTTTCGACATTAGGGAAAGCTTCCCCGAAGGGATCATTGCACATATACTTTTGTCTATGCATTGGTCAATTTGGGGAAGTCAGATTTTTGAAAAATTTATCTTTAATGGCCCGTTGTTCGGTAATGGACGATGATAAAACCCGTGTTTGCAATAATTCTAATAAGCGGTCGTTTAAAATGCATCTGTTCAGCAAAATTCAGGGGTAGTTTCCGGGGGGGGGAGGGTGATAAGATCCAGCTTAGCTAAATGAAAGTGTGATCGAAGATGGAGCATTTATTTTTGTTTAAAATGTCTATTCAAGAAAATTTGGAAAAAAATCTAAGTGCCCAGGGACAGCCTCGGAAGGTTAGAAGCACCAATTTTTGAAAATACGTCAGTTTAGCGAAATTTAGTAGTATTCAGGAAATTATGAGGTTCCGATACTATCCCGTATATAACAATTACGAAAATACGTTCCGTGACAGAATTTTAATAGAGTGGGAGCGTTTTGGGACAACCTGTATGTTGTTATCGTTAAACCACCACATTTTCATAGCTGAAACCATTATGATTATTAATATTATTATTAGTATGTTTGGTTGCCATTTTATTTGCATCAGGCGTTTGAGGATTACGCTGTCTGTAATACCGACTGTCTTCCGGTAATTACATGCTATGCCGCTGAGGCGGTGCGGATGCACTCCCCAAAGGGATCAATATCTAGCTACGGCAGTTCGAGGAGTTCCCCAAAGGGTCCATTGGCTCCCCAAACGGATCATAGTATAAACATACCCTCCCCAAAAGGATCAATACGCATACATATATATATATATATAACCATTATTTAGTCAATGGGCCCTTATTTTACATTTGAAAGTAAAATTGCATAACTTTCTCAATTTTACGAGCAATTTTAAATAATGTTATCACCCCATGAGGTTCGGTTTTGATTTTAGAATTTTTTCCGTATTTTTCCCGGGTTCATTACGCCGTCGAACTTTAGGGCAGTGTGCCGTCACGCTCCTGCCATGTATTGCCGGAAATATTTGATAGCTATCGACAACTGCGCATGCGCAAATTACTCGTATTACTTCTCGAATTACTCGTATTACTTCTCGAATTACTCGTATTACTTCTCGAATTACTCGTATTACTTCTCGAATTACTCGTATTACAGTAGAATTACTCGTATTACCCGTATTCCTCTCGTATTACTTATCCGAATTACTTCAGTAATTCGAATTGGTGTACAAAATTTAATGAGTGAATTCCCCCTCGGGCAAAATATTCTTCAATGAGTCTGTTGCAATAAGCTTCATTTTTACATTAATAGTATATTATTCAATGAGTGCGTAATGAATTTTATTGCTCCGAGGATGACATTTATGGTACGAGCCGATCATCTTCGGGGGCAATAATCATTACACACGAATAGAATACTATGCTTTATCTACGGTTTTTAACGCGAAAAAATCTCTCAGCCATTGTGTAATGAGTCCATTATGCAACACCCGTGGATATAAGAAATTATGTAATTTGGTAGTACCTATTAAAATAATCTATGTATGTTAGGGTGGAGCGAAAGACCGTTTTTTTCGAAATTGATAACTCCTGTATGCGGAATAGATGCCTTTTGTAATTACAAGTAACTGTGTAAAATTTGGTTTTGATAGGTCGCCATCTTCAACTGTCCAAACGCCCTGAAATATTCAGTATTAAGATATAAATATTCATATTTAAAGTTCTACACTAAAATATTTTTTTATATATTTTGAGCAATTTGTTGTATTATTAAACACTGTGAACATAATTTAATATAATAATAGTTATTTACGTAATTAGTTATGAAAAGTCCTATATTATTTGACGAGCCGTAATATTTGCCAAAACGAGCGATAGCGAGTTTTGCAACATTATGCGAGTCAAACCATTTATGTTTTCCATAACGTATTGCGTACAACATTTTACCTAATTGCGTTTTGAAAAGTTGGATTTTACACAATTAGGTAAAATGTTGTACGGAATACGGCATGAAAAGCCTAAATTGTTTGACTCGCATAATGTTGCAAAACTCGCTATCGCTCGTTTTGGCAAATATTACGACTCGTCAAACAATATAGGACTTTTCATAACTAATTACGTAAATAACTATTACCTAATTGCGTTTTGAAAAGTTGGATTTTACACAATTAGGTAAAATGTTGTACGGAATGCGTTATGAAAAGCCTAAATTGTTTGACTCGCATAATGTTGCAAAACTCGCTATCGCTCGTTGTGGCAAATATTACGACTCGTCAAACAATATAGGACTTTTCATAACTAATTACGTAAATAACTATTAGGGGAGACAGGGGCTAGTTGTAACAAATTTTCCAAAATATTTATTTTTGAGCAAACGGATTGATGTTTTGCAGGAGTAAGAGCATGCACTTGGAGATGCAAGTTTTGTGCAAATATTGGAATTTTGTACAAGGCCTTAAGCAACGCTGTAATTTTCTAAAAATAATTTTGTGATCTAAAACCGATGTTACTTTTTACCCCGCTGCTGGGGTTAATTGTAACATGGCCTGGGGTTAGTTGTAACACCTAAATATATGCCGAATTTGGGTGCCATAGCGGCATTAGCAAGGGTAAATTATGCAAATGAATTATGCCAGAGTAACTGAAAAATATTGTATTGCAAATTATATTGAACAATAGAGAAGAATCTATCCTGAGTCACTATCGTCAGAGTCACAATTGCGGCAAATAAACATTATTTTGTTCTTTACGCATTTGATATGCGCCCACAGCTTGCATCTAAAGCATTGAACCCACTTTTCTCCAGAAACACTGTGAATACGATTCGCAACAGACGAGACAGAAGTATTCCTCTTCTTCTTCTTCGTCTTCTTCGTCAGTTTCATCCTCTGCTACAAAACATTGTTTTTTGACCTTCCTTACTTTATCATTCACAGCTTTTGTAACCTTTTTCTTCTTAACCTGCTCTTTTTCGACGAGGCATTCTTCTTCTTCTTCGTCAGTTTCATCCTCTGCTACGAAGCATTGTCTTTTGACCTTCTTTACTTTATCTTTCACCGCTTTTGTAACCTTTTTCTTCTTAGCCTGCTCTTCTTCGAGTAATAACTTCTCAGGGGTATCAGTTAATATAGCGGTCTTACGCTTCTTGCGTCCTCTATTGGTTTGCACTCTTGGCGCAGCTTTTGGCAACGGCTGTACTATTTCCGGCGAGAAGGTCAGTTTATTGCCACCCATGGATATAATAACCGGAGAACATTGTCTTGAAGGTCCAGCAACAGGTGAAGATTGACGCTGGCGCGCACTAGCCGAAGAGCATAAGCCTGAAGGTCCAGCAATAGGGGATGATCGGTCTGAGGAGACACCATTATGCGCATCTTGAATCAAATGATCGACATTAGGATATGCCGATTCACCATCTGAGATATGATCTTCATCAGCAGTGTTTGGTCGTCGATTATTCCTGGAAGTTGGTGTCTCGGTCATAACGGGAACGGGCCTATCTGTAACGTACGCCGATAGGAAGTCTGAATCTTGGAAAATCTCTTTATTGAATGGAGATATACCAGCTTTGGAAAATCCCTTCGTTATATTGTTTGATGTCACTGCTAAAGGAAGGGCACTCTTTACAATTGACGGAATGTCGTAAATAGTCACAGTCTTTCCAGGGTTGTTTTTCATCCAAGCATCCTGAAATGTTGCAACGTAATTCTTAAAAGGTCCATACACACCCACGTCTAGAGGTTGGAGACGGTGAGAACAGTGGGGTGGAAAGGATAACATGATAATGCCGTTTGATTTGGCCAATTCTATGACGTCAATATCCAGGTGCGAATGATGGTTGTCCAACAGTAGGAGGATTGGTTTGTCAGGACTTGGTCTTACAAATTTTATGAAGTGTTCCATGAAAACGAGAAACTCCTTTCCTGTCATCCATCCAGAAGGATTGGCTGCACCGATGCAGTCTGGCGGACCAGAACGCACAAAATGCTCTCTATAGTTTTTTCTGGGGAACACGAACATACAAGGAATTGAGTTACCCGTTGCATTCACAGCTGTTATTACGGTAACCAAAGTACCTCTTTCAGCAGAAGTTATCGCCCCTACTTGTTTGGTGCCCTTGGTTGCAACGATTTTCCTAGGTTTTTGAACTGTGGTAACACCTGTTTCGTCAGTGTTCCAAATATCTGAAGCAGAAAACTTGTATCGTGTCAGGACTTCATCCAATTTATTAAAAAAATCACCAACTGTTGTTCGATTAAATGATGTCGCTCGACCTAAGCTTGTTGCCTCTGGTGACCTTATAGACAATGTCGGATGTCATTTCATGAAGTTCGTAAACCAGTCTGCACCAGCCTGTTCATTTGAGCTCCATGTCGTTGGAATTTTGATATTAAATTTTGAGGCACAATTGAAAGCCAATTTTCTCACATCAGTTGGGGTCAGTCCAAAATAAATATTTGCAGAAGTCTTCAAATAGGACACTAAAGATTCTTCCTCCTCAGCACTGAAAACTTGTCTGCTTTTAGAGTAACCTGTTTTAGCATCCATGCCGGTTTTCTTTTTGGCTTGAACATGTCTGTATAACGTCACATGGCACAACTCCAGGTCCTTTGCTACGCTTCTAATGGACTTATTTTCATTTATCACCATAGACACAGCCATTTTCATTACGTCGGCAGAGGTAGAACCACGATTCGTCTTCCTTTTGTAGACTCTCATCTAAAACAAAATTTATTCAGGGTGATAAAACCTCATTGTGATATATGGGGCTAGTTGTAACACTTTTGTTACAAGCAACCCCGGACGTTTTTTCCACATGTTCGGAGAGATTATAAAATTTGCGTCTAAGCTAGGTTAGAATTGCTCGCAGTTACTAAAAGCCAACAAAATGTGAATCAAAAATGGGCACTTACCTTTTCTCGAATGTCTCACACCTGGCCTCAGGGCGTTTGGGAATGACGCAGACGAAAATTACTTTTACCCCAATTTTTCGACGCTGAGAAAACAAATAATGAATCACGAGCCCTAAGCTACGAAAGCGTAGAGCTGCCATGATATTTGCTAACTTTTTTTATTTTGTAATTTACAGAAAAAGTGTAAATTTACAGAAAAAAGTGTAAATTTACAGAAAAAGTGTAAATTTACAGAAAAAGTGTAAATTTACAGAAAAAGTGTAAATTACAGAAAAAGTGTAACAGAAAAAGTGTAAATTTATGTTTTCGTTCTGAGAGCACCGTTACCGAGTTGTACAGGGTAGTCCAAACGCATTAATACACGGCTCTTACCTACGGCCAAATTTTAAGATGAATAGAATAAAAAATCCATGGTAAATGCTTGTATAATTTAGCAATAAACAAAAAGTACATAAATTGAGCAATAATTTTTTAAATTTAAATTTTCATTATTAAGAATATTTTTTCAGAATGCAAGATTTGTTGTTTTTGGTCATTTTATTAATTAACAGCTTGATAACAGCCCGATAAAAAATATAGCAAAATGGCTCGTAATCCTGCACTCTGAAGAAACATTTTTTCCTTTGTAACGAAATGCGCCATTTGTTGTAAAGAAACTTATAATTAGGCCCCGTTAAAATCCTTTAGTGGGCGTGTACAATTAGTGGGAGGCATGTGGTAAGACGAGGACGATTGCATCGGTTGCACATATGATGAAATGCGTTGTTGCCGGATCTCCGCGCGAAATTTGAATTAATGAAAATTTAAAAATTTACTGTTCGATTTATCAAAAAAATTAAATTATCACCATAAAGAAGGACTCACAGGGAATCAAAAAAAATAGAAACATGGGTGGTGCCATTAAAAAAATAAATATTACTCATTGTTTATCGCTAAATTATGCAAATTCCAAATTGCGACGAAATGAAGGTAATTTATTCTAATTTACATTGGATTTTTATTTTATTTATTTATCTTATTGCTTGGCCGTGAGTGCCGTGTATTAATACATTTTAACTACCCTGTACAACTCGGTAATGGTGCTCTCAGAATGGAAACAAATTTACAGTTTTTCTGTAAATTTACACTTTTTCTGTAAACTTACACTTTTTCCTGTAAATTTACACTTTTTCTGTAAATTGACACTTTTTTCTGTAAATTTACACTTTTTCTGTAAATTTACACTTTTTTCTGTAAATTTACACTTTTTTCTGTAAATTTACACTTTTTCTGTAAATTTACACTTTTTTCTGTAAATTTACACTTTTTTCTGTAAATTTACACTTTTTCTGTAAATTTACACTTTTTTCTGTAAATTTACACTTTTTTCTGTAAATTTACACTTTTTTCTGTAAATTTACACTTTTTCTGTAAATTACAAAATAAAAAAAAGTCAGCAAAAGTCATGGCAGCTCTACGCTTTCGTACTAAGCAGTCCCAACTTATGCACGATGCGCGGACGTATGGTTGAGGGTGCTGAAGGCGAGTTTTAGGGAATTCGCTACATCACCTTCGAAAATATTTCAAGTGTTACAACCTACCCCTGTTACTTTTAACCCCGGTCTCCCCTACCTAATTGCTTAAAATTCAACTTTTCAAAACGCAATGGACCTATTTCTTGAGTGAGGTCACGCGACGACCCATTTGGGGGCTCAAAATATACTTCTCCCTCTCCCGCCCATTAAAGAAAGGAATATCGGTCTCTGTCGATCGCCTCCAATTGCGCGCGAATCATATTGTCATCCTTTTTTAACGCATTCAGATTTGAGCTTAATGTGTACTCTCTTCTCTCAAGAAATACCTGCATTAGGTAAAACAAATTACATTATTCTTAAAATTATAAGAAACAGATTACAATAATAAACAAATTATGTGTTTCCGTCTAAAACTGGGAGATATTGACTCTTTGTTTAAAATTTTGGCAAAAGTCTTCTAGATGCAATTTTTGTTTTTATAAAACCCTCCCTTGCCTCACCCCCACAAACAGCAGCTGAAGATTCTGTAACGAACCTCACACCTCGCTCGAGAGCGAGGGGTTAACCACATGGTAAATTTGTGTACGCAAAATCGCAAATTGTAAAAAAATCGCCAAAATTGCCAAAATCGCTAAAAACTGCCCAAAAGTTGCCAAAAATCGCCAAGTTGCTAAAAATTAACCGAACAAACGGAAATCGCCACCAAAGTTCCCATAAAAAACGATAAAGTTCGATGATAATCGTGATAGAATACCTGATATTGTTAAAAAAAAACATAAGCTGTTTGATGTGGCTCTTAATTTAATCTTAATAAGAAAGACTTTGCAAGAGATTGAACTACAAGTGCCTCGGAGAAGGGGATTGTGGAGAGATTTGTCAGGTAGGTATTGGTCGGGAAAAAACGGCAGATTCAACCCTTTTTCAGTCGAAGAAAAGTAATAGTAAATGACTGGTATGTATTTTTAAAATTTGTCCAAAATCAGTACAGAGTTTTTGAATCTAAAAAATGAAACATTAAAGACCACAGAAGGAGCTCAAAAATCACCGAAATTGCTCGATTTTTCCAAGTCGCCAAAAAATATGCCAAATTCGCTCGAAAATCGCCAAAATTGCTGCAAAATCGCTGGAAACTTGCTTGAAAATTGCCAAAATAGCTAGAAAATCACCAAAATCGCAAGAATCGCTAGACAGTTGCCAGAATTGGAGGAAAATCGCCAAAATCGCTGGAAAATTACCAAAATCGCTAAAAATCGCCAAAATTGCTAAAAATTCCAGAGAACCGTACACCAAAATCGCTAAGTGGTTAACCCCTCGCTCGACAGCTTGCGAATGGAAAGGAAATTGAAAGAATTCTATCTCATCTGGTACGGCTAAACTAATTTTGCTTAATTCTTGGTCAGATATTTTATCCATCAAGGGTGGTTCTGCAATGCCAACAGATTGCAACTTAATCAGGTTAGCTTCGAGATTAAATTGGGGTATATTGAACTCGCCAATACCCTTTTCCATTGGCTTTGATTTTCTGCATTTAATTATACAACATATGATATACTGTTGGCTATGTTGGCTAACAGTCGACGCAATTAGGTATAAAGACGTATAATGAAATGCAGAAAGCCAATGGAAAAAGGTATTTGTGAGTTCAGGATACCGCAATTTAATTTCAACGCTAAAGATGAAATTGACTTAAATTTACCTTCAAGTCTGTTGAATGTGAAGGGGTGTCAATTTCGGGGGATGAAATAATAAATCATAAAATGGTGAAATCATAAAGGGTTAAAAACATGAATTTCTAAATCGCCGTATCAACGCATTGGATTAGGTGGTGAAATCGAAAAACACAACTTTCTTTAGAGCATGAAATAGGTGAAATAGGGGGTTGGAGGTTAGGGGTTGAAATGTTTATGAAGCCCTGTAATTTGACACAGACAAGCAATATCTTTGTGAAACTGTGAGGTCTTAACACAGTGCATCTTCGGGAAAAGAGGAGTGAATTTTAAGATAAATTTACCAATGGAATGAAATTTAGGGGTGGAAGCTCGCATTTTCACTGAATACTGTAGGGTTGAAATTAATACCATTCGGTAGCTTTCTATTGATGCTACAAAAAAAGGCAGCAAAGAAGCGGCTGAAACCTCCCCAATGCGTGGGTCTCAGCTCTTCAACAGGTTTTGTTTTATTACCTAACTATTTTCCAAATTGCATAAAAAGGCCCACTCTTCAGGCAGCTGGCTTCATCGGTAACTTACTGACATTGCTATGATAAATGATGCCGTAATGATTTATGTTCCCATGATGCACAATAAGTGATGATTATTGTACCTATTATTTCGTGTAAAGTTTCGACATGCCCTTCATCTTTCATGTCGTGCTTGATGTGATGATGATTGTATTAAGTAGTTTAGTTCATAACGGAAGGGATTGCTCTGGTGAACAAGGAAGGAAATAGATATATTTGGGATAAATGAGGTGAGTAGAAAGATAATTGTGAATAATTTTCCATTGTGAGAATGAATAGTAGCGCCAGAGTCACTTAGTCCCATAAGTTTCGTTAATGTATAAGCCAGCTCGACCCTATCCACCCACCGCCATCGAAACTTGTTGTCTTATATCAGGAAAATAAAGAAGCACTTACTTTCAACACCAATATCTTTCAAGGCGAACAAAGACAATGTGAAAACAAAAGCTTTATGAATTAAGGCAATGGCGTAACGAAGTTAGGCAGGCCCCATCCTAGCGTCTATTAAGTGCTTATCCCAATAAACTGTCATCTCCCGTGGGTCTAAATCTCTCTTCTCCGTTGACTGAGCCCCTGTAATTTACTCTCAGGCACAACAATGTAAATTCAGAGGAGACGTGACCACAATTTTCAACGAGGCTCCTTTTTACTAGATGTATTACCTGATTTTTCAATTTGAAATATCCGATAACCGAGAAAAGGAAACTAGCGGATCATATCGGTGTCCTTGTAATATGAACAGGAAACGATGGCCATCATTGTTGGTGCACAGGAAGTGCCGAATGCTTCCTTGAGGAATTTCTGCGGTGCCTGATGTTTTTATCAGACGATTGTTTGCTTTTCTCAGCCAAATCAAGATGAATGTTTCTTTTCACGATCGATGCCAGTAAAGTCGACTTTACGTAGCTTTTACGATTATTCGCTTACAGAGAGGACGGCTTTCTCCACACCATATTTCGCGATAACTGGATCAAATAGTAAGGGCTTTATGTATATTGACTTGTTTACCACGATTTTCTCTTAAAAGCCGAAATGCCATTAAACTGCGATTTTGCTGCTTCAGGTCTCTAAGGACAGCATGTTTGAGGAATGAGCCGTATACCTAAAGGGTGGTGAATTTTTCGTTATAAACCATAAGTAAGAGATCGAGAGTAGGTTAAGTTAGAGAAACGTTGCGTTTTTTCAAGGTGATTGAGAATAAGCGTTGAAATGCTTAAAATTCCTGCTAGAGGGACAAAATTGGTATAGGTCCTTTAAGCGTGACGTCATGCCGCCATGTATGGCCGTATGCGCAGTCATTTTTTGACCGCCGACAGAATTTACTTGAATGTCTACCGTCAGTTATGTGTCATTTTTCATCATTGTAGGTTAAAATAGAACGTGGTAAACGTGAAAGGTCCCAGATTCTGTTGACAGTAGTGACAAATGACGTATAAATGCACTAGAAATGACACAAGATCAACGCATGCGTATCATACGGGGCCCAGCGCAATAAACCCCCACCAGTGCCTTAAAGGACCTATCGTTGGACAGTTAATCGTTTCACAAATAATTCCAGTAGCGGTGCAGCGAAAATTCATAAAAAATTGTAAACAAGATCATTAACTTTTCCCTGCATATGAGACAATTACCAAAGGTAACAGTTTCGTATATAAGGTGAAACGCTTGAAATAAAAACTGGTACCGTTAGACAGCTAATCATCCTAAGAATACGATTTATTACGATGGGGAAGCAGATGAATATTTCGATTTTATTCGTTAAAACTCAGTTTAAAGATTACTACGAAACCCAAGAAAGTGGTTTTAAAAATCTGTCAGACGTTTGTAAACGCTTTACAGTCCAAACTACTAGACCGACTTGGCTCAAATTTGGTACATTCATAGACATCTCATAACCTAACTTAGATTTGAAAAGCTTCTGGAGCCAATCGTGCAACCGAAAATGCCATGTTATCACATTAACTTTGAAAACTTAAATACCCCATTTTTGGTGTCACCATAAGAAATACCGTCAAATTCTGTTTCCAAGGAGGTATTAAATTTCAGGACTCTTTTGACAAAAGTCTCAAAACTAGCGGTCTAAAAATTTTCGTGTTCACTTGACTACCTATACACTGAAAATGCACGCCATGGGGAGGTTCCAGCCGTTTCTCTGTTGCCCATCTTTTTCTTTTGGCCGCCCGCCTTGTTGAATTTTAACTATCCGATACACAAAAAAATTGCTTTTCAACAATGTAATCAATATAGACTTTTTTGAAGAAATATGTTAAAGCTTGAGTCACTTTCCAAGACGTATTTTATTAAGGTTGAATTCAATTGTTTACACACCCCATAAGAAACGGTGTACTTTTTGCAATTGCTTTTAGTTTAGGCTGATTTTACAAATTATTCATTTCAATTTTAAATTTTGACAATATGTCCGTGGTGGCTACATTTTTGAAAAGCACATTTTTTTGTTTATTCAAAATCCAGAAGGCCTAGAAAATCTTTGTCAATGCCATTGAATATGACGTCAAAAATATAAAAATTCCAAGATTCATTCGAATACCACCAATCGTTACAAGGAAATAATTTTTTTTACTCGTGATTTTCAGTTTTTCTGGGGATTGCTTTGTCCGAGTTCGATAAAATTCACAGTGTAGTGTAGACGTATGTCCATACAGTGCCACTAGCCTCCAAAATTCATTACGATCCGACAATCTGTTCCTGAAATTTGTGAAAAAACTTCTCCCGATGGCGCACTTTCAGGAGCTGTAGCTCCCTTAGGAAGCGACTTCGACCTTCCACCAACAAATTTTTGTGCTAATAGTCAATGAATCTCAGGTTAAAATAGTGCCAAGCATTATCGGGACAGTCTGTATATCGGGGCGCTAATTATCCAGATTCATCACTTTATTAATGAAAATCACAAAATATAACACACCACACTTTGCTGGATTTTAGGTGATTTCTTCTGGATTTTCACTGTTTTAACCGGTTTTAACCTCCCCACAACCATATAAAAATGGGAAGTTACTGCAATCACTCCAAAATTTGAAATTGAGATAACTCCATTCTTTACGTTTCAAGGTCCCAGGGAGGTTAGCGTTGGCCTTCCGGTGAGCCCAGTTAATTTTGTTGCGAATCCGCAGACGCCAAGTGCCTTTTTGGCACACCAACTATGAAATTTGACTGATGAACACTAATTGTTCTTATCAGCACATGAAAGGTTTTGAAATTCTGTATCTGGAAGTGCATTCACACTTAGCGCCTTTTTGGCATAAAATGGAAAAATTCGAAATTTCGAGGAAACATTAAATAGCACGCTACAGCCCAAACTGCTGGATCGATTTGGCTGAAATTTGGTGGGTAGAGATACCGTTACCCGCCGAAGAGCTGATTTAATTTTGGTGGCAATCGGCGAACGGCAAGTGCCATTTTGGCATATCAACTTTGAAATTTGAATAATGAATTCCTATTTTCTCTATCAACACATGAAAAGTCATCAAATCTTGTTTTCAAAATTACATTTACTCTTAGTGCCCTTTTGGCAAAAGATTGTAAAATTTAGAAAAATCACAGAAAACACCTTAGGTTTGGTGGAGTAAAACTTAGAGGTATAGTAAATAAGTAGTCAAAATTTGATATTGGTAATATGATTGGATCATTCACCAAGTGGGGAGATTCCAGCCGCTTCTGTAGCTGCCCATCTTTTTTATTATCCATGTTGAAAATTATGCTTTTTTTGCTTAACCTAATAAGTTTTGGTATTCCTTTAAAAAACTAGCGTATTTTTTTTCTCTTTATTTTTTTTTCTATCTGCCGATTGAGTAACTTTCAGAAACGCGACCTAGTTAAGTAATTTTGTCAAATAGGATTTTGAATTTGCCGAAAGTAATCAATCAAAAGTTCTATGTTGAATATTAACCGAATTTTCAGTAAAATAAAGGGAAACGTAACTTTCGTCTTAAGCAAAGGTTAAAAAGTTCCAACGCTGCTTTATTGTGAGTTTTGAGTTCAATATGAAAACCTGAAAAAATAGTTTGAAAAATTACCTCTCGGATAGCCTTTACTGGCACTAATTCGTAATAATTGTGATTTTAGTTGTGATGAAAGACGAAAATTTAATTTCCTTCTCTGAAATTTTAGGGCCGATTTCATAGTCAAAATCAAACTGTCCTTTAAATATTTGCCTAGTAACATTTGAAGACGACTGCTCCCGATTGGTCAAAATCCCCTTTAAATTTCACTTTAATTTTAAAGGACCTTTAACTTTTATTATGAAATCGGCCCTTAGTCTTTTTGTCATACAGTGCTTTTAAAAAGTATGGAATAAATTCAAGAACTTTTTCCAGAGGAATATTTCGCAAATATCCTCGGGTAGTTCAAGCTTCTTTTTTTGAGGCGCATCCGATGGTGTACTCTGATATTTTTTTGCACTTTTGCGCGATTACCTTTTTTTAATTCTTTTATTCATCTCAAATTTCTCAATGTTCAAACCTGTTAAAACCGATTTCTTCGATGTTTTTGAAAATCATGTTGCTGACTCAGAAAAAATCGTAGATTCCGAATCCGTTGAGAAAAAAGTATGATTCTATTTGAAAAATTCAAATTAGGGTAATTTCCGGTTAAACCGGAAGTACAAAAAAATTCTGACTGTACCACTGGGTGCGCATCAAAAAACTAAGGTTGACCAGTTCGAGGATATTTCCTAAATATTCCTCACAAAAAAGTTCTTGAATTTATTCCTTACTTTTGAAAAGCACTGTATAAATAAAGAAAGGAGAAGATGCGACTTATCTGTCTTTTGCAGTGTACTTATTTGTGTTTTGCAGTGTATTGTTGCTTTATGCAGATATCTAGCTACTTGAAAAGTTAATTCCAAAGTATTCTTGTCATTGTATTTTCTAGAATTTTCTGGACACAATTTCCTGACTTTTCCAGGTTTTCCAGACTGTTTTGCAAAATTTTCCAGTACCTACAATCTGCTACGTTAATTCTTCATTTTTTACTGAAAGTAGTTGACTTAACGATATTAATTTAGGATAAAACTTCGCAAGTTCAGAACAGTACAATAGGCCATTACAGTATGTCACAAATTTCTTTATCTGTATTATAATTTGAAAAATAATCAAATTTGATTGAGATTCATCGTTTTTATTTTAAATTTTATGAAGTATATTCCAATTCAAAAAGCAATTTTAAAAAACTGATGACGTATATGCTGGCGATCTCACCTTTCTGTACAATTTCTTACTGTAAGAACACAGATGACAGTTCTGTCACTTGTTTCCATCACAAAATTAGATTTGACATTGACAAAATTAAAACAAGAATGAAATGGACAGGTTGGCTCGTATTTTTCTTAAGGACGTAGGTCATACGTCATCAAAATTAATTTTTCGTTTTATAGCTTTAGTACTTTACTCAAAGGTACCGGAATCCCCCATTAGGTCAGGTCACCGTACTTAAAAAAAGCCCAGAAAAACACTGAAAATCCCGAAATTCCCCAACTTTTCCATGACTTTTCCAGTCCATAAGAATTCCCTGACAATTCCAGGTTTTCCATGTTTTCCAGAAGCGTGTACATCCTGTATGTAGTACCTAGCTACTGCAAAAGTGTACTTACTTATACCTTATACAGGTTGTCCAGAAATTAGAGGATAATATCTTAAGGGCGTATTCTACGATCAAAAATATGAAGTTTTAATAAACGTGGGTCGAAAAATGCCTCCTAAGGGAGCTAGGCGGCCTTGGTTAAAGGGGTCACTTTGAATGTGTTTTTTTCTAAATTTCTTCAAAACGGTTAAAAATTACGTGAAATTGAGTAGGTACCTTTAGTAAGTTTTTGATCCTGAATTTTATTATCGTGGTAGAAATTTTAAAGTTACTATCATAAGCGTCCCGTACAGAGGGCTAGGAATAAATTTGCTCAAATAATTTTTGTAAGCTGTTTTTTCTCAAATTTATGATTGAATGATTGAAGCTTTGTACGTAAAAATGGTGCTCTTGTTCGAAATCGCTAGGTCGCGCCGTTTTCGAATAAATTGGCCCCAGTGGTTTTAGAGCACGAAAATGTGTCACAGATTTTATTTAGTTATTTACCAAATTATCAAAAATTAGTTCAGGGGTTGATTCCTTCTGCTATTTTAGGAAGAACAGTTCGTATGAACATATGGCGGAAGACGCTTCCTAAGGGAGGTATGGGGTTATGAAGAGCGTCAGCTTTCCAGGACCGCATAGGTCCCATAGGAAGTATTTTCCGCCATATGTCCATACGAACTTTTTTTCCTAAAATCAAGCAAGGAATCAGACCCTGAACTCGTTTTTGATAATTTGGTAAATAAACTACAATCTTCTGCGACAGATTTTCGCGCTCTAAAACGACTAGGGTCAATTTATTGGCGATTTCAAACAAGAGCATCATTTTTGCGTAAAAAACTTCAGATGTTCAAATTCTGGTGTCAGATTTGAGCAAAAACGATTTACAAAAATGTTTGAGCGAAGTTAGTCCTAAGCCCTCCCAGGTGAAACATTAGAAACTTTAGAATTTCCTCTACGGTAATGAATTCAGCATCAAAGACTTACTAAAGAGTTCCAATTTCACGGTGTTATCTTTAACGGTTTTGAAGAAATTGAGAAGAAAACCACTTTGAAAGTCTGCCCTTTAAGGGGCCCTAGCTCCCTTAGGGGGCATTTTTCGTCACAACTAAAATAATTGCTACCGCTGATACAATTAATACCAGCTGTTATCAGTAAAGTCTATCCGAAAGGTCATTTTTCAAACTATTTTTGTAGATATTCACATTGAACTCAAAATTCAAAATAAGACAACGGGGGAATTTTTTCATCTGTGCGTAAGACGAAAGTTTCATTTCCTTTAGGTATATATGAATATCGGCTGTATAAACAATTTGCAGGTGGGGTGAAAAGGACTCAAGCAAAATTCTTTTAATTATTCAAATGACGAGGATAGGAAAGTTCCGATTTCCATTTGACCATGATCGACTGACTGCCAACCAAGTTTGCAGTTCATTCCATTAATAATACCTGCAGACTGGTCCCCAATCACAAGTTTAAAAGCCATCAAACAAAACTTGTTTATTGCTCTGCTCAGGCTATGAGGTAGGTATGCCGTCAATCAGTTAATGACGTAAAAGGTGGAATCATGGAAGAGAAGACCTTCGATAAAATTGACCGGTCAAGTCGCGGTCGTCTTAGAAGAGAGTGAGACAGGTTGGCGTTATGTAAAGCAGCGCTGACAACAATAACAAATAGGCAAAGTTCGAGCGTGGCGAAGGCCGCGGCCCCTGCGATTAATCACTTTGCTATTATCATATTACAGCCCGGGTGACACCTATCTGGCAAACAATATCTAAGTGGTTGGCAGCAGTGCCTGTAGACAGGAATCGGCAAAAAGAGAGTTTTTGGCATTTTTGCCTGGAAAGGTGGAATGAAAAATATCTGATTTAATCTGTTGTGTAGACACAGTAATCTGGAGCAATAAAAGTACACAAGAAGTCTCGCCTTCTGCTAAATTAGCCAATACGTCATCCCCTTCATGCCTGCACACTGACTAAACTACGAAAGAAAATAAAATGTTTGACAAATAGCGCGCTCGTAAGCAAACATCGAGTTGGGCTATTTACTCTGCAGATGACAAGTGGCTCCGTCTTCGAAGGGCTACGTCGATCCATTAGCATAGTCGACGCAGGCATTTTATGAGGGGAATTATGGATTTAGAACTTGTACGGCTGCTTTACTTTCCACATTACTCAATTACGAGGTCGCTCCATTGCTCTCGCTCCTTCTTGTCTTACATGCCTCCCGAGTTTTATCAAGATAATATCTGGTACGCTGCACGACCGAGTGACACTTCGGCGCTATTCTACAATGTTATTGCCAGAACAGACGGTCGTTAATGAACGAAATTACCACATTTGAATTGCCATTTCGCTTATTGAATCCCGAAATTGGTTCACCGCTATTATATCACACTTGGATACTATGAATACGACTTGTCAGACGTTAATTTCACAACCTTCAGCAATGAAACAATCGATTCGTAATTATGCGAAATTCAATAACAGGTTGCCCAAAAGTATACAGGGTGAGTCTGAAAGACTGCACATCCTTTATACCAAAGAATCTACTGTTCTAATGATGAAGCTTGGTGCAAAAATTATTGGTCAGTTTCCTCTTATGTTATAAGCCGCCAAAGATCTTCATTTTTAAACGTTCTTTTTAAATATCTTTAGAAAGGTGTATCGTAGGATTTTGATTTTTTGCACAGCATTGTTACCTCGATTGTTACAGACCAAGATGCAACTACTGATGGTACTTAAGACATTGTCCAAAAAGCGAATCCCTGTTATACAGGTTGGTCCCGATGTTATTTGCCCTTGAACTTTTTTAAGTTTGAAAATATTGCTAATTTGCCTAGGCGGCCGTATTCCCCGTTCAATTCTAAAGCTTTTTTGGCTCTTAAAATGTTTCGAAAAAACTAACCACTCACGAGGGAAATTGAAAAAACCGAAAACATGATCATCGTGATAAACCTACAATTTCAATAAAAATCAAAGTGTACGTTGACACACATCACATTTCAACAGTTTTTTTGCATTGAAGGTGTCCTACATCTGTGCCCAGAACCATTGTTCACAACTGAAGAAAAAACATTGATGGTAATTTCACTTTTTTATGAAGTAGACTCATCCATGGTTTTAAGGTGATTACCTGCATCATGTTTTCGGTTTTTGCATTTTTTCTCGTGAGTGGTTAGTTTTTTCGAAAAATTTTAAGAGCCGAAAAAGTTTCAGAATTGAACGAGGAATGCGGCCGCATAAGCAAATTAGCAATATTTTCAAACATAAAAAAGTTCAAAGGCAAATAACATCGGGGCCGCCCTGTATGACAGAGATCTGCTTTTTGGATAATGTCTTAAGTACCATCAGCAGTAGCTTCTTGGTTTGTAACAATGCTGTGCAAAAATTCAAAATCCTACGATACACCTTTCGAAAGATATTTAAAAAGAAATTTTAAAAATGAAGATCTTTGGCGGCTTATAACATCAAGAGGAATCACAATTGACCAATAATTTTTGCACCAAGCTTCATCATTTGAACAGTAGATTCTGTGGTATAGAGGATGTGGAGTCTTTCAGACTCACCCTGTAGAATAATGCCCATAATTCTTAATCGTTCAACGAAAATCCTCGAAAAGGTGTAGCATTTTTCTGCATTATGCTTCCGATGGTGTTACTGGCAATTTTTTTGGTGCAGCCGTTTTTGACATAAAGAAGTTATTTATTTTTTTAAATGCAAATCCACATTTTTCAACTAATTCGGAATCTATGAATCTTCTTGAGATAGAAGCATGTGTCATTCTTGACCAGAAGTGCAGTCACCCAAGATTTTCAAAAATATCGAAGAAATCGGTGAAAAATAAAGATTTTGAAAAAACCACGTCAACTCTATTTTTTACAATTTCTTAAAGTCATTTCGACAAGTTTGGCTAGGTACCTACTTAATGTGAAAATTGAGTTGACCAATTCGGCCATTGAAGTCTCCGCAAGCCTGATCACCGCTTTTATAGCTGATCCCCAACAGAATTTCCTGAAGTGAGTTAATACAATAAGACTTATTGTCTAGATCAGGCCTAAAATAGCAACATCCTGCTACATAATTGGTAAAGTTAATTTTAATATTGATAAAAATCCAAAGATAATCATTAGACAGAATTTCAATGTTTTTTCTGCTAGTTATTGACTTTGAAGTTAGAGCAATTATATATAAAGCATTAGGCCGGGCCAGCGGTGGGCTTTGTCCTTTACAGCGGGGGATATAAAATAATAAAATTTATCAAATGATATTGGGAAATTATTTTGTGCCGAAGTGGTTAGCCAAGTTTCATAAATAAAAATAATATCATTGGCGAAGAGTGTCCTGGATTCCTCTTCATCCAAATTACGCACATTATTGAACCCATGGCAGTTCCAATAACAAAACCTCAAACTGTTTTTAGTACCTACTCATACCCCTATTTTTTCGTGTCCGTTTCCGGCGTCCCTTTTTTATAGTTTTTTGGAGTTTCTAGGTTCGATTTTAACCTCCCCAACTCCAACAAAATTTTAAAAAAATGGGAGGTTACTGCAATCACTAAAATTTTCGAATTCGAGATAGCACCAGATCTTCACGTTTTGAGGTCTCAGGAACCCAAAAAAGCGGTTTTCAAAATGTGTCTGTGTGTGTGTACGTACGTACGTTTGTAAACACGCCACAGCCAAAACTACTAGACCGATTTGTCTGAAATTTGGTGCGTAGGCATCTCATAACCCAACTTAGATCTGAAAAGCTTTTGGAGCCAATCGTGCAACTAGAAATGCCATTTTGGCACATCAACTTTTAAATTTTAAATGCAAACCCCCATTTTTCACGTCACGATAGGAAAGGCCTTCAAATTCTGCTTCTAAAAATGCATTCATTCTTAGTGCCCTTTTGACCAAAAATTAAAAAAAAAATGATTTTTAGCGGACTTTTAAATCGCGGTACAGCCCAAGCCCGTGAACCGATTTGGCTGAAATTTTGCACATAGGCATTGTATTGCACGTCGAAGAGCTGAATCGGCCCACGGAAAGTGCCGTTTTGGCACACCAATTTCCAACTTTAAAATTATTCACTCATTTAACCATCCAAAACAAGTTTTTGAAAGATTTATTGTCACAATCAGAAAGGTCAAATTCTGGTTTTAAATAAGACAAAATTCGTTCGTATTTAGTGCTCTTTGGGTCAAAAAATCGAAATTTTGTAGTACCACTAAAGATACATTATAGCCCAGATTAGTGAATCGATTTGGCTGAAATTTGCTACATGGAGATTGGGTGACCCGTTAAAGACCTGAAAGGCTTTTGGAAGCAATTGGTCCACGGGAAGTGCCATTTAAGCATATCAACTTTAAATTTTAAAGCAAGGCCTCCTTTTTTATGTCGCCATTAGAAAGACGATCAAATTCTGGTTCTAAAAATGTATTCACAGTTTCTGCCATTTCAGTGGAAAATAGAGAAAAAATTCTTTCTCATTAAAAGGGAGCGGGCTGACAGTGGATGACAAATTCTGTTGAATTGACTACTATCTACACAGAATACAAAGATCCACGCGATGGGGAGGTTCCAGCCGCTTCTCTGCTGCATTTTTTCTTCAACCAATTTATTGCCGGCCTCGTTCCAAATGAACCAGCTATCGTTGACTTTAAGCTTTTTATATCTTATTATTAGTTTGATCGGCCTCTTGTCTTCTCGTGCTTGCTGGCATCTGATAAACCGAAATGGGCATATATTGATTCACTTCTGTTATTGTTTTTTTTTTTTGATAATTTCTGCCCGACCACTTGCTTAAAAGACACTGTGTACAGAAAGTAATAAATGCTATTATTATTATTAATGTGAAAATTTGAAAACTTTGAAAAAGCAAATGCAAATAAAGTGCAGTTGAATTTCTATCGAAAATAGTATATTGTATAACTAGTATAGGAAATAAAAATATACAGGGTGTAAACGAAACTCGTCGCCAAATTTCACCAGTAGATTCTTCTATGAAAAATGTGAAGAAAGTTCCTATGAACATTTGTCGAAAAACGCCTCCTAAGGGAGCTAAGGCCCCTTAAAGGGGCCACTTTGAAAGTGGTGTTTTCTCAATATCTTCAAGACGGTTATAGTTAGTACCGCGAAATTGGGTATTTTTAGCAAGTTTTTGATGCTGAATTTATTGGTGTAGAAAATTTTAAGATTTTGATCATAAGCGTCCCGTACAGGAGGGGCTTAGGACTAAATTTGGGCAAACATTTTTCTAAGTCGTTTTTTCTCAAATTGAACACCAGAATCTGAAAATATGAAGTTTTCTACGTAAAAATGGTACTCTTTGTGATATCGATAGGATGCACCATTTAAAAAAAAATTGGCTCTTCATTGGTTGAGGGCTCAAAGATTTGTGATAGAAGTCATGAAAACACCGTAAACAAGTTCATGGGAGGGTTCTTTACTTTATTCTAGAAAGAAAAGTTTTTATGGACCTAGGTCGAAAAATGCTTCCTAAGGGGGCTATGGTGTTTCAAATGGGGCCTTGGAAAGCATGTTGCTTGAAGAACTCTAGCTCCCTTAGGAAGCATTTTTTGACCCATGTCCACAAAAAACTTTTCTTTCTAGAATGAAGTAAGGAACCCTCCCATGGACTTGTTTACGGTATTTTGATGTTTTCCATCACAAATCTTGGAGCCCTGAACCAATGAAGAGCCATTTTTCTCGAAAATGGTGCATCCTATCGCTATCACACAAGAGTACCATTTTTACGTAAAAAACTTCGTATTTTCAGATTCTGGTGTCAAATTTGAGAAAAAACGCCTTAGAAAAATGTTTGAGCAAATTTAGTCCTAAGCCCCCCCCGTACGGGACGCTTATGATCATAATTTTAAAATTTTCTCCACAGCAATAAATTCTGCATCAAAGACTTACTGAAAATACCAAATTTCACGTTATTATCTTTAACTGTTTTGAAGATATTGAGAAAACACCACTTTCAAAGTAACCCCTTTAAGGAGCCCTAGCTCCCTTATGAGGCATTTTTCGACATATGTTCACAGGAACTTTTTTCATATTTTTCATAGAAGAATCTAGTGGTGAAATTTGGCGACAAGTTTCGTTTACACCCTGTATATTCTCCTTCGTGTTGCACACTTGCACATACTATTTTTTCGTCGATCGCGCAACTAGACAGAAATAATGAAATTTGGAATTATTTTTTAAGAGTACAGGAATATTTTTCCGGACTAGGTCGAAAAAAGCGTTATTCCTGTACAGCTAGTGCGTGTTGCTTAGCAAATGACGCAGTCCTGGAAACGTAAGCTTTCGGATGATAATTGCATATCAAGAATGTGACGTTTCCAGTACGATCAACGAAAAAATTAAGTTGAAATATTTTTGCATTTTAAAAAAATCTTGATTTTTCACCGATTTCTTCCATGTCTAAGGTGTCCATGACTGCACTCCGGACAAGTATGACACATGCTTACATCTCAAAAAAATAAGTAGATTCCAAATTAGTTCGGAAAAATGTGGGTTTCCATTTAAAAAAATTGGCAGTCTAGGAGACGGTAGAAACTTCTATTCTTTCACGGAATTTGTAAATGTAGCATTTAACTTTATTCAACCAAGGTCGGACGTGCGTAGCGGTTGGATGGCTGATGCACCCGGAGCTCATTTACTAAAATCTAACATACAAATGTTTTTCACTCCTAAAATGGACATTTGACGAAAAAATGGCACTAAGGTTTTCGATCCGGCAATGCAACAGCTATCGAATTCGATAATGATAATATGCCCTTTTGCTAAGAAAAACTCAAAAAGGGGCCTTTTTGTCCCTAAAATGGAAATTTTCTAAAAAATTGCACTAAGGTTTTTGATCCGGCAATATAACAGCTGTCGAATCCGATAGCAAGATTTTTTCTTTTGCAAAATAAAAGGGCCCTTTTGCCACTAAAACGACATTTTGCGAAAAAGTGACGCTAAGGTTTTCGGCTTGAAAAAAAATCAGCTATCAAATCCGGTAATAAAAATAAACAGTTATGCATAGGTTTTTTTTCATGGCACCGTTTTTTGGCCAAAAGGGCACAAGTGTGAATACATTTTTAGAAGTAGAATTCGAAGATCATTCATAGGATAACGCGAAAAATGGGGGTTTGCATTTAAATTTTTAAGGTTGATGTGCCAAAAATGCACTTTCCGTGGACCGATGTGGCCCAAAATCTAATCAGCACCCTACAAATTGCTCGCTGAATATGTGTGCCAAATTTCAGTAATTTCAGCTCCAGCGTGATCACAGACAGACACATAGACAGAGAGACATTTTATCAAAAAACACTTTTTTGGGTTCCCAAGACCCTAAAATTTCCGAACGATTCCAGTAACTGACTCACGCTGCGTATAGAAGTTAAAAACAATTATTAGATTTGTCAGAAACGACTGCATCACCAAGAAAGTTGACACACAAAAACGCTATACCTCTTCGAGGATTTTTGCAGAAAATTTGCGATTCAAAAATTATGGGCATTATTCCATACTTTTGCCCAACCCTTTATAAACACTCCTTTGAGTGCATCCATATATTATCATTCTTATGGTGGGATGGATCCCAGAAGGTATACAGTAGACTTTTAACCTCCCCACCCCACTTCACCATTTAAAAAAAAGGGAGGTTACTGCAATCACTAAAATTTTCGAATTCGAGATAAGACCGGATCTATACGTTTTGAGGTCTCAGGAACCCAAAAAAGTGGTTTTTAAAATGTGTCTGTATGTATGTACGTACGTACGTTCGTACGTAAACACGCCACAGCCCAAACTGCTCGACCGATTTGGCTGAAATTTGGTACGTGTGCATGTGATAACCCAACTTAGATCTGAAAAGCTTTTGGAGCCAATCGTGCAACCTGAAATGCCATTTTGGCACATCAACTTTTAAATTTTAAATGTAAACCCTCATTTTTCACGTCTCCATAAGAAAGGCCTGCAGATTCTGCGTCCAAAGATGTATTCACTGTCAGTGCCCTTTTGACCAAAGACTAAAAATATCGAGATTTTAATCGGACTTTAAAATTGCGGTGCAGCCCAAGCCCCTGAACCGATTTGGCTGAAATTTTGCACATGTCGTCTGTATTACACCCCGAAGAGCTGAACAAATTTTGGATTCAATCAACCCACGGAAAGTGCCGTTTTGGCACATCAACTTTCAAATTTAAAACTATTCTTTGATTTAGCTATCCAAAGCAAGTTTTTGGAAGATTTATTGTCACCATCAGAAACGTCTTCAAATTCTGGTTTTAAATAAGACAAAATTAATTCGCATTTAGCGCTGTTTGGTTCAAAAAATCGAAATTTTATAATAACAGTAAAATTACATTATAGCCCAAATTACTGAATCGATTTGGCTGAAATTTGGTACATGGAGATTAGGTGACCCGTTGAAGAGCGGAAAAGCTTTTGGGAGCAATTGGTCCACGGGAAGTGCCATTTAGGCATATCAACTTTAAAATTGTAAACACAAGGCAGGGAAATCAAAGACCCACGCGAAGGGGAGGTTCCAGCCGCTTCTCTGCTGCCATTTTTTGTTGCTTTGTGTTTCTGTTTCTATAATTTTCAAATTTATTTACCCGAAAGTCGTAGGCTTGAAGGTAAATAAAAATAATTAACAGCCTCAAGAGTCGGGCGAGCTTTTCGCAAATTGTAGGATAAACGAAATTTCCGAAATGCATTCGCAAGATTAAATCCTGAGTAAATGTGTTCAATATAGGTAGTATCTAGTGATAGGAATAATGGTTTAGGGAAATATTCATATACATACAGGGTGGGTAATTTTTCGATGCTCACCATTAGTATCTCGGAAATCATAATAGATGGAGAGTACTTTAAATTGAAGAAAAGTTGCGCTATTTCTTGGTGATTGAGATTCTGAAGAGAATTCCCCGGTATTTTGATTCGTTCCTGAGTTATCACAAAAAATCTAAAAATTGACAAGTTAAAGAAAAATTTATATCTTCATAACGTTTGACGTTATTTAAATAAAACTTGGAACTTATATTTACGTACATTGACAGAAAGTTTCATTTTCATATAAGGATTTTTTCATTACGACGCACCATTTTCGAGTTATAAGCGAAAAACCAAAAAAAGGGACCTTTCCACCCCCCTCTCCCCCTGAAGCGGACGGGGTAGGGCCCGGGGCCGTATGTTTACCTTCTAACTACCCCCAACATATTCCCGAAGAGAAAAATTCTCCCCCTTCCATGTTCTCTACTACCCCTTCGTTGCCTGGACTATTAGTGTTTCGGGAGTCTTTCATGGTGCTGATAAAACAAATGGTAGTCACCTTTCAAATTTCATAGTTCGCATGCCAAAAAGGCACTTGTTATTGGCGGATTGCCAGCAAAATTAAGTACATTTTCCTACTTGCTACCTAAATTTTACACCACCAACTTTTCGAGATTTTGCCAAAAGGGCACAAAGTTTGGGGACATTTTTGGAAACGACACTTGAAGACATTTCATGTGCTGATACAGAAAATGGGAGATTATTATTCAAATTTAAAAGCTGATATGCCAAAATGCCCAAAATGGCACTTGCCGTTCGTCGAGTTGCCACCAAAGTGAAAATCTTCGGCGGGTAATGGGTACCTATCTCTACCTGCCAAATTTCAGTCAAATCGATCCAGTAGTTTAGGTTGTAGCGTGTTATTTAATGTTTCTTCGAAAATTAGAATTTTTTGATTTTGTGCCAGAGGCGCCAAGTGTAAATTTTCTAGATACAAAATTTGAAAAATTGGTGTTCATCAGTCAAATTTCATAATTGATGTGCTAAAAGGCACTTGGCCTTTGCGGGTCGGCAAGATAATTAACTGAGCTTACCAGAAGGCTAGCACTAATCCCCATTCCAAATTTCGTTAAATTCCGTTCGACAGTTTTCGATAAATCTTGCTCATATACGTACAGTCGAGAAAGTAAGTCATGCACTCGGGTCTTAAGGGTTGCGCACAGAATTTGGGACACCCCGATCGACAGTGGTGATTTCTATCTGATATTAGGACCGCCACCAGTTGGGGGTTGTGTTGGTACACACAAACTAAAAAGATAGTAATAGTGTTTATCGCACAACAGTTTTGAAACCATTAACAGGACAAGTTGCATAAGTTGACTAAGCATTAAACAGAAAAACAAAATCCTTAAAACTAAATAAATTCTCTCCCTAAAATTAATCTAACAATTGTTGCAAGAGGAGAGGAGTTAGGTTTGTTTTACATCTTTCTCAGAAAAATGTCTTATGTGATGTAAAGATCTGGTGTTATTTCAATTTCGAATTTTGGAGTGATTGCAGTAACCTCCCATTTTTAAATTGATTGTGGGCTGGTTAAAATGGAATTCTGAATTAGACGAAATCTTGCAGGGATCCTATTCAAACTGCACCGATCAGGCATACTTCACAGACAAACATCTTGGGAATAAAAATTTGTAGGGGTGCCAGAGGGGAAACACATCTCTTCATTATCCTCTCTTAATTGACGGTATAATAAATTACTGAATTAAACAGTAGTTTCCTAACCGCCCATGAACATCAACAACATAATTAAAAATTTAAATCAGTTTTCAGGAACTTGTAAAATCGCAGTGGTTTGGTCAATGTTAATTAGCTATTTATATGAATGTCCATTGCTCAATGAGGTGTCTAGGTACTGTGTAATCTGATTCCTAGTATTCTTGTTGACAGGATATCTGCAATAACTTATTTTTCCAAGGAGGAAATTTTCCATCTCAAACCATTAATTTCCGAATCAGTGAGAGTGAATGTTATTGTTTTCAGACGCGCGCGGTTGTATTATTTTAGTAAACAAGTTTTTTTGCATATCTTTCAATGAAATTCCCAAACCTTCATCCGTAATTAAAAAGATTTGGACCTCTTGCAAAACTTCCACAACGTTAATTGGGATTTACACAAAAAGTATAATCCCCACCGGTGGCAAAAAATCAAACCCGCGGACTATTTAAAGTGCAATTTTGCTTTGCAGCTTCAGTTCGTTTGTTTGTGCTGCAAGTCTACAATAAGAATCAAATTCGAAAATGATGTATTTTGCTGCTGTGTTGTTTCTCAGTTTAGGCGTCTGGGGCTTCCCCGATGACAAATACACAAATCAATATGACTCTATCAACATTGAAGATGTATTAGGGAATGATCGGCTCCTGAAAGTGTATTATGATTGCATTTTGGGAACTCAGAAAGATAAATGTCCAAGAGAAGCAAACGAACTAAAAGGTATGTATCCAATTTTTGTTTTTATTGGAGGATAACGCACACATTTTTTAAAATTCCAAACTTTTAAGAAACGGCCTAGCCACGAGTGTCAGATTTTTATGGATAATTTGGAAAATTGTTCTTTCCAGCCCTCTAGAAGCGAGAAAAAGATTGCTTGTCTAGTTTGGAAAATTATTCCTTCTTAGCCCTCTAGAAGGCGGAAAATATTTCCAGCTAATTTTGTGTTACAATAAACTTATTTTATTCTTACATTCCATTAATCATTCTAAGTTATTCTAAGTCATTCTAAGTTAGATCATTGAATATGTTTTATATTTTCAGCAATTGTGCCCGATGCGATACAGAGCGAGTGCTCAAAATGTAACGATGTTCAAAAATCCAAGGCTAAACAGGTCCTGAATTTCTTGGAAGAGAAGAAACCTGACCATTTCAAGACATTGTTGGAAAAATTCGACCCCGAAGGTATTCATTACAAAAGATACAAGGCTGGAGAAATCCATTGAGGTCTTTCGTATTCATAAACCATAGATGTACGTGAATTTTAAATAAATGTTTTATTTAAAGAGACTATCTTTAAGTAAAATACTTGGCAAACATTTTTATTGCACAAGTAGTTTATTTTCTGACATATTTAGTTACTGAACAACGGATTTGTACGGTAAACATAATATGTCCAAGTAAAATTCAGGTCGTTATCTGAAGTTTGCCTGTCCATATCTAAAGTCAACAGTTAGCCGGACGTGATATCGAATCCAGTGGCACTCTAGGAAGGGGATGCATGCAGAGGCATCCCCCATGAAAGTAAGGGAATATCTAGAGAGCATTGTTTAGACACTGATATTGAAACCCGCACTTAGCGCTGTCGTTTGCATAGACTGAATTCTCCTCTATATCCAAATCAACAATTCATGATTTACTTGTTGCCTCGCCCGTTCACATAAAACAACGGACGTGGCACTCGACATAAATGTGGGGATCGTTGTTTTGTGAGGACTAAGTGTAAATGCCACGAAAATACGGAAATCCTAAACTGATTTATTATGGCTCACGACTATCCACTTTGTTTGAATAAATTATTTTAGCCTTTGTCGCCATGTCCTGTCTCATAAGCTGCTGCTACAGTGGCTTACTGACAGAAGTCGGAGGTATGGGAAAACTTCATTGAACCTCACGAACCTTTGATTTTGTCTTGGCCCATATTTTAGTAGGTAGTATTTTTTGCTGCCTAGAGGGTACACTGAAAAGGCACTATGCAGATTCTCTCCTCACTGACTCAGTTAAGGAAACATCAACATGTCCGGACAGCTCGATTTTTACTTAAATTCGCGCTTGGTGAAATTTTGTAACCCATCCCCTAACCCGATCAATCCCAACTTCAAAATTTCAAATGACAACCCTCTACTTGTACATCATTTGGAAGCTAATTGCATTACGAATCCTACGCTGGAGAGTTTTTTTATATTCGCTCACCTCTCAGCGCCCTCTGCGGTCAAATTATAGATCAAAAAGCAGGGAGTATGAAATCCTTCGTATGTGTATGTAAAAATTTCTGAAATCCATTCATTCTTTCAAAAGTTACGCTGAAGAACATGAATTGGTTCTGTGCCTAGGAATAATAATAATTTTCTGTAAATTTTGAAGGAGTTGATGGATTTCAAATAAAAATCGATCTGTTTGGGCCTTCTCCCTCAAGTCACACCGTTCCTGTAATTAATCAAGGTGTTTCGTTTTAAATGGAACATTCTGTAAATTCTTGGGCTGAAGTGGGGACAAAGTCGTACCCTTCTAAAGGGGGTTGCATAATATTGATAGGACTTTGTGACTTTTTTTGATAGAAAGGGACGGAACTTTGCATTTAAGATGAATTCAGAGGATAAAATTCCTTCACATGAGATTGAATTTTTAATTAAGGTTGCCAGTAAGTACAGTGCATGTTTTATTAGAATTTGAATAACTTATTGTATCTGGGATGCGATGGGACAACCCCATTTTTAATTTACAGTCTGATTATTTTGATGTGACATTCGACATACCATATAGCTAAATGTTAGGGGTTTGGGGCAAGAAACTATTTTTCATTTTCACAGAAGAAAAAATTAACAATCTGAGAGACGGTACAAACCAGGGCCGTGCGAACAAAAATTCGCGGAGCATTAATCTGAAATCATCGCCCCTCGAAGAATTCCCCCTCCACTGTTGACAAAACATTGGTCGGGGGGTGTGGGGGGCGACAGCCCCCGCGAAAACTTGTACCACCCCTCGAACAATGCATTTTATTGCTAAATAAAAACAAGGAGAAAAAGAAGACAAGATTCGTCGTAAATATTAATTAGTTTTCGACTTTTCAGGGCGGCATCGATCATCGAATAGTTAAAATAACATAAGTTTTTATTTCTGTTCTGGCAATGTATTAGGTATTTTGCTTCAATTTCGATAATGGCGGAAATAATGGGACGCCGTTGGCACAATTTGAGGTTTCCGGGTGACAACGAGGCCATGTACGATCCAATAACTTTTTTCAATTATTTTGATAAAAATTCGAAAAAAATCACAGTGATTATTTTATTCATTAAGTATTGAACCAATCCAAAGGAGCATTTAGCATACCAGTAATCCTGATTACAGTGATAAGACTACAACGTCAACTTGACACTACTTACTCAATACTTTAATTCATAAAATAATCTGCAAAATACGATTCGTAGTCTCTTGGTTGCCTTGTTGAGTCCTCATGGATGCACTACTTGTCAAATGGTAGATTTTTTTCGGCCAAAGAGGACTCGAGCGAGCTCTCGTCCTCTTTTTAGCCTAAAAAAATCTACCATTTTGACTCGTAGTTGACAGCCATTCGGACGTCAAAACCCGCGGCAATCAAGAGACTACTCGTCGTATTACTATTGATTATATCCACAAAGCGCCATCTTTTGACATACATTAGAACTTTCCATCACTTCCGGTTTCGCCGGAAATAGCTCACGTTTTTAATTTTTAAATGGGACAATTTTATATTTTTGGAATCCAGGACTCCAATCTGAGTTTTGTGGTTTATTTTATTAAGTTTTATCTTTTGTTTTGGGAAATTTGGTTATGGGTCTAAAGTGCGGGGATACTCATATTTTGCGGGCAAAAATGTTACTGTTAATGTGAATTTCTTCGGATTTTTATCTTCATAACTGAAAAAGTTGTTGTCACCCGGTATATGTTTTCTACACGGCACTGACTTTTTGCCAAAAGGGCACTAGGTGTGATGCGACAAATGGGGGTTTGCATTTAAAACTCTTAAGTTGATGTGTAATCAAACATTGCGCACATAACAAATTTCAGCCAAAATCGGCCTGATAGTTTGGGCTGTAGCGTGTCTACAGGCAGACAAGACATTTTTCAAAAACCACTTTTTTTATTCCAAGGACCCTAAGACGTAAAATTTAGATGTTTTTGGCGATTTGGTTTTTCGATCGATTTTAGAAACTGCTCCGCGAGCCTATAAGTTAAAAATTGTTCTATTTAAAAATGTATATCTTCTGCACCAAGCCGAATGGAATTTTGAAATTTTCTCTAGAGTCAGTGGAGATGTTTTTGGGACATCTGCGTGTAGCGTCAAAATTAGAAAATTCAGGAAAACAATTGAAACTCCATTTTTTGAAATGGGACGACTGATTTTTTTTACTGTTGCATTTGATAGTAAATCATCTGTTCCACATCTACCGTGCGTATACCTTAAAAAAACTAGTCGTATCAGGCTATGGAACTTTTGTATTTCGGAAACAAATGTCTTTTCGTTCAAATAGCATCAATAGTAAGAAGGAAGAAAATTTTCCTTACCATTGCATTTTTTCAGAAAATAATAACTCAGGAACGAATTTGTATCGTGGAAATCTTTTCAGGGTGATTATTTACTCCGCGGATTGCGGGTTTGCGGAACGGTACAATGCTTTTATGTAATGCTAATGCCAACTTGTGAATCTTCCAGATTTCTAATGAGACCGAAGCATCATCAACACCAGTGTGAAAAGCAATTGAATTTTAATAGTGTTTGTAGAAGAAATATTTTTTTTAGGCGCTCGACCGGAAAGTTATAGACTTTCCGGTCAATTATAGGACCGGAAAGTAGCCTTTCCCGGACTAGTCCGGCAAAGTGAAAAATAAATTTTCCCGGTCAATTTTAGGACCGAAAAGTCAACTTTCCCGGACTAGTTTCACCGGAATATTATGGATTTTGTTACCGTGTTAATTTTTACTAGGCTCCTCACATTTTTCAGTTTAGATAATTTGAATTAAAATATTTAATTTCACACAGAAAATATGTTGCGAACACCTAAAAAATGTAATACGTAATTCACATGTAAAGTGTCTTTCCATACTCTTTACGTAAATAACTATTTTAGGCGCTCGACCGGAAAGTTAAACCTTGGACCAGTAAGTAGCCTTTCCCGGACTAGTCCGGGAAAGTGAAAAATAAATTTTTCTGGTCAACTTTAGGACCGGAAAGTCAACTTTCCTGGACTAGTCGACTATCCCGGACTAGTCTGGGAAAGTTAAATTTCACCGGAATAATTCTGGAAAGTGAAATTTCACCTGAATAAATTATGGATTTTGTTATCGTGTTAATTTTTACTATAGGCTCCTCACAATTTTCAGATTAGATAATTTGAATTAAAATATTTTAATATCACACAGAAAATATGTTGCGAGCACCTAAAAAACTTAAAATGTAACTACTTATTTAGGTCAATTAAGAAAAGTGCACTTTTTTCATTAAAACCTTCTTAAAGTGTGTTTTTTTATCGATGAGAAGAAAAGTGCTTAGGTGTTCTTGATATTTTTACTATAGATCTTAAGGTGGGCGTCCACGCTGAGATTTTTCGTGAGATTTGGTTTAGTGAAACAAAAATTAGGGCTTGCAGCGTCTTTAAGGTTAGTTTTTCGCAAAAGATGAATAACATCTTTTTTGAATTATTGTTGGAAAGCTATCGAATGACCTAAATATGGACTAGTACCTACTTAGCTATTTTCACTTTAAAACGTCAAGTATTGTTAAAATTTTTATTTCACGAAACCAAAATCTCACGAAAAATCTCACCTTGGCGTTGGGAGCGTAGGACTTAGAACTAGAAGCAACGCCCAAATTTCAAATATGCGTGGAAATATGCTTCAAAATTCAAATACGATATAATTCGATGGGGCAAGACTTGCGTTGCGTAATCATTCATTAAGTACCTATATGTATCGGCCTTTGGTCAAGGAATCACACCATTCGTGATTCCTTAGGTTCCAATACCTAGTAATTCAATTATTTCAAAAAGTTTACATACTTTTTCTCTATGTTCTCATCTTGCAAAATGGCAAAATATTCCTCGCCCTCTTGTCTTGATTTTGCAAATGCTATATTTCTAACAAAGTTATTTTGACATTTAAATTGAACCAAAACCAAACGTTGTTGCTATTCCTCTGGCGAGACTCAGATTTTTGTCGATTCCCTTTGTTGAGGTCACTCTTACGTTAACAAACGCAAATTTTACAAAAGTTCATCTTTGGCAAATTCGGAAATGTCCTTACTATCCAGTTTGTATTCCATAAAGCTGTTCGACTGATGGCTATTTCTACTTCTGATCGCAAATTTCTCAGTAATTCCTCTAACGCGAACTTCTCAGACATCTTACTACCCCACTTGTGATACATCATTTGAAAGCTAATTTCGTTGCGAATTCAATTTTGTAAAATTTTTTTGACTTTCCTTGAACTCCAGCGCCCTCTGCAGTCGAATTTTGAACTACGGTAGCATAGAAATCCTTCAAATTTAGGCTGTAACTTTTGAACGAAAGGATGGATTTAAAAGATTCTTGCATCAGTTTACACAGAATTTCAAACCCATTCAAATTGTGTATCACAAAGGGACCTAACATAATTCAAAATTCGACTGTGGAGATGGCTGGAGTTCAACGAAAGTCAAAAATTTTTGCAAAAATGAATTCGCAATGAAATTAGCTTTCAAATGATGTATCACAAGTGGGGTATTGTCGTTTAAAATTTTGAAGAGGGGTGCGTTGGAAAATTTCGCCAAACACGGATCTTGTGTCCCCCTCCAAACAAAAATCGAATTGTTTCAGCGTTCTTTCCTCAAATCATTGTTCCAGGAGTTATTTAGGGTATTTCGTTTTAAATGGTACATCCTGTATATAAATATTTACTCGAATCGACGTGATTAAACGAAAATGACGGTCGTCAGTGTAGGGTTGCAAATTTTGGTGCAGCTTCACTCATAAGAATTATCTTGTGTCGGACACAAGACAGCCGATTACAGACAATATAGATGCATAAAATAGATGTGCTTATTCATACGAGCAATAAACCGACACCTGTCTTTGTACGCCAGATTTACTTCCAAATTGAATGTATTCTCAGCTTTGTTGATCCGAAATGCAAATTTAGTTATATTTACATTTAATTATCGAATAAAAACAAACAGAAAACAATGGTTCCTACCCTCTGTTTACCCTTACCGAAGCATCTCCCAACTTTTTAATTAATCGTTGTCAAATTCTTTCCAAATATCATTTACTAGTCACAAACAATTCTTTTTAATCGTCCTCGCAGGACATGAATTTGCGGCAGTGAGTCGCATCAACATTTTCGATTAAAAAAGAAAAGTCGGTGATTTATTCCGGAAATATTTTGATTGCTTTAGTAATCCACTAGGTGCTATAATCGAGTTAGATAGAAACTTTTTCATTCACGAGAATAGTAATTGCGCTGAATTCCAAACGGAAATGAAACGGAGCGAGTTAAAGTGTTGTTTCGAGTTGAAACAACAAATTTGGAGCCGAAATCCCCTGTATCCTACTTTATACATCTGAATGGGATTTAATTAGGCAATTGAAATACAGTTTGTCTTGATAAGCGCCACATTATCCCATCTATGTAGGGTGAAACAGCGCCGCTTCGCCCCTTATTATTGAAAAATAATTGAGCCTCTGGGTGTTCCTTCGCAAATTTATTAAAATATGACGGAAAGGCTCTCGAGAATATTATACTGTTTGAAGTTTGTTGAGGAGCAAATGGTAAAGAATCCCTTTTCTAAAGAAATTCCATGACGATGAGGATCTTGATTCTATTGGACAAATGCGTTCGGGGTAAAAGGAACGATAAAATATAAAGGAAAAAGAGGTTGGATGGGCGCAGCGCTCCGGCTTAAGCCGCCCGAAACTGATTAGCATAAAGAGATCGCCTCTGCTGCTCCTGTCTAAAGCTGTTAATGTGTTCATCGGGACGCGCAGGAATTGAAATAAGGAATAAGGAAGAAGTCCAGATTGACTCGTATTATTTTCTCCCTCTCCGTCTTGCAACAAAACAAAATAAAAGATTGCATTTAAGATTAAGGATAAGAACGGTTCTCTGAGCTACTCTGGCAATTTTCTTGAATTATAGTTGTCCAGAAGTTTCGCTGCTTAGTTTCTCCCAGTTTTCCTGTTAAAGAATTTTGCTCTTATTTTTCTAATTAGTCTAAATTCCCAATTCTTATTTTTGATAATTCTGCCTGCTGTGGTGGAAAAGTTGCGCTTAAATTGATTTAAGACGCCTAATTAATCAATCAGGTTTTTTTTTTAACTAACGACCGACATATTTAAGATAATTAATCTTGCCGTTGTCTTAACTTAAAAAAACAACACCCTTACATAGACAAATATAAAAAATGAGCGCCTTTAGGTGATATAGCTGAAACCATTGTCTGAAACATATCTTTCTTTACATGCAGGTCAGTTCTCCACACGAATATGTGAGCAAGAATCCAGGAGTCCCCTAGGAGTGATCTGAGTGATCTGACTTCTAAACAAAGGCGGAGCATAAGACTTCCTTTTCATGTAACTCCCATCATTGAAGAACGAAAGGAATTTGCGGATTAACACGGGAGTTTATACAGGGTGGTTCTATTTTCACTGCTTACCATTGGCATCTCTTAAACGGCAAGAGATACGGAGTCGGTTAGTTAGCGAAAAGTTGCGCTATTTCTTTGTGATTAAGTATCTGAAGAAAAATCCGCGATATGTTGATTCGCTCCTGAGTTATTCCGAAAAATCTGAAAAATTGCGATTTTAAATAAAAATTATCTCCCTAACAATTGATGCTATTTAAATGAAACTTCTAACTTCTGTATTTTTGACAGCTGTTAATCGAAATATATCTACAGTAATTTTTTAGGTCTCATAAATTTTGAGTAATGTCAGTCAACTTTTGAATCTCTTATGGCCGCCATATTGCATTTTGACACCATGATGGGATACAGAAAAAAACTGGCTTTTCAAAAATGTTATTAATATGGACTTTTTTGAAAAATCTTCAAAATTCTAAAATTGGTATAAATAATTTGTAAAATCAGTGTAAAACTTTTTGAAAAAAATATAAAAATGGTACACTAACTTTTTTAATTCCTTTTAACATTTAAAATAATTGAATTGAAAATTCAATAATAGTTATTTGCGAGGGGGAAACAACAGGATTTATGGTGTACAGCCCTAAGGATTTCCAAGGATGTACGGGATGTATTGGGATTTCCGAGGGATGTATGAGGATTTCCGGGGATGTACAGGGATTTGCGGGGATGTCCGGAGGATTTCATGAGGATTTCCGGGGATGTATGCGATTCAAAAGCTAATGCGCATGCGCATAACGGCGCATACCCACGTGGCACGCAATGTTATGGTTGTCGAGTCGGGGCGGTAGATATGTTGTGAAATGTGAGTTTACTTACAAAACACAGTAAGTATTGCTACTTTTATTACTGCCACAGCTAATTTGTGAATAAAAAGGCAAAAAAAGGCCCACAACAACTGAAAATGTAAAAAATATGTAAGGCCCCTCAGGAACGAACCCCTCTGATGTTATTAAAAATCTGAAAAAAATTTAAGAGTAAGCTCTTTGTAGCACTAACCATTTCTCTGACTTTCAAAATCCTATTGTAAAAATTTTCGAGAAATTTTCAGAAAACTGATTTTCTGAGTACCCCTTTAAAGGGGCGCAGCTCCCTTATAAATCATTTACGGACATATCTCCATAGGAACTTTTCTTCCTAGAATGATGTAGGGAATAACGCCCCGGAGTTAGGACTATGAATTTAGGAACACCCTATAGTGGTAGAGGATATTTAAGATATTTAAGATCAACTACTTACGAAAGACGAGACGAAATAAGTTCAGTTGGCCTAAGACAAAGGATACAGATCTAGAAGTGCACCAAACATACATATTTTATGGACCTATACCTTTCGAAACTTCTCCTGATTTAAGTTGTGATAGTTTTCAGTTATCAGTTGACTACTTGATGGAAATTGATAAATTGTATATGCAGCTTAAATCCGAATTTAAATCTGTTTAAATATATTTTCTTATTGGTATTGTTTTTCGCGATGTTTTTGGTAATTTTCAATGAATGGTACTTTTCACATTACCATAAATATTTGTACTCCATCAATAAATTTAGTTTACGTTTTTGAAACTCGTTTAAATTTTTAAAAAATTGGGGATTTCCAAGGATGTCCAGGGATTTCCGAGGATTTCCGAGGATTTCCTGGGATTTGCGAAAATTTCCAGGGATGTAAGGGGATTTCCGGGGATGTAGGAAGATTTTTGGGGATGTACAGGTAATTTTGGGGATGTAAAAGGATTTATTTGCACAAAAGGATGTATGGTGTACAGAATTTCGGTTACTTGTTTACCCCTCGGTTATTTGCACAACTAGTAATGAAAGTAATACTTTTTTAAATGAGTTTGAAGTTTACACGACGCCGTAGGCGGAGTGTATCAACCAAACGAGTGAAAAAAAGATACTTTCATTAGGTACGTGTTGTACACGTAATTTTTGTGTATATTCCCCCCATACGCGAAAAAGTGTAAAATAGTTTTTTTTCTATATGAGGGAGTATTGATTGGCAACACTGGGTAGCCCTTTACTTACTTGGGGTGATAATATAATGTAACAATGTGAAGATGTAAGATGTAAAGATGAAAAAATATTTAAATCGTTGAAAAACGTGATACTTTCATTACGATTTCTTCGTTAAAAAAAGACAACTTTTATTGTAAATATGCACAAAAATAGATTTTGATTTGTGATTCAAAGTTTTCACATTTTTTTTCAATAAAGATCCTGCTGGTTACATTTTTGAAAAACTATTTTTTTGTGTGTCGGATGGTGCCAAAATTCAACGCCATGGCGACAAGAGAATCAAAAGTTGATCGTCATTGCTCAAAATCTAGAAGACCTAGAAAAAAAAATTCGATGCCATTTCATTGACAGCTGTCAAAAATATCAAAGCGTCACGTTTCATTTAAATAGCATCAATGGTTAGTGAGATATTAATTTTTATTTAAAAACGCAATTTTCAGATTTTTCGCAATAACTCAGGAACGAATCAAGATATTGGGGAGTTTTCTTCAAATTCTTAATCACCATCACCAAATAGAGTAATTTTTCTCTAATTTAACCGACTCCGTAACTTTTACCACAGTTTTAAGAGATAGCAATGAATGGTGAGCAGTGAAAAAGGAACCACCTGTATACAGACTATAGAGTATCTAAAAAGTAAAAAGTAACGAATTTTGCTCGTAATTCTTGAACCGTAATTGTTATTCAAAAATCCTCCTTGCATTCTGCGTCCGATGGCGCCATTGCCGATTTTTAACTTCTACGCTTCGCGGATCTAGGAAGAGCTGAAAAGATCTTGAGCCCAACGGAAGTGCCATTTTGGCACATCTACTTCAAAAACTTAAAGGCAAACCTCCATTTTTCACGTCACTAAATGAAATCTCTTCAAATCCTGTTTCTAAAAATGTATTCACACTTGGTGCCCTTTTGGTCCAAAAACGGTGCCGTGAAAAAACCTGTGCATGTAACTGCATATTTCTACTGCCGGATTTGATAACTGACTTTCTTCAAGTCGAAAGCTCTATTGTAATTTTTTCGAAAAATGTCATTTTAGGGCAACAAGGCCCTTTTTTGAATTTATTTTAACATTTCTTACTGTCGGATTCGATAGCTGTTGCATTGCTGGATCAAAAACTTTGGTGCAATTTTTTCGAAAATTGCCATTTTAGGTGCCAAAGGGCCCCTTTTTGAATTTTTCTTAGCAAAAGGGCATATGATTATTATCGAATTCGATAGCTGTTGCATTGCTGGATCGAAAACCTTAGTGCTATTTTTTCAAAAAATGTCATTTTAGGGGTGAAAAATGACGCACGGGCGCAATGCGCACGGCAGCATTAGTGATCGACAACCGGCCGCGCGCCCGACCTTGGCTAAAGTTAAATGTTACATTTACAAATTTTGTGAGAAATTAGAAGTTTTTACCGTCTCTCCGAGACTGCCAATTTATTCGGTGCTGTCGTTTTTGACGAAAAGTCAAATTATTGACCTTCCTTGTTAAGTATTCGTGATTATAATGTTTATACCTACTGTTGTTGCTTAATTAGACCTTGTTTATAATCATTCTTTAATATTATTGACTGATTATAAAGGGGAAATGCCATCAATGCAGACATGCTAACCGAGATATTTGAGATTCAGATAACCAAAGGTAAAGGACAATTTAAATTTAAATTTAAATTTTCAAAGGCCCCTTTTGCCACTAAAGTGACATCATTCCAAAAAAAATGGCACCAAGGTTTTCGACTTGAAAAAAAATCAGCTATTACATCCTGTAATAAAAATATCAGAATCGAAATTCGAAGAGCTTTTATACGGTGACGCTAAAAATGGGGGTTTGCATTTAAAATTTTAAAATTGATGTGCCAAGAAGGCACTTTCCCTGAATCGATGTGGCCCAAAATCTAATCAGCACTTACAAATTGTCCACTGAATATGTGTGCCAAATTTTTTTTTGATATTGGTGAAAGCTTGGTCCATTTTTCAAAGAGGAACTGATGTTTGATAACACAAGGTAGTTTCAAAGTCTCGTTCCACAAAATTTACTTACTGTTTGAATGTTGAATGTTTGAGCGTCTTTCGATCAATTTACAGTGTGACTCAAAAGCTGTTATTTTTCTTTGACCCATAGTTTGAGGTGCAGCGTGATCACAGTCTAAAGTGTAAAAGTTAAAAACTATGATGACATTATGTCAAAACGGCAACCAAAAAAATCGGCAACGGCGCTATCATACAAGGTGAGTCTGAACTACATCACATCCTTCAAACCACATAATCTACTGTTCAAATGATGAGGTTTGGTGCAAAAATTTTTAGGCCAATTGTGATTCCTCTTGAGGTTATAAGCCGCCAAAGTACTTCATTTTTAATCGTTTTTATTTAATATCTTCCGAATGGTGTATCGCAGGATTCTGAAATTTTGTACAGTATTGTTGCCGACTCAGAGGCAACTCCTAATGGTACTTTAGACATTATCTAAAATCGGATCCCTGTTATACAGGTTGGTCCTAATGTTATTTGTCCTTGAAGTTTTTTATGTTTTTAAATGTTGGTAATTTGTCTATGCGGTATTATTCTTCGATCAATTCTAAAGCTTTTTTGGCTCTTAAATTTTTTTGAAAAACTCACAATTTACCAGCAAAATTGAAAAAACCGATAACATGCTTCAAGTAATCACCATAAAACTAATGGTAAAATTTCACTTAAAAAAAATGCAGCAGTGAAGCGACTGGAACCTCCCCATCGCGTGGATCTTTGACTTGGCTTTCTAGTCGAATTAGCAAAGATATGACTGGTTTCCATAATGGTTTTAGAACTTGTTTAGAACACACAAATTGAAACATTCATTAGAGAAAGGTAGGTATAAGTAAGTCCTTTTTAGGCAGGACCCCCAAAGTTCTAAAACCGTCGTTGAAACCAGTCTTATACAATTTCTGTACTAATTCGGCTAGAAACACAAGTCAAAGATCCATGCGATGGGGAGGTTCCAGCCGCTTCACTGCTGCATTCTTTTTTAAACCAGAATTTGAAGACCTTTCTGATGGTGACAATAAATCTTTCAAAAACTTGTTTTGGATGGTTAAATGAGTGAATTATTTAAAGTTGGACATTGGTGTGCCAAAACGGCACTTTCCGTGGGCCGATTGAATCCAAAATTTGTTCAGCTCTTCGATGTGCAATACAATCCCCATGTGCAAAATTTCAGCTAAATCGGTTGAGGGGCTTGGGCTGTACCGCGATTTTAAAGTCCGATAAAAATCAATTTTTTTTTAATTTTTGGTCAAAAAAGCACTGAGAGTGAATACATTTTTAGAAGCAGAATTTGAAGGCCTTTCCTATCGTGACATGAAAAATGGGGGATTGCATTTAAAATTTAAAAGTTGATGTGCCAAAATGGCATTTCTAGTTGCGCGATTGGCTCCAAAAGCTTTTCAGATCTAAGTTGGGTTATGAGATGCCTACGCACCAAATTTCAGCTAAATCGGTCTAGTAGTTTTGGCTGTGGCGTGTTTACAAACGTACGTACGTACGTACGTACACACACACAGACACATTTTGAAAACCGCTTTTTTGGGTTCCTGAGACCCCAAAACGTGAAGATCTGGTGCTATCTCAAATTCGAAAATTTTAGTGATTGTAGTAACCTCCCATTTTTTTTAAATTGTGATGGAGTTGGGGAGGTTAAAAAGTGAAATTACCGCTCAAGTCTTTCTTCAGTTGTGAACAACGTTGTCGAACAACGGCTCCCTTGCATAAAAACAATTTAAATATGACGCCTATCAACGCATTTTTGATTTTCATTGCAATTTAAGGCCTTCTCGCGATTGTCATTTCTCCGGTTTTTTCAATTTTGCTGCTGAATGGTGACTTTTTTCAAAGAAAATTAAGAGCCAAAAAAGCTTTAGAATTGATCGAGGAATAACACCGCATAGACAAATTACCAACATTTAAAAACATAAAAAAGTTCAACATCAAAATAATATTATTACCATTCTGTATAGGTAACAGGGGTCCGATTTTCGGATAATGTCTAAAGTAACATCAGCAGTTGCCTCATGGTCTGTAACAATACTGTGCAACATTTCAGAACCCTGCGATACACTGATCGGAAGATATTAAATAAAAACGATTAAAAATGAAGAACTTTGGCGGCTCATAACATCAACAGGAATCATAATTGACCTAAAAATGTTTGCACCAAACCTCATCATCAAAACATAGATTTCCCATTTAAAATAGCAAAGATGCGTCAGAGCTGAAAATATTTTTATTCGATGGGCAATAAATTGAATTCCCCGTGTATGAATTTTCGTTTAGCTGCTCAAAACGATTCTCTAAATATCGCTAACTGGCACTTTAAAAGAGACACCCTGTATTGTCAAAGACCCTAATTTAGATAAATTGTATCGTAGTAGGTATATTTTGGTAATCAAGGGTTATCAGTAGCAAAATCTGTGCGACAACTCCCGTAATAATGTTGTGATTTATCCGAGGCCTGCTTATCTGTAATTGTAATTAGCACACGTACAATAGAAACGGTCGGGGAATATTATATACACAGATATTAACACTAATATTACAATTCCACACGAGGGAATCGACGATAACAATAAACCTTATAAAAGCTTCAGGTTGTTTCTCTTAATGGAGCTTTAGTCGCAACCTGTAATGCACCTCAGTGGTTATAAGCGAGGCCGTTACAAGTGTGCCGGAAAGAAAGAAATTCCGTGGAAATTGCGAGAGAAAGTTCCTCTATAAATTTCTTTTCGATATACGCAGTTAATGCCTCGAATGCGTCGTCCCAAGCGATGAATCGCCTAGAATCGATTCTGGATTTTCCCGATTCATCAAGAAAGTTACGAACCGTGCCATACATCTATGGTGCAGATAAGATCAAGGGATGTCTGTATGTTAATTCGTCTGGGTGATGTTTGATTACGCACCCCCTTAGGCACGTACGTCCCTGAGCTAGGGCCGCCTAACGAAGAGGAGCGGGATTACGTGCCAACCAAGAATGCCAATGTTGGGTCGCACACCCTTATAAAAATGAATAGCATTTTCGCCCTTAGCATTTCCACCCTTCAGACGGTGCGAGAAAATCCCATGTTGACACCAGCTCCTTCACACACGAACACTGAGAAAAAATAGAAAGAAAATAAGGCATCTTGAGGCTTAGCGTGAAAGAGGAGTCCTTTAAAGGGAACCGTGCCGGGCAAAGCACTACCGCTCCGGTTTGCCACTCGCGTCTCAATTCACATTATAAGATTCAGCGCTAAATAAAAGAAAACCTTCCTCTGAATATTTTATTAGACACGCTTTATTTCAAACACTTTTAACTTTTTTTAAGCCCAAATCCCTTAAGCTATCTCACTCCACCCGGGCTTTCAATGCGAGATCCTCTTCAATAAATTAAAATGTAAGTGTGTTCCTTAACTGAGTCCACACTCGAATTTCAGAGAAGAAATAAGCATTATCCCCAGTTTCTTTGCAGTCCAATATTCTCCCGCAGACTAATTTAAAAATAGAGACACCCTCTGTACCCTAAAAAACCAACGCAAAATAAACATGACAATGGTAATCCTCGTGCCCAAGCAATGTCCAAAATAGGTGGACAAAGCGAACACCGTTTCAGATTTCCAATCCTTTCAAAGCGACCACCTGACAAGAGAAATCCGAGAGGATTTCCTTGTCAGATGTGAAGTTAGTTTGAGTGGATTTTACCTAAACACGCATACACATGCCCCGTCCGAAAATGAAGAGAATGAACTGTTGCATCGTACGTCAAGTGCACACAACTTTGGTTTTGACACATTTCATGTTGATAATTACAGCCATACTTCGGAAGAGGGACGTGGGATTACTTTCGAAATTGCCTTTGAAGTTAATCGAATTCAATTCTGAGTTTGTTTTGGAATAATTCCACCTAAATTCTGATCTACTGCCTTCTGCCTTTGTTATCTATTATGTCGATGTAAAGTAATTAGTTTGTTCATCGGGTCATCCAATTCAGCACATTAGATCCTTGATGTTAAATTTTGTCGTTCATGCTTGATCAAACCTGCAGGATAATTGAACTCCTATATGCTAAAAGAAATAAAGGCTGTCTCACAAAAAATGGACAATTTATTTTTGGCTATAACTTTATGATTATTGGACCGATTTTGTCCAGTTTTGTACCGGACGTAATCAAAAGATAAGGCTTTAGATTCGATCACCATTTTCCAGATGGCGCCACCAATAAATCTTTTGGGGTGGAGGTATACCATATACGGTATGCCTACTCTCCAAAGGTGTCCATAGGGATTTGCGTGGGTATTCAAAATTGTTTCTTCTGCTTCCCTAACTAATTTAATGGAAATTTTAGGCTATCACTTTTCAATTCAGGTCTAAAAAGTTCAGGTAAGGTAACTCTCTAGGTTTTGCAACTATTTAATCCTCGTCCTTCCTCCTGCTCAATAATTTTTTCTAGCAGAATCAGTCATTTTTCCAAATCTTATTGGGGTCGTCAAAAGGTCAGGTAAAGCTTCTCTCTAATAATAAACGTTTCTCAACTTCCCCTCAACGATTTTTTTCTAGTAAATATAGTCGTTTTCTCACTTTTCATATCAGGTATCAAAAAGTCAGGTAAGGTATCTCTCTAACAGATAACGTTTCTCAACTATTTACCCTCCCCCTCTACGATTTTTTCCAGTAGAATCAGTAGTTTTCTCACTTTTCCATTCAGGTCTCTCTTTAATACAATATGAAAAAATTGGCAGTCTCGGAGACGGTAGAAACTTCTACTTTTTCACAGAATTTGTAAATGTAAAATTACTAAAATCTAAAATACAAGTTTTTCACCCCTAAAATGACATTTTTCGAAAAAATGGCACTAAGGTTTTCGACCCGGCAATGCAACAGCTATCGAATTCGATCTTTTGCTAAGAAAAATTCAAAAAGGGACCTTTTTGTCCTTAAAATGGAAATTTTCTAAAAAATTGCTCTAAGGTTTTTGATCCAGAAATACAGCAGCTGTCAAATCCGATAGTAAGAATATGCTTTTTTGTAAAATGAATTGAAACACGGGCCCTTTTGCTACTAAAATGACATTTTTCGAAAAAATGGCACTAAGGTTTTCAGCTTGAAAAAAAAATTAGTTATCAAGTCCAGTAATAAAAATATACAGTTATACATAGGTTTTTTTTCACGGCACCATTTTTTGGTCAAAAGGGCCCAAATGTGAAAAAATTTTTAGAAGCAGAACTTGAAGAGCATTCATATGGTAACGCGAAAAATGGGGGTTTGTATTTCAATTTTTAAAGTTGATGTGCCAAAAAGGCACTTTCCGTGAACCGATGTGGCCCAAATTCTAATCGGCACCTTAAAATCTCTTACTGAATATGTGCGCCAAATTTCATCTTGATACGTTCAGACACAGACAGACATTTTTTTAAAAACCACTTTTTTGGGTTCCCAGGACCCTGAAACATAAAGATTTCATGTTTTTGGCCATTCGATTTTTTTGAATTTTCCGATCGCTTCCAGTAACTGCTTCGCGAGCGTAGAAGTTAAAAAATATCGACCAGTATACCATATTATTTCGTAAAACGCTTTTTAGTAAGCTAAGTTGCCAAAATCTATCGCTAGGTTACAGTTTTTGCAGGTGGGGCTCATCGCTACATCAATAATTAGACATGACTCACGCCAGGAATATAGACTCTTCCTCAGCAAGAGTGAGAATTCAATACAACATGACCCAACAAAGTTCTGGTCCTTTATTAACCAGAAGAGGAGACAGTCGAGCATACCTGGTCGCATGAAGTATGAGGACACCAATTTGGAATCACAACAGGACATCGTAAATTCTTTTGCAGACCATTTTGTGAATAATTTCGTAAGTGATACAGATGATAATCATTGTTGCATTCAAAATGGTTGCGATGTTAATATATCCCCTTGTCAATATTGCAATAAGCGCTGCTGCGCATCTCTCAAATGTGATTTTGTCTGTGACACTAGATAGTTTAAGTATGTTTGATATAACCGATCAAGATATTCTTCGAGCTGTGAAACGAATCAAACCAAACAACGTTTGTGGACCGGATAACATTCCTGCTTTCGTAATCTCTGACTGTATTATGTGCCTAGTATCACCTACATGTCACCTATTTAATTTAATATTAAAATCCGCTTCTTATCCAACTATGTGGAAGACTTCTAAGTTGGTGCCGATATTTAAAGCGGGTGATAAAAGTGATATCAAGAACTATAGACCCATTGCGCTGTTATCTAACTTTGCTAAATTGTTTGAGAGTGTGTTATCGAATGTCATTTACTCGTATGTTGCACCTAAACTTACACCAGATCAACATGGGTTTGTTAAAGGCAAGTCCACGGCCACAAATTTATGTGAGTTTACATAGTTTGTTTCCTGTGCTTTAGACAATAAGCTTCAAGTGGACACCATATACACGGATTTAACTAAGGCATTCGACAAGGTGCTTCACTGTATATTATTGAACAGATTGAGAAATTTTGGTGTATGTGATAATCTGGTGCTACTATTTAGATCTACATTTGTAAATAGATCCCAATTTGTAGAGTATGGCGGATTTAGATCTCATAAGTTTCTAGTAAAAAGTGGGGTAGCCCAAGGTTCTAACCTAGGACCATTACTGTTTAATATCTACTATAATGATGTTGTATCTTCCATTAATTGTAAGTCTTTTATATATACGCGGATGATCTCAAAATAGCAAAAGTTATAGTTAGCCTGAATGACTGTTTGGACCTACAAGGCAGTATTGATAAGTTAGCATTATGGTGTCACAGGAATAAATTAGGCTTGAACGTGAACAAATGCAAGAAGGTCACATTTACCAGGCGTCTCGCTAAAATTAATTTCATTTACAATGTGAATGGTCATCCTTTGGAGGACTGTGATCACATTAAAGATCTAGGTGTAACTATGGACAGTCTTTCCTTTAATACACACATTGCTAATGTTGTAAAGAAAGGCTTGATGATGTTAGGATTCATTGTTCGTAATACTAAAGATTTCACCAATTTACATTGTATCAAATTGCTGTTCTACTCGTTAGTGAGATCTATCCTTGAATACTGCTCTATAGTATGGAAACCCTTTCATAATGTTAACTCGGACCTGATTGAAAATGTGTTAAGGAAATTCGCAAAATACCTCCACTACAAAATGTTCGGTTTTTATCCTCCAAGGAACTGTGACCAAAACGACCTACTTAGTATAGTTAATGAAAAGTCCCTGTTAGTTAGAAGGAAGGTGATGTGCCTCACGTATTTGCAAAAACTTGTAAATGGGGACATTTCCAGTGAAGCACTGCTGCAGCAAATTAAATTTGCCGCTCCTAGACTGAATAGCAGATGTCCAGTAACTTTTTACTATGATATACCCAATACGCTGCATCACTTGAATTGCCCCATAAACTACTGTCTTCGCCTCTATAATTCTTTATGTAATAATCCTGAATTTGACATATTTCATCACAAATTTGATAATCCATCTACTAAAAAGAAATTGTTATCGTATTTTGAACTAGAATCTTAAATGTTTCTTTTATATGCCATTATGTTATCTGTTATTATTTGATCGAATTTCTAATGCGATTCATTCAGCGCAGTCATCTAACATTACCTTGTTACATTTTCTCTTCTCTTATATTGCGGTTTTGTAAATTGTAATTTGTAAATTTAACCGTTTGAAATATTTTTTATTTTTGTAAATTGTCCACTATAGGCCATAGGCCTGCTGGAAATAAATCTATTATTATTATTATTATTATTATTATTAATAATTGCCCATTCCTAATTATTCGATATAGCTCCAATTTAAGAAATGGAACTTTTTCAAAAATCAATATAAAAAAATATCGGCCACCACCATTTTATTTCGTAAAACGTCTTTTAGTAAGCAAAATTACTAAAATCCATAGCTAAATTTACCTTTAGCAGGTGGGGCTATATCGAATAATTACCCGTTCCTATAATAAATTATTCGATATACCTAGTTATTTCAGAAATTGCGAATTTTTTTCCCGCCACCCACCAGATTTCTCCAAATTTTTCACGCCTTTCTTCAATGTTTGAGCGTCTTTCGATGAATTTACAGTGTGACTCAAAATCTGTTATGTTTCTTTGGCCCAAACGTTTTTGCGTTTTCCAGGCAACTGTTTTGTATTCTGTGTTAATTTCTTTTACAGCTGAAGATGGAATAACACTCCGAAACGCGTCCTAAACAGTAAGTAAATTTTGTCACACTATAACTCCCACAACTTCAGCACTGTTTACGCAAAAATCTCGATATTTCTAAATGTCTGAATATTTAGGTAGGTAGGTACGTAGGTAAAAGTCTGAACATTTACAAATGTCTGCGATGTTTACGGAGAATTCTTGACATTTATACTTGTCAGGATAAGTATTTAGCTAAATGTCGCGATATTTACGTAAAAGTCTGGACATTTACAAATGTCAGGATATTTACGTAAAAATCGAGACGTTTACAAATATCTGCGATATTTACATAAAAAGTTTCAGCTTTTATAAAAGTTTATAATGTTCTCGCAATAAATATGCTATAAATGGCTCAAAATAAGTTAAATGTAGCGCTTTACACTTGGCGCCCGCCCCAAAATTATATTTGTTCGAAATAGTAGGTATCTTAGGCATATTAAAATTGCTAAACTACAAAGGGTGGAGGCCTCATTTGTTGAATTTAGGAAAGATAAATCTCCAAACAAAATTTAATCGCTGATTACCTCTATCAGAGTAAAATCCTAATGTGTTTGCTTGTCCAAAACCGGATAAAATATTGAACATGGAACACAAACCGTGACGATATTTTTCACCCCTAAAATGACATTTTTTGAAAAAATGGCATTAAGGTTTTTGATCTAACAATGCAACAGCTATCGAACTCAATAACAATAATATGCACTTTTGCTGAGGAAAATTCAAAAATGGGCCGTTTTGCCAATAAAATGTAAATTTTCGAAAAAATGGCACTAAGGTTTTTGATCCATGATGATACATGTAGTAAGAAAATACAATTTTGCTAAGAGAAATTTAGAAAAGAGCTTTTTTGCCACTAAAATGGAATTTTTCGAAAAAATGGGACTAAGGTTTTCGACTTGAAAAAAAATCAGCTATTCCGTCCGGTAATAAAAATATACAGTTATACATAGGTTTTTTCACGGCACCGATTTTTGGCCAAAAGGGCACCAAGTGTGAATACATTTTTGGAAGCAGGATTCGAAGAGTTTTCATGTGGTAATGCGAAAAATGGTGGTTTGCATTTAATTTTTTAAAGTTGATGTGCCAAAAAGGCACTTTGCATGAACCGTTGTTACCCAAATTCTAATCAGCACCTACAAATTGCCCACAGAATATATGTGCCAAATTTCATCTCGATACGTTCAGTAGGTTGAGCTGCAGCGTGATAACAGACAGACACACAGACAGACATTTTTCAAAAACCACTTTTTCGGATTCCCAGGACCCCGAAACGTAAAGATTTGATGTTTTTGGCGATTCGATTTTATTAACTTGCTTCGCGAAGCGTAGAAGTTAAAAAACTTCGAGAAACAGGATCTAAGTCAGCCACGATTCGACCATAGATGACGTCATCTGAGCCTCTGTTTTTTCTGAATATCTTCAAAACAGTAACGAATTTTTAAATTCCGTTAACACCAATCGACTCAGGCGTTCCCGCTACACTAAACTAGAACCACAGGCATAATCTCAACATCGACTTCCTGATTTGAATCCTCCATTAACAATATCTTTCTTCCCTAGTGAGGAATGCGAAACTCTTTTTGAGTATCCTTGGGTATCACTGGTAAGTCAGCATAGGAATTTTTTGGAGACATGTAATGATGTACCCGGCTATTGTTAAAATATTGTTCTCTAAATGGATCTTGTAATCTGTTGGACAATAAGCTTATTATTATTGTTATTATTATTATCCTACAAAACATGGAAATCGAAGTGCAACCTGGGCGGGCATCATGAATAATTTCGGTTTTTAGGTATATTCGAGGGTGTATTGCTGCAAGGTGAATGGAAACCATCTAACATAATTTTTATACAACACAATTGTTATTAGAATAGTGAATAACAATTTTTGTCGCCCAAAATAGGTACCTCCTAGTAGTTTCTAGCATCCCAATTTCGATTGTATAAACAAAACCTCCAGCATGGGAATTGTCGGTCCCTAGGCAATCAACCACGTCAAGGATATACTACTTGTAGCCTTTCCCATGAGACGTTATAGGTAGTAGGTACCCGCGCCACCGACACAACAGAAGCGGTCCCTGGCCAGAGTCGGATTAGGTAACTTAAGAGGAAATTCTATAATGATAATAACTAACCTATTATTGCCTAACAGTTGTGCAGGAATTATTCCTTGTTGTCCCACTTCTATAACTGCTTTTCTTTTTAATCTTTTTCGTATTAACCAACCGGGCAAATTGTTCATGTTGCGTTGCTGTTGCATTGTTGGGATGCTCCTACCCTGATCGGCCTGTTGCTCCCGAACGTGTTCCTTGGAGTGTTCGAGAGAGACAGGACCTCAGCTACCGTGCGTGTTTCACGCGTTAAGCATTTACGTTAGAGGAGCGTTAAGAGGGCAACCTGTGAAGATAGCGAGTGAGGACGCAAGGGAATTAGCTGTAACGAGCAGACGAACAATCGTCAATCAATACTGCCGCCGCCACGATGGAAACCCAACGGTCTGCGTGTTCACAAATAATGTAATTATCCTCACGAAAACTGCTATCGGCGCTGCTCTCTACTCCTCTACCGTCACGCATTGTTGTTGTGATCCTTTGTGATTCCCCAGATATCTGCTAGATTTCGCCGACTATCAGGAATACCTAACAAAAAGCAACCCTTCGGCATTCGCCTATATGTATTTGCCTAAGGAACTGAGTGCGTCGAGAAGACCAATTAGAAATATTTTACCGACCAAACCGTATAAATTGAATTCGACAGACTGGGATTGTACCAATTATTAGATTCTGGGAGGGGCAGCGCTGTCAGCTGCGATTTTCGTTGTACATCGTCGTTTGTCATTTCCAATTTTCATCATCAATTTATAAAGAAGTTCTAGTTTTCGATATTTTGCTAGTGCCGAAGCTGCCAGGTCCGTAACCAGGGGGCATGTGCCAATGCCAGGTACATTTTCCTGAAATTCAGGAATATATCGGGTGTCCCAAAAAAAACCGGACAAAATAGTCTTTGAAATTAGTCAGCCATTTCTTAACCGATTTGGATAAACTTGGTCTTAAATTAAAGCTAAAGAATCAGGCTTTCGAACTTTGCAAGAAACGTCGACAGATGGCGCTGCTGTAGTAGCCTTATTGATACTTGTCTTTAAGGCTTATTTTAGGTGCGTGGGGATTGGTCGGGCAACAGCCAATGGTTATGAGACCCAAATAGCCTTGAAGATCTTTCTTTTTTCTTAATAAACCTTTAAAGCAAGTATCAATAGGACTACTACGGCAGCGCCATCTACCGTAGTTTCTCATACAGTCGAAAGCCTGATTCTTTGGCTTTAATTTAAGACCATGTTCATCCAAATCGGTTAAGAAATATCAGACTTATTCCCAAAAATATTTTGTCCGGTTTTTTTGGGACACCCGATAGATCATTAATTAGCTATTTTACACGTAATTACTTATTTGAATTTGCCAGAAGTAAAAATTCTTCCTGAACATTTTTGGTGGGGTAAAATGTAGGTCTAAGGCCCCCCCTTTGCCCCCCCCAGCTACGGACCTGGAAACTGCAAAGCTGGGCAAGCCGCAAGAATTGCTGTTTTAGTAATTCCGCTCGCTCGCTCACTCGGCACACCGATGACGAGAGTCGAGAGACCCGATTTTAGAATTTTAATGTATTTGTGGGCATTACAGGGACATTGCTTGAGAAACATGAGACCATCTGAGACCTATTTTTTGCAATTTAGTATTATACAAACTAAACTTCTATTTTCGGACTAATCGATAAAATTTACGGGGATAATAGTATATTATGTTATTAGGAGTATAAGAGACACATTATGTGCTGAGCGTGGAAGTTTGACTGACGAACGTAGTGAGTCAGGCAATCCATGCGAAGCACATAATGTCTCTTATACTCCGAATAACATAAACTATTTTTTCTTCAAACGCATAATTCGCAAATAACGAACTTAAATAGTAATTTCGAATGAAAAAAATGCAGCAGAGAAGCGGCTGGAACCTCCCCATCGCGTGGATCTTTGTATTCTGTGTAGATAGTAGTCAATTCGACAGAATTTTTTTTATGCTTATTGTCTGTGACTAATTTCGCAATTTTCTGACAAATACCGACATCACCTATCACATTTGACAATATGTTCCTTTTAAGGTTAACAGTTTGCCACCCTTTTGACAATCAATAACTGATACTTTATGTCATCCACTGTCAGCCTGCTCCCTTTTAATGAAAAATATTTTTTTCTCTATTTTCCACTGAAATGGCAGAAACTGTGAATACATTTTTAGAACGAGAATTTGATCGTCTTTCTAATGGCGACATAAAAAAGGAGACCTTTGTATTTAAAATTTAAAGTTGATTTGCCTAAATGGCACTTCCCGTGGACCAATTGCTTCCAAAAGCCTTTCAGGTCTTCAACGGGTCACCCAATCTCCATGTACCAAATTTCAGCCAAATCGATTCGCTAATTTGGGCTATAATGTATTTTTAGTGTTATTATGAAATTTCGATGTTTTGACACAAAGAGCACTAAATGCGAACGAATTTTGTCTTACTTAAAACCAGAATTTGAAGACCTTTCTGATGGTGACAATAAATCTTTCAAAAACTTGTTTTGGACGGTTAAATGAGTGAATAATTTTAAAGTTACAAATTGGTGTGCCAAAACGGCAGTTTCCGTGGGCCGATTGAATCCAAAATTTGTTCAGCTCTTCGACGTGCTATACAATCCCCGTGTGCAAAATTTCAGCCAAATCGGTTCAGGGGCTTGGGCTGTACCGCGATTTTAAAGTCGGATAAAAATAATTTTTTTTTCAATTTTTGATCAAAAGGGCACTAAAAATGAATACATTTTTAGAAGCAGAATTTGAAGGCCTTTTCTATCGTGAGGTGAAAAATGGGGGTTTGCATTTAAAATTTAAAAGTTGATGTGCCAAAATGGCATTTCTAGTTGCACGATTGGCTCCAAAAGCTTTTCAGATCTAAGTTGGGTTATCACATGCACACGTACCAAATTTCAGCTAAATCTGTCGAGTAGTTTGGGCTGTGGCGTGTTTACGAACGTACGTACGAACGTACGTACGAACGTACGTACGAACGTACGAACGTACGTACATACATACAGACACATTTTAAAAACCACTTTTTTGGGCTCCTGAGACCTCAAAACGTATAGATCCGGTCTTATCTCGAATTCGAAAATTTTAGTGATTGCAGTAACCTCCCTTTTTTTTTAAATGGTGAAGTGGAGTGGGGAGGTTAAAATTTAATATCGAGTTTTCAATCATGATAGCCTGTGCATGGTTGCTATAGAGATATCTATAAATAACAAATTTAGATTTTTGACGTCGGACGAAAATTCTACAATTTCTGCAATTTATCGTAAGAAAACATTGAAATTCTTGTAAAAATGAGTGTCGAAGTGTTCAGTGAGTTTGACTGTACGCCGCCCGAGATTGCGGAAGCGGCAAAAGAAGCTGTTCAAAATCTGCTACCGACCAAGTCTAGTGCTGTGTATGAAAGCTTCCTTTGCCAAATTTTCAAAATGATGTGCAGAGAAAAATGCAACCCAGTACTCTGAAAGTGTTTTGTTGGTGTATTTTTCGGAAATGGCGGAAACATTCAAAAGCTCAAGTTTGGGGGCGCATTATTCCATGATAAAACTCCGGAAACTAAAACAAACAAGGATAGAACCTTCACCGTTCTAGGGGAGGAGTACATAAGCAAATATAGAAAGTAAATTAATTTGCGGCCTTGTGATTTTAAGGAGCGAAGGTTTTTTTTAAAGTATCAAAATGGAAAATGTTATAAAACTGTTATGGGAATCCATAAAATTGGCAGTGCAGCAAAGGATGTGGCATTATATTTGAATCTTCCAGATTGGAAGGAGTTTACGGGACATTGTCTAAGAAGAACATCCGCAACCATGCTTGTAAGGCATGGGGGGTGGAAATCTGATACGGTTGCAGAAGGGCACATTGAAGACCCTGTAGAAAGCAAGAAGAAAATTGCTAGGAGGATCCTTAAACCAGCAGAGAACACCACAGAACCGTTTACTGATGAACCCCGTGATGAACCGAGTACAAGCAAAGAGGTTTTGAAATCCTTTGATTTAGAAAACGTTGTAATGGATTCTGATACTCCAAGAGGCGGCGGACTTTTACAAAACGCAAAGATTCATAACTGTACTTTTAACATAAACGTTAATAATAAATAATAATTAAAATTTGTAATCTAAACGTGTAATATTCAAAGCTTTCTGAGGCATATAAGTATTTATAAGCCTTGGAGTATAAGTACTTATACTCCAAGGCTTATAAATGTAGCTTTTCACTCTAGAGAACTGTCACATAAGTCGTCATTTATATGACGTTTGAAGAAAAGCCAACGGAAGATGTATATCAATGCGATGTATATCTCGGTAGATGTTTAACAAGTTAATGAGTATGTAGGGGCGGCTGGTCTTACTGGTGAAATCGGGTGCAGATTTTATCAATCTGCACCTAGTAGCAGTGCCTCCGCAAAAACGCACAGATGTGTCAAAAAGGCGAAATGTTAAAAAATTGTTGTTACAAAATTTAAAAATAGAAAATGAACAGGAATGAGTAAATGAAAAGAATTAATGGGGATTTAAAACAAAATTTGGCGAATTTTGAAAAATTAACACTCGGGGCTGAAAAATTGTGAAAGGTGATGAAGAGTTAAGAGGAATGAAGATTAAGTGTGATTAAGTAAAATTACGAAATAAAACACGAAAATAACCAATTTTGTGGGGGTTGAAATACGCACTTATACCTACCTATTGCGAAGGAAACTGAAAAATTGTAAAAGGTAAACTGAATCCCAAATGCGTTCAATTTTATGACCGACGAAAAACGAAATTATGCAAATTTTGCAAAATTAGCACTTAGGGCGGATTGTATAAAACATAATCGTCGGGATAATCGCGTTTTATGCAACAGTTTCTATGTCTGAGCGAGATCTGAGCCAATCAGAAGACTCGTTGCCTAGCGACTAACCCCGGTATTAAATTTAATACAGGGATTATTTTTTATACAATCGGCCCTTAGGGGGTTGAAAAATCGTAAAGGTGGTTGAAAAATCAAAAGGTATGAGGATTAACCGTGGCTAAGTAAAATTACGGAAAATAACACCAAATTAACCCAATTATGTAAATTTAGCATTTGAAGACTTGGAACATTGCGAAGGGGGATGAAAAAAGTGAAAAATTTAATCATCATCCAAATGGGTTTAATTTATTACAGAAGAAAAACGAAAATTTCCGAATTTGGCAAAATTAACACCTAGGGGGTTGAAAAATTGTAGAGGGGGATGAAACGTCAAAGTGGATGAGAATTAATCGTAATTAAGTAGAATTACAGAAAATAACACGAAAGTAAACCAATTATGCAAATTTGACTTTTGGGGGTTGAAACATTGCGAAGGGGTCGAAAAAGTGAAAAAGGCAGGAACAATTCATAAGGCAGAACTGCGCGAATTTTACAAAATTAACTAGCGGAAATCACACGAAAAAGAAGCGGTCTGGGTAAATTTTGCTCTTTGAGGGTTCACATATCATGAAAAGGGTTGAAAAATTGTGGATGGGTCAAAAATTAATGAAAATCACTTTGAATTATTAACAAATCAGAAGAAAGCAAAAAAAAAATAAATGAAATGTATTTACTCCGCTTGCTAGGGCTTAGGGGTTGTTAGTAGCGTAGGGGTTGGTTTTAGGTTGAAGATTCATAAGACTTTTTTCAATGGTTGACCGAAGTCTATCGGACCCCATAATTTTATTCCACTACTTACATGAAAAAAATTCCAGTTTCAACCCTTAAATTTCATCCCCCTTGTTAGATATTAATGAAAATTCGCCCATCCGCTTACAGTGACGCTGTAAATTACCATATCAAATTTAGCCCTGATACGTTGAGCAGTTTTTGAGTTCTCGCATTTTTGTGTTTCGGCATGTTAGGGGGTTGTACCGCCTTTAAGGGTCGTTTTTCGCGAATGATGAATAAGACCTTTTTTGTACCATCAATTGAAAGCTATTGAATGGTAATATTTTCAACTATACATTCTTCATTGAAAATTCGAGTTTCCACCCCTAACTTTCATCCCCTTCGATAATTTTCTCCTAAAATTCGTTCTTCCCTTCTCGAAGATGCAGTGTGTAAGATGTCACAGTTTCGCGGAAGATATTGCTTCTCTGTGTCAAATTACAGGGCTTTATGGACGTTTCAACCCCTAAACTCCAACCCCCTATTTCACCACCCCCACATGCCCTAAAGGAAGTTGTGTTTTCAATTTCACCACCCTAACCCAATTCGTTTAAAAATTAAGGTGATTTGCAGATTCATGTTTTCAACACCTCATGATTTCACCCCTTTATGATTTACAAGGGTGAGTTTATTTTTCCGGTGTGACATAACTCCTTGCGTATTTACTGACTTCAGTTGTTCATAAATAAACCAATAGGGTTTCAGAAAAAATAAATAAAATATAATTATCCGCTTGCAAAGAGTTAGGGGTGGTTAAAATGGCCCAGGGGTTGGCTTTAGATTGAAAACTCATAAGACCTTTTTTCAATAGTTGACCGAAATCTATCGAACCCCGTAATTTTAGGCTACCATTTACTTGAAGAAATTTCAAGTTTCAACCCTTAAATTTCATCCCCTTTGTTAGATATTATTGAAAATTTGTCCATCCATCTATAATATCACTGGAAATTCACAAACCAAATTCTGCCTTGATACGTTGAGTAGTTTTTGAGTTCTCGTATTTTTGTGTTTCTGCATGTTAGGGGTTGTAGCGCCTTTAAGGGTGGTTTTTCTCAAAATATGAATCACACCTTTTTTGAATCATTAATGGAAAGCTATCGAATGACGCCAATTTCGACCAACACTTATTAAGCGGAATTTCGAGTTGCTACCCCTAATTTCCACCCCATTTGTTCGATTTTACGAAAAAACGCATCCCCCGCAAGATTTCACCGATATATGTGTGTACGTTGAGTTTCCGACAGCTGCGTGCAACCCTTGCGGAGTTATCATATTTTTTGTGGTTTTCATCCCCTAAATTTCATCCCCCGAAATTGGCACCCCCTCACTTTCAACAGACTTGAAGGTCGAACGTGCATACTAATTTTCAGCAAGATACCTCCACTAGTTCTCGAGTTATTGCAATTCATAGTTCTTTGGTTTTTCACCCCTAGCTCCCACCCCCTTGGGCCGATATGGCCCAAAAGCAATCCCCGCCTTACTTTTCGGGAGGCGAAGCTGCCTACCAAGTTTCAGCTCGATGTCTCAATCCGTTCTCAAGATATCCGACGGACAGACTGAGGAGCGAGCGAGCGAATAAGCTAAGACAAGAGTACCTCCGCATTCTGCTACAGCACTAAAATAGATATTTATTTTATTAGGAGTTTAAGTAAGTCATTATGTTACGGAGAATAGAAGTTTAAACGCCGAGCGGAGCGAGGCGAATTAAATCCATACGAGTCACAAAATGTCGCTTAAACTCCGAATAAAATAAAATATTTTATTTTCAAACGAAAAAATGCAGCAGAGAAGCGGCTGGAACCTCCCCATCGCGTGGATTTTTGTATTCTGTGTAGATAGTAGTTAATTCGACAGATTTTTTTTATGCTTATTGTCTGTGACTAATTTCGCAATTTTCTGACAAATACCGACATCACCCATCACATTTGACAATATGTTCTTTTTAAGGTTAACAGTTTGCCACCCTTTTGACAATAACTGATACTTTATGTCATCCACTGTCAGCCTGCTCCCTTTTAATGAAAAATATTTTTTTCTCTATTTTCCACTGAAATGGCAGAAAATGTGAATACATTTTTAGAACGAGAATTTGATCGTCTTTCTAATGGCGACATAAAAAAGGAGACCTTTGTATTTAAAATTTAAAATTGATTTGCCTAAATGGCACTTCCCGTGGACCAATTGCTTCCAAAAGCCTTTCAGGTCTTCAACGGGTCACGCGATCTCCATGTACCAAATTTCAGCCAAATCGATTCGCTAATTTGGGCTATAATGTATTTTTAGTGTTATTATGAAATTTCGATTTTTTGACCCAAAGAGCACTAAATGCGAACGAATTTTGTCTTACTTAAAACCAGAATTTGAAAACCTTTCTGATGGTGACAATAAATCTTTCAAAAACTTGTTTTGGATGATTAAATGAGTGAATAATTTTAAAGTTACAAATTGGTGTGCCAAAACGGCAGTTTCCGTGGGCCGATTGAATCCAAAATTTGTTCAGCTCTTCGACGTGCAATACAATCCCCGTGTGCAAAATTTCAGCCAAATCGGTTCAGGGGCTTGGGCTGTACCGCGATTTTAAAGTCGGATAAAAATCATTTTTTTTTCAATTTTTGATCAAAAGGGCACTAAAAATTAATACATTTCTAGAAGCAGAATTTAAAGGCCTTTTCTATCGTGAGGTGAAAAATGGGGGTTTGTATTTAAAATTTAAAAGTTGATGTGCCAAAATGGCATTTCTAGTTGCACGATTGGCTCCATAAGCTTTTCAGATCTAAGTTGGGTTATCACATGCACACGTACCAAATTTCAGCTAAATCTGTCGAGTAGTTTGGGCTGTGGCGTGTTTACGAACGTACGTACGTACGAACGTACGTACGAACGTACGTACATACATACAGACACATTTTAAAAACCACTTTTTTGGGCTCCTGAGACCTCAAAACGTATAGATCCGGTCTTATCTCGAATTCGAAAATTTTAGTGATTGCAGTAACCTCCCTTTTTTTTAAATGGTGAAGTGGAGTGGGGAGGTTAAAATCGAAAATTTTCTACTCGCGTTTGTTGCGTGTCACTTTGACACATTGCAAAATTGCAAATAATGACGGTTATACCTTGCCAACACAGTCATTTAAATAATTGTTATGTGACGTTTGAAAATAAAATAGTTTTTTTTGCATTTTTTCTCTTTTATCACCGAGAACCGAAAAATCTGGGGATAAAATCAATCTCCAATAAGGGCTCTGTGGAGTTTTTTCAAACCCTTTCAATTTTTTTGTCAAAAGGGCACTATGTTTAAACTTAAATGCATTTTTGGAAACAGAATTTGAAGACCTTTCATATGCTGATAAAACAAATGGTGGTCAGCTTTCAAATTTCAAAGTTGACATGCCAAAAAGGCACTAGTCGTTGGCCAATCGCCGTCAAAATTAATTCAACCAATTGAACCAAATCGATCCAGTAGTTTGGATTGTAGCGTGTTATACCTAATGGAAATGAAACTTTTGTCCTACGTCACAACTAAAATAATTGCTACCGCTAATACAATTAATACTAGCTGTTACCAGTAAAGGCTATCCGAAAGGTAATTTTTCAAACTATTTTTGTAGGTATTCACATTGAACTCAAAATTCAAAATACGACAACGGGGGAATTTTTTCATCTGTGCGTAAGACAAAAGTTTCATTTCCATTAGGTATAAATAATGTTTCTTTGAAATGTCGATTTTTGTGATTTTATGCCAAAAAGTACATTTTAAGATATAGAATTATTTGATGCCCTTTCACGTGCTGATAAGAAAAATTTCATTTCATGACTGATATGCCAAAAAGGCACTTGGCGTTTGCGGATTGTCAAAAAAATGAACTGGGCTCACCAAAAACCCAATATTAATCTTCAAACCGAATTTCGTTAAAATCCGGTCGGTATTTTTCGAGAAATCGTGCTCACATACGTACGTACATACAGACATATTTTAAAAACCACTTTTTGCAGTGACCTCCTATTTTTATATTGGTTGTGGGGAGGTTAAAAATGGGCAACAGAGATGCGGCTGGAACTTATTCCCATCTTTGATTTCCGTGTAGGTAGCAGAACAATTTTAGTTCGCGCGTCACTAATTTAGCACTTTCTGACAAATAGCGACATCACCTATCACATTTTGACAAGACTTTACCTTTCTTTTAGTGTTAATATCCTGCTATATTTACCTACTGCCATTCTGTCAGTCGAAATGGTAGGAACTGTGAATAGATTTTTAAAACCAGAGTTTAATGATCTTTCTAATAACAAAAAAATGAGCCCTTGTATTTAAAATTTTAAAGTTGATATCCCTAAATGGAACCTCCCGTGGACAAATTGCTTCCAAAAACTTTCAGGTCTTCAAAGGGTCACCCAATGTAGGTACCACATTTCAGCCAAATCGATCCAGTAGTTTGGGCTATAATGCGTTTTTACTGTTATTACAAAATTTCAATTTTTCTTTACCCAAAGGACACTAATGCCCGTTTGCACCAACACTGATTAAAACCTAATCGTTGATTAGTTTCATTAATGACGGTTATTGCTTTGCACCATCACTTTAATCAGAATTAAATCAACTATTACCTAATTGGTCAATTTTGGCCGATTAACACTTTAATCATAAGTTAAATCTGACAAGTGTCAAGAAAAATGGATGAACTAGAGTTTGAAATTGTTGAAGATGATGATTTAGAAGCCTTGGATTTCATTAAAAATGGCTTGCCACGCCAAATTTATGTCAGACAAGAATACTATCAGAAGCTGGATTAAGTGACATTTAGAAGGAGATTTCGTTTGACTAAAAATTTTGTATACCATTTGTTAACACTTACCTATTGAAGAGCAATTGGGATATCCTACAGACAGGTACATGGTATGAACCGTTAGCAGTCAAAAACTAATACCAACTAATAATTTATGGAAACATTTCTCCCATGAACTCTTCGCTTGTATGTCAGAATGATGTGTGATTTGATTTCTGTCACAGTCACAAGTTGCCAACTATAATTTTCCGTGTCTATACTATTAATTTCCGACTTGATAATCAAGCTGTCTTTTCACTCTAAAACACCCCGAAACACGGGCTATGTGCCGGTGGATCTCCTCCGAGCATCTAGGAATTTTCGCCGATTTTTCGCGGAGCGCATTTAGGAAAATGATTTCCCTATAGCGTAGGGGGGGTGGCTTTGCGATTTTTCACTCCGTGGGGGCGCACGGGAGCCCCAGAGTGGGGCCATCCGAAACCGTCGAAAAATCGTAGGCGCTCTTGCAAAAATGACAAACTCTCGGTGCCTCGAAACGTCAAACGACGCGAAACGTCAGTGTCGGTGAAAGTGAAAAATCTAACAAATTACGGGGAAATTCGACGAAATTTGAGTGGATTTACGTGGAAGATGCCCTGTCCGACGTTTTCCGAGCCTCCTGTTGCAAAAAACATTAATAATTGTTCCGTGGTTATCACTTTTGGAGAAGAGCCGCAAGTGCGAAAATCCGGCGCCCCAATTATTGAAAAATCCCGGAAATTCCCGGTAGGAAGACCACGAGGTGATGCTCTTTAAATATTATCGATGAATATTTACGATCGTAAGGCAATTTTTAGGTATTTCTGATGTGGAAAAACATTTGACGAGTGACGAAACTTCAACGTTTATTTTTTTCTAAAATGGAGAATGTGCGATGCTGTTGCAAGCAATTAACGCAAGGGAACAGAAATTTGATTAATTGAAATGCCAAAAAAGGTGAGAGACTGGACAAGGGCTCATTCTAAGTTTGTTGAAATTTAGGTTTGTGAATAATGTTCTGGAGGCTATTATCTCATCGCTACGAAAAGGAAGGAGGTTTTTCGTTATCCAATCTACGCGTCAGTGTCATGGAAAGTGAAAAATCTAAAGAAAAAACGGGAAAATTTGACGAAATCAGACTGGATTTATGTGGAAAATGCCCCTTCCGTTCCTCCCCATCAGGTCTCCTGTTGCAACAAACAATAATTATTTGTCGTGCTCATAACCTTCGAGGAGAACTGTCATGTGCGAAAATCTGGAGCCCCAATTATTCAAAAATTCCAGGAATTTCTGGTCGGTAGACCACAAGAAATTTCATTAACTGAAATGTCAAAAAAGGTGAGACGGTGGACAAGAGTCCATTTTTTTTAATTTTAGGATTTTAAGTGCCAGTGTCCTTGAGGTTAATATCTTTTTGCCATGAAAAGGAAGGTGGTTTTTCGTTTCCCAACCGATTCATTATAAACCGTGATTGTTAATAACTACATCAAAGTTTTAACAACGTAGTGGTGAAAAGAATTAAGATAATTTTTATTTTTTCGTGAATGAAATGTTAAAGTTTTTTTAGAAACAATAAATATGATCTTTTCATTCATTGCTTTTGCCCAATATAGATAATTTTAGCCAAAGAAATTTCCTTTGGGTCGCACAGACAAAAAGTTTAACTAGACTACTTAACGCCAAGGTTTCCTAAAAAATTCACATCACCAATGTTTAACGAGCCCAGCGCCAAACTTTTAAAAAATCGGTCGCGATATAGCGCCCGCCCCACAAACAAAATAGTCAAGTAGCCAGCGTGAAGGTTATAAAAACTTCGAAGCGCGAAGGTTAAAAAAAATCTGGCGCGTAGCGCCCACACAGATAAAATGGTTGAAAAGCCAAGCGCGAAGGTTAAAAAAAAACTGGCGCGTAGCGCCCACACAGACAAAATGGGTGAAAAGCCAAGCGCCAAGGTTAAAAAAAATATGGCGCGTAGCGCCCACACAGACAAAATGGTTGAAAAGCCAAGCGCCAAGGTTAAAAAAAACTGGCGCGTAGCGCCCACACGGACAAAATTGGTAAAAGCCAAGCGCCAAGGTTAAAAAAAATATGGCGCGTAGCGCCCACACAGACAAAATGGTTGAAAAGCCAAGCGCCAAGGTTAAAAAAAACTGGCGCGTAGCGCCCACACGGACAAAATTGGTAAAAGCCAAGCGCCAAGGTTAAAAAAAATATGGCGCGTAGCGCCCACACAGACAAAATGGTTGAAAAGCCAAGCGCCAAGGTTAAAAAAAACTGGCGCGTAGCGCCCACACGGGCAAAATGGGTGAAAAGCCAAGCGCCAAGGTTAAAAAAAACTGGCGCGTAGCGCCCACACAGACAAAATGGTTGAAAAGCCAAGCGCCAAGGTTAAAAAAAACTGGCGCGTAGCGCCCACACAGACAAAATGGTTGAAAAGCCAAGCGCCAAGGTTAAAAAAAATATGGCGCGTAGCGCCCACACAGACAAAATGGTTGAAAAGCCAAGCGCCAAGGTTAAAAAAAACTGGCGCGTAGCGCCCACACGGACAAAATGGGTGAAAAGCCAAGCGCCAAGGTTAAAAAAAACTGGCGCGTAGCGCCCACACAGACAAAATGGTTGAAAAGCCAAGCGCCAAGGTTAAAAAAATATGGCGCGTAGCGCCTACACAGACAAAATGGTTGAAAAGCCAAGCGCCAAGGTTAAAAAAAACTGGCGCGTAGCGCCCACACAGACAAAATGGTTGAAAAGCCAAGCGCCAAGGTTAAAAAAAACTGGCGCGTAGCGCCCACACAGACAAAATGGTTGAAAAGCCAAGAGCCAAGGTTAAAAAAAACTGGCGCGTAGCGCCCACACAGACAAAATGGGTGAAAAGCCAAGGGCCAAGGTTAAAAAAATATGGCGCGTAGCGCCCACACAGACAAAATGGTTGAAAAGCCAAGCGCCAAGGTTAAAAAAAACTGGCGCGTAGCGCCCATACAGACAAAATGGTTGAAAGGCCAAGCGCCAAGGTTAAAAAAATATGGCGCGTAGCGCCCACACGGACAAAATGGTTGAAAAGCCAAGCGCCAAGGTTAAAAAAATATGGCGCGTAGCGCCCACACAGACAAAATGGTTGAAAAGCCAAGCGCCAAGGTTAAAAAAATATGGCGCGTAGCGCCCACACAGACAAAATGGTTGAAAAGCCAAGCGCCAAGGTTAAAAAAATCTGGCGCGTAGCGCCCACACAGACAAAATGGTTGAAAAGCCAAGCGCCAAGGTTAAAAAAATATGGCGCGTAGCGCCCACACAGACAAAATGGGTGAAAAGCCAAGCGCCAAGGTTAAAAAAAATCTGGCGCGTAGCGCCCACACAGACAAAATGGTTGAAAAGCCAAGCGCCAAGGTTAAAAAAATCTGGCGCGTAGCGCCCACACAGACAAAATGGTTGAAAAGCCAAGCGCCAAGGTTAAAAAAATCTGGCGCGTAGCGCCCACACAGACAAAATGGTTGAAAAGCCAAGCGCCAAGGTTAAAAAAATCTGGCGCGTAGCGCCCACACAGACAAAATGGTTGAAAAGCCAAGCGCCAAGGTTAAAAAAATATGGCGCGTAGCGCCCACACAGACAAAATGGTTGAAAAGCCAAGCGCCAAGGTTAAAAAAATATGGCGCGTAGCGCCCACACAGACAAAATGGGTGAAAAGCCAAGCGCCAAGGTTAAAAAAAATCTGGCGCGTAGCGCCCACACAGACAAAATGGTTAATCAGCCTAACGCCAAGGTTTCCCAAGTGTGCTAAAGCACACCCGCGTAGCGGCTAGTCTATACTATTAATTTCCGACTTGATAATCAAGCTGTCTTTTCACTCTAAAACACCCCGAAACACGGGCTATGTGCCGGTGGATCTCCTCCGAGCATCTAGGAATTTTCGCCGATTTTTCGCGGAGCGCATTTAGGAAAATGATTTCCCTATAGCGTAGGGGGGGTGGCTTTGCGATTTTTCACTCCGTGGGGGCGCACGGGAGCCCCAAAGTGGGGCCATCCGAAACCGTCGAAAAATCGTAGGCGCTCTTGCAAAAATGACAAACTCTCGGTGCCTCGAAACGTCAAACGACGCGAAACGTCAGTGTCGGTGAAAGTGAAAAATCTAACAAATTACGGGGAAATTGAACGAAATTTGAGTGGATTTACGTGGAAGATGCCCTTTCCGACGTTTTCCGAGCCTCCTGTTGCAAAAAACATTAATAATTGTTCCGTGGTTATCACTTTTGGAGAAGAGCCGCAGGTGCGAAAATCCGGCGCCCCAATTATTGAAAAATCCCGGAAATTCCTGGTCGGAAGACCACGAGGTGATGCTCTTTAAATATTATCGATGAATATTTACGATCGTAAGGCAATTTTTAGGTATTTCTGATGTGGAAAAACATTTGACGAGTGACGAAACTTCAACGTTTATTTTTTTCTAAAATGGAGAATGTGCGATGCTGTTGCAAGCAATTAACGCAAGGGAACAGAAATTTGATTAATTGAAATGCCAAAAAAGGTGAGAGACTGGACAAGGGCTCATTCTAAGTTTGTTGAAATTTAGGTTTTGTGAATAATGTTCTGGAGGCTATTATCTCATCGCTACGAAAAGGAAGGAGGTTTTTCGTTATCCAATCTACGCGTCAGTGTCATGGAAAGTGAAAAATCTAAAGAAAAAACGGGAAAATTTGACGAAATCAGACTGGATTTATGTGGAAAATGCCCCTTCCGTTCCTCCCCATCAGGTCTCCTGTTGCAACAAACAATAATTATTTGTCGTGCTCATAACCTTCGAGGAGAACTGTCATGTGCGAAAATCTGGAGCCCCAATTATTCAAAAATTCCAGGAATTTCTGGTCGGTAGACCACAAGAAATTTCATTAACTGAAATGTCAAAAAAGGTGAGACGGTGGACAAGAGTCCATTTTTTTTAATTTTAGGATTTTAAGTGCCAGTGTCCTTGAGGTTAATATCTTTTTGCCATGAAAAGGAAGGTGGTTTTTCGTTTCCCAACCGATTCATTATAAACCGTGATTGTTAATAACTACATCAAAGTTTTAACAACGTGGTGGTGAAAAGAATTAAGATAATTTTTATTTTTTCGTGAATGAAATGTTAAAGTTTTTTTAGAAACAATAAATATGATCTTTTCATTCATTGCTTTTGCCCAATATAGATAATTTTAGCCAAAGAAATTTCCTTTGGGTCGCACAGACAAAAAGTTTAACTAGACTACTTAACGCCAAGGTTTCCTAAAAAATTCACATCACCAATGTTTAACGAGCCCAGCGCCAAACTTTTAAAAAATCGGTCGCGATATAGCGCCCGCCCCACAAACAAAATAGTCAAGTAGCCAGCGTGAAGGTTATAAAAAATTCGAAGCGCGAAGGTTAAAAAAAATCTGGCGCGTAGCGCCCACACAGATAAAATGGTTGAAAAGCCAAGCGCGAAGGTTAAAAAAAAACTGGCGCGTAGCGCCCACACAGACAAAATGGGTGAAAAGCCAAGCGCCAAGGTTAAAAAAAATATGGCGCGTAGCGCCCACACAGACAAAATGGTTGAAAAGCCAAGCGCCAAGGTTAAAAAAAACTGGCGCGTAGCGCCCACACGGACAAAATGGGTGAAAAGCCAAGCGCCAAGGTTAAAAAAAATATGGCGCGTAGCGCCCACACAGACAAAATGGTTGAAAAGCCAAGAGCCAAGGTTAAAAAAAACTGGCGCGTAGCGCCCACACGGACAAAATGGGTGAAGAGCCAAGGGCCAAGGTTAAAAAAATATGGCGCGTAGCGCCCACACAGACAAAATGGTTGAAAAGCCAAGAGCCAAGGTTAAAAAAAACTGGCGCGTAGCGCCCACACGGACAAAATGGGTGAAAAGCCAAGCGCCAAGGTTAAAAAAAATATGGCGCGTAGCGCCCACACAGACAAAATGGTTGAAAAGCCAAGAGCCAAGGTTAAAAAAAACTGGCGCGTAGCGCCCACACGGACAAAATGGGTGAAGAGCCAAGGGCCAAGGTTAAAAAAATATGGCGCGTAGCGCCCACACAGACAAAATGGTTGAAAAGCCAAGAGCCAAGGTTAAAAAAAACTGGCGCGTAGCGCCCACACAGACAAAATGGGTGAAAAGCCAAGGGCCAAGGTTAAAAAAATATGGCGCGTAGCGCCCACACAGACAAAATGGTTGAAAAGCCAAGCGCCAAGGTTAAAAAAATATGGCGCGTAGCGCCCACACAGACAAAATGGTTGAAAAGCCAAGCGCCAAGGCTAAAAAAATCTGGCGCGTAGCGCCCACACAGACAAAATGGTTGAAAAGTCAAGCGCCAAGGTCAAAAAAATATGGCGCGTAGCGCCCACACAGACAAAATGGTTGAAAAGCCAAGCGCCAAGGTTAAAAAAAACTGGCGCGTAGCGCCCACACAGACAAAATGGTTGAAAAGCCAAGAGCCAAGGTTAAAAAAAACTGGCGCGTAGCGCCCACACAGACAAAATGGGTGAAAAGCCAAGGGCCAAGGTTAAAAAAATATGGCGCGTAGCGCCTACACAGACAAAATGGTTGAAAAGCCAAGCGCCAAGGTTAAAAAAAACTGGCGCGTAGCGCCCACACAGACAAAATGGTTGAAAAGCCAAGCGCCAAGGTTAAAAAAATATGGCGCGTAGCGCCCACACAGACAAAATGGTTGAAAAGCCAAGCGCCAAGGTTAAAAAAATATGGCGCGTAGCGCCCACACAGACAAAATGGTTGAAAAGCCAAACGCCAAGGTTAAAAAAATATGGCGCGTAGCGCCCACACAGACAAAATGGGTGAAAAGCCAAGCGCCAAGGTCAAAAAAATATGGCGCGTAGCGCCCACACAGACAAAATGGTTGAAAAGCCAAGCGCCAAGGTTAAAAAAATCTGGCGCGTAGCGCCCACACAGACAAAATGGTTGAAAAGTCAAGCGCCAAGGTCAAAAAAATATGGCGCGTAGCGCCCACACAGACAAAATGGTTGAAAAGCCAAGCGCCAAGGTTAAAAAAATCTGGCGCGTAGCGCCCACACAGACAAAATGGTTGAAAAGCCAAGCGCCAAGGTTAAAAAAATATGGCGCGTAGCGCCCACACAGACAAAATGGTTGAAAAGCCAAGCGCCAAGGTTAAAAAAATATGGCGCGTAGCGCCCACACAGACAAAATGGGTGAAAAGCCAAGCGCCAAGGTTAAAAAAATATGGCGCGTAGCGCCCACACAGACAAAATGGGTGAAAAGCCAAGCGCCAAGGTTAAAAAAATATGGCGCGTAGCGCCCACACAGACAAAATGGTTGAAAAGCCAAGCGGCAAGGTTAAAAAAATCTAGCGCGTAGCGCCCACACAGACAAAATGGTTGAAAAGCCAAGCGCCAAGGTTAAAAAAATACGGCGCGTAGCGCCCACACAGACAAAATGGGTGAAAAGCCAAGCGCCAAGGTTAAAAAAAATCTGGCGCGTAGCGCCCACACAGACAAAATGGTTAATCAGCCTAGCGCCAAGGTTTCCCAAGTGTGCTAAAGCACACCCGCGTAGCGGCTAGTTTTTCTTTTAATCGACGATTAACTAATTAGACGACTGTGCAAAGGACAAATAATTTAATCGTGATTAGAAGTTAATCATGATCAACTAATTCTGATCAAGCCGATCGTTGGTGCAAACGGGCATAAGTGCGAATGAATTTTGTCTTATTTAAAACCAGAATTTAAAGACCTTTCTGATGCCGACAATAAATTCTTCAACAGCTTATTTTGGATGAGATTTGATGAAATGAGATGAGATGAGAGTATAATTTTAAACTTGAAAATTGATGTGACAGAACGGCACTTGCCGTGGGTCGATTGCCTCCAAAATACTTTCAGCTCTCCAATGAGTAATACCGCGAGATCATCATCAGGATTGATAATTGTTGATAATGCAATGACACTGACAGAGCCATTCTAATGGGCGTGAAAATTTTAAAAAAGCCCCTTCGAGATCCTCAATTATCTCATTTTTCTGTTTTGTGACGTTTTTTAAGTGGCTTTCAGTGAAAACGATTGGGTTTTAAATTAAACAAAAATACATTTGACAATTTATTGTCGAATTCTTTAGTCAGTGTTACCAATTACCGTATTCCCTCGTGTAAAAGCAACAAAGTAAGTAGGCTGCTACTTTTGACTGTTCTGTCACGTTTTTGACGTCAACTTTGCAAAATTCCGCCATGGCCAAATGCAAAAGTTAATAGGTCGAATTTAAATTATGGACAGTGAGATGGCATTTTGATAAACTAACTTCCGAGGGGCGGTTCACTCACTAAAATGTGTACACCTACTTCGACTTTATTCGAAGTACTTTGATATTTTGATGGGACTTCGAGTACTTCGAGTACTTCGACCGAGTACTTCGAGTACTTCGACCGAGTACTTCGAGTACTTCGAGTACTTCGACAAGTACTTCGAGTACTTCGACCAAGTACTTCGAGTACTTCGACCAAGTACTTCGAGTACTTCGACAAGTACTTCGAATACTTCGAGTTATCTAAATGAATTTCCCGATATTTTGATTCATTCCTGAGTTATCGCGAAAAATCTGAAAATTGCCAATTTAAAGAAAAATTAATATCTTCCTAACGTTTTGATGTTATTTAAATGAAATTTAGAACTTCTATATTTTTGACACATGTCAATTGAATGGCATCGACAGAAATTTTCTAGTCTTTCTAGATTTTGAATGCTTTTATTTTTTTATGACCGCCATATTGAATTTTGACACCATGAAATACACAGAAAAATTTTCTTTTCAAAAATGTAGTCAACATGAACTTTTTTGTCAGATGTCAGAATTTGAAAATTGGTATAAATAATTTGTAAAATCAGCCTAAATTTAGATGAAAAACAATTGCAAAAAAGTACGCCGACTTCGTTAATCGCTTAAAACATGTGAAAACAATTGAATTCAACATTAATAAATTACGTCTTGCAGTCGTGTGACTCAGGCTTTCACATATTTTTTCAAAAACGTCAACAATGTTGGTTACATTTTTGAGAAGTTAATTTTTCTGTATATCCGGCGGTGTTAAAATTCAATATGGCGCTCATAAGAAAAACAAAAGTTGACCGTCTTTATTCAAAATCTAGAAGGCCTAGAAAATTTCTGTTAATGCGATTCAATTGACAGCTGTCAAAAATATAAAAGTTCCAAGTTTCATTTAAATAACATCAAGCGTTAGGAAGATATTAGTTTTTCTTTAAATTGTCAATTTTCCGATTTTCTGTGATAACTCAGGAACGAATCAAAATATTTGGAATTTCTCTTCAGATTCTTAGTCACCAAAAAATAGCGCAACTTTTCTCTAATTTAACCAACCCCGTATCTTTTACCGTTTAGGATATCCCAATGGTGAGCATCGAAAAATTACCTACCCTGTATATTTATCAATATTAATAAATGTACAAAACTTACGGCTAAGGAGTTTTAAATTACCGTCATCCGAGGATTCAATCCAGTTTGCCAAGCATGATAGGTAATGGAGCATGATCAGCTGTTTCAGTAACACAAACGGTTCTACGCAGGCGCACATATTCTAACGCATGCGCAGTTGCAAACTTCTTAGCTCCACCCTAAAGTACTTCGACATGTACTTCGAGTACTTCGACATGTACTTCGAGTACTTCGACATGTACTTCGAGTACTTCCAGTACTTCGAGATGTACTTCGAGTACCTACTTCGACAGGTACTTCGAGTACTTCGAACTGAAGTGTACACCTACTTCGAGTAGTGAACCGCCCCTCGCTAACTTCTATCGCTAAAACGGCAAGAGAGTTTGGAGTGAACATTCTCCCAAATCCTTAGCTCTTTATTTATTTTTGCTTGTGTATGATTGCTTCTAGTGTTACCAAATATAAATTTGACCGTGGTGTATTTGCGAAAAACCCAACGTCAAAGCCCGATAAAAGTCAAAATTAGCAGCCTACTTACTTTGTTGCTTTTACACGAGGGAATACGGTAATAATGTATTTCAATCCATGGCCTGCTCTAATTATAAATCTTGATGATCTCACGGTACATTCCATGTGCAAAATTTCGGCCACGCTTTTTGGGCAACTGAAATATTTGCAAATTGAAAAACTGGGCTCACCCAAGGGCGGTCCTAGGGGGGGGGGTTACAGGGGGTAATTACCCCCCCCAAGACCCAACACCTAAAAAAAAATTATTGTTCTTTTTTAGTTTTCTAGTAGGTATAGGTAAAATTAAATTCAATCAAAAAAAAATTTTATTCTTGTTTTAATAATACTAGAAAATAATAACGAACAATAACAAATGTTTAACATAGGTATAATACTGTTATAAGCTATATGACAAATTCAGTACGCCTGTTCTTGTTTCTTTTGGCAAATTCGTCGATCACTTTTTCTACGTCGAGAGCCAATCCTACCAATCCGTCTTGACTTATAGTAGACCTCAACCAAGTTTTTTTTTAGATTTTCGCTCCTCGCTCCGAGAGTTTGAATCACAACTATAGACAGTAGCGGATTTTTGCATAAGCGCGCGGCACGCGCCTGGCGGCCTGGCGCACGCCTCAAAATATATAGGTATGGACAAAATTGTGCGAAAAACGTTCTCATAGAGGTGTCACGTGACATGGTTGAAAAAAATCTCCCCGGACCCCCCCAAACTGGAGTGGCTCCGTGCGAACTCGAAAATCTCCTGCTCAAACATCCATAATGTGTTTTACCCCCCCCCAAAATTTTAAGCTAGGACCGCCCTTGGGCTCACCAGAAGGTCAGCACTAACCTCCACACCGAATTTCATTAAAATCCATTGGGTGGTTCTCGAGAAATCGTGCTCACACACATACGTACGTGCGTACGTACACACAGACATTTTTTTAAACACTTTTTCGTGATTCTGGGATCGTGAAACGTAAAGATCTGTTGTTTTCTCAATTTCGAATTTTGGAGTGATTGCAGTAACCTCCCATTTTTTTAAATTGGTTGTGGGGAGGTTAAAATTTTAAATTGTAAATAATATATACCTACTAGGGCATCACGACCTGGTAATGTCAGCATAGGGAGGCTTGTTGAAAAATTATTTCTACCGCGCAGCGCGTGAATTTCCAAATATACCGGGTGGACCAACACTATTGCCCACCCCAAAAATTGCCCTTTACCTTGTAGCTAGAGTTTTGATTTTTCTACAGTGTGTATGGGTACTAAAAACCCTTCAGAGGACGTAAACATTTTTTTGATTGGCCCAAAAACGTGACGTCACGAGATTTTCAATTAGGCTATTTTCATGAAATAAATAATTTTTGCCCACAGGTTGGTTATTTAGGGCCTTAGGATCACGCTAAACTGATTATTTAATTTTTTGGACATCAGGTTACCAAACTGCAGAAGCTAAAAATCTCGTCAATTTTTCTCACAAGTCGCCTATGCAACAATATCTAATCATTGCGAGGTATGTCCTTTATCGATCGGCGGATATTCAGAAATGTCAGTGTCAGCTTGTCATGTCGACAGGGTCATCAAACCACATTATTCTTAATTTTCGAATTCATTCAATTAATCAATTAATTTTCCCGGAAAATTATTCAAACAAAACGCCCAAGGTTTGTTTGAAACAATAAGCGCGTGCGTAGTTCCATATCGAGTGTCAAAACTAAATCACACATAACCTCGTTGGAAATTTATCCAAATTTAATTTACAACCAGCACCACGTACGTTTACCCATTACCCATCTGAAGGGCCTTCTGATTTGGTAAGTTTTTGGAATTTCGGTCGATTTATTTAATTGTAAAATTGAAAATTTTAGATGTTGGTCACGAAGATGATTTGTGTGAACCTAAAACCTAACAGCATTGTTGGACTAGACTGTTGGTGGTATCTACTCTGCAGAAGACCCATTAGATAATAAAGAAGCTTACTTTCAAGTGTGGAAGATTGGTCCACTGAAATTGTTGATAAAATTGAGCCTGTTCCTGTTATGTTGTTAGATTTGACTCCTAATAATAAAAGCTATTCAAAGTATGTTGTAACTTAAATAAATTGTTGAAATTCATGATGTGATAGTGCTCGGGATTTACTTAATTTCATAACGGTGGGTAAGTATTAACCTACCTCTTGAAATATCAAAAATTAAGACCTCACGATAGATTATTTAGCAATTTTTATTATTTTATTAATCAATTTAATCAGACAACTTGCAGTTTTGTGGTGTTTACAAACAAAGCGTCACTAAGTTGGCACTGTTCATAGGTTGTACACTTCCACTGAGAAGAATCGTCCAGGTTTGTCGATTAGATGACACTCCCCGTGACAACAATTTTGAGAATCAATTATTATGTTGCAAACAGGCTGTCTGATGAGGCTTGCAGAATACCTACCAAGAGTCCACACACTGCTATTATTAGATTTTGGGTTCACAGAAAGGCCCCATCTGTTTATTAAACATTTTTGGTCACCACCTAAAATTTTCAATTTTACAATTAAATAAATCGACCGAAATTCCAAAAACTTACCAAATCAGAAGGCGTACAATGGAGAAACGTACTTGGTGCTGGTTGTAAATTAAAGTTGAAAAAATTTCACCAAAACGAGGTTATGTGTTTGACGCCCGATAATGGAACTACGCACGCGCTCGCGCTTGTTTGAAAGACCTTCACGGGGTTTTGTTTGAATGATTTTCCGGGAAAATTAATTAATTAATTGAATGAATTCGAAAATTAAGAATAATCTGGTTTGATGACCCTGCCGACATGACAAGCTGACACTGACATTTCTGAATATCCGCCGATCGATAAAGGACATACCTCGCAATGATTAGATATTGTTTCATAGGCGACTTGTGAGAAAAATTGACGAGATTTTTAGCTCCTGCAGTTTGGTAACCTGATGTCCAAAAAATTAAATAATCAGTTTAGCGTGATCCTAAGGCCCTAAATAACCAACCTGTGGGCAAAAATTATTTATTTCATAAAAATAGCCCAACTGAAAATCTCGTGACGTCACATTTTTGGGCCAATCAAAAAAATTTTTGCGTCATCTGAAGGGTTTTTAGTACCCATACACACTGTAGAAAAATCAAAACTCTAGCTTCAAGGTAAAGGGCAATTTTTGAGGTGGGCAATAGTGTTGGTCCACCCGGTATTCCAGTCAGTTGAGTAGCATAGTCACCATCAGTAATAATTATGAATTCGACGACGTACTTAAGTTTAGTAGATAAAATAAAGTGCTAGTCACAAACTTTCGCACCCTAAACCAACTGGAATCATTTAGCTACATAGGTACATTCAACAAGAGCACCTTTTTTATGTGAATTTCAAAGTCCTATTCTCTATATTTTTCGATAAATTTTCAGAAAACAGATTTTTTGCAGCTCCCTTATAAAGCACTACTTCCGGACATACGTCCATAGGAACTTTTCTTCCTAGAATGGTGTAAGGAATAACGTCCCGGAGTTAGGACTATGAATTTAGGAACACTCTGTACCTATACTGAACAGGTCGACACTGTCTGCCCATACCGAGCAGGCGCTCAGGCCTTGCATTAAAGGAAAGGTCGGTATTGCCTAGGAGAATTACGGGAACTAAGGGGCTGATTCCAAGTTGGTTTGTCATGAGTCATGACGAAACGATATAAGTTTTATTAGGTGCATAACTCATAGATGGCGCTAGCAGTACGATTTTGCAGGTTTCTGTAGCCACCTGCTGATGCATTGCGTCTCGTTATTGAGAACTTTCATGCTGAAACAGAGTGTGCTCGGTACGCTCTAGTAAATTTCCTCGATAGTGAGGAGCAATTATTAAGATGTTGCCAAAAATCTTACTGCTAGCGCCATCTATGAGTCATGTACCTAAGCAGACTTATGTCATTTCGTTACGTAATGACATAAATCAACTTAGAATTAGCCCCTGAGGAAATGAGAAGCGCCTCCACTGCCGAATTTCGAATTTTTCTAATTTTTAAGGCCTAGATATCCGGTCTCTACTGATGAATACGTAAAATAGCTGGAGAAATATTAGCGAGACTGGCCAAGTCAAACGCGTAAGAGGGAGTACGTGGCCATCGGTAGCTAAGTTAAGGTTTGTAGGTACCTGGATTTTGAACTTCTATACTTGTGGTTAAGTTACTAAAATTGATCGAAAATCTTTACGTTAAGTGAGTACCTAAAATTTAAAAATATGACGTGGGTATACTTTCCACCTTTTCCAAGAAGGACTAATGATTTCGAAGTTTGAAATGAGACTAAAACATAATTACTCTGATAGCTAGGTATTTCTATACGTCTTAAGTAATTACTTTGATCCGAGTTATGGGAAAATTTTAAGAAGCTTATCTATATCCGAGGCCAAGAATTGGAGAAACTCTCATGAACGAGGGTCTTTACCAAATAGGCCAAGGAAGGCGTCTTCTATCGCCATAATATTGAAGTAGAAGTATGTCTACGTTCGTTGGAGAAAGTTTTAGAGATTGCAGCGGATTAAGAGAGTTAGTGAGTTAGTATCACAGAATCAATTAGGAGTGCGGTTTGGAAAGGGGTTGGAGGGTAGGTACAGAGTGCGTGCAGAAGACGCATCACGCACACAACCCACTCGAGTTCGATGCGATAAGAGAGTGAATCATGAACGTATCTGGCCGTGTGTCGGCGTCACGCGCTCCAACTACATATCATAGGGCCCCACCCGTTACACAGATTTGGTATTGACAAATGCTATTGTTGGACGGTATAAATTGTATTTTGGCTGACGTTTTGCGTGTGTCGACACGGTCTAGCCGTTCCGGAACAAATGAGTAATGATAGAGATTGTGATCGCGCTAAGGTTTCTGTTTGTCTCACATTCAACAGCGTTCTGGTCTGGCGCTTAATTCCTGGAGATCTATATTACAGCAAGCTATGTGATATGTGATGCAAAATGTCATTTTTAGTGCCATAGCAGAATGCGAGGCACTCTTGTTCTTGATTATTCGCCCACTCGATCGTTCCTCTTAGTCCGAGAGGCAGCGACATTTTGGCTTGACTCATTTCATTAACTTTCTAAAGACATTTTTCCTATTACGTATGTCGTTGTGATTCGAAAAAGTCCAGTCTGCCATGCAAGTAGCGGGACAACGCTCCACGCGGGCTCAAGTATGCCAAAAAAACGCTACCATTTTCTATGCGAATTACGGATACCTTGAAGTGTCCAAAAAAAAACGGTCTGCCACTTCGCCTGCGGGACAAAACGTGTCTGCCAACCACATTTCCTAGAAATTTGATTAATGAAATTGTCAAACTATACTGTCATATTTAAATTATCTACCCGTATCAGGTGTAAAACAGGTGGCATAATAATGTTATTAATCAAATATCTATGAAATGTAGCTGCCAGACACATTTTGTCCCGCAGGCGAAGTGGCAGATCGGTTTTTTTGGACACCTCTAGGTGTATGTAATTCATATAAGGGATTTCATCGTTAATGATTACACTCTTTTTTACCGTACTTGAAGCCCCGTTGCGGGGCCCTGTCCCGCAGGTACCCTGGCCGACCGCCAATTTCTGTATTTATGACACGTGAATTAACGAATAATGTGGAAAAGAATGTTAATGAAATTAGCCGAATATTTCTATAGCTGCCTCCCCGACTATCTACTCTGTCTGTCGGATAACTTGAGAATGGATTGAGACATCGAGCTGAAACTTGCTATACAGTTGTGTATCCCTAAATACTCGGCGGGAATTGCTTTTGGTGCATATCTCTCCTAGGGGGTGGGAGTTAGGGGTGAAAAACCGAAAAACTATTAATTGCGATAACTCGAGAACTAGTGGAGGTATTTTGTTGAAACTTGGCATGCACTTTCGACCTTCAAGTCAGTTGAAGGTCAAGGGGTGTCAATTTTGGGGATGATAACCATAGAAAATATTATAACTCCGCAGGGGTTGAACGCAGCTATTTGAAGCCCAACGTATACACACATATTTCGACGAAATCTTGCGAGGGAAGCTTTTTCCGCAAAATTGGACACAGGGGTGGAAATTAGGGGTTGCAACTGAAAATTCCGCTTAATAAGTATTATAGTCGAAATTGAGGTCGTTCGACAGCTTCCCGTTAATGATTCAAAAAAGGTGTTATTCGTATTTTGCGAAAAACCACCCTTATAGGCGCTACAACACCTAACATGCAGAAGCACAAAAATACGATAACTCAAAAACTACTTAGCGTATCAAGGCATAATTTGGTGTGGTAATTTTCAGTGACACTGTAGTTGGGCAAATTTTCACTAACATCCAACAAGGGGGATGAAATTTAAGGGTGGTATAAAATTACGGGGTTCGATAGATTTCGGTCGACCATCGAAAAAAGTTCTTATAAATTTTCAACCTAAAACCAACCCCTAATTGCACGCAGCTATTTGAAACCTGACGTACATACATCCTACGATGAAATCTTGCGGAGACGCATTTTCCGTAAAATCGGACAGATGGGGGTGCAAATTAGGGGTTGCAACTCGAAATTTAGCTTGATAACTATTGGTCTAAATTGACGTTATTCGATAGCTTTCCACTAATGATTCAAAAAAGGTATTATTCACATTTTTTGAAAACCACAGAAACACAAAAATACTCAACGTGTCTGGGCAGAGTTTGACGTGCTAATTTAGAGTGACACTGTAGGTGGATGGGCAAATTTTCGCTAAAATCTAATAAGGGGGATGAAATTTAAGGGTCAAAACTGTTTTCTTCCATAAACGGTGGTGTAAAATGACGGCGTTCAATTGACTTCGGTTATCGATTGAAAAAAGGCTTATGAGTCACCAATTTAAAACCAACCTCTATGCTTCTAGCAACCCCTAACGCTTAACAAGTTGAACTTTAGAACGAAACTCACCCCTATAATATAAAGGGGTCAATTCAAGAGGGGTTGAATACGCGAAATTCTAAATAACCGCAATTTTTGAACGAATTGAATTAGGGTGGTGAAATTGAAAGCACAACTTTCTTTAGAGTATGGGGTGGTGAAATAGGGGATTGGAGTTTAGGGGTTGAAACGCCTACAAAGCCCTGTAATTTGATACAGAGAAGTAATATCTGCTGTTAAACTGTGAGGCCTTACACATTGTGTCTTCGAAAAGGGAGGAGTGCATTTTAGGAGAAATTTAACGAAAGGGATGAAATTTAGGGATGAAAACTCGAATTTTCACTTAATAATGTAGGGTTAAAATTAATGCCATTTCATTTGATAGCTTTCTATTGATGGTACAAAAATGGTCTTTATCATCATTCGTGAAAAACCACCCTTAAAGGCGCTACAACCTCCAACGTACAGAAACACAATAATACGGTAACTCAAAAACTGGTCAACGACTCAACGTATCAAGTCCGAATTTGGTGTGTCAATTCACAGTGACAGGGGTGGAGGAAAAGACAACTTTTCATCATGATCTGACAAGGTGGATGAAATTTAAGGGTTGAAACTAGAATTTTTTCGGGAAAATGGTGGCAACTTAAAACCAACCCCTAGACTACTAACAACCCCTAAACCCTAGCAAGCAGAATAAGTACATTTTATTTATTTTTTTAGGCTTTTTTGTGATTCTTTGGTAATTCAAAGTCATTTTCAATATTTTTCAACCCCTTTCTCGATATATGAATACTCTACGCAAGGCAGCTTTTTTTTCGTGTAATTTTCGATGGTTGTACTTGGCTACAGCCACTTTTCACCCCCCCCCCTTAATTTTTCATCCCCCTTCACAATTTCTCAACCCACCAAGCGTTAATTTGGCCAAATTCGCGCAATTTCGTTTTATTCAATAATAAATTAGTTCTTTTGGATAATGATGGATTACCTTTTACACTTTTTCAACCCCCCTCGCAATATTTGAATCCTCCAATTGTTTCATTTACCTACCAAATTTTCTAGAAAGTTGTTTGATAAAATAGTTAAACTATTGTCAGTCTCCATAATGGGTGAAAACATCAATCAGGGCTAAGTTACACGAGGGAATACGGTCTGTTGAATATTATTCTCCCAACGTTTCGTTTGGGTAGGCATCTTCAGGAGCTCAGTAGGTAGTCACCCGGTAAAAAATTCAAAATTCTTGCTTTCAGCGACACGCTGTTTCAGGCAATCTCAATTTTAACAAGCAGATCCAGTTTTCACAAACTACTCAAAAATTAATAAAAATTCTTAAATTAGAGCCCTGAGATACTTTGTTACAGACATTCTTGATTACAACGTTAACAGTTCAGCACCGCAGTTAGACGTTTACACATCAAAAATTGAATACTTATTATTGGGTAATAAGGCCGGCTTAGTGAAATTTAATTATTTATTATCGTATATAATATAACGAGTGGTACTGATTTTTTCCGACAAAATTCGCGAAACAAATAAATGAGTAACTTTTGCAACGAAAATCGTCACGAGCGCTTTAGCGCGAGTGGCGATTTTCCAAAAGCAAAAGCTATACGAATTAGGCATGGGCGGGTACCCGTGTAAACGGGTTACCCGATGGTCGGGTCGGGTCGGGTAGTGGTCGGGTCGGGTATTTATAAATACCCGAAAACTTCGGGTAACCGAAAATTTCGGGTAACCGAAAAAATTCGAGTAACCGAAAAATTTCGAGTAACCGAAAAAATTCGGGTAACCGAAAAAGTCGGGTACTTAATCTAAAGTTTCGGGTAATCGAAAATCACCGTTAGTACCCGAAGCTAAACTGAACGTACTGTTATTCCATTCCCATACCAATTACCATCCCATTATTCTGTTCAATCAAATCATAATCAACCTGGAAAGTAAAATATTATATTTAATTATTGGGCATAACATAATTGAACGGGTTTGTCCTTGTAATAGGCATTTGTGATTGTGCATTGCCGTTGTCAATGATTGTTGTCGATCGCTTTTGTTTTGGGTAGTTTACGATTTCTTAGCACTAGATGAATCATAATTCTGCAGCTGCCAGCTTTAACTGCAGCCCAAGATAACAGCACCCATTTCCCATTTCCCATTTAATTTTTTTTATTTAGTTTTCAACCTGTCACGAGTGAGTGCGGAGCGGAGTTCGGTGCCAAAGTCAAAATAAGGATATTAATTTAATTTGCCATTATAATTTGTTGATTTATCTATAGCGTAAGTGAACTTTGATTAAATTGTTCGTATTATTTATTTCATATTTTGCTTTTTTCTCTTTTGTAGTAAAACCTAAATAAATCAAGCAAGCTAAATCAAAATGAGAAATAAGTATACACGTTAGCCGTTACCATTCATGTAATTAACTATGTCGACGTTAATTCGCGATACGGACACGGATTCAGATCCGGATATCTTATGTGATGACGATGGCAACGTACCTGATGGTTCTTCTGCTGCTTCTTCGCAAGATCATAACGACTCCTTCAGCATAAAGCAAAGAAGTGCCGTTTGGAATTATTTTACCGTAAAAGGTCAGGAGGGCAGCAATAAAAAGTCTGCAAATTGTAACATTTGTACTTCTGTTATTCAAACAAAATTTGGGAGTACATCAGCGTTAGCGCGGCATTTAAGAAAGCACCCTGAAGCTCACAAGAAATTTATCGATGAAAAGGAAGCTCGTAACTGCGATAAATTCAGAGCAACACCACCGGTAGGACGTAAAACGATGGACATTGCCGAATCTTTTAAACAAATGACACCTCTCCCAAAAGACTCTCGGAAAGCTAAGGAAATGTCACAAGCGATAGCGCAAATGATAGCTGTAGATTTGCAACCGTATTCAATAGTAGAGGATGCTGGATTTAAAAAAGTATTGAAAGTGGCTATCCCTCGTTACGTAGTCCCTAGCAGGAACACATTCTCTAGGGAATTAATTCCAAAAATGTTTCAAAATGAGCGCGAGCGAATTTTCAATACATTACAAAAAGACATTGAAAATGGTATGGTTAAAACATTCTAATTCAATAGACTATATTTTTAAATTTTTAGGTGTTAAATCTATTGCACTTACTACCGATGGGTGGACGTCACGAAGTGTTGAAAGTTATATGTCCCTTACCGTGCACTATTTAACCAACGATTTCGAGAAACAACATTTTTTGTTGAATTTGCGATATATTTCTGAAAGCCACACCAGTCAAAATTTATGTGATTTTATAGCGGCATCACTGTCTGAATGGAATCTGGCAGGAAAAAATTTGTCTGTTTATATTGTCACGGATAATGCCGCTAACATTGTAAAGGCAGTGTCTCTAAATAAAGACTGGTGCAGGATACCGTGTTTCGCACATTCACTGCAACTTGTGATAAAGGATGCCATAAAAGAGACTGACCGATTCACTGACCTCTGCAAAAGGTGTAGAGCTTTAGTTGGGTATTTTTCACGAAGCTCAACCGCAAGAAGCAAGCTAGAAGCCATTCAAAAATCAACAAACACAGAAAATGTACCATTGCGCCTAGTACAAGATGTAGATACTCGATGGAATTCACAATACGATATGTTTTCGCGACTTTTAAAACTGCGTATGCCTCTTGGTGCTGTACTATCGAGCCCTGGTATGCCTGACGCTCTTACTGGCTCGGAATGGAATATGATAGAGGTCTTTGTAAATGCCTTGAGCCCTTTTAAAGACGCTACTGTCATAATGTCTAGTGAAGAGTATCCCACTACATCTATGTACATTCCTATCGTAATAGGCTTGACCACTTCTACGAAGGCTTTTATTGAGGAACATCAGGAGCATGAACATAAAGAGTTCGGGCAACACTTACTGACAGCACTTGAAACTAGATTCAAATTTATTTACAATGAAGAAGTTTTGCTTTTGTCAATGTTAGTGGATCCACGATATAAAAATCGTTTATTGTCGACAGAAGAAGACAAATTGAAGGTGGAAGAAATGCTCAAAAACCAGATGATTGCAAGAAAGAACTCACAGTTAGAGATAAATTTAACATCTGAACGTCGCAGCTTATCAGAATCACATGCTTCTTCTTCGCGACATTCAGATCATCATGACGAACCTTCTTCAAAATTATTCAAATTTTTTGACGAAATTGATAATGGGAACAAGGAGGGTGATGCGTCAGAGGCCCAACTCGAAATATCCGAAATAACAAATTATTTAGCTGAAAAAGTTATTCCCCAAAAATCAAATGTTGTTTCTTGGTGGAAACAAAACAAGATGCGTTACCCAAACATATCTGCCATTGCTAATACCTATTTGGCTATTCCTGCAACTCAAGTGGCCAGCGAAAGGACGTTTTCAGTAGCAGGAAATATCGTTACTCCAAATAGGGCAAGGCTACTCACAGAACATGTGGAAGAACTATGCTTTCTCCATTCAAATTTAAAAATATAATCATTTCATTTGATATTAATATTCAATATTATATTCATGTGTTCATGTTCACCTATTATTTTGATAAAAAATTAAATACTTTCATTACCTATACCTTTCGATTTTTAACTCTTGATGTGCTTTAAATAATAGGATATAGGTTAGGTAGCTAGGGTAGGGTAGGTAGAATACTAAGGGAGGGTTGCATAAAACATTAATCATGGACTTAAACTTATGGGTAAAATCCATTGCGATTCCATAGAAACAATTGTTGTAAACAATTTGTTGCTATAGAATTTTTCAGTGATTAATTTAAGACAGGATTAAATGTTTTATACAACCCGCACTAATAAGAGTACCTAATTAATTAAATAATTTTAAGCCACAATGTATATTATACATTTCAAATCAATTTAAATTAGATTAATTGATTAATTAGATTAATACCTACCCTACCCTGTATAATCGAAGAATACCCGACATACCAAGAAAATACTCGCAACCCGCAAAATACCCGACACCCGAAAAAACCCGATACCCGAAAATACCCGATACCCGAAAAACCCGATACCCGAAAAAACCCGATACCCGATACCCGAAAAAACCCGAAACCCGAAAAATACCCGATACCCGGAATAACCGATAACCGACCCGTTAACTGAAAAATTAACCGACCCGACCCGAACCGATAAATTTCACTACCCGCCCATCCCTAATACGAATGTATTATTTGTAAGCAAATTTTGCAGGAAAAATCAGACTACGAATTATATTCGGATGATTAAACAACAAAAGAAATTTCAATGGAAACAATAAAGGTTGCCATGTTCGTTGTCATGACACTTCGTTTGACAGAAATTTTTACGCTGGAAAACCGTCCTGCTTTTCACTCGTGGTGTTTTTCAGTTCAAAACCATGGTGATTGGTCGACTGTCTATAAATTCTGACGTTTTATTGGTTTAAAATTCTTGAGTTGTTTAAGGCTGATTTCATAATAAAAGTTAAAGGTCCTTTAAAGTTAATAACGACTTTAAAAGGGATTTTGACCAATCAGCATCGGAAGTTTTGATATGTTGCTAGGCAAATATTTAAAGAATATTTTAATTTTGATTATGAAATTGGCCCTTAATCATACTAAAAACATTTTTAACAAAAAGCGCTTCTTAAACGGTTATTTGTTTAAATTGACAACAGAAAAACCTAAGAAACATGAAGAAACAAAAGATCAATTATTCATAATAAGCAAAAGAAAACAAATTGTTTTTCCGCCTTATTACCAGAGTAGGCTGGTAATAAGGCCGTTAGTGTTAAATCTATTGCGGTAATAAGGCCGATGAAACATCTTCTTTTAGGGCATGCACTCTCGACAGGCGAAAGTCTCTTCGTGTTCACTGATGAGACATGTCACATGATGAACAAGATTTTCTAAACCCGGCCTTATTACCCGACTAGAATTTTAATGGTAAGCCATACTAGAAGGGCGGGTATTAACTATTAATTATGGATATATCTTTATCATTTGTACCTCACATAACATATATTTGTACGCATGCTGTAAAGATGTTGGGTTTTATAATTAGAAATACAAATGGTTTTAAGAACATACAGTCTCTGATAGCTTTATATTTTGCATTTGTTCGCTCCAAATTAGAATACTGTTCTCTGGTGTGGGATCCACATTATGCGACGTATATCCTAGAAGTTGATAATATCCAGCGGAAATTTTGTAAATACTTGCACTTTATTAGGCATGGTACATACCCAGTGAGAGGTTATCCAAATAAGAGCTTGTTAAAAGAATTTAATTTGCAACCACTAGACCTAAGAAGGAATCTTCAATGTAACATTTTCTTATATAAATTAGTAAATGGGTATACAGGGTATCCCTCGACGAGCGTCAGTTAGCCGTATCTGGAGAACTGCTTCTAGCATCGTCTTGAAAATTTGTACACAGGGGTTTCAATTAATTTTGAATCGACGTAAAATATTTTCATGAATGGCGCACTTCCGGTTATACCGGAAATAGGTACTAACTTCCTTATTTTAAATGGAACACCCTGTATATTATGATATTTTTGGATTCTACGTTTCATTCTAGGTAAACTTTACTAGGAATTGCTATGCCAAAAATTAACCATTTTTGAGAAAATCAAGAATCTCGCTTTTTTATGCCAAGTGCAGACCTAACTTCAAAAAGCTGTAACATCCTTACATTATGAACTGAGGAAACGATATTAATTTGGCATGAAGACTAATGTAGGGTGTATCCGCCCCTCGACTCAAGTTGAGTCAAATACATACAGGGTGTTCTCTGCAAATTTTTAAACATCATCGACTTCATTGGTCAAAAAGTCAATTTTTTCAAATGGAATGCCCTAACTATTTTATGGTACATCGATGCAGAATTTGATTGTCTGTCATTTTAGTCTACACGTTTGCCACATTTAAATAAACAGTTTTTGTGATATTTCTATGTATTTGGAATTTGACCAAAATTTCATATTTTAAAACAGAATTAAAATAAGATTAAATTTTCAATTGAGCAGAATTAAGGAACTCTAAAGGCTCCTAAAATCATAGCTAACTTTGGTTATTAAATCGTGCTAAATATGAAATTTTGGTCAAATTCCAAATACTTAGAAATATCACAAAAACTGTTTATTTAAATATGGCAAACATGTAGACTAAAATGATAGACAATTAAATTTTGCATCGATGTGCGATAAAATAGTTGGGGCATTTCATTTGAAAAAATTGACTATTTGACCAATGAAATTGATGATGTTTAAAAATTTGCAGAGAACCGCCTGTATGTATTTGACCCAATTTGAGTCCAGGGGCGGATACACCCTACATTAGTCTTCATGCCAAATTAATATCGTTTTCTCATTTCATACTGTAAGGATGTGACAGCTTTTTGAACTTAGGTCTGCACTTGGCATAAAAAAGCGAAATTCTTGATTTTCTCAAAAACGGTTGATTTTTGGCATAGCAATTCTTAGTAGAAGTTTACCTAGAATGAAACGTAGAATGCAAAAATATCATAACATACAGGGTGTTCCATTTAAAATAAGGAAGTTAGTGTCTATTTCCTGTATAACCGGAAGTGCACCATTGATGAAAATATTTTACGTCGATTCAAAATTAATTGAAACCCCTGTGTACAAATTTTCAAGACGATGCTAGAAACAGTTCTCCAGATACGGCTAACTGACGCTCGTCGAGGGATACCCCTGTATAGATTGTGAAGAGTTACTGAGTAAAATTATGTTTCATGTGCCAAGAATTGCGTCTAGAAATGTGCAAACTTTCGCTCTCCCATTTTCCCGAACAAATCAACATCAGAATTCGCCAGTTGTTAACATATGCAAAACCCACAATTTAATCTGTCAAAACGTAGATATATTTGGAAGTAGCCTGCTTGACTTTATAAATAGTTGTAAGAAACTAATAATGCGTGAATATATTCAGTCCTCCTAGCGCTTGGAATGCAAGTTGTCAATCTTTATTTTCTATTATTTATGTACTTTATAATTAATTTAATTTTCTTTTCTGTAACATTGTTCATTTGTGGACCTAACCGTCTGTTGGAATAAACACTATTATTATTATTATTATTATTATTATTAACGCGGCGGCCTTATTATTACCCGGTTAGCAAATTTTAATTTTTTTGAGGTTATTCTCATCTACCGATTACAAAAATCAAGCAAGATGGTTAATCGCGCGTTTATTAATGTCACTATGGATACGTGCGATTAAGTACCAACAAAAAACTAGTCCAATTATAAAAAAATACCTTACTTTTTAAATGCATTTTTAATACCATGGCAAATAAATTTGCACGAGACTCTTCGGCATGTGCACACAGTCCAGGGACGAAGTATTAATAGGATTTTTTGGCATCTTTCATATATGAGGCGTTATAGTTGCCATTTCTCTGCTACTTATGTATTAAAAAAAAATCCGGCCCTATTACCTGCCGGCCTTATTACCCAACGGTACCTTACGTAATTAGACAGTCCAATTCTAAAACAATGAAATGCAGATAAGCTTAGTTAACTTACATTAATAATAATAAATTAATAAATTAATAATAAATAGCATTTAATAGAGTGGTATATGTACCATTTATTTCATTATTCGGCTTTCGAATTTAAGTAATAATCAACTGTCAACATTTTCCAGCGTTGTCCAACTACTGCATACTTAATTAGCCATTCCGCTTAATGTAAACGGATTAAGGCAAGAGAGCAAAAGTGCTTAATGCTATATTCATTACACTACGGAACTATTAGGAGGTAGAGACAATTTGTATTGGCTACAGGGTGAATTGTTATTACCTACCACCACCGGGCGCGTTCATTTAGAAGAGCTTTAATTATAGCAATCGAATTTTTTAAAGGATGCTCTTAGCGATGCTTAGGCAAGAGCTTTGAAGAATTTATCGCTTTTAATATATCATTAATTGCAGTTGTTAAAGCGCTGTTTCCTTGTAGTGATGTTTCCTGAATTTTGATTGGGTACTCCAGACGAGGCTATTCTCGTTTAAAAAGTTAACGGGGATGATTGCTATCTTTAAGGGTTATGTTTTTCGCCGCATCCGCAATATATTTTTTTAATAACTCATAAAAATGTGGAAATACTAATGGTAAACTTGCATGAAGTTCTCTGCTTGTAGCCCATTTCCATAATTATACGAAACATTTTATGGTGGATTGATATTGAAGCTGATGAAAAGAAACAGTTTTATGTCGTTATTTATTCCGTTACATTTCTGAATAGTAATGTGTATCTCGTCCGTCCTTAATGTCTGAAATTTTTAAATGATTAAAAAATAAATGCGAAAACCCCTACCGTCCTGCATTAAGTCGAATAAGGACCTTTTAAATTTTAATCAGCGCCTCAATTTAAAACAGATGCTCTCCATTCTCTGATGCTCTCGTTAAATATGCTCTAATTTATGTATTTCGAAAATTGTGTGGTGGAACACCGTAAAGTGAAACGAACGGAATTTATAATCCTTTCCGACTGATTATACCTCAAGTTATGGATGTTTTATTAAGTTTTCTAGTTTCGTTTCAATTCGCACCCTATCCCCCATTCGATTAGCTAATGAGTTACAGAATGTCAGTCACGTACGAGTGGATGGGACGCGGTTTGGTGATTTGATCACTTTTCGCTAGATTAATATTTATCTCTAAATTTAGCCTGGCTGACACCATAGTAATCATGCAATTACGGTGCGTATTCATTATTAACTGCACTAAAATGCGTGCCAGCCTCGTGAAATATCCATCAGCTCTGTCCAGTTGCGTTTTATTTCAAATGTTATCGTAGGAAATTATAGGCCATGCATATTTATCTCTGTTACGGGAAAATGCCACCCAAATGAATGCATCTGTATTCCACTGGAAATTTGCACTCCTCCTTCGCAAACGTGCACCTAATATACAGGGTCCTGCAACAGTGCGTCGGCCTTCCATAGCGCCTAAACCATTTCACTTAGCAATTTCTTTCAAACTATAAATGAGGGTGCATTTCAGGAAAATATTTTTAAATATACAGGGTGGCCTAAAATTTTTTTGACAGCTCGAAGTTGACTTCTTAACTTCTACGCTTCGCGAAGCAAGTTAATAAAATCGATCGAAAAATTGAATCGCCAAAAATATCAAATCTTTACATTTCAGGGCCCTGGGAATCCGAAAAAGTGGTTTTTGAAAAATGTCTGTCTGTGTGTCTGTCTGTCTGTCTGTGATCACGCTGCAGCTCACACTACTGAACGTATCGAGATGAAATTTGGCACACATATTCAGTGGGAGATTTGTAGGTGCTGATTAGAATTTGAGCCACATCCGTTCACGGAAAGTGCCTTTTTGGCACATCAACTTTAAAAATTTAAATGTAAATCCCCATCTTTCGCGTCACCATATGAATGCTGTTCAAATTCTGCTTCTAAAAATGTATTCACACTTGGGCCCTTTTGACCAAGAAATGGTGCCGAAATGTAAATGCAAACCCCCATTTTTCGCGTGACCATATGAATGCTCTTCGAATTCTGCTTCTAAAAATGTATTTCCACTTGTGCCCTTTTGGCCAAAAAATTGTGACGTGATAAAAACCTATCCATAACTGTATAATTTTATCACCAAATTTGATAGCTGATTTTTTTTCAAGCCGAAAACCTTAGTGCCATTTTTTCGAAAAATGTCATTTTAGTGGCAACAGGGCCCCTGATTCAATTTATTTTACAAAAAATCATATTCTTAGTATCGGATTCGGCAGCTGTTGTATTCCCGGATCGAAAGCCTTTGTGCAATTTTTTAGAAAATTTCCATTTTAGGGACAAAAAGGCCCCTTTTTGAATTTTTTTTAGCAAAAGGGCATATTGTCATTATCGAATTCGATAGCAGTTGCATTGCCGGATCGAAAACCTTAGTGCCATTTTTTCGAAAAATGTCCAAATTCTGTGAAAAAGTAGAAGATTCTACGTCTCCTAGACTGCCAATTTTTTTAAATGGAACGTCAGGTATATTTTAGCATCAGTACTATCTTTAGGAACCTTTATTCATGCGTAAAATATTACGGCTCTTGAATCTTTAGTTTGGGAGGAATAAATAATTTCTCAAAAAAATTCGAGTTTACATCGCTCTGCTTAAAAATTCCCCATTTACGCGAGTGCAGTTTTTATTAGAAAATAAGATGAGAACCCTGTTGTACAGGCTTTTAGGAAGTTCTGGTCTTGCTTTCGTTATTTCCCTATGTACAGGGTGTTCAAAATTAATTTTCAAAATTTGAGAATTTTGAAGTTATTTTTCTCAATTTTTTCAAATGGAACACCCTGTATATTTTAAACTAGTGTAATGTAGAATTAATAAACGAACATTTCTTGTAATACAAACATGTTGGTTATTTTCATCCGTTTTCGAGTTATTGGCAAATATTACTAATTTTCTTGCTTGCAAACAATATTATTACCTATAAAATTATAAAATAAGCACCTAAACTAAGATTTAAATGTTCAAAATCTCCTCTATTTTGGTTTATGAACAATTTAATTGGTTCTTCAAAAGACATTTCTACCACCACCACCATTTCCCACCAGGGTGGTTCACTTTGGTCCTGGAATTCGCTCTTCTGCCGTGGATTATGTGGTCGCCGGCCACCCGGAACTCTTTGTTTGCGAGAACTTTGATCCGGGACTGTCGGATCACTATTGCCAGTTGGTCCGATGCAAGCTCATTCCGACTCCATCACCAGTAAGCGTTCAACCCTCTTATGGGACCCGTAGATTAATTAATAACGATACGGTCACTTTGTTCAAACAGAGTTTCTTTGAATCTTATGTTTATGAACATAACATACACGACATCAACCAGTCTTTTCTGCGCTTCATCAACGCATTCACTGTGGCATTTGATCTAAACTGCCCTATAATTGTTAATAAACCTACTGACAGCTACACGTTCACTAGAAACAATAAAATCAAATTTTCATCGTCACTAATTACTAGGATTGACCATTTAAAGCACTTAAACTGGCTAAAAAAACAAGGTGTAGTGTCAAATGCAACCTACAAAGATCAAAAGAAAAAACTTAACCTCTTAATACAAGAAGAAAAGCAAAGTCACTATAATAGGATAATCCAAAACTCCCATAACAAAACAAAATCTTTATGGAAAACCATTAACGACTTAACTGGCAAGAAACAAACGACGAATAAGCAAATTTGTACTATAAACCATAACGGCCTCACCACTTCCGACTCTGAGGAAATTGGGGCAATCTTTGGAGACTATTTATCTTCCGTAGTTAATGAGCATCTGAAGATACACTTCAAAAACCCGACAAAAAACGAATGTACTACTACTCGAGAGCTAATAAGAGATTCATTCTACTTCTTACCCATTACCACAGAAGAAGTAGAAGCAACTATAGCTAAGCTGCCCAACAAAAAATCCGTCGGGCCAGACAACGTACCCGTCTCACTACTGAAAAAATGTTCCTCGGAACTGTCACCAATCTTAGAGCACCTTTATAATAGATCCGCGGTACTAGGGGTTTTCCCCAGCTGCCTCAAGCATGCGACCATCGTCCCAATTCACAAAAAGGGAGACCAGTCCTTGGTCGAAAACTTCAGGCCAATAGCTATTATCAGCATTTTTAGTAAAATTTTTGAAAAATTAATACATTCAAGACTTTTCTCATTCCTCAATAAGCACAACATTTTAACTAGCTGCCAGTACGGCTTTAGACCTGGTTTATCGGCAGAATCCGCCACTGTCGATATATCCCAATTTATCAACGACAAAATGGACAAGGGCAATTACGTCGTCAGCGTAGCGTTTGATCTCTCACGAGCATTCGACTCCCTTAATTGCGCATACGTTTCAAAGAAAATAGATCGCATTGGCCTTCGCGGCCCAATAAACGACTTACTCGTGTCCAGAGCTGGGCAGTAGCTAGCTACAAAGTAACTTAGCTACGTAGCTAGTTACTTTTTCTGTGAAAGTAGCTGTAGCTAAGCTACTTAGGGCCGGTTTATCGATGCTCAGCTAAGTGTCAGCTAACAGCAAACTGACAGTTTGTATCCAATCAGATCGCTAGTTGCTAGGCAATTGGCTTTCAGTTTGCGATGACTGAGCATCGATAAACCGGCCCTTAGTGTATGTGAGTAACTTGTAGCTGTAGCTGTAGAGAAATTCATTCAGTATTCGAAAGTTACCGATTTTTCGGTAACTAGTTACCAAAAAAAGCTACTGAGGTAGCTTAAGCTACTTCGAAGTAGCTAAACTACTACTAGAGATACCTTTGAAAGATTATTACCTACCTCCTACCTCATAATTTATGCAAATTTATTTTTTAATTTATTCACTAGTTTGACCGAAACCATTGATAATTGAGTCTGCTTTTGTGACGTGATGTGAGACATTATTCCCTTAAATGTATCATTTTCAAGAGCGTTGGGGAACTATTATACTGTCGTGGGCCAAACACGAAAACGATCCATTAAGTTTTTAATTTTTGGCGCGGTAAATTTAAAAAAGTAGTTGTTAAAAATAGCTGCAAAAACGAATACAGTAACTAGTTACTAGTAGCTTAGCTACTTTTTATTCATGAAGTAGCTTGAATACGTAGTAACTAGCTACTTAAAATTACAAGTAACTGTAGCTTGTAACTAGCTACCAAATCAAAAGTAGCTTGCCCAGCTCTGCTCGTGTCGTACCTGTCTGACAGGCGCATAGCAGTTAAAATCAGAAATACTATATCAACGGAATACCCTGTGGATGTGGGGACTCCACAGGGCGGAGTGCTCGGCCCTCTTATTTATCTGCTTTTCGCCAACGATCTCCCTGAATATATCACAATAGGCAAAATGTTCATGTACGCGGACGACACCACTTGTATAGTTTCCGCAAGGGATGTCCGGGAGCTGGTTCACCTGGTGCAGGGTGTCCTTGGGCAGTTCCAGGACTGGTGCAGCCACAATCGGCTAATGATTAATCATGGGAAAACTGTCCTTGTTGAATTCCACAACAAATTTAGAGACTCTTCTAACCTAGTTTTCAGATTTAACGACACTGACCTCCTATGTGCCAAGACATCAAAATTACTGGGTGTGACCTTCGACAATAATTTGTCTTGGTCACCTCATATCGACACTGTCTGTAATAAATTGAGCAAGGCCTTTTTCCTGATCAATTCATTAAAAAATTCCCTGTCAGTTAAGACCTTAATAACCGCATATTATGCCTACGTATATCCTATTCTGTCGTACAACATCTCGCTTTGGGGAAGAGCCACAGACGTCCAGCGCGTCTTCGTCTTGCAGAAGAGAATCCTGCGGTTGATGTACCGGTTACCTTATAATGAATCCTGCAGATCCATTTTTACCAAATATCGATTTTTAACTGTCACCTCAATGTATCTCAAAAATGTGCTCTGCTACATGCATGCTAAAAAAACTACTTTAAAATCTTGCGGTGATCACCACGATCATGATACAAGAGGCAGGAACTTAATCTATGTGAATAGGCCAATTCATGAACTATATAAAAAATCACCGTGTCATTCAGCATCCAATCTGTTCAACATTCTACCTCCTGAATTCAAGAGTATAAATAGCATAACGGTATTCAAGAAACGCCTAAATGACTTTCTTATACATAGACAACTGTTTCTATACAATAAGTGAATTCGAGAATTGTGTTCGACATATATCTTCATGTTAACTGTATTGTGTACTTCATTATTTTTCTCATTTTGACATGTCTTATCTGTGTATTGTAACATAGCCCAAAGATTAATAAATATTATTATTATTATTATTATTACTACCTTCAACATTTAGAATAAAAAATATATGCCTATTCTTACTAACAAAAATACCAAAATTTCAAAGGAATGTCTTCGTGAACAAATTAAATTGCTCTTAGTACTACATAAGTAATAGTCTGATTGCTTATATTACAATTTTAAAAGCTAAAAGTTGTCTGCAAACAAGAGAATTAGTAATAGTTGCCAATAACTCGAAAACGGATGAAAATAACCGACATGTTGGCACTACAAAAAATATTCGCTCATAAATTCTACATTACACTAGTTGAAAATATACAGGCTATTCCATTTGAAAAAGTTGAGGAAAACAACTTCAAAATTCTCAAATTTTGAAAATTAATTTTGAACAGCCTGTACATAGCGAAATAACGAAAACTAAAAGCCTGTGTTTTCGTTTAAAAACTGCACCCGTGTACATGGAGAATTTTTAAGTAGAGTGATGTGAACTCCATTATTTTTAATATTTTTTTGTCCCCAAACCACATACTTAATATTTTAGGGACGAACAAAGGCTCCTAAAGGGGTTGCAAATATGCTAAAATACAGGGTGGGTAATTTTTCGGTGCTCACCATTGGGATCTCCTAAACGGTAAAAGATACGAGGTCGGTTAAATTAGAGAAAAGTTGCGCTTTTCTTGGTGATTAAGAATCTGAAGAGAATTCCTCGAAATTTTGATCCGTTCCTGAGTTATCACAAAAAATATGAAAATTGTCAATTTAAAGAAAAATTAATATCTTCCTAACGATTGATGTTATTTAAATGAAACTTGGAACTTTTATATTTTTGGCAGCTGTCAATTGAATGGAATTAACAGAAATTTTCTAGGCCTTCTAGATTTTGATTAACGACAGTCAGCTTTTGATTCTTTTATGGCCGCCATATTCGATTTTGACACCATCAAATACACAAAAAAATTAGCTTTTCAAAAATGTAGTCAACATGAACTTTTTTGACAGATGTCAGAATTTGAAAATTAGTCTGAATGATTTGTAAAATCAGCCTAAACTTAGATGAAAAACAATTGTAAAAAAGTACGCCGACTTCTTCAACCCTTATAACACGTGAAAACAATTGAATTCAACAGTAATAAGTTACGTCTTGCGGTCGTGTGACTCAGCCTTGCACATATTTTTTGAAAAACGGTAATGTTGGTTACATTTTTAAGAAGCTTATTTTTCTGTGTATCCGGCGGTGTTAAAATTCAAAATGGCGCCCATAAGAAAAAGAAAAATTGACTGTGTTTATTCAAAATCTAGAAGGCCTGGAAAATTGCTGTCCATGCCATTCAATTGACAGCTGTCAAAAATATTAAAGTTCCAAGTTTCATTCAAATAACATCAATCGTTAGGAAGATATTAATTTTTCTTTAAATGGACAATTTTCAGATTTTTTGCGATAACTCAGGAACGAATCAAAATATCAGGGAATTCTCTTCAGATTCTTAATCACCAAGAAATGGCGCAACTTTTCTCTAATTTAACCCACCCCGTATCTTTAACCGTTTAGGAGATCCCAATGGTGAGCATCGAAAAATTACCCACCCTGTATACCGGGCATTCCGTTTAAAAAAAGTGAACTTCGAGCTGTCAAAAATTTTTAGACCACCTGTAGGTACATTTTAAAATAATTTCCTGAAATGCACCCTCATTTGTGGTTTAAGAATGCACTTGAAAGAAATTGCTAACTGAAATAGTCTAGGCGCTAAGAAAGGCCGACGCACTGTTGCAGGACCCTGTATTATCTTTGAAAAGAACGCTAATGAAAAATGCACCCGGCTCGTACATTTGTGGAAGTGGTTCTAAATGGCGGCTTTAGGCTAAAATATTGTCAAGGATAAGGAGATTCCATGTTCTACCCGAGCGTTTAATTGTGTTAAAAGTTTTCGTTTTCAATTTGCATAATAACCCAACGAAATCCGACACACGAGCTAAAAAACAATAAAATCCTCTTTCTGCTGCAGTGGAGGGAATTTCTCACGGAGCAGAACGCATGTAACTGACAGAAACTTAGCAAACTTTACGCGAGAACGAAACAAAAGCAAAATTATTTCCAACAATCCCATTATGCATGCCACAAGTAACGTACAATGCGTAAAATAACAAGGGATGAATAGTTTTCATCGTCAATCTTAGTTTTCAGTTGCGATGACGCTATCGGAAATACTTGAAGAGTTTTCCCAAGAGTCTGTTGAGAATTTATATTGTTCACGATGTACGAACGATAATTTTGGCTAGATTAATTACTATGGAAATGACACACTGTGGGCCTAAACGTGCAGATGACATTCTTTGTGTGAAATTAATGATTGAGCATAAGGGGATGTAGAGTAGAGCCAACTTTCGATTATTATCACCGAGTAAATCGAAATTTCTCCAGAAGTGGCCAGAATTATTGTTCGCATGTTGGTGAAACTTTCCTCAACTTTAGTTGCGTGGCATTTAATTCTTCACTTTTTTATACAAAATTGTCACGTGCAACGGTTAAACATTCAACAAGCTCAGAAGCTTTCGTGTTAGATTTGCGTGTCGTGGAGCACAATACACGTTATAACCATATAAAAATACGCAACCTTTGTACCAACAAACCACCTGTATAATATCGATAAAGCCGTTTCATCTAAATAACCAAAAATCTAATCGGAAGTCAGGATATTGAGTTATTGTGATGTTGCTTTTCAGTGCATATTCCTATATTGGTATACATTGGGACGCAACGTCGTAATTCATACGATTTGGACCACCTGTCAAATAGGTGCTCAATTATAGCCTGAATTCTGAATAGAATCCGCGCTTTAGATCAGATAATCTCATTCGGCTTCACCTTTAATGGAACTCTAAAATGCGGTCAGCCACAACATTATTCTGCATTATTTCCAGTGGGGGAAATAACTCTCGTCTGGTGACTGCCTACCTAAAAAATAGTATTACAATAAAACTGATATTTTGCAGGAACGAGAATCAGAATCAAAACAGTGCATCCAAAACTGATGTTGGGTTGCCAGTTAGAGATTATAAATTTTATGCAAAATTAGTGTGATGAAATAAATGTTGTCAAAAGCAAGATCTTTATAGCACTTTGCTCCTAATTTCAAAATCCTACCATTCGCATCTCTAACCGAACTTATTGTTAATTCCTAATGACGTAATAACAAAAAAGTTACACGATTCCACGGGTCCGGTCTAAGAGACCCAAATGCCCCCCAGACAAAAAACGGCTTGCGAATTATTTGAATTGATTTATACAGGCTAAAGGTAACTCAAAAGTTGGGAAGGTGCTGAAAAGTTCATTCAAATTACATAAAATACAAAGAAAATGGAGAAAAATACGAGAACTTAAGAAATGTTCAACGTATATCAATCCAGAGTTTGGTATGCTAGTGACACTGTAGGCGGATGAGCAAATTTTCATTATGATCTAGCAAACGGGGTGAAATTTAAGAATTGAAGCTGGAAATTTTTTCAGGTAAATGTTGGAATAAAATTAGAGGATTCGATAGATTTCGTTAACCATTGAAAAAACGTCTCATGAGTCTTCAACCTAAAACCAACCCCTACTATCCCTACAACCCCTAACCCCAAACACGCCTAGTAAATACATTTTATTTCTTTTTTCGGGCTTTTTAGTGATTTTTAGATAATTCAAATTCATTTTAAGTAATTTTTAACTCATCCACAATTTTTCAACCCCTTTCACAATATGTGAACCCTCAAAAAGCTAAATTTACGCAGACCGCTTTTTTTTCGTGTAATTTTTCATAGTTCTAATTTACAACATCAGTCACTTTTCACCACCCTTAACAATTCATCTCCGTTCACAATTTTGCAACCCCCCGGCAAAATTCGCGAAATTTTGTCTTTCTTCGGAAACAAATTTTACTCTTTTGGATACTGTGGACCTTTAGCACTTTTTCAACCCCCCTCGCAATGTTTTAACCCTCCAAGGGCTAAAATTGAATTATTGGCTTATTTTTGTGTTCTTTTCTTTAATTCTACTTAACTTCGGTTAATTTTCACACCCTTTGACTTTTCATCCCCCTTTACAATTTTTCAACCCCCTAACTGTTAATTTTACAAAATTCGCGTAGTTGAACTCATTTAGATTCAGTTTAACTTTTTACAATTTTTCTACCCTCTTCGCAATGGGTATACATATAAGTATTCAACCCCCACAAAAGCCTGAGTTGCACAATTGACTTATTTTCGTGTTATATTTTGTAATTCTTCTTAACTACAGTTAATCTTCACCCGTCTTGACTTTTCATCCCCTTCACAATTTTTTAACTGAATACCATTTTACAAAAGTCGCCGAATTTAGTTTTTTCCGATAACTACTCATCATCCACTCATTTGGGTTAGGTTTTCCCTATTTACAACTTTTCCAACCTCTTCAATATACATATTATTTCATCGCCTCCAAAACATAAAGCAAAATTGTCTAATTTTCCGTGTTAGTTTTGGCATTTCTACTTAACTGCAGTAAACTTCTTCTTGCCTGTATTGCCAATTCTACAGACTTCGAAAAATGTTAGTGTTTTTTTGTTAATTTCCTACTGCAAACACCTTAAACGACTATTTCAGATTTTTTATCCCAATTCACAGCTTTTTAATATTTGAAAAATGGTTAAAATAAGACTGTTATTTATGGTAACAAGTGAGTAACAACTACCCTATATCAATGAAATCAGAAGAAAATTCTCTATCGATCCGTGCAAGATTATACCGGGTGTCCCATTTAAAAAAAGTTGGGAGTACAGTCTACCATCCTGTTTTTATTTCAGGCGAATAGCTCAAGTAATAAAGGAGATATTCCAATTTAAATGTCGGACAATAATAAAAAAAGACCCTACCCCGTACATGTTCCATTAACATTTTCTCGAAATTTCCATTATGTAAGGGTATGATTTTTTCACGCCTTTATACAATAAAGAAATAACAGGGTGCCAGTTAAAATAACAAAGTGACATGGCGTTAGCCAATGAAATAAAAACATTTTCTGATCCCTGGTAGTGTCGAAATGTAGTCCATAGTTAACCTTTCGATTTCTCCAAAAATTGTTCTGATATGTTGGAAACGAAAGAAGTTATACGGGATGGCCGCCCCCGTTTAACTCACCCTGTATAATCATAATGGAGGAGCTAATTTTAGCGAAAAATTCGTTCCTAGTTTTAAGTTTTAACATGTTCGTATTGCGTCTTCATGGAGGCGCAGGAAAGTAACCAATCAAAATGTAGGACTAGTTCCCGTTACAGAATAACCACTAACAAACATAAAAACAACGATTTATTCGAAAATTCCACCTTAAAAATTTGATCCAATTACGAACGAGGATTTAAATCTTTACGACTGATTCTGGCCAATCAAGTAAAAATTATATCGAAAATCGCACGATACTAATCATTAGCCAATAGAAAAATTGATTTCTGTGTGTTTACCATGGCAACTCGAGGATTTCCTAGAAATCTTTGATACCTATCTAGACCAACCTAAACGAAATTAATAAGTGGAAATTTTTATGTCAAATTAAATGTCAAAAATTATTTCTATTCCATTTCTGTGGCTGTATCGTTGCTATTTTCTTACCGAATCTGCATTCGAGCATTAATTCATGTCCTGGAAATTTTAGTCGTGCATCCCAACAACGTAATCGGGCCCTCGTGTTCCACTCGGGCCGATTAATACGTTGTTGGAATGCACTCCAAAAATTTCCGGAAAGAATTAATGCTCTTATGAGATTATAAGTGAAAATCGCACTATACTAAGCATTAGCCAATAGAAAAATTGATTTCTGTGTGTTTCCCATGGCAACTCGAGGATTTCCTGGAAATTTTTGATACCTACCTAAACCAACTTAAACGAAATTAATAAGTGCAAATTTTTATGTCAAATTAAATGTCAAATCATTTCTATTCAGCTTCTGCGGCTGTATCATTGCTATTTTCTTACCGAATCTGCATTCGAGCATTAATTCATTTCCTGGAAATTTTAGTCGTGCATCCCAACAACGTAATCGGGCCCTCGTGTTCCACTCGGGCCGATTAATACGTTGTTGGGATGCACTCTAAAAATTTCCGGAAAGAATTAATGCTCTTATGAGATTATAAGTGAAAATTTTTTTGTCAGGTTCCTACTGTCGGAATTTTGGACTTAAGCGAAATCTTCTCGCTGAATACCACTCGTGTTCCCTAAAATTTCCGGAAATTTATTTTTGACATTTACTCCAGATTTTTTGCCGCGGAAATCAGTCGAAAATGTAAAAAAATTTCCTGAAATTATATACGAAAATTCTGCTTTAAAAATTTGATCCAATTACGTATTTTTTGTCGCGGAAATCATCACTCGTCTTCGACGAGGATGGAATCACTAAGCTCCTATAAGAACCTCATTGGACGACCAGTTGCAGAGGAAAAACCATCCCATTAATAATTGTGATGATTAATGACTCGATTAAATAATGATATTTATTTTGACATTTATTTCAGTACCTACGTCCGTCGTGTTGTTAATTGTAACGAAAATCGCACTATACTAAGCATTAGCCAATAGAAAAATTGATTTCTGTGTGTTTTCCATGGCAACTCGAGGATTTCCTGGAAATTTTTGATACCTACCTAAACCAACCTAAACGAAATTAATAAGTGGAAATTTTTATGTCAAATTAAATGTCAAAAATCATTTCTATTCAGCTTCTGCGGCTGTATCGTTGCTATTTTCTTACCGAATCTGCATTCGAGCATTAATTCATTTCCTGCAAATTTTAGTCGTGCATCCCAACAACGTAATCGGGCCCTCGTGTTCCACTCGGGCCGATTAATACGTTGTTGGGATGCACTCCAAAAATTTCCGGAAAGAATTAATGCTCTTATGAGATTATAAGTGAAAAGTTAATCACAAGACATTGATACGGGAAAGTTCGAAAAAAAATTGCGCCTGCCTACGACGGATTTCTAAAAGTGGTCAAGATCTCAAATTTCAATACGCGTCCTGTTTCGGGTTAAATTAAATAGGAAGCTCCGATCGATATTTCCTTCTCCTGCTTCGAGTTGCCGCTGCAGCGGACCAGGCATCTAGTGGTTAGACCCCACCTTCTCCGGTGGGCGTTTGCTCTTTTTCATACTGTAGATTGGCAAATTAGATAATGAAATTCTTTGGAGTTGTTGGACTCTTAGGCTGTTACCAATCAAGCTTTGATTGGTCCAACAACAACAAGTTTCATTATTTAATCCTATACCTAATCAAAGAAATTTTGTTTGGTTAATTTCTTAATTTCTTCTCGCCGTATTATTCCTCTAGGTCGTTCTTTCTCATTTAAGTATATACCTACTGTTTTCTCTTCACTTCACCTTTAATTTGTCTTAGATTACCATAATAGTCAGCGCAACTGATAAGAGTATGTGAGAAAAAAACTTTAGTCGTCTTCACTTTCCGTTAAAAACTGATTAGAACCTTATGGTTGAATTAGGGACCACACGGTAACTTTTTTAACGCGCTATTTTATTACTGATGGAATATTAGAAAAATTAATTGATTAATTTACTATATTGTAAATTTCTATGGTTGAATTAGAGACCACGCGGTAATTTTTTTAACTCGCTATTTTATTATTAGAAAAATGAATTCAATAATTTACTTATTCTAAATTTCCTAATGGAATTGTAACTAGAATTTGTGTTGGAAGTTGAGACCACCGTAGGAATTTGCCCTGCCAGTACCACCAACTCCCCCGAAATGTCTGTTGTAATTGCCGACAGCATCCAGTCTATTGTTGCCATTGCGCCACAAATTTGCTTTTCCATTGATCCCAACGTCGGTACCATATCTTTGTGTGTGTTGCGCATTCACACCTACCCCTGAACCGGAAGGATTGTGGTTGTACTGTACGTTTCCACCTACAGTTCCTGGACCACCACGTAAGGGTTTTGATCCGAAGCCTCCACCAGTAACTACGTTACGTCCATCGTTGAAAATGGTTCCTTTATGTCCCACTTGCGCTCTATTTTGGTCAATTTGTACAGAAGTTTGCCTGTCAACAAAATTTTAATAACCTGAAGAGACTTTAAATAAATTACCTTCTCTGACGGTTGTGTACTGGTACCAGATAGAATTCTTGCCCATCTTCAGACTGAACGACTTCGTAAGCTGCCGCAGCAGAAAGGCACAGAACGAGGACGATGAAATTCTTCATTTTGCTTATTGAGGGATTCGAATTAACTGTTAACTGATGACTGATGCTCTTCAGATTTTGCTCTGAGGTTTATATAGTTCTCTTGATACATATACGGACGTGTCGGGAGTTTACTTAGGTACTTCCCAGTTAAATTGTAAGAGGTAAATCCCGTAAAGAGCAGATAAAGGCTTGCGACTGTTTTGCTTAATTTTAATCTCTCAAATGTAAACAAGAGCGGGAGAGAATGATAAGAATGTAAACAGCATTTTTCAGTCTCGGTGACCTGCTACGATTAAGAATTACTTAAAAGCAAATATGTGGTAAAATATAAAAAACAATCCAATTCTAAGTAATCAGATATACCACATACGAGCGGTTCGGGCGTTTATTGGCGTAGGTAGTTCCCAATTCTTTCGAGAAAGGTGAATCCCGTACAACAAATAATAAACTGACTCGACTGGTTGGTTATCGTACCTCGTTCGACGAGATTTTGCAGTGTTAGTTACTTTTGGATTATTGTTTCGTGAAACCCAGTTTAATTTTATTTTCAATTTTATTTTTTATGCATGTTAGGGGCTGTAGCGCTTTTGAGGGTAGTTTTTCGAGAATTATGATAATGACCTTTTTGTACCATTAATAGAAGGTTATCGAATGGTGTCAATTAACCTCCCCAATCCAACCACAATTTAAAAAAAAATGGAAGGTTACTGCAATCAGTAAAATTTTCGTATTCGAGATAAGACTGGATCTATACGTTTTGAGGTCTCAGGAATCCAAAAAAGTGGTTTTTAAAATGTGTCTGTGTGTATGTAAACTGCTCAACAATTCAATTGGTCCACCCGGAAATTTGAGTCGAATTCAAAATGCCGTAACTCCTCAAGCAGTTGATCGATCTCAATGAACCTTTTTTCCACGGATAGCCCATTTCATTGGCTACTACATGACATGTTCCGCGTTTTATGCAGGTCTCCCTTATTTTATATACAGGGTGTCAGAGCCAGGTACTGCAAAATGGCGAAAATTTAAACCACCCCCGATTCTGAAAGAAATTTTTCTAATTTTTTTTGCCCGGTTGAGAAGACGTATTAGGTCCATACCTCCAGACGTTTTTTTGAAACTTGCTCCATCTCCTCTAATTAAGGTGCAGGGCCAAAAAAACTGTTTTCTCACTGGTCGTTAATAGCGCCTTTACTTGAACACGAATTTTAATTTCCTGGGGCTCCTTGTAACGCAAGAACTTCACTCTAAATTGGCATAAATTCAAAATTATCCGGATATAAAATGTCACAGAAAAGGGGGCCCACTGAACTGAACCCAAAATTATTCGGCACGTTCGTTTTTAAACAAGACACAACCAAAACTACTATACCGATTTGGCTGAAATTTGGCACGTAGGCGTCTAGTAACCTAACTTAGATCTGAAAAGCTTTTGGAGCCAATCGTGCAACCGGAAATGCCATTTTGGCACATCGACTTTTAAAAATTTTAAATGCAAATCCCCATTTTTCAGGTCACCGTAAGAAAGGTCTTCAAATTCTGCTTCTGAAGATGTGTTCACTCTTAGTGCCCTTTTAACAGAAAATTCGTGATTTTTTGAGGAACTTTTAAAACACGATACAGCCCAAATCCCTGAATCGATTTTGCCGAAATTTTGCACGAGCAGGGTATATTACCCGTTGAAGAGCTGAAAAGATTTTGGAAGCAATTGACCCACGACAAGTGCCCTTTTTGCACAACAATTCTCAAAATTTTAGGATGTACTCTTATTTAACAATTCATAACAAATTTTTGAAAAATTTACATTCACCAATAGATAGATCTTCAAATTATGGTTTTAAATAAGGCAAAGCTCATTCGCATTTAGTGCGCTTTGGGTAAAAAAATCGAATTTTTACAATAACAACAAAAACACATTATAGCCCAAACAACTGAATCGATTTAGCTGAAATTTGGTACCTACATAGAAATTGGGTGAGCCATTCAAGAGCTGAAGGGCTTTTTGGAAGCAATTGTCTATGGGAAGTGTCCTTTTGCCATATCAACTTTTAATTTTAAGTACGTGGCCTCCTTTTTTATGTCGCGATTAGAAAGACGATGAAATTTTAGTTCTAAAAATGTATTCACAGTTTCTGCCATTTCAGTGGAAAATATGCAGAGAAAAAATTCTTTCTCATTAAAAGGAAGCTCACTGTCAGTGGATGATGTAAAGTGGCAATAATTAATGTCAAAAAAACTAGGAAAATATTAACCTTTAAAGGAACATGTTGTCAAATGTGATGGGTGATGTCGTTATTTGTCAGACAATTCCGAAATTAGTTACAGACGAGAAGTCTAAAGTTTTTCTGTCGAATTGAATTGACTACTGTCTATACAGATATCTGTATCAAAGAACCACGCGATGGGGAGGTTCCAGCCGCTTCTCTGCTGCATTTTTTTAACCCTAAATTATTCAGTAGAAATTCAAGTTTCTACCCCTAAATTTCATCCCCTTCGTAAAAGTTCTCCCAAAAATTGTGAGTGTATAAAAACATGTACGACCCTTGACCGGCGGTGAAGTCACGGCCACCCTAGACTTTCAAAAACATCGAAGAAATCGGACAAAAATCAGGATTTTTGTAAATCGCAAGTATAAGTCAACCTTATTTTTTTGATACAAATTCAACTGCGCGATTACATTTTTTTAAAATTCTTTTTGCTATTTTGACAGATTGTGCAAAGTGAAAAAAATTGAAAAAACAAAGACAAATAAAAAAATGTAATTGCGCAGTTGAATTTGTATCAAAAAATAAGGTAGACGTTTATTTGCGATTTTTAAAAATCTTGGTTTTTGACCGATTTCTTCGATGTTTTTGAAAATCTCTGCACTTCCGGTCAAGTATGACACATGTTTCTGACTCAGAAAAAATCGTAGTATGAGAAAAAGGTATCATTTCATTTGAGAAAACAAAATTAAGGCCATTTCCGGTTAAAACGGAACTAGGAAAAAATAACTGTCCTCTCCATCAAATCCGCTTTACAAAAATAAAATAGACGTATCCGAGGATTTTTGCCAGAAATCAAGGGCAAGAATTTAAGGAATTTTATTCCGGACTTTATACTCGCACTGTATACCTCATAGTTTCACAGCAGAAATTGCTTTTCTATGTCAAATTACAGGGCTTCACGAACGTTTCAACCCCTAAACTTCAACCCCCTATTTCACCACCTCCACATACTCAAGGAAAGTTGTGTTTTCAATCTCACCACCCTAATTCAATGCGTTGAGAAATTGCGGCGATTTAGAGATTCATGTTTTCAACCCTTTATGATTTCACCCCTTTGTGATTTACAGGGGCGAGTTTATTTCTGCTTTTCGGGAGACAAAGTCGTTTACCAAGTTTCAGCTCGATATCTCAATCCGTTCTCAAGTTATGCGACGGACAGACTGAGGAGCAATCGATACGACGAGCCAGGGGCGGATCTAGGCATGGTCTTTATGGGCTGCAGCCCAGGGCCCCGCAATCGAAAGGGGTCCCGGCTTCGAAGTCAAAAAAATTAACAATTCAAATAAAAAAAAAACATTAATTACAAAATTGTTTCGTACAACCGCGTACCTAGATAAGATAAGCTTTGAATCGTAGCGTTGCTTTTGCAACACTATTAAATTTTGAATTTATTGCTAGTCGGCTGTCAAAAATCTAGTAACCTTTGTTGGGTTGCTAGCTAGTAATGCGATGAGCAAATAAAAGAATTTGAAGTTCAAAAACGCGGAAGAGTTACATTTTAACGCACTTAAATAATAAACATACTTAGGTAAGACTTAAGCAAAAACATTATAACTACTAGAATGTTGTATTTATTTTATTTTTAAGAAGGCAGTATTTTTTTGTTAGTCTTTATTCTTGACCTGAGAATTTGTTATTTCGTTTTCTTGTTTGTTGGACTAAAAGTAATACCTAATACATCTTATTTTTATTTATGTTTGTTATGCATACAAAATAAAATAAAAAAGTTCTTTCAATGTGTATTGCCTATAATTTTTCCTATTTAAAGTCAAAGAAGTCGCCACAACTATCCCAAACTTGGGTTAAAAGGGTATGCGGCAAAGGCGGTCCTAAGGAGGGAAGGGGGGTGTAGATAGGGTAATTACTAGAGCAATAGCTGGAAAAATTCTTCTTATGGGAGTTGTTTTTCACATAACTTTATCATTGCATTAACATTCTGAAGTGCTTAGAAAATGCGAGACCTTGAAAATTTTGAAAATAATCTTTTGCTTGCGGAGAAATTTGTGGTGGGGCCCCCAAACAGCTTAGCTCAGGGCCCCCAAAGTTAACGGTCCGCCCCTGCGACGAGCGAGCGAGCGAATAAGCTAAAAACAAATAGGTAAGTCCTTGTAGCATCCTCTGGTGCTTCTAGATTGCTCGCGATTACCAATCGCAAGAGGCTTAACCTCCAATCAGCAAACGCCTCCGCCGATTCGCTAACGAGCTTCGGTACGTTTAACACCGAGGGGAATTAATTACGTCATTAGACTTGGGATTGCTCGCCTTTTTCAAACAATGAAATATCTTTTAGGAGTTTAGATGCACTTGCCTTTAGATCGACTTGGATCCTGCTGCACTTTTAAGATCTAATGATACTATTGTGGCTCAGTAAAAAAGGAACTTGGAGTTTTTAATTAGTTCAGTTCAGCGTCGAGAGGAAAGTTGGAAGAGTAGATTTTAGTGCAACTTTAGGGAACCATTGTGCGGGATCCAGGGTTGGAGGATTTTTAATAAGTTCAACTTTCTGAATTTTGTTGGGGAGCAGATCCAGGTGTAATCCTCAAAATTAGTTTGTGCAACAAGTAAATGAGAACTTGCGAGCAAAGTTTTGACTCAATCGATAACTGAATGTTTTTATTCTGGTCAGCTTCCTTGCAGTGTGACGCTTCACAAGCGGCAGCTAGATTGTAATTTGAGGATCACAACACCTAAGGGACGGGCTGTAGGAGATCACTGCCTTACTACGAGCACCGGAATACCCAAACAGCGTCTGACAGTAACGAGGACATAAATTCTCCCTAGGGAGAAGGAAGGGAGCGGATTGCGTCCTTCTTTTCAAATGCTGTAGAAAGTTTCCATAATCATCGGCGTGCGGAAACGCTCGAAGGAGAAAAGGCAGAGCAAAAGCATACTTGTATTCGACACGGGACACGATATGCACTTCCCACCAGTGCAAAATCTTGCCCCACAAAGTTTTTGGTGAGACGATCGATAAATGATAAACCACTCTGCGTTTCGTCTGATGCGAAAAAAATGATTTCCGATACGTTCAGTGGATTGAAATCAGATCAAATTCGACTGCCACGCCTTAAAACGACAGTCAAGTCGAATGCTTTAGGTGAGACAAAAGCTCCACTGTAAACAAAGCTAAACGTAATCTGACGCTCTGTTTGCAGGGAAGCACGATAAATTTAAAGCTGACTAGGAATTTACAAAACCATTTCTATATTCAATCACTAAATCCATTAAAAAACTGAAAGCTTTTGAATGGTTCTGTGGAGTTTCCGCCGTCAAACAATTTTCGAAATAATCACGGCAGTTAATTATGTTTTGCAACAATAGTTTTTGATTATAGCTGACATCAAAGTTTACAACAATAATTGAATTGTGCGACCGAAATCGTTTGAAATGTAGGCCACGTTTGTTCCAGATCGATATTTTTTACTATCGACTCCCTGCAGGATTCTGGTCCGCAATTCCATCCTTTGTGAATAAATTGAGCCGTTAGAATTGCCAATAGAGATATTAAAGGCGGAAAAGTCACCCTCTGTGATTTTGTGCTGAATCATTTTATTCGTTAATTGCGCGATCGTTACAAATGCAATTATCCCGAACAGGAGCTTTATATTTACAGAATAAATACAGTTAAAATCGCTGTCGACGATGAGCAACAGTTTCCTCTCAGTGTGTGCTTTATTCGATTTCAGTACGACCGGCTTTGGCAAAATGTTGTCGCCTATTCACCCTTACTCTAGTGTTTGCAAAATAATTTTAATTCGATTCATCGCACGCAAACAGAAAGGCTAAAATGGGGCCTTGCAAATTGAAAATGTATTTCCCCTACGAGGAATTTATTTTGTTTATTTTAGCCATTTATAACAACTGATTGTGATCTTTTGTGATAAGCACATAATAGCTAAGTGGAAAATGGAAACTTGCCTTTGCTTATTCTTACTCAACTTCTCTATAATATTTCTTCTTATTTTACTATCTTTCCTCCAAAGCCATGCATATCTTCATTCTTGTCATTCACCCTGTTCACAGAATATCATCTTCTTCTATTATATCGTATGGACAGGTGCCGGTAAATTATTCGAAGACAATTTTTCGAACACTATTCTTCTATAGTGTCATAGGTAGATATCGATTCTGTAGGAATCGCATAGGGACAAGGCGTCCTCGCTTTAGAGCACGATACGTTTTGTTGCTGGTTTCGAAGCCCACTTTGGATTCATTCTCTTTTCTTTTTTAACTTCTAGGCTTCGCGAAGCAAGTTAATAAAATCGATCGAAAAATCGAATCGCCAAAAACATCAAATCTTTACGTTTCAGGGTCCTGGGAATCCGAAAAAGTGATTTTTAAAAAATGTCTATCTGTCTCTGTGTCTGTCTGTGATCACGCTGCAGCTCAAACTGTCGTAGCTTCTTACGGAACTCGAAAGCCCGATTCTTTGGCTTTAATTCAAAACCAACTTCATTCAAATCGGTTAAGAAATGGCTGACTTATTGCCCAAAATATTTCGTCCGGTTTTTTTTTGGGACATCGATATATTTTTCAACGGCCATTCGGAATGCGCTATTTTTCACCATCAGGTTGACGTCCAGGTAAGATCTCTTTTTGATTTAAAATATATTTCTCAAATTTTGCTCACGTCGAAACTTAGTTAGGTTATGTTATGTCAAAAAAGTCGCCAGATTTTAATATCTAAATTGAGGGATACGTCATTTCAGGCACGCCCAAACTCTAATTAGAACTTTACTAGTATCATTAATTGTCACTTTTGACAATTAGTTTTAGAGTAATTTACCTAATTCCGTACATGGGCTTGTCTTTTGACTTCCAACCCCCAAAATTGATGAAGTGAATAAAATGCAAATAAGTAAATACTTAAACTACTGTTAATAAAGAAATGCTATACCAGGCTTTTTTGCGACTTTTCAAAATTTTACGATTCTTAAAAAAAGGGCAATGTTGAATACATTTTGTGAAACAAAGTTCGAAGACTTTCATGTGCTGATAAAGAAAATAGAAGTTTATAATTCAAATTTCAAAGTCGATGTGCCAAAATGGCACTTGCCGTTGACCGAATGCCAAAAAAATCAAATCTGCCTTTCGGCGGGTTATGGTATCTCTACCTGCCAAATTTCAGCCAAATCGAAAAGTAGTGTGGGTTGTAGCGTGTTATTTAATGTTCCTCAGAAATTTCGAATTTTCCGATTTTAAACCAAAAAGGCGCCAAGGTGTCAATACATTTTTAGATACAGAATTTAAAGACCTTTCATGTTGATATGCCAAAAAGGCCCTTTTCGTACGCGGATTGGGAAAAAATTAACTGGGCTCACCAGAAGGCCAACATTAACTTCGATACCGAATTTCATCAAAATGTTCACATACGTACATACATACAAACATTTTTTAAAAACCTCTTTTTCGTGATCCTGGAACCTTGAACCGTAAAGATCTGGTGTTATTCCAATTTTGAATTTTGGGGTGGTTGCAATAACCTACCAATTTTAAATTCGTTGTGGGGAAGCTAATGAATTTAATTGCCGTAATACACATACATGGGTAAAATTTATATACAGGGTGTACCATTTAAATGAATAACTCCTGCAACAGTGATTTGAGGGAAGAACGCTGAAACAGGTCGATTTTTGTTTGGAGGGGGACACTCAAATACGTACTAAATACGGTACCCCTACCCCGCAACAACCCCCTCTTCAAAATTTTAAATGACAATACTCCACTTGCGATACATCATTTGAAAGCTAATTTCGTTGCGAATTCAATTTTGTACAAATTTTTCACTTTCGTTAACTCCAGAGCCCTCCATAGTCGAATTTTGAACCATGTTAGGGCCCTTTGTGATACATCATTTGAAAGTGTTTGAAATTATCTGTAAACTGATGCAAGAATTTTTAAAATCCATCCATTCGTTCAAAAGTTACAGCCTAGATTTGAAGGATTTCTAGGCCCAGAACCATCAGCTGATGTTTTTCAATGTAACTTTGGAACGAGTGGATGGATTTCAAAATTCTTGCATCAGCTTACAGAGAATTTCAAACTCTTTCAAATGCTGTATCACAAAGGGCCGTAACGTAGTTCAAAATCCAACCGTAGAGGGGGCTGGAATTCAACGAAAGTCAACAAAAATGAATTCGCAACGAAATTAGGTTTCAAATGATGTGGCACAAGTGGGATTGCCGTTTAAAATTTTGAAGAGAGGGGTAGGGGGTGCGTTGGAAAATTTCGTCAAGCACGGATTTAAGTCCAAACAAAAATCGACCTGTTTCAGCGTTCTTCCCTTAAATCACTGTTCCATCACAGTAAGAAAAATTTTGTTAATTTTAACAAAAAAGTAACAAAAGTTTTGTCCCAAACGGTCCACTATAACTATTTTGTTAATTCAACAAATTATATAATAGCGCTAATATTTACAGAATTCTTGCCGTTATTACCAAATTCTAGTTTGTAAAAAGAGCCCATAATATTGGTAAGGCAACTAACAAACTTGTTATAGTTTAAGAATTGTGTTTTGTTAACTTAACAAATCATTTTGCTAATTTTAGCAAATGAATATTAACTCAGCCGATAAGTTTGGTGAATGTTGCCCCAGCATATTGTCAAATTGTTTAGTTAACAGAATAAAGTTGTTAATATTCACAAAAAAATGTGTTGTTGTTAACAAAACCTTTTTGGTTCTTTTTAACAAAATAATTGTTGTTAAATCAACTTTTTTCAGGAATGAATAATGATAATAATAATAATAATTTGATGAGGGCAACAGCTGAAAATAAAAAACATAGATATAGCAAACATTTTATTGTAATACACACTTATTATTATTGTACATAATACACACTGTAGGTACTTTAAAACAATACATTTTAAAAATTTTATTTTAATAAACGCTCCTAGACTAATTCATACTTTAAAACAATACTTTTTAAATCGGAACCATACTGCTGATGTACATCATAAGTAAGTAATTTTTGTTATAATGTAACCATGACAATTTTCATTAGTAATATGATAAGTCGTCTCTTGATTGCCGCAGGTTTGACGTCCGAATGGTTGAACTACGAGTCAAAATGGTAGATTTTTTTTCGGTCAAAGACGACTCGAGCAAGCTGTTGTCGTCTTTTTAACCTAAAAAAAATCTACCATTGACGAGTAGTGAATCCATGAGGACTCAACAAGGCAACCAAGAGGCTACGAATCGTATTTTGCAGATTATTTTATAAATTAAAGTATTGAGTAAGTAGTGTCAAATTTACGTTGCAGTATTATCACTGTAATCAGGATTTGATTGGTAACTGGTATACTAAATGCTGCTTTGGATTGGTTCAATACTTAATGTATAAAATAATCACTGTAATCTTGGTTACTGTAAACAAAATCAAGCTTTGGATTGGTTCAATACTTAATGTATAAAATAATCACTGAAATATAATGTGGTCCACTTTATAGCCAAACTACAAGCGACAGGATTGTGGCTGTGGCTGTTGCAGATTATTTTCTGCAATATCGATCAAGTCATCTTCCATAATCAGGTATTATTGCAGAAACACCTTTAAGGACACTATGCACCTGCTAGTATTTTGACTTGACACTATCACACCACACCACAACACTTCTCCACTGGCGATCATAACCTGACTGGCGACAAAAGGGCGGTAAAACTAAATTAAACAAAAGACGTGGTCATGGGAGTTGACAAAACAATGTCTGAATTTGGAAAATGTTTTGCTAAACGCGCAATTGTTTTTGTTAACCACCTGTCAGGCTAACTTCAACATTTGCTAAAAATTGGAAATAAATAATGCTAAATCTGCCAAACTTAATCGTACTGGAGAATGTCAAAACAAAAGTTTTGTAAGCGGTTACCTTTTATGTTGTGAAAGGTTGTTCAACTAAATAATTGAGATTGTTGACAAACTTTTTGTAAACTTCAACAACGAATTTTTAACAATGCCATTTGAAAGAAAATTATGTTAAATTAAAGATTATGTACTTTAGTTAAATTTTAACAAAAAATTTGTGAGTTTGGACAAAATACCATTTAACAAATAAAATTTTTTACTGTGGCATGAGTCAAGGTGTTTCGTTTTAAATGGTACACCCTGTATGTATACATCATGCTTAAACGGGGGTTTCCGCAGTTTCCCTTGATTTCGTATTAAACTGAATGGTTGCTAAATTATTCAAACGATCACAAATAAACAACCAAGTTACAATGGGTTGGGTTCATCGCCTCGGAGTAGGGTATAAGTGTATTGACGGAACGAGTGGGTCAAATTAAGACTCCGTGTTCAATTGATAAGTATAACACTTCCTTTCTTATTTAAATTGATTTCAATTAAGACTGCACTATATTGATTTCAAATTTGAACGAAATAACGAGATTGAATCCTGAAAGAAGATTTTCCTTTGAAATATCATATCTAAGGCTATAGAAAATGCAAACGCAATTCAGAAATATCAACTAGTTGAACATGTGCCTTAGATAAGGTCTATTCAAATTTGTTTCGGGTCGTAGTTTAATTACAGTAGCTGATAGATGGTAAGTACCAGTGCCGAGAGAATAAAACAAGCTGCTCCTCAGCGAGGATGGAATTAAATGTATTTTAGCCAGACTGAAAGCAATTCTGGGAATATTTGGAATTGAAGCGTCACTGGAAAGTTTTTCAGGAACTAATCAATGTTGGAAGCATTGCTCTTCTGATCGCTGAACCACAACTTCGATAATTACCCTTTCCAAAGGAAGAAAAAGTTTTTAGTTAGTCCTTCACGACGTTTCGTTGAAATTTTTAAATTAAACGAAACGTCGTTGACTTTGTACACGCAAAGTTGAATAACGAAATTGTCCCGGAAAAAATATATAGCTTTAATGCATAAAAATGCGGGGAAACTCATTGGAATAAAAAGCGCAGCATGCATTGAAATCTGCATTTCTCATCAGAATGAAAACTGTAAAAGCTCCGGAAATCAGCGAGTTAAGTGTAAAATCGATTCGATCACCAGTCCACACTGCCAGCAAACTGCTGATTACACGGTATTACTACGAAAATGGATGAAAGCGGACTTGTGCCAAGAGTATGTGTGCGTTCGTCTGACGAGCGTTAAGTATATGAAATTTGACGATTTGCAACTAAGCAAGATAATTTATTTTTGAATCATCATCTGGTTTTATGTTTTGACATTGCTAATAAGTAGGTAGGTAGTTAGTAGTGAAGGAGCCTGTAAAGTTTTTCAAAAAGAGTTATTTTAAAGCAATGCAGTTATCGAATTAGATAAGTAAAATAATTTTGTATAGTCCAGTGCTGCGCCCTGGTGTGCTTACAAAAGGCTTTCGTGGGATATAGGGCGAGAGTGGAACGGCAGGAGTAGAAGCAACACCACCTGTCGCCCTCGGGAACGAGCAACCATTAGCTGCTGATGAATGACCGGGAAACGAAGCCAATTTCATTGCGCTGTTGCGTTTCAATCTATTCACTCTGTCCATTTGTCCCACGTCTACGTCGCCGTGGTCGAATACCCCTCATCTGGCACTTTCCACTTTTACTTCTGAATTTCGTGCCTTCCTTTTAGAAGATTTTTTACGTAATTAACTTTTATACAAGTTGGATGATCTCATCCTAACAGAAAATAATAATGATAATGAAAAAAGGCAGCAGAAACGCGGCTAGAACCCCCCCATTGCGTGGGTGTTTGATTTCCGTGTAGGTAGCAGTAAATTGAACACGAAATTTTTTTAGACCGCTCGTCATTGCGACTAATTTCACACTTGTTGACAAATAGCGACATTTAATGTTAATATCTTGCCACATTTATTGTCACGCTCCGTCAGTCCGGAAGTTTTAAACGAGAATGAGAATTTTCATTATTTTCCTCCGAAATGGTAGGACTGTGAATAGATTTTTAGAACCAGAATTTAATGATCTTGTAATATTCACCTTTTGTGTACTTTAATCTATCAGTGGAAGCATCAGGGATGATTTAGTAAATAATTATTATTTTCAGCAACCGCTCCGCTCTGTGGCCGTTTGTCGACTGACTCATCCTCCTGGTTTCCCGGCGGTCATTGGTAATCGACTCGTCCGTTATGCATTTACATAATAATGTCAAACAAGTACCTATGTAACACACTGCAGATCTTTCTAATGATGACATAAAAAATGAGGCCTTGTAGTGAGTCAAAATTTTAAATTTGTTGTAAAGGGTGATTGAGAGAGGGTGAAGTCAGGATTCCCACGAAACTATTAAAATTGTATATTAATCCAAATTAGTTTCGAAGAGATACTCTCTTCATCTTCAGTGGAAAATCTCAGCCATCAAAGGAACCCATAGCTAAAACCGGAAACTTACTGTTAAGTTTCTGGTTTAGGTATGTGGGTTCTTCCCTTTCTCCTTTGATGGCTGAGATTTTCATGAGTAGTTTGGAACACAAGATTAATTATCAGCCTAATTTTTAGAATTTTATTGGTTTTTGGTACAGATACGTTGATGACATCTGGAGCCTCTTCAAGGGTTCTCGCAACGATTTAGTACTTTTCCTTTCTTTTATTAACTCCTTGCACCCAGCCATAAATTCACTTTTGAAATAGAACAAAATTCTACAACTCCAAGTACTTTAAGTTTCAAAGTTTACAGAAAATCTACTTCTTCGGATAATATTATTCCTTTTTTATCACACCACTCTCATTCCCACAAGATAGCAGCTTTTATTTCAATGTTCCATAGATTATTCAAAATTCCTCTTAGTTTGGAATCCGTTGATGAGCTTAAGGTCATTAAACAAATAGCAGTCAATAACAATTTTCCCATCCATCTTATCTACACTTTATTTCAAAAATTTTTTGTCAAGTTTAAACTCTCCTTTCATTTTATTCCAAGCTCAAACATCCAGACTAAAGGTTCTTCTACCCCTGGCTCTGTTCCCGCTTTTTTCCATTTATCTTTTTTGGGTCAATTTCAAAGTTATCAAAAAATTTTTTTGTCTTTCAAGACTAAGGGCAGTCTTTCTTCCTTTTCGGTTAGAAACAAAGACCTGACAATGTAAAGTCAATTAAGTAGGCCAGTCAGGGAGGAAGATTGCCATCAGAGTAAAAGAACATAAATCCCTGTTTTCCAAATTTAAAGATTCCGATTATTTTAATACTTCTTCACCAATTGTCAATCACCTTCTGGTTTGGGCCACTTTTTCGATTTTGTCCCTAGTCCCAGGGTTCTCCAAAGACACAACAAGGGCAGGAAGCTGGATTTTTTGGGAATTCTGGAAAACCGTTCTGCAAGGCCTCTCGCCTCTGATTGTGTTAATGAGCTAATCCTTTCCTTTCTTTTTCCATAAGCTCGGCTGAGTGTTCGCTTTCAAGATTGCTCCCCCTTTTTTTGTTGTTTTTCAAAGGGGTTCGAGTTTGAGTTGGATTTTGTTGAGGTTTGGATTTGCTGTTGGGCTGCACTATGATATTCTCTTTTTGTGGATATCATAGTTGGAGTGTCAATTAGTATTTTCCATCCCTCTGATCCTGTGCCTCTTTCTTAAATTTTTAATTTCATTCAAATCCAAGCAATTTTAAATTTCCCTCCTCTTACAAATACATCCGCTAGAGGGAGGTGGGCTCATGCCTCCGTTTAAATATTTTATGAGAGGTTAATTACCTCTTGTTTAATCAAAATTTAACACGTAACTTGTTTCGAATTTAATTTCTTTCGGTGCTACCCCTTATTGGGAACACTGTTTTACTGATGCTCATAGTTTTAATTTACAATTAGGGTAAGTTTTTTATAATGCCACATTTTGTTCCTTCTTAAGAAATTTTGTCCACTGAAGATGAAGAGAGTGTCTCGTCGAAACTAGTTTGGATTAATAAGTTCGTGGGAATCCTGACTTCACCATCTTCTCAATAGAAAATTTTCAAGTTGACACTTCCAGTGGACTACTCTTGCTTCCAAAAACATTTCAGCTCTTCAGCGAGCCACCCAATCTCCAAAGGGCACTAAATGCGAATGAATTTTGTCTTATTTAACACAAGAATTCGGAGACCTTTCTGATGCTGGCGAAATTTTTTTAAATGAGTGTATGATTTTAAATTAGAAAATCCACATGCCAAAACAGCACTTGCCGTGTATTACAATCTTCATGTGCAAAATTTCAGCAAAATCGGTCCAAAGATTTGGGCTGTGTAGTTTTTAAAGAATGTTAAAAATCTCGAATATTTGAGTTTTCGTCAAAAAGGCACTAAGAACATCTTTACAAACTGGATTTGAAGACCTTTCTGATAGTGACGTCAAAGATGGGGGTTTGCGTTTAAAATTTAAAAGTTGATGTGCCAAAATGGCATTTCCGGTTGCACGATTGGCTCCAAAATCTTTTCAAATCTAAGCACGAGATACCAATGTGCTAAATTTCAGCCAAATCGGTCAAGTAGTTTAGGCTGTGGCGTGTGTGAACTTTCAAAATGACACTTAGTACACACTTCACTTAAATGTATAATCAGAAGGAACCAAGAGCCAAGCTGCGACTGAAGTCTTTTCAGGTAGCACATTTCATTTGGAAACTTTTCTGTCTCTTCATTTTTTTTCATTTGGGCCCTCCTTTCCTTTCAAATCGCCTTCAATGTGGTACGTGCGAGGCCCTAAAACCGTTATCCATATCCCTCCATTGTGGCCATCTCTACCTCCGTTATTAATGACCCTAGGACAAATTTCCTTGGGAATTTTCGTCTTGTATTTCTGCGGATAATACATGGTTAAAATATTGCCGTGTGTTTCTGTTACACCCTGTATACACAGCCATCAGGTGTCAAGGACCGAGCGTTTCCTCAGTTGCACGTACACTAATAATAATTATTTGTATAGCAAGGTCCTAAAGGACGTTTTTAACCGAGGTTCACATAAACATTTTTAGTCGACGGCTTAATTGCAATCATTTAATAATAATTAAGGGTATTACTTTTATTTTCACGATTTTTATGGGTCTCAATTATTCTACTACGGCTCTGTGTAGGTGATTGCAGAGGTTCAATTTCCTCCATGCTCATTCCAGTACCTGTGCCAAATCAATTTTAGAGATAACTGCATACTGGTGACCTGATAACTGCACATTGCGCAATTATCGGGCCTCGTGTTCCACTCGGGCTAATTAATACGTTATTGGAAAGCTTTCGAAAAAATTACCAATTAATGTACGCAAAGGGGGTGGTTTTTGGGCGATGGGAATGTATGCGGTATCGTTCAAAAGAGGATGGCCCACGGATTCTCCTGCAAGTCAATTCAGCGACCGCGTTCGAAAACATCCAACAAATAAACAACCAGATTTTTCTGCTCGCGATAAATGACTGTAGATGATGCCCGGAAAATGAACAAAAACTGAATGTTTCGGACCGTGATCTCGATGATCTTCAGAAATAAAATCATTGACGATCTTGAAAAAGTTTGACAATATCTTCGGGAAACAAGTGAATCCCTGTTAAAAATCACCACTGGAAACCATCAAAAAAACGATTCAGATGTTTGATGGTCCATGGTGGTTTTAGGTAGGTATTTGGCCGGGAAATTACCACCGCACCCCATCAAAAAAACGAACTGATGAATTACCACCAAAAAACATCAAAAATATTTATTGACAAATGGAAATTCCAACAAAAAACCACCAAAATTACGGTGAACTGCAGTAGCTATATACCATCAAAAAACATCAAAAATATTTATGGAAAAACGGAAATTCCAACAAAAATCCACCCAAATTTCAGTGAACTGCAGTAGCTATACTATTAAAATCCACAGGACCCGGATTCTTCTTTCTTGGCCTTTCTGCAGCACTTCAGGTCAGAGGCAGATTCTGTTGGCAAATACATGCAAAAAAATTAGCAGCAAATATTGCATTGTTTAACGTAGGTAATCATTTGCAAGCATAATAAATCAATTATAGGTTGCAATTGAATAAGTGAAGATACCTATATACAATGTTTAAAATATATTACCTAATTCAAATTCAAACATACCTGAGATGCAAACCACCATGAGCTTTATGAGCTAATCCATAAAGTTCGTCGAATTTTACTTTATACAATTTATTTGGGTTGTAATCTGTAGGAAACTTCTTGATATTCGAACTACTAGCGTCTTGTTATCCTCTGGACATATTTTAACAACAACAAAGGCGTAGGTTCCTACGTATACCTGGAATGATTCAAATAGGTGAATAAAATCGAGAATAAAAATTAAATGTTTATTAATTTGTTCAAAATCAAAAAAATTGGAAACCCCGACTATGCATCATCGTTTACAAGAAAGTTCAAAGACGTTTTATTTGCTTACCTACACTTTGTTCCTTTATGGCCGACGAAAACAGACCACGGCGAAAAACCGTCACCCTCACAACGGAAAAACGAAAAGCAGTAATAAACACATTGAAAAACATCCTGTAATGCGACCAAACCCGCAACAAAGTATTAAATTTAATTAGGCGTGCAAGATGGCGACCATATATCAACAACCGCACGGCAATAACAACAACCCCCTATTCCGCAAACCATCTCCAAACAGGAACCGGAAACCGACCAGAAGGGGTCTTATCATTGGTCCACATAAGTCACATGAGAAGACGTAGCCAATCACCTCCGACTCACGACGAAACTCGTGAAACCTTTTGTGGGTTCTGATGGTTTCTGATGATGGTATTGCTTCAATACTTTTTTAATTTGTATTTTTGGTGGAAATAAACATCAGAAATTTTATATTTTTGATGTTATTGCACATCAATTGTTGATTTTTGGAATTACCATCAAATTACATCAAAATTCCATCAATTCATAAAAATCGCTCCATCAAATTCCTCAATAAACCATACAAAAAGCATCAAAATTCCATTAATTGTTGATGGTTTGACAATGTTTGCAGGTGGTGATTTTTTACAGGGATATCTTGAAAAAATAATCGGAGATCTTGACATTTGAAAGCATTTCTGCCTGAGCCTAAGGCTGGTATTAATGCACCAACCGTTTCAACAGTTGAATATCCATTATTAAAAAGATACATATGATGTATTACAATAAAGATATTGGGGCATGTGTTTTATTAAATTCTAAATTACAAACAGTGGACTTTTCCTCTACCAATTTATTGCTTCACATTCTGTAATGAGACGCGATCCGCAATCGCATTCAGAGGCCATTTTAATTAACCCCATAAACTCCAATGTTTGAGTTATAATCTACCGAAACAATACTAAACCATAAATAGAAGTCCCCCAACACTATAATAAATTGAAATGCACAATGCAATTCCGGCTACTGACACTGCAGTAAAGAGTGCGGAAATAAATCACTATCCGAGCTCCTCTGCACCATAACAGCAACAGCACATAAATAAGTACTGTTTGCATACCCACCTACAGAAAAAGATATGTTCTCATATGAAACTAACACCATTGTTTGACGCTATAATTAAATATATTTAGCGGACTGCATAAAAATGTCATGACATTACGGTGGCATTACCCAAAAGGGTTAACTGGGGTGTCAGTCGGAAATGCGACAACTTACCGTAAATGCGGAGTAAAATGAGGCGAGTAGCATATAAATTTTTTATTATACTTGAAACTTCTGAAAGGTATTTTAATTTTTCGCATCTTTGCCAAACCACGTAGATAACCAAGTCAATTTGCTGCTGTTAAGAATAATAAAAATGCAATAGAATTCAGTGTTTCTTAGAAAATCGCACGATACTTCATTAGCCAATAGAAAAATTGATTTCTGTATGTTTACCATGGCAACTCGAGGATTTCCTGGAAATTTTTGATACCTACCTAGACCAACCTAAACGAAATTAATAAGTGGAAATTTTTATGTCAAATTAAATGTCAAAAATCATTTCTATTCAATTTCTGTGGCTGTATCGTTGCTATTTTCTTACCGAATCTGCATTCGAGCATTAATTCATTTCCTGGAAATTTTAGTCGTGCATCCCAACTACGTAATCGGGCCCTCGTGTTCCACTCGGGCCGATTAATACGTTGTTGGAATGCACTCCAAAAATTTCCGGAAAGAATTAATGCTCTTATGAGATTATAAGTGAAAATCTTTGAAACGTAAGATATAATTGTGGCATCTATTAATCGGCAGTTCTCTGTCCGGCGCATCCACCAGAATTAAACAGCACATAATGTAGTTAGTAAAGCATCTTTTAATATTGGCGGAGGCGCCTCGACGTTATAATTTGAATGGACGATCGGATGTTAATAATAACAAACACTTAGTTTTCAAAATATATTTGAAATCTATTTGGTTTCTGTCTGAAACTCGCCTCGAATTTATTCGGTTTGAAAGAGGTTGCGATGCGAACCCAAGTGTGTTTACACATTTATGGTTAAGTTCGAGGCAAATTATATTTCTTTGTTGTATTACAACTGTTATCGAACTGTCAGTACAATGATTAATATTTTGTCTATTGTTATTTCAACAGCCCTTCTCAATTCAAAATATGAATTATTCCAATTTTTTCTGTAAAGAATGTCACGTTCTGGGTTGGGCGATACAAGAATTCTCCTTTTTTATTCTTCCTCCTTTCTTCCCCCTTCTAAAACCATTTTGTTCCATAATTTGGTTGTTGTCATTTCATCGACTCGGTAATTGTTTAATGCAAGGTCTCTAGAAGCAGTTATGGACCCGACAAAGTTATGATGCGATCATAATGGTGAGAGTACTTTCACATTTATCACAATATGGCGGCCTCAACTACACATCCATGTGATTAAAAAATATGGCGACCTCATTTTAAATCGAGCAGTTGCATTATTTCCAATTATTTGGAACAAGCACGTCCTTTAATAGATGAAGTATAATTATTTGAACCTATTTAAGCCATCTTTTCTTCATATTCCAAATATTTTTACCTAGTCTGACCCACTGGTCATATTAGGCTAAAAGAAATCACCTGGTCTGACCAGTGTTTACATTAGGTTCAGAAAAATTCACCTCATCAATTCACTTCATTTGGTCACATTAGGGTTAAAAACCTTCACCTAACCTCAATGCTACATTAACTTTAAAAATCCTCACATATGCGAACTATTGGTCACATCAGGTTTTAGATAACTTTTTACCGCATTTATTGCAATTTGAAAGAGTATCGAACGATCTTAACAAATTATAAACGAAAACTATTTTAATCTAGGTAAATAATTAGTAATTAGCAGCCATAGCCAACGTTGGAGCAACGTTGGGGAATTGGTTAGAAGCCGACGTCATTTCAAGGTAGGTTTTTATTTAAAAAACCGACCCGCTGACTCCAGTCATCCGCCGACGTGATGGCAATGTCGTCCAAATTCCAAAATTTGACCTAATAAGGGCCGGTTTATCGATGCTCAGTCAAAACTGGCTGTTATCTATCTGACAGTTTATTATAGCTGACAGATAAATCCGATTCTCGTTTATCGACATCGACTTTGTCTGTCAGTTACGTGCCTGACAGTTTGAGTTGTGTTGGCAACATTTGGGGTAGCGGAAGTTGAATTCTATTGGACAGATTTAAATTTCGCGCTAATATAGTCGACTGTTTCTATGGCAACGCCTTACGGTCTTTGTTTACTGCGGCAGGTGCTGATGCAGTTGAAATTTGTATTGGTGACAGATAAGAAACGAGGAGTAAACTTTTCTGCCTATAATCCATACGTGCTTTGAAAAGTCACTAGCAGGAGATGTAATTGAGGATAAGAAAACGGATGGTAGAAGCAGGAGGTCTGAAAGAAAGTTGAGGAAATCTTAAGTAGTGGCAAATTACTCAAAATTGCTTCTGGTACATTCCTAAACTTTATATATTCGCTAGATTCATGTTGAAGAAAACCAAAGATTCACCTTCTTCTTCATGGGCGATGCTAACATCGCTAACCGTCGGTTTTCTGCTCTAGCTGGCACTTCGAACTGTCAGTCAGTTTGCCCGGCACTTTAGCAAAAACTTTGCAGTCAACTCGCTATTGATAAACAATTTAACTACCAGATAACGCTAACTGTCAGATATTTTCATTTAACTGAGCATCGATAAACCGGCCCTAAGAGTAGTTCAACAGACAACGTCGAGCCAACGTTAGCCGATAACTTATTGGCAACTGTGACAATTTAGTGTAAATTCTAACGTCGGAATAACGTTGGAAACACGGTAACACGTCGTATAATGACAATGATGCTTTCGTCGCTATCTCACCTTTATTTGAACCAATTCCGACGTCAGAATTGGTGAAGTATTGGTCGGAAGTCAGCAAAAGTTGGCATCATGTTACTTGGGCATAAGAAAGAAAGAAGGCCACTCTTTATTATTTCTTTTACGGAATAATCAATTGTTAAAAATTACTCTACATTACAGCATAAATGACATGTAGCTGCTGAGCCTACATAGGTACCATTTATTCTTTGAAGTCCCCTGCGATGTTTTGAAACATAATTTGATTAATTGTTTAATTGTAATTTTTTTCTTCTTCGTAATTTCCAAAATTCAATTTCTTAGGTTTTATTTTAACTTATCGATCTTTTATGCAAATTTTGTTCTTGGTGCTTCTTGCAGTACCAGCATTCATTTTGGAAATGGCCCTTTTTACTGCAGAACCTAAAAGTTTTCTGTTTTGAACAATTCCTCCTCAAAGTTTTTGCTTTTATCAAATGCTCTCATCCTGATTCTTCTCTTTTCCTCGAACGCTTTTTTATTGCCCAACAGTTTTTAAACCATTTACAGGACAATTTACACATACATAGGTACCTAATGAGAACTAGTAACCAACCCTCGCTTTACAAATTCTAGAGTCAGATGCTTGGCTTGAGTGGTCTTGTTTCCAGAGCCATTATTATGATGATATGTATAAAGACTACTTAAAATGAAGACTAATACTAAGTTATCTGCTAAATGTTCGTCCATTGCGTCTAATTTCTCAAACATTTTTATCAACTTCTGTACCTAAGTGAGCTTCAATATCGTCTCCTTCTTCCATTTGCCGTCTACATAACTTCTTCAACAAAGCAAATTTATTTGAGAATGTAGGTACCTTTTTCGTGGTATTTGTTGTTGAATGTTGAAGGCTTTCCACCAGTATTCTTGAGCTGTTTCAAGTTTTTTCACATGAATTAATTGAGAGTTTTCAATGAATAACCCAAAAAGCTTTTGTCATTTTTGGCCTTTTTTTCATCAGTGATGATGTACCAAACTTCCTCCTTCATTAATAGGAGCTCCCTCCACGCGGTAGGTGTTTTCATGTTTCGTAATTATCGTTGCTTAGTCGCTTTATAGCTGTCTTTCTAACATCCTCTGGTAAAATATAAAATTCAAATTTTGTACAATTAATTACACTTTCCCTCCTGGGCCCATAACCTGTTATAAAAGTTGCGAATTTAAGATCACTTCTAGTATATTTCTTCAATGTACTTCAACACGGTTGTGATTACAATGATCAGTAGGTACCGAACTGTCAGTACAGCCAATTAATATTTTTCGTATTTCATTCTAGGACGGCTAGCAGATGTTTCATCACTCAGAAGCCTTTAGACTTTAGAGAGGCGATAGGATTTCCTTGGAAATATCCTCAATGATCAATTTGTTCTAAAGGTGAGTTTGACGAGAATCAGCGTTAAGGTAGGCACTTACAATAATTAGCAGATCGAAGAACAAAGATGGCGTTCACTTACTGTAGAACCTGAAATTTCACAATTATGCTACAGGTGGATCTCCAAAAGTTCCTCAAAAACGGTTTACGTGCGAATCACCCTCATAGTGTTTTGGTAAATGAAAAATGTAATGTGTAAATGATATTTTTTTATAACATTTGGCATTTGAGTCATTCCACCCCAAGCGGAACAGCTTATGTCCAGAGATACCAATACTTTTCCATATTGGGAGGCCACCCTGTACCTATGACTAAGAAAATGTGAAGTTTTATACCCTCCCAAGCAACACAGGATGGTATACAGGATGGTCCAAATGTATTAATATAGGGCTCTCACGGCCAAACGGTAAGATCAATGAGTAAAATAAAAAATCCAGGGTGAATTAGAATTAAATACCTTTATTTTGTCGCCATTTTGGAACTCCCCATCTTATTGTATAATTTAGCAATAAATAAGAGTAAATTTTTTTAAATGGCACCATGCAAGTTTCTATTTTTTTTTGGATTCCCTTTGATGCTCTCTTTATTGGGGTGATTTTATTTTTTTGATAAATTGAACAGTAAACGTAGAAATTTTTGTTGATTCAAATTTCGCGCGGTGATCCGGCAACAATGCGCTTCACCATTCCTTTGATGGAACCACCCTCATCTCACCGTATGTCTCCCACTCCCACTAGTTGTACTGTGTACACAATGAAGTAAACAGGCTTTTATTATTAGGCCCAATCAGATTCTTCCAGAGGGCGTGTACACAGTACAGAGTACAACTACCTTGTAGTGGGGAAACATTCGGTGAGATGAGGGTGGTATCATCGACGTAATGGTGAAGCGCATTGTTGCCGGACCACCGCGCGAAATTTGAATCAACAAAAATTTCTACGTTCAATGCTCAATTTGTCAAAAAAATAAAATCATTACCATAAAGAGGGCATCAAAGGGAATCCAAAAAAAAATTGAAACATGCATGGTGCCATTTAAAAGAATGTATTCATTGTTTATTGCTAAATTATACAATAAGATGGGGAGTTCCAAATTGCGACAAAATAAAGGTATTTAATTCTAATTTACCCTGGATTTTTTATTTTACTCATTTATCTCACCGTTTCGCCGTGAGAGCCCTGTATTAATACATTTGGACTACCCTGTATACAAAACGTTTTTCAAATGTCAGACATATTCGTCTATACATATACATATGTATACGAAAAATTTCAATGTGTGATATACCGCCAAATGTCCGCCCGTTTCAACGTTTATTACCCATTGAAGCACAACGTTTAATATACCTACATAAAAATTGACGTCTATTAAACGTGTTGATTAAGAATATATTATGCGCATAAAAAAGACACTTTACTATACCTACGTATTCCATTAACCCCTTTTAGGAGTTAATGTTTTATTGTTTTATTTACAACACTCTAACTTACATAGATACCTAACTAATAATGGTAAAAGGCAAAAGTTCGCACGTGTCGGACTTTGCCTGATTTCAGCCGATCCTCACAAAGTTCCTAGGTACGTACTGCCAACTGAAATCAAATTATTTACAATTCATTTTCAATTCCATCATAAATGAACCTGCAAGTTTCAGTTAATATCTACTGATTGATGACGTACTTGACAAATAAAACTTACCTACCCCTACCTAAAGGTTGTCCCAAGAAAAACCGAACGATTTATTTTTGGTTATAACTTTATTATTGTGAGACCGATTTTCCTCAATTTTATATGGGACGTAGCCAAAAGATGAGGCTTTTAGAATCTGCAACCATTTTCCAGATGGTGCCACTAATAAATTTTTTGCGGCAGTTTTTTACAAGAACACTTTTTGATTGGCTGGAGTTGAACCATCTGTGAACCGATCAAAATGAAATTAGTGTAGGATGGAAGCGAATGCTTTTCTTTTCTAAAGCAACTTTACAAAATTTTATTCTTTATTTATAATTTTTTTTGTGATGCTTTAAAACAAGGATTTTTGAAGATTTATTTTTTATTTGGTCACCAAAAATTTGCAGAATCCTAAGTAACACCATCAATATTTCACAAAATGATGTCACTTTTGCAGATGGCGTCACCCTAGCAAATTTTTATGAACACGTTTGGTTAAAAAATTAACGAGAATATTATGAATGTGTAGGTAATTAGTAAAAAATGTTAGCACTAAAAGTGGCTACAGACAACCGGCTGAATTGGAATAAAGTAATAAACAACAATTCTGGATTTTAAAATAAACCAAATATGTGCTTTATAACAGTCATAACTCATAAGCTGAAGAACAACTTGTCGAGTTCACAAACAAGTCAATGTTAGACCATTTTTTTTGATTTTCGTTTATTTTAACATTTTGTATAACGATATAGTAGGTACCTAAGTTAAGTTCCTGCACAAAGTACCTAACGTTATTTTACTAAAGATTCATGGTGTTACTAAGGATTCTGAAAATTTTGTCAAGATCAGTAGCGAATTAATATCAAATAAATCTTAAAAAATCTGTTTTAGAGCAGAAAAATTTGTAAATTAATCAAGAACGTTCAGAATAAAATTTTGTAAAGTTGCTTTGGAAGAGAAAAGCATCAGCTTTAAGCTTACACTATTTTCATTTTTATCGCTTCACAGATGGTTCAACTCCAACCAATCAAAAAGTGGCCTTGTAGAAAACTGCCATAAAAAATTTATTAGTGGCGCCATCTGGAAAATGGTTGTCGATTCTAAAAGCCTCATCTTTTGACTACGTCTCGTACAAGATTGGAGAAAATCGCTCCAATAATAATAAAGTTATACCTAACCAAAAATAAATCGTTCGGTTTTTTTTGGGACACCTTTACATTGCTTCCCATGGCTATTCCTTATAGTATTAATTGGGTCAAATTCCTAATGGGGGGTTGGACCCAGGACCAACCCCCCATTAGGAATTTTATCCAATTAATAAAAAATGGTTCCAACACTGCTCTATTACACTTCTAGTTTATTCCTTATAGGTTATGATTTATGAATACATATAGTGATTAATAAAGTTTCCGGAGTTTCAACCTGCGAACTGATCTACAACACCAATTATTAAATACGGTTAAATAATAGGCAAATGGTCTATACACAATAAATCACCAAACGAAGCATGCACAATCACCAGATCACGTCACGTACGCACGTATAATCGCATAATGGTATGGATTATGGAACAGTCGAAGGTCAAGGGAAAACGACAGTATTCGGGAAATATTTGAAGTCCGCTTAAACGTGATATAACCTATTAAAAAACGTTTTTTCCATTAATGTAATCAACGTTTCAGTATCATTTGTAATAAACGTACCTATAAATAAATTCTAATCATTATTGAAATGCAACGTTTTATAAACGATAAATAGACGTTTATGCTTAAACGTCGGCTTAAACTTGATATAAGTACCTAATAACCTACTAAAAAACTTCTTCTTCATGCGATAATTAATGTTTCGGAATCATTTATAACACGTATAAATAAATAGCTACTAGTCGTTGAAATCCAACGTTTTATAAACGATAAATAGACTCATTTATGATGCGTTTATGATAGACTTGTTTTTCTACAAAACTTTGCAAATAAATTAACGTTTATAATAGGTATAAAATAGGTATTGAATAAAAACGGTGGATCGTAAACGTACATCATTTATACTATACCAAGTGATAGACCGATTCTACGTATAACGGTTTATTAAACTAGCACATGTAATACGGGCCTCCATTCTCTCCTAAAGAGAAGTGTTATGCTAAGATATTCCCTTCCTTTGTGAGTTCACACTAATTGGTTTCCGGAATGAAAAATAGAACTAGAAAGTGAAGTCGGTTTTATGTTCAGTTCGATTTGCATAGCAAAGAAAGAAACTCACATAAAGTTGCGTATGCATCATTGACTAGCAAAACAAATTCTTTTCAAAAGATTGAGCTCGAAATTTTGTAAACTCAATGCATCCCATTTGCGGCAGATAAATGATACATGAACGCCAAAATTCAATAAACGGGAATTCATTTTTGAAATTTATCGTCGTATTATGTCATAAATACCGGAGAAAACTCCCGCGTTGCATTTCTGGAAACAATTTCCTAGCCGACAATAAATGTGTTTTGTAAAATATGCGGTGATAGATATTAGAAAGTTTACGAGAGCGGCAATAATTTTTTAAGGGAGACTCTAACGTCATAGCGGCCTTCAGAGACGCAATTAATCTGAGAGGTGGTGTTTAGAGTGCTTTTAGGAAAGCTCGTATTCTTTGGAATGAGTAATAGTCAGACGTGTGCGTCTTACGTGGCGGCAATTTGCAGAACGTATATCAGGGCGGCATCGTTCCGAAAAGACGCTGCATCGCAATGCCGTGTTTTTCCGGGGAGTAAATCAGGATAAAGCGCAAGAAACGGGGACAAATACAAGACAAGGAATTATCTCAAGTATAACACGATGACACAATTTATATAAGTACTTGTCTCACATTAAAGCGTCGTGAGAACGAAGGAGACGATATCAAGTGACATCGGGAACAGTGGGACGCACAAATCACGTCACGAACAAATGCTGGTAGAAATGCAAGGAGAATAGAAATGCGGGCTTTGGCGGTGCGAACTTCGCGCCGCAGAATACTAAACTCGGTAAGAAATGTGTGCTTAGGACGGGAATAATTTCACCAGAGAAAAATGCGTTCCGCTTAGGGGACAAGAGAGGGACGGGAAAAAATCTCTTGTGTTCCAGAGGGATCATCTATCACTTTTTGTCGAGATTTGCAGGACGAAGTTGGATCATTGACGAGGATCCAAGATCCAAGCCGCCCCCGCCCTTTGTCGAACTTTACCATGTGGGACCCTCCCCAACACGTCAAAATCATCAAACGGTTTCAGGCTAAATGTTAAGGCAGATCTATATTTCCAATTTGATGCCCCACATTTATGAGTCGCCAGCAACCGTTAAGAAGTCTCTCGTTTCGAATTGAGCTTGGTCAGGACCCTTAAGAGTAAATAAATACATACAGGCTGTTCTTAAATTCATAGTCTTTATTCCTTGTTCCTTACATTATAGGAAGAAAAGTTCATATAGAATAGACATATGTCCGGAAATGCTTCATGGAGGAGCAAAAAATGTGTAGCCCCCTTCCCAAGAACGCACGCTTGATGATCTCAGTAAAAATCTGAAAAAAAGTCCAAAGAAAACACTTTATAACACTAACCATTGCCCCGAATTTCAAAGGGCCCTTAAGAGTAAATAAATACATACAGGCTGTTCCTAAATTCATAGTCCTTATTCCTTGTTCCTTACATTATTGAAAGAAAAGTTCATCTAGAATAGACATATGTCCGGAAATGCTTCATGGGGGAGCAAAAACTGAATATCCCCCTCCCAAGAACGCACGCTTCCTGATCTCAGTAAAAATCTGAAAAAAAGTCTAAAGAAAACAATTTATACCACTAACCATTGCCCCAAATTTCAAAGGACCCTTAAGAGTAAATAAATACATACAGGGTGTTGCTAAATTCATAGTCCTTATTCCTTGTTCCTTACATTATAATAAGAAAAGTTCATCTAGAATAGACATATCTCCGGAAATGCTTCATGGGGGAGCAAAAAATGTGTAGCCCCCTCCCAAGAGCGCACGCTTCCTGATCTCAGCAAAAATCTGAAAAAAAGTCTGAAGAAAACACTTTATAGCACTTCACCATTTAAAAAAAGGGAGGTTACTGCATTCACTAAAATTTTCGAATTTGAGATAACACCAGATCTTCACGTTTTGAGGTCTCAGGAACCCAAACAAGTGGTTTTAAAAATGTGTCTATATGTATGTACGTACGTTTGAAAACACGCCTCAGCCAAAACTACTAAACCGATTTGGCTGAAATTTGATATGTAGGCGTCTCATAACCCAGCTTAGATCTGAGAAGCTTTTGGAGCCAATTGTGCAACCATAAATGCCATTTTTGCCCTTTTTGAACAAAAACTAAAAAATGCAAGATTTTTGCTGAAATTTTGCACAGGGGGGGATTGTGTTACACGTCGAAGAGCTGAAATTTTTTTGGATTCAATCGACCCACGGAAAGTGCCGTTTCGGCACACCAATCTCCAAATTCAAAATTATTTTCTCATTTAACTATCCAAAACAATTTTTTGAAAAATTTATTGTCATCATCATCAGAAAGGTCTTCAAATTATGGTTTTAAATACAAAATACATTCGAATTTAGTAACCTTTATTAAATAACTCAAAAACGATTCAATTTAAGAATGGGGCACACCTGACAAAAGTTGTACAGAATGACACGTGAAAACCAAAAATACGTTGATATGGGAGGTTCCATTTTACAAAATGTCATTTTGCGCTGCCCCCTCTACACGAGCCGCCCATGTGAGTTCATAGCAATTTTTGATCATGCACATTTTCAGTCACTAACGGTTATGAACTTTGACGCACCGTTGGGACACCTTATATATTATTTCAAAGGGTCATTAAACGGTCATATTACGTGGTTTCAGTGTACCACACTAATAATAACAGCCTGTATATATTTGTCAATTTTTGTTTTTGCTAAAATAAATACTAATTCGATAATTCCAAAATGTGAAGGCATCAAATTTCAAGAGATCTTCACCTTAGTTTAAGACGAAAACTTTGTAATGTCCTAAAGTGCGTAAAGTATCCAAGTTACAGGGTGTGTGAATTCCAACAAAAAGTTGATTTTTACTAGTATTTGATAATTTCATTATGATGAAACCTGGTATACCCGCATTTTGTACTTATCACATAAGGACCAGTCTGCGTAGTATACTGAAAATTCTGTACCAAGTCCCAGTACTAGCATTTTGAGAATTATGAGTCGTATTTATTATTGACTGGTTAGAACTGCACAAAACCCTTCCATTTAATTTTTCCTTTTGTCATGATAAGAGTCGTTTTTGAAAAAAGGGGAAAAACCAATCTAAGAGAAGTAGAGAAAAGTCGAAAAAATTAAGTTAAGTAGCTAGATGCTTAATTAATCCTGAGCATTTTAAAATGTATAGACATTAAGTTTTCACCGTAGATTACGCCGAAGAACCACCCCCAAAGTTTGTCGGTGTACTTAGGGAGCATCCTGTATAACAAATTTCACGCACACGCACACGCACACATAGTGATGTAAAATTACCGGTAATTTCTAAATCGGTAAAAAAAAATGCAGCAGAGAAGCGGCTGGAACCTCCCCATCGCGTGGATCTTTGTATTCTGTGTAGATAGTAGTCAATTCAACAGAATTTTTTTAATCCTTGACTAATTTCACAATTTTCTGACAAATACATGACAAATACCGACATCACCTCGGACATCACTCATCACATTTGACAATATGTTCCTTTTAAGGTTAATCTTTTGCCGCTTTTTTGACAATAACTGCCACTTTATGTCATCCACTGTCAGCCCGCTCCCATTTAATGAGAAAGAATTTTTTCTCTATTTTCCACTGAAATGGCCGAAACTGTGAACACATTTTTATAACCAGAATTTGATCGCCTTTCTAATGGCGACATAAAAAAGGAGGTCTTGTATTTAAAAGTTGATATGCTTAAATGGGACTTCCTGTGGACCAATTGCTTTCAAAAGCCTTTCAGGTCTTCAACGGGTCACCCGATCTCCATGTACCAAATTTCAGCCAAATCGATTCAGTAATTTAGGCTATAATGTATTTTTACTGTTATTATAAAATTTCGCTTTTTTGAACCAAACAGCGCTAAATGCGAATTAATTTTGTCCTATTTAAAACCAGAATTTGAAGACCTTTCTGATAGTGACAATAAATCTTTCAAAAACTTGTTTTTAATAGTCAAATGAGAAAATAATTTTAAATTTGGAAATTGGTTTGCCAAAACGGCACTTTCCGTGAGTCGATTGAATTCAAAATTTGTTCAGCTCTTCGACGTGTAATACAATCCCTATGTGCAAAATTTCAGCCAAATCGGTTCAGGGGCTTGGGCTTGGGCTTGGGCGATTTTAAAGTCCGATAAAAATCAATTTTTTTTTTATTTTTGGTCAAAAGGGCACTAAGAATGAATACACTTTTAGAAGCAGAATTTGAAGGTCTTCCTTATGGTGACGTAAAAAATGGGGGTTTGCATTTAAAATTTAAAAGTTGATGTGCCAAAATGGCATTTCCGGTTGCACGATTGGCTCCAAAAGCTTTTCAGATCTAAGTTAGGTTACGAGATGCCTATGTTCCAAATTTCAGCCAAATCGGTCTAGTAGTTTTGGCTGTGGCGTGATTACAAACGTACGTACGAACGTACGTACGTACGTACATACACACAGACACATTTTAAAAACCCCTTTTCTGGGTTCCTGAGACCTCAAAACGTGAAGATCTGGTGCTATCTCAAATTCGAAAATTTTAGTGATTGCAGTAACCTCCCATTTTTTTTAAATTGTGATGGGGTAGGGGAGGTTAAAAGATTGATAATTATGGTAATTAAAAAAAATGTTTTTTGTTCCTGACGGGATGTTTAAAGCTCGAGATAAAATCGAGAGCTTTAAATGTTCCTAAAGGAACAAAAACAGTTTGTACTAAACTCAATTCTGAAATATGTCACCAACAACAACTATTATTCTACATAAACCAAAATTGGTGGGATTAATAAAGTGTTGCAACATGATTAAAACTTGAATTACTAAAGTATAAAAATACAAGTTTTTCTTGTTACTGTTTATCATGTTATGGCAACGCTTGTCTAAATGACAAAAAAGGGTGATTAAAAATTTTGTATCTCAAAATTTCGTAGTGGGGGATTAAAATGAAATACTAACATATACAAAAACAGGCATTTAAGGATGTATTGGACATACAATCGGAGCGAAAACACTCAGAATTTGAATAAATTAATATCTACCCTTTGAACTTTGCGATATATTCATTTTGATTGATACAATTTTTGGGAGAGAATGTACCCGATTCCAACCTTACGAAACAAAATTTTTTGAGTGACAGTGAAATGAACGATCAGTGTTAAGCGATTAAAATGGGCAGATATATTAAAACAGTAAGTAAACACAGTAATAATGAGATTTTATAAACAATATAGTCCTATTACAATTAGATAAAAGCCCGTGATTCAGAAGTAAGAAATCATGAAAAAACCTCGCAACACTGTAACTTCTTTTAAGTTGGCTATTGTCAGATTAACGTAAAAAATCATTTTAATTCCTGTATAGTTAAATCATTACTATGATGATTTTCTCAAGACTGCGATGCAACGTTTTCGCAATGAATAATTAGGAAACGAAACATTTATTGACTAATAAATTAATATCTCGAGAACGAGTTCAGTAACCTCTGATGAAAATCATACCAAATTGTTCCTCAGTATTCATTCTATGTATACACATAAAAATTAACAATGCAATGGTACTATTTCTTCCAAATCGCATGTTAAATTTTCTTGAGTTGAAGCTTTTAAACGGACTAGTGAATCAATTCAAAAAAAGAGAGCTTTAGAACAATGATAAGAATAATTTTCGTTAATTTGGTACCATTTTTGCTTCCACACAATACATTATCCTTAAAATCAATGGAAATGGAAAGAAGTTTTAACTTTTGGCTTCAAATGTCGTTGCCCTTTTGCGATTACTTCAACGAAACCGTGAAATTGTATGTGCCAATTTTTTGGGTGCATGCGAGAATATTAGGAATGTTTGGGTTATCGTATACCATTTTGCAAAAAAATCTCAATATTGCCGGTCTTGTGGTAATATTAGGCAATATTAAAAGACGACTTTCATTGTCGATGCGAAAAAAAAATAGTGGTTGCAGTAACGTACCCTTTTTAAAGGTCTTAAATCGTGGCGGGGAGGTTAAAAAATTGCAACAGCGTCTATGCATTAAGGGGTGCTTTCTTAAAACTATTGATTCGGTTCAGCCTGGCGGTATCAGGATCTGCACATCTATGGGTTAGGGGTTTCCTTGATCTCCGAGTTTGAATGGCTCCAAGTTTATGTCGAACTTATCAAGAGTCACCCATTCAAGTTCTATAAGCAAAGGATTTACTGCGTGTTTGTGTTGAGGCCAAACATGCACACATATATGGAGCAGTGTTTGGCTCGGAGTCGGAAGTTGGGGCACGGAAGCTTGAGCTTTAGGGCCCGAGTCCACCAGCACCAACTGTTGAACTCGAAAGCGTATATTTACCGATATGCGGATCATGGAAGAATTCCGTGAAAGTAAAGTTGATACAAGTTATAAAACTTTTATATTCGGGCCGAGTTTATGGCTTCAACAATCCCATTTTATTTTATTCAAAAAGTTTTTTATATTAAATTTCTTTTGTAGGCGGTGTACACTTTAGACGTTTTATAATATCTATATACTATAAACTTTATACAACAGACAGCAGATTTATGTTGGAGAATATCGACAAGGACGAATAAAACTTTTCCCAAAGACAATTTCACGACATCAAAACAACCCCGCTCCATCCAATTTTTATCAATCGATAATCTTATAAACAAACGCAAGATTAAAGTGAAGTCCTACAATTTAATAATAGAAGCATTGCAGTCGATGAAAGGCAAACCGATTTTATGTATATTTAATGCTTTCCTTATGGGTGCATCATTATCTAACCGTTTCAATTTGTTATTACGCTTGTCATCTTCAAAACGAATTTAATCTTTAAAATCTGAAACAATCCACTCAAATGATTGTTGACTTAATTATTTAAACGCTAAGCGTCTATTGTTCAATTATTATTGTGGAACAAAGTCAACATGCACATATCGTAGAATAATAAGCGTGCACTATTCGGTATACGACAAAAGGCCGCGCCCGAAATGCCGCGAGACAAAATGCCGCGACCGAAACGCCGCGGAGACGGAACGCCGCGGGGACGAAACGCCGCGGTTCCAAAATAACGCCGGGACATAATGCCGCCGGGACAGAATGCCGCTGCGACAAAAAGCCGCCTCCCATATTTTTATTATTTCTACTGATATTTTTTATCTACTCCGCGTCCGTTAGCATTGTGTTTTGATTTACGAAAGTGTTAGATAATTTAAAGGTGTCGGGCCGACACTTTGCGACTGACATGTTTTTGCGATCCCAACCAAGTTTTGATCTGTAACCCATAATGGAGTCAATTGCGACTGGTTTCGGTCTCCGTTGCATGAATTTGATAATAATATTTATTAAATTAATAGGAACAACTAGATCTTATTTTTTACAAAATCGAGCGTAATAAAATTTAGAACAATTTGTTTTCCACATTTCTTTCCAACAATAAATTTTTTGAAAAGCGATAATTTATCGGTGGCTTGTTTACTCATAGCTTAGAATAATAAAGGTATTAAAAACATTGAAACTGTGGTTGCTGGGGTCTCCAATAAAAATATTTTTTCTTGGAAAATCGATTTACAAAGGAAGGGTGTTCACTGTTCAGCAGGATGTACAGATATTTCATATCGTTAAGGTGCCATTAGAGGGACATGAAAAAATTACGTCATGAGTTTGAAGCCTGGCTCTAATTTGCTTGTTTAGTTTACCTGCCATTCCAGGTAAAGCAAGGATTAACAACTGATCTTTTTTCAATTACCCGCTAGTTAAATTTTTATTTTGAATTGAGCCGTTAGTTTAAAATTACCCAGAAAAATTACACCAGCATTGAAAAATTGAATAGGCGGGTTTCTAACCCCCTCGGCATACTTGCACCACCGCTACACATTTCTCTTAATAATTATACCTGCATCCTGTCCTTAAACTGGAAAAATTCCTGAACATTACGACTTCTTAGAAATTGCCGTACCTACCGGATAGAATATCCCGTCGCTGTGGTTAAGAAGATTATAAACAACCCTTAATTTACAAACCATAAATATGATAATTGGTGCTATTCTGTAAGAAATCGTTAGCATAACGACATCGATATTGCTAAGGTAGGACCTCCCTTATTGGTTAACACGTAGCAACAACTACGTCGTTATGCTAACGATTTCTTACAGAATAGCACCAAATATTTAATAATGAGTTTGCTGCTAATTTTAATTAGATTGTTTAATTCAACTGCCTTTCAAAATATTCATCACTTTATTACGATAAATAAAAACAATGTTCCAGCGGCATTCTGTCCCGGCGGCGTTATGTCCCGGCGGTTTTATGTCCCGACGGCGTTATGTCCCGACGGCGTTATGTCTCGGCGGCGTTATGTCCCGGCGGCATTATGTCCCCGCGGCGTTTCGGCCGTGGCATTTCGGCCGCGGCATTTCGGTCGCGGCATTTTGTCCCATCCCGTGCACTATTTGCTATAGCGTTCTAGAAATGGAACAATTTTGCATTGTAACTCAAAAATGTGGTGGCTGTCACCAGAGTTGTGTTATACCATGTACCTATCTCTGTTATTGATCCTGACTTTCAGAAAAAAAGCCACTGAAGAACAGTGTCGTTTGTTGATGTAGCAATAAAACCGAAGCCTAGAATTTCTGTGCATGAAGCTTTGCTAAAGAGACATGGTACTTATTATATCATGTGACAAGTATATGTGTAATAATGTAGGCGACAATGACCTTTACACACAAGCCGAAGGCGAGGACGAGTATTGCAATCGTCCCATAAGAATGAGCATTAGCTATTTTGTGCGACGCCTTCAAAATTGAGCAAATTTTGCATTTATTTAACGGGTGAAATTTTAATATTTAAAGGCACAATAAACTAAGAAACCCATGTATTTTTTATTGCATAAAAGAATAGAAGATTACTGGAAACGAGCTGTAAATATTTTTAATATCACCTTCCAAACCGATCATCAGTAAAATTTTAAATTACATTTGGACCTTTTGTGATGCATCATTTTAAATAGTATGAAATCTCCTGTAAATCAATGCAACTATTTTTGAAATCCATCTACTCGTTCAAAAGTTACAGAAGAAACAATAATTATTTCTACGGCGCGAGATGCATAAGATCACTGCAGGCTGGCAAGCAGGAGCGGGCAGCTGTATCACAAATGACGTCACGCGCCTCACTCAAACCGATTCTAGCAGCGAATTGAAGTCCTTTGCGGCAATTTTATTTACGGCAACATTTATAAAATGCTATCAATTAGACTAATTTTTGAAAAATTAATGTTTTTAAGTTTACTGTGCCTTTAATATTCAATTGTTGAACCTTAATCATAACAACATTAATGAAAATTTGCGTTTATTTTCCTCATCTTCGGAATGGCTGAAATCAATTTTATCTTTGAGTCCTTTGACCATGAATACTGAAAATGAGAAAACTGACCAAGAAATCGGTTGCGTTTGGTCAATCAGACGCCTTCAAAAATTTTCGTTTATTTTCCTCATCAACGGAATAGCTTAAAATCTAATATTACATTGGTGGAACATTGTCGAACACGATTATACTAAATCTAACTGCCAATTCAATTGTTGATCTTTAATCAGAAATAACATTAATGAAAATTTGCTCATATTTTTCTCATCTACGAAATGGCCAAAATCAATTTTATCGTTGACTCCTTTTACAATGAATAGTGAAATTGATAAATCTGACCAAGAAAAAGGTCGTATTTTGTAAATTATAGACTCCCTGAACATTTTAAATTTACCTTTCTTTTTTCATGGAGAACGACTGGAATTTTCATTTTGTGGGACTGTGCTGAAGACGATTAGATACGTAAGTGTAGTAAATCTGGCTCCCAATTCGTTTGTTGAGCCTTAATCAGAATCAGGACAACATTTATAAAATTTGCAATTAGAGTATTGGAGCTCAAAAATTTTAACATTGGAATAGATACTACTTTTAAAATGACAAAGGTCGTATTTTTTTGTTTCGCTGAATGCCGAACAGTTCTCGAGAAAAAAAAAATGCAGCAGAGAAGCGGCTGGAACCTCCCCATCGCGTGGATCTTTATATTCTGTGTAGATAGTAGTCAATTCAATAGAAAATTTGTTATGCTTTTCGACAAATACCGTCATCATCCATCACATTTGACAACATGTTCCTTTTAAGGTTAATATTTTGCCACCTTTTTTGACAATAATTGCCACTTTATGCCATCCACTGTCAGCCCGCTACCCTTTAATGAGAAAGAATTTTTTCTCTATTTTCCACTGAAATGGCAAAGACTGTGAATACTTTTTTAGAACCAGAATTTGATCGTCTTTCTAATGGCGACATAAAAAAGAGGCCTTGTATTTAAAATTTTAAGTTGATATGCTTAAATGGCACTTCCCGTTTACCAATTGCGTCCAAAAGCCTTTCAGGTCTTCAACGGATCACCCAATCTCCATGTACCAAATTTCAGTCAAATCCATCCAGCAGTTTGGGCTATAATGTGTTTTTAGTGTTATTACAAAAATTTCATTTTTTTTTACCCAAAGGGCAGTAAATGCGAATGAATTTTGTATTATTTAGAACAAGTATTTGAAGACCTTCCTGATGCTGACAATAAATTTAAAAAAAAGTTCTTTAGGATGGTAAAATGAGAGTATATTTAAAATTGAAAATTGATGTGCCAAAACGGCACTTTCCGTGGATCAATTGCCACCAAACAATTTTCAGCTCTTCGGCGTATAATACAGTCTCCCTGTACAAAGTTTCAGGTAAATCGGTCCAGAGGTTTCGCCTGTATCGTGTTTTGAAAGTGCGTTAACAATCCCGAATATTTAAATTTTTGTCAAAAAGGCACTAAGAGTGAATACATTTTTAGAAGCAGAATTTGAAGGTCCTTCTTATGGTGAAGTAAAAAATGGGGGTTTGCATTTAAAATTTAAAAGTTGATGTGCCAAAATGGCATTTCCGGTTGCACGATTGGCTCCAAAAGCTTTTCAGATCTAAGTTGGGTTATGAGATGCCTACGTACCAAATTTCAGCCAAATCGGTCCAGTAGTTTTGGCTGTGGCGTGTTTACAAACGTACGTACGAACGTACGTACGAACATACACACAGACACATTTTAAAAACCTTTTTTTTGGGTTCCTGAGACCTCAAAACGCATAGATCCGGTCTTATCTCGAATTCGAAAATTTTAGTGATTGCAGTAACCTCCCATTTTTTTAAAATTGTGATGGGTTTGGGGAGGTTAAAATTACCTAATGAAGGTGAACTTCCGGTCAAAAAGTTGGTTTTAGATGACGTCATAACCCGAAGGAAAAAGTTCATGATTGGCCGGCAAACAACCAATAATTGATCGTTGCCAGACGAACCAATAATGAGCCAGATGTGAGCAAATCATTTTTGACATAAATATAACCCTCTATTTTGCTTGATTCATTAAAAGTGTTCTTCTAAGCAATTTGCCAACTTTCGCACAAAAAACGAACATTGAGGAAGCTAAAAATTCCTCCTATAGTCACAGCTTGTAGAAACTCCAGCACAATTTATGTGAAGAGAACTTAACGATTCCCGACGAATTTGTACAACACTAAACCACACACTTAAAGTCAAATTGGGGCTCATTCGGTAGCTACATTTCCAGGAGATTAACAGAAACCCCTTTAGAAAAGCAGGAATATGAAACAGGATAGAAATTTCGTTTAAAGTTCTTTTCGATCGAAAAAGTCATGGCTGAACGCGAGATGACAATTTGATGCCAAAACTGACACTTGAAAAGAAGCACATGGCGAATGATGCCGGGAATGGATAACGGGTAGTGACGTCAGACCAATAGAAAAATGGCAAGAAAATTCGAAATTTGAAACTTGTTTTTCACTTTTTTGCCATAATTGGTCACAATGAATACTTCTAACGTCTGTGTACTTTTTATCCCCCTTTCCGAAAATTATGGTTTAAAAAATTTTTTTCTTCGACTGCAATACTCTATTGTATCACTAGCCATCATGACTTAAGAGTCTTATGACAAATTCAACCCCACTAGGGTTTCGCAAGACCAAGACAAGACGAGAAATGGGGTGGACTTATGGTCTTGGTCTTGCTGTAGACTTGAATGTGTGGTCTTGGTCTTGGTCTTGTGGAGTCTTGGTTTTGGTAAGTATAATGAAACAAATTTGGTAAATTTTGGCTCAAGTTTGTCTCTAAGATAAGTTAACACAAATTAGTGAATTAGTCATTAGTTACTGCGTTAATAAATATTACGTTTTGATTAGTTAGTAGTAATACTAATGCTGATGTATATTGCTGTAAAGATCTACATATTCTTGCAGCAGTGAGTGTAGGTGAATAAGCTTACAACAAAACTGAATTATAAATCTCCTAGGAATACCAACCAGATTAGATTCCCATCACCAACACTGTACCTATCTTAAAAAACGGCAGCAGAGAAGCGACTGGAACCTCCCGATCGCGTGGGTCTTTGATTTTCGTGTCTTGTTTAAAATTTTAAAGTTGATGTGCCTCAATGGCACTTCACGTGGACCAATTGCTCCCAATAGCCTTTCAGCACGTCGCAGGTCACCCAATCTCCATGTACCAAATTTCAGTTAAATCTATCCAGTATTTTGGGCTATAACGTGGTTTTAGTTTTATTACAAATTTCGATTTTTCTTCCTATTTTTTTTCTTCTAATTAAAACCAGAATTTGAAGACGTTTCTGATGGTGACAATAAATCTTTCAAACACTTGTTTTGGATGGTCAAATTCGAAAATTTTAGTGATTGCAGTAACTTCCCTTTTTTAAAGTGGTGGAGTGGAGTGGGGAGGTTAAAATGCGAGTGCGATTGTAGAAATTAGATAATAAGAAGTAGAACAATTTTGTTCAGTCTAAAGTACCTGCATTTTAGATTTGTGCAGGCAGACGCTCCATCATCAGCTCCTCTTGTTGGTTTTCCGAAAGCTCATTTTAGGTTACTTCAGATAGACTTCTAATATTCTAGGATATCCATCTAGGCACTTAGGAGAAGACCTACTCCAAACAATTAACCAATAAGAGGAGCTCTGAATCGTCTGCTTGCAGAAATCTGAAACTATACTTGACTAAATTGAGACTTATGTTTCGTACGGTTTGTCGAAGCAATCTTTTTTTCATTTATGGTAAATGATTCATTATTAAAAAACTTGGTATTTTGACCATTTATTTAAGGTAGTTACCATTATACCTGTAAACTATATGCTAGTGCGTTAAATTCTTGGTACTGTACTTATATTTAGGTATTTAGGTATCCCAAAAAGCCCATTTTAAGCTTCTTCCTTTTTTGGTTATTAAGACATTAAGAATTCGTTGAGTTGAATTTGTCATACCTATACTATTTATAATATCTCTATGAAAGTGAATAGATAAGTTGTTTCTAGATGTTCCTACCTAATTGTCTTTAAAATTTTGAAGGAATCTGATTAGCAAAATACAACCTTTTTTTAGGGCTGATTTATCACTTTCGCGATTCACGATTCATGGTAAATCAGCCCAACGCATAACATTATTGTCTTCGGCCTTCGCCCATTACGTAGATGAGGAAAACAAAAGCAAATTTTCGTTAATGTTATTCTGATTAGGGCTCAACAATTAAATTTAATATAATAGTGCTCAACAAAGTTCCATCTATGTAAATGTAATATTAAACTTTCACCCTTTCCACTGATGAGCTAGCTTGATCAAACGCAACCGATTTTTTGGTCAGATTTGTCATTTTCACGAATCATGGTCAAAGGGCTCAAAGATAAAATTCATTTGAGCCATTCCGAAGATGAAAGTTTTTTTTTTTATTAAACACTAGCGTTTATGAAGATGAAAGTAAACGCAAATTTTCATTAATGTTGTTCTGATTAAGGTTCAACAATTGAGTTGACGATCAGATTTAATATTATCGTGTGCAGTCAAGTTCCCCCCTATGCAATATTAAAATTTCACCCATCCCGCTGATGAGGTAAATAAATGCAAAATTTGCTCAATTTTGAAGGCGTCTGGTCTGGTTAAGGAAAAACAAGTGATTTCTTGGTCAGATTTGTCATTTTCACGATTCATGGTAAAAGTCCTCAACGATGAAATCGATTTCGCCTATTTCGTAGATGACGAAAATAAACGCAGATTTTCATTAATGTTGTTCAGATTAAGGTTCAAAATTTAATTGGCGGTCAGATTTAATATTATCGTGGTCAGCAAAGTTCCCCTAAGTGATATTAAAATTTCAGCCATCCTGCTGATGAGGAAAATAAGTGCAAAATTTGCTCAATTTTGGAGGCGTGTCTAATGTAACAAAAACAAGGGATTTATTCGTATGATTTGAGATTTTTACGATTGATGGTAAAAGGGCTCAATGATAACACTAATACTGATCATTCCGCTGATGAGGAAATTAAATGCAAAAATTACCGCTTTTTAATTGCCTGTCCTAGGATAACGTAAGGGAATTTTCCCTTCAGACCGGCGGTTAGTGGTTCCTAGCAAAAATTGTATAGTTTGCATTTTGCAACATTCAAACCGTATTCATCTTATGAGGAAATTAAAATAAGGCAATTAAAATGAGGCGAGCTCTTGTATGAATGAGTTATGTATCTATAGTTTCTTACAGAAAGTCACTATTTGTACTAAGTAGCATCCGTTTTCTTCACTAGAACAGGAATAAAGGGATACCTACTTAAAAACGCAATCAACGCCATAAAAAACTCTCCCCGATGAGAACGAAATGGAGAAGGAGAAGGCTTTCGTGAACAACTAAAATGTTACTTGTCTTAGTTCCTAAAAATGTCTATGACTTGTGACATTACAAAACATAAACATTAACGCGAGGCAAAAAAACAATATAAGTTTGAAGTATAAATCTCTGTATCTCACTGTAATCAGATTGTCGGCAAAAAGTGTGATCGACTTTTCGACCACCGTCAGCACAAGCGACGAAATACCTAATATAAGAAATTTCATCGAAGTAACAAGCATAACAAAACAAACACTCTCAGGACTTTCATTTCCTGAAATAAACAGCTTCGACATCGTCCAGAACGATAGGCGGGCGCCATTTTATACATCTAGACGTTTTGTCTTCGACTGTTGCTCCCTCAATAAACGCGTTTTAACGATCTGAAGGCCTAAAGTTTTAGATTTTATTGAAATCATGAATGAAAATAAGTGCCTATTATTAGCTTCTCTTTCATTTTGTGCTGTTTTAACGTTTTACATCGCCTATTAATGTAGTTTCCAGGCAAGGACAATGAGAAAATATCTTTATCCTCACACACGATAAGAATGATGAGTGCGACGTAGATGGTGTAATAAAGACAGAAGTAGACCTGTTAAGACGCTGAAACCAATGAATTGAGATGAGATAGCGGCGTTCGAGGCAAGCCTCGATTCGATATACGGGTGTAATCTAGAGACATTACAGGCCTCATCCCTAATGCGCCCACTTTGATTCCTACACATGGGATGAGCTCACGTTATCTCCGACAATGCCAGGAACTAATAAAAAATCCTTACCCTACTTTGTTACTTTAATGATGTTGAGGATTTTCCAGATAATTGCTTCTTGCTTTCCACCCATACGCGGTTCCAAAACAAATTCCACAAATTTATCCAGCAAACTCGTTTTCCGACTAGCACAGAGTTTCATCCCCTTTGTCTCCGTATAATTACGGTACGAACTTGTCATTTTTTTGTGCAATTGTCAGCGCTTCATCATTTTAAAAGATCGCTTTAACCCCCATTTGCACCGGTTCCATTAAAAATTTATCTTCTAATTAAACCCCTAGAAACGATTATTGACAATTGTTTCTAAGGAAAAGAACTGTCGTTTAACTTTTAACGGAACCGGTGCAAATGGGGGTTGTTGTAACAGTAACAGTGAAGTTATGGCAAGCTACTTAAATTTTTCTCTCGTTTTACTTTAATCTGCATGGATTAAGGTTTATTTTTCAATAAATGATGTCAGTTGAGGTTAAGTTTCTTATATTAATACTAAAACGAGTACTAAAAGAACACATGGCCGGACGGTGTTAATTGTAACAACGGAAAAGGTGTCGATTGTAACATAATACTTAGGCCAATAAGTAATAAATGAACGGTAGAATGGATTCAATGCAGGGAGTGTAAAGGTTGGGCGCACTATCTGTTAATAACAATTATTACATTTAGGGTATAATTATTGCGAGTCTGATTAAGAATTTAAATGAGTAAACTATTTTTTTGAGGACCTTCTTTTCTTAATATATCTACAATTTTAAGTTACTTTATCACTTTCATCCTGTTATGTTGGTCGGACTTTCTTACGTTTGTTTTATTAACATTATAATAAATTAAAACATATTGGGTTTTTAATTGTTTTCCGCTCATGTTACAATGGACACATTGGGTGTTACTATTGACACCACCGCGGTGGCAATAGTAACACTTTGTTTTTGAGGACATTTTATTTTTTTCGGCAAACATGTTTGAACATACATTAATGTGTCAAGGTGCATTTTAACCTCCCCACTCCACTTCACCATTTAAAAAAAAGGGAGGTTACTGCAATCACTAAAATTTTCGAATTCGAGATAAGACCGGATCTATACGTTTTGGGGTCTCAGGAGCCCAAAAAAGTGGTTTTTAAAATGTGTCTGTGTGTATGTGCGTACGTACGTACGTACGTACGTTTGTAAACACGCCACAGCCAAAACTACTAGACCGATTTGGCTGAAATTTGGTACGTGTGCATGTGATAACCCAACTTAGATCTGAAAAGCTTTTGGAGCCAATCGTTCAACTAGAAATGCCATTTTGGCACATCAACTTTTAAATTTCAAATGCAAACCCCCATTTTTCACCTCACGATAGAAAAGGCCTTCAAATTCTGCTTCTAAAAATGTATTCATTCTTAGTGCCCTTTTGATCAAAAATTTAAAAAAAAAAGATTTTTATCCGACTATAAAATCGCGGTACAGCCCAAGTCCCTGAACCGATTTGGCTCAAATTTTGCACACGGGGATTGTATTACACGTCGAAGAGCTGAACAAATTTTGGATTCAATCGGCCCACGGAAACTGCCGTTTTGGCACACCAATTTGTAACTTTAAAATTATTCACTCATTTAACCATCCAAAACAAGTTTTTGAAAGATTTATTCTCACCATCAGAAAAGGTCTTCAAATTCTGGTTTTAAGTAAGACAAAATTAGTTCGCATTTAGTGCTCTTTGGGTCAAAAAATCGAAATTTCATAATAACACTAAAAATACATTATAGCCCAAATTAGCGAATCGATTTGGCTGAAATTTGGTACATGGAGATTGGGTGACCCGTTGAAGACCTGAAAGGCTTTTGGAAGCAATTGGTCCACGGGAAGTGCCATTTAGGCATATCAACTTTAAATTTTAAATACAAAGGTCTCCCTTTTTATGTCGCCATTAGAAAGACGATCAAATTCTCGTTCTAAAAATGTATTCACAGTTTCTGCCATTTCAGTGGAAAAGAGAAAAAAATATTTTTCATTAAAAGGGAGCATGCTGACAGTGGATGACATAAAGTATCAGTTATTGTCAAAAGGGTGGCAAACTGTTAACCTTAAAAGGAACATATTGTCAAATGTGATGGGTGATGTCGGTATTTGTCAGAAAATTGCGAAATTAGTCACAGACGATAAGCATAAAGATTTTTTTGTTGAATTGACTACTGTCTACACAGAATACAAAGATCCACGCGATGGGGAGGTTCCAGCCGCTTCTCTGCTGCATTTTTTTTTAATAAAGAATTTTGTTTGCGTAGTTAAAACCAAAAGACTAAAATCTGTTAAAATTGATCCGGGTCTCCCCTACATACCTAACCTATTCATATAGCCATATAGGTAATTGTACAGTTCTTAAATGAACGTTGGTCCACTCAAAACTGAAAAAAGAAGCTACGGAAGCGGCTAGAATCTCCCCACTTGGTGAATGATCCAATCCTATCACCAGTGATGTTCCCATCAATTTTTTTGAGGGTATACTACCGGTATGGCTGACCTGTGGCTGTAATGACAACAAAAGAGCTTGAAATTTTTATTTTTTATATACCTCCTATAAAACGACTAAATGCTAATTAAATATGTATCGGATCGGGTATTATCGTGCAGAGTGTAGACAAGAAGTGTCTAAAGTCGTGCATAGTACTCGGCTTGACGTTAGATTTTCCATGAAAAAAACACATTCAGCAAGTTTTACGAAATGCCACAGAGAATATCTAAGTTTTAATAAATTTATCGAGAGTATACGCTGTATGTCCAGAATTTCCCTTGGAGTATACGGCGTATATGGAGTATACCCTATGGGAACACCTCTGCCTATCACCTATATAAATTTTAATCCACAGTCTCTAAGGACTGGAATTTCAATCGAAGGTTAACCTACAGATCTGTTGGTATCCAATCGGATGATCAGAAAGTTTTGAAATGGACTTATTTGTTTGGATAATTAATAGATCTGCTGGTTAACCTTCAATTGAAATTCCGGCCCTTAGTGTTTCGGGAGTTTTTCAAATTTTTTATTATTGATAAACAGGGCACTTTTGGAAACAGAATTTGGAGACCTTTCACGGGCTGATAAAACAAATGGTGGTTATCGTTCAAATTTCATATACAGTGTGTTTCAGTTTGAGTGGAAACACCCAAATATTTTGGTTAATATTAACCAAATGGATCCGTTCTTTTTTTCTGCATGTAGAACTCGAAAATCTGCACCTGTGTGATATTTCACTTTTTTGATAGGCCGAAATTCCGGCCTACTGCGATTAAATAAAGAGGCCAAAAATCGAGAAATCGTATTTGGCATTTTTATATCTAAAAATTTTATGAGAAATAGTTGTTCAGGATGACTCCATATGAGCAAATCCGAAGTTTTAGGCCAAAATAAAAATGTTAAATTTCTTGAGAGAAAATCCTATAAAGTTCAATATTTTTGCAAATGATGGAATTAGTGACAAACGTTTGCTTGATTAACGTCAAACCAATTGATTTCAATTGTTTTTAATGCCACACCACACTTTTTGTTGCAAAAATATTGAACTTGAAGAAAGGACCCCGCACTTTTCTTATGGAAATTGGGTTTGGGTCAGATTTTTTTCAAAAAAATATATGTTGTAGAGCACGACTCCCTGAGTAATTGTTACCATTGCGCCAACTTTGTGGACCTCACTGTTTCTTACATATGGAGGGTTGAAGATGAGAGGGTGGTAAGGCACAGAGTTAAAACGAATGTGAAATCCGCTGTTTTCGTCATGGTCAACGCTGCATATTGTCAGAACAATAAGCAGGACATCTTTTGAAAGTCATTGAAGATCGTCATTCTTGTTATTTCTTGAGTATATTCAATGCTGTTTTAACACCTTCTGGGCTGTCGTTAATTTGGGTCAGATTTCTTTTATTTTTTATTTATATGACACCTCAATGCATGTAGTCTCTCGATGATTTTTCAAAAGTTGCTTCGCCCTTACCTCTTCGAAGGAGTAGGGTGCAAATACATTTGTTGTGCCTGGAGAAAATCTTCAACTAAGCAAAGTTTCACCGTTTTCAAACACTTCTATGCTTGGACATGGTTTAATAAGAAGTAATATATTATGATAGCAATTTCAATTCGCGTACCACTAAAAAAGTCCCACATTTTGTATGTAGGTCATACCTTCACTCTACGCCTTAATTACTTGAAGAGGTAAGGACGACAAAACTTTTGAAAAATTCTCCAGAAACTAGATGTATACAGGCATGATATATTAAAAAATAAAAGAAATCTGACCCAAATTAACTACAGCCCAGAAGGTGTTAAAATAGCATTGAATGTACTGAAGAAATACCAACAATGGCCATCTTCAATGAGTTTTAAATGATGCCCCCCCCAGCAGCACCAAATATAGGGCCAACGTAGAACCTACGTTGGGCCAATATATTAATCGTGGCCCAATATTTCAAACTTTTAGCCAATATTGGCTATGCATTGGTGGAAAAATGTTTGCCAATATATATAATCCATGTTTGACCAATGTAGGTCCTATATAGTATCTTTGCATGTTGAAATCATAAACATGCCCCCAATATGGGTAGAATGTGGTAGAATATTATTTCATAAATAGGTATTAATGCCCTAATTTAATTACTCAGAAAATAAGTACCTACCATAATACATGCATATGAAAATTACCGAATGCAATACATATATTACATATTTATTAAAATTTTATTTGATAATAAAGATGAATTACGGATATAGGGATCGGGAGGTTAGAAGCAGGATGCAGTTTATTAATAAAATTCGTTCGGTACCTATGTGCAATAAATATTTGATTTCATTAATCAAACAGCACATACCTAAATTCTAAATTATAAAATATTTGTTAGGGCCTGCACACGATGCACGCAGGCTGGTCACAGCTGTGCGCGCAGTCGCTGATGGTGTACGTGACCTGCTGGTCGGACACTCCAGTCAAGTCCAGACAGGAAAAAATTGCGCTAAGCTAAAAGCCGGGGTGTGCATTAAGTGCATTTGTCTGGTTTTAGTGCTTGTGGTATTGAATCTTTTGTGGGGTAAGTAACTCTTAAATAACGATGTTTTAAGCCAGACAGCATGTAATTTTGTTGGGTTAGAGTTGTGCCAGTTATCAGCTATTTAAAGGCTATTTTGCCATTCAGTGCTTTAAATATTGTGAAGCTGCTTTATTAGGATATCTAATTACTGTATGTACATAAAAGTACATGTCTTTTACGTACTTTTTGATTACTCTTTTATATACAGGGTGGTTTTGAAAGGGTTCGTTGGAAACTGTTTGACTTCCTAACAGATGACGTGATGAGGATCTTCGAATTTGGTATGCGACCATAATCGATCATGACGAATCGAAGTCAAATATTTTCAAGATGGCAGCAGAAAAGATGAATACATTGGTAACTATGAGATATTGTTTTGCAAAATTCTTCAATAATGTGTTTTCAGGTGAATCACCTTTACCTTTGTGGAGGTGACACTGTCCACAAGGCTGTCTTTTACCAAATGAGATGCCGTGGGGCCATACTACGTAAGTTAATTTTTTGCAAATCTACTTGACAGTTGCTGATTTTTCGTTCTAGGTGCCGTTAGAAAGGGGTGCCCGGAGGCTACAGAAGTCGAGGTGCAACGATCAATTTCCCTGCACTTACCTGGCGAGATCTAAAGACCGTGCAGGGGGAATGAGGGAGCGATAAAAATCTAAAATTTGTAATGTTTTTTTATACAAATTAATAATAGTAATTAGTAATATATTTCTAATGATTTCCTATTACATTGCTCCTATGAAAGAAACCAATCTGGGGCGAATATTTAAAAGATATATTGGCTAATGATTATTAAACAATGTTTTCCCTATAAAACAAATGCACGTTGGGCCAATATTCCTGTAAATATAGGGCCATTAAAAAAAAATCTGACGTTTACATGTTGCCCCAATATTTGAGAAATATGTTGGGCCAATAAAAGTGTGCTGCTGGGGCCGCTTAATGTTACGACAATATGTAACGTTGACCATGGCGAACACAGCGGCCTTCACATTCTCATTTTCAAACCTGTATATCTAAGAAACGGTGAGGTCCACAACGTTGGCGCAATGGTAACAATTACTCAGGGAGTCATGCTCTACAACATATATTTTTTTGAAAAAAATCTGACCCAAACCCAATTTCCATAAGAAAAGTGCGGGGTCCTTTAACATTTTTATTTTGGGCCTGAAACTTCGGATTTGCCCGTTTGACAAAAAATCGTAAAATTTTGAAAAATTACAGAAAACGTTTTAAGGTAGCTGAAAAATGTATTTAACATTTTGTATAAGAATCAAATACTGATGGTGTACCTACACTTGAAACCTGCAAGGTTAATTATTAAAAAAGTGTTTAGCAGTGCAGTGAGATGCCACAGATGGGATTTTAAGGAAAATCACTCGTTAATAACTAATTACTAATAATCTAAAATTCACCACATCACTATTAAGGAAAACTTCTGAGAGCTGTTTCTGGAGGTGTCATACCACTGACAATAACAACGATAAAGGTAATAGGTATTCCATGTGCGAATATTTGCAAACATTTGTGCGATATGTCGCGATTTCTGTGAATTTTCTCTAAATATTCGCGGATTCCACTATAAAATTCAGTAATTCTCCAAAGAAATTGCGATATATCGCACATGGAATACGACCTTAAAATGCACTCTACTACACTTCATTAATCTTATAGTCGCATACCGCATAGAGGTTTGGTAAATGAAAACATTTATTATTATTTATTACTGTCGACTGGAAGTGTAAAGTATTGGTGACACCTCTCAGAACTCACGAGTGGCTAAATTTTCCCTTCAAATTTTATTGGAACAATTTTTGATATGTAATTGAATCGTTGTGAAATAAACCGTCAGATCAGGCCCGTATTTTTGGGAACACGGTCAACTGACATTCTCTCAAAATCTCCATCAGGTAAGAGTATTATTCTTTCACACCGCGCGCGCTGCCGCTGTAAAGAAAATAGAAAATCAAAAATGCATGCTACTAGGCGCAATAAAAAAATATACAGGTGTCATTTAATATAACGAAGTGACACGTCCTTAACTAATGAAATAAAAACATTTTGGAACCACTGACTGATACGATCGAAATGTAGCTCAGGCGGAGGCATAAATATGTTTCAGATACATATGAAAGAAACGAATGTTTTAGAAATTTTACTTTTTTTAAAAGTGTGCTCGAAAACACGGTGTGGATTGTAGACTGCTTGAATTTGGCGCTTGAATTTGAGCGTTACGCTGCAGCGTAGAAATCGTTTCAAATAATACATATTTATCTTTTGATATCGGAAATCAGAAGAAAGTTCGAAATTACAAATTAGTCTAATAAAATACTATAAAATTTTTCATTACAGAAACCTAATGAAGTCGCGTCTAGACTTCATTAGTGCTTTTATGGGTAGTAATGGTCTTGTTGAAATGATTATTATGTGCTTTATATGTAGTAGGTAGGTAATTAACTACGGAGGTGGTGTAATTTGAATAAACCCGATAAGAACCAGGCAATAATAAAATTAAAATAAATATCTAAATGCCGTCAGCAAACAATATAGCAATATCAAAGAAAGTTTCCATCAGTGCCCGTATATAAACACGATAAATTTTATGATTAATTCAATTCGAATGCGATGGAACATCGGCCCTTTTTGAGTCGAAACATCTAAAGCCTTTCTGCGAATGGTTAAGAGCTCTAAATGAAGCACGCGTAAACCTTCCACATCTATCAGAGCTGCGCTCTAGAGCAAACTCATTACTTTACTACTAAGCCAGGGAACTGATTCTGCAATTCGTTATGTTTACGTACCTACGAGACTGTAATGCATCAAGGGTTTGCATTTTCTTTCGAATTGAAAGTCCTTAAGCGACGTTCTCGATCTCGTCCTGCAAACTCCCGTCGTATAATCGAGAACTTCGCACGCTTATCTCTCCGGGCTTACTAACGAGTAAAAAGAATAGAGTGCAGAAAGTATTTTCTACAGAATCGCCAAAAGGCAGCTTGTGGATCAGAAATCAAATATTTGAGAAATATTATGCTACACCCTCAGGGGCAGTTGAAAAATTAAAGCCCTGATACACTAAAATATTTAGTTACTTACAATGCTAGGCAAATAAGCGCATCTTTTCTATCGAGGAGGTCAAAAAATAGCTTAATTGCCGTGCATTGTATTAAATTTTTCATTCACCCCCTACAATTCAAATTAAAAGAAGGTAAGAAAACTGTAACTAAGCGTAATATTAAGGGGCGGCCATGACCGCCGACAGAGGCGGACTGACCTGGGGGGCAAAGGGGCACAGAGGCGGACTGACCTGGGGGGCAAAGGGGCAAAGTCCCCCTGGACCCCCTAGCCGACTTGGGGACTTAATTGTTGATGAAAATCGGTATTAAATGTTCTCTTCTTTGTCCAGGAATCTTGTCATAAAAATGATCGCCAATTCAGTTAAAAAAAAACGCTTAAAGTTTTTCATTTGAGAAGAGTATTCTAAAGTGCTTGAAAAATGCGTGACTTTGAAATTATTCAAATTTTTCGCCTGCGGCACCATTTTGTCTCAGCATTAACATTAGTCCAAGGGGCGACAAAAAATTTATGACCCTAGAACGGCAGCAAAGCTAAATCCGGCCCTGACAGAGTGAATTTAACCATTTTAAAAAAATTCTACGTAATATCTGAATCGTGAGTTAGGGGGTCTACTTTTTTAGAAGGACTTCGCTCCCCCCCCCCCCCACTACAAGCAGGCCTGTTCCACCAAAGTCCTCCTGGGCCTTTCCCTTCCCAGTCCGCCCCTGATCGCCGATCTCGTTAGCAACCAAATAACAGCAGTTTTGCCCACATTTTTGGACGGCTTCTGTGAAAATCGTTCTTATCATTAAAAATGAGTGTAAATGATCTAGAAACTGCTGCATGCATGGCGCTTGTGCTTCATTGTTGCCGGAAAAATCAAAGGAACGATATAATCAAAGCCTTGAAAATTTTATGAAATGGTGCGTTGCGAAAAATGCTACCGACATCAGTGAAAAGGTTTTACTGGCTTTCTTTTTGGAAAAATCGCAGTTACTCCAAGTAGTCTATGGTCGGAATATTCCATGCCGAAATTAACAATTTCTCTACATAAAAAACAAGATACAGGGTGTCCTGAAATTACTTTGCAATATTTTTCCAGTGCCTTTTACGATCAAAAATAAGACTGAAAGTTTCAGAAAACATTTATCGAAAAATGCCTCTTAAGGCAGCTACAAGCCCTTCAAAGAAGTACTCGAAAAGTCGGAGTTCTTAAAAAAAATTTTTTCAATTTTAAGCATAGGTGAGGGCTTTCTTTTCAATTTTTTTCAGAATTTTATTTTAGTCAGAGGCGTGCGTTCTTTGTGGGGCATACCATATATTTTCTCTATTATTTTGCTGTTAGTATTTATTTCATGAAATAGTAATGAAATCATAATCTCTGGTCTATTTTTCATAAGAAGGGTGCTCTTGTTGAACGTCGCTAGAAGACATCGTTTTCGAAAAAAATGGTTCTTCACTGGTTCAGGGCTCCAAAATTTGTGATGGAGGACCTCAAAATACTGTAAACAAGTTCATGGGACGGTTCTTTACTTCATTCTAGAAAGAAAAGTTCATATGGACATGGGTCAAAAATGCTTCCTAAGGGAGCTACAGAGCCCTTCAAATAACATGCTTTCCATAGCCCATTTGAAAGACCTCCCTTACGAGGCATTTTTCGACCCATGTCCATATGAACTTTTCTTTCCAGACGTCTTCAATCACAAATTTTGGAACCCTGAACCAATGAAAAGCCATTTCGAAAACGGTGTATTCTAGCGACGGTTAACAAGAGCACCTTTTTTATGAGGGATATAGACCAGAGATTATGATTTCATTACTAATTTCACGAAATAAATACTAACAGCAAAATAATAGAGGAAAAAAATGTATTATGTCCCCAAAGAACGCACGCCTCTGACTAAAATAAAAATCTGAAAACATTTCAAAAGATAGCCCTTGACCACACTAACCTATGCTGCAAATTTAAGTGTTTAAGTTAACTGATATTTTCTGCACCCCCCTTAGAGCTGCAGCACTACCTGGCTGGCAGATCAAGTAGACAGATCGTAGGTTGAAAAGGACCTGTTTCCTGCTGTTTCCTTGATGAATTAAAAAAAGTGACAATTTGATTGAAATATTTGTCAATTTGAATGAAAATCCAAGCAAGTGCTCAAGGTAGTGCTACGGATTTCAATTTCAATCACTGTTTTATTAATAATTACAACATTTTATAACAACCTAAGAATCGCATTGGTTACAATATATAAACAAAAGAAATAGTGAATCGTATGTCTCAAAAGTTTTCAATGTCATTCAGAATACCACTGAATAACCAATAGTAAAGTAACCCACAGTTTATAATAATTACTCAAAATTTTTCTATACAATTTTGGTAAAAAAAGGTGCTTAAAGTTTTTCATTTTCATCATCCTTGCATGAGTGCTCTGAAGTGCTTGGAAAATGCGTGGCCTTAAAATTATTCAAAATTTTCGTCTGCTTTGGTGGGAGTGGGATGCCCCCCCTCAAACATTTTTTCTGGGTGTGCCACTGCTGCAAACAAAATTTAGCTTTAGATTGGATTAATACTTAATGTATAAAATAATCTACTCTTCATATATAGTGAACTGTGGATTTTCTGAGGGCGTTTTTCCGGACGCGCTGAAGTCTGCAAAGGTTGTACCCGTTCATAAAAATGGAAGTAAATCAATATTGAAAAATTACCGACCTGTTTCTTTGTTGTCCAACATTTCCAAGGTATTTGAAAAACTTATATACTATAACAGGCTCTTAAAGTACTTTATTGAAAATAATTCATTTGCAGCGAGTCACTACGGCTTTCTTCCAAACAGGTCAACGGCAAACGCCATCACGGACTCTCTTAACTTTATTATGTCTAAACTAGACAAGGGATATCTTGTCTCTGGCGTCTACTTCGATTTAAGCAAGGCTTTTGATACGATAGGTCACAATTCAAATTCAAATTTGTTCAAACCCCACTGAAAGGGGATTCAAACATGACCTAAAGAGGTATCTGCTGGAATCTGCTTTTTATTCATTATCGGAATACTTTGACGGCCTTCGGACCTAGGTGGACGCTCCTTTTGAGACTCATAGTTTTTACATTATATTAAAAATTGTACTTCTCGTTTGTTGATTAATTGTTCTTGTCTGTTTTATACTCCTTTTTTTTGACGTTATCTATGTTTCAATTGAAATCTACAGATATCAATAAATTGATTATTATTATTATTATTTATTATTATTCATTTTCTACTGAAGTGACAGAACGTTAAAATTTGAATTTTAGGATGGCATGAGGAAATTTTGCAAGGAATTTTACTAACAGGTGAGTTGGTAGAAGCAATTTCAATGTGATTCGTCAGAAAACATGACAAGTGTCAAAATTTTGCAATTGCTCTGAATTGGCCCAAAATGGCCTTTGTGTGCGTGCAAAGAAAAATATTCACGAAAAAGCCTCAGGTACGTTTATCTGTGACACTGCACAATAAAAATAAACCCTAGAAGATTCAGGATCAAATTGTCAAAAGTACAGGCCCTTACAAATCAGGGTTGTAGAGTTCCAGAAAAATTTTTGCTCTGCTATTCGCGAAAATCAGCAAAGTGTGTGATATCTGGTGGCAATAGTTTAACTACTCTGAGACACCGAATACGGAAATACTTTTAAACGTCTGTCATCATAATTTCGGCTTACGTCAGTCAGTTGTCAGTTGCGAGATTAGGTAGTTGTTTTGTTCGGAGACATTCTCTCGCTGACTCGGAATTTTGGGAATAATTTTGTGGAATTTTACGTTTTGTGTACCTACTTAAGTGAAACATAGTAAATCCAGGAAAACTTGGCTTTTAAAAAATCCATGTAGCGATGTCACTGATGTCACCAACTGACACTGTCAGGCGCGTCACGCTAGAATTCCCCCCCCCGGCTCCCCGGCCGGTCGAGAGTGTTGAGACGGCCATTTTGTCGTTTAGCAATACCATCTATTAGCAGCTGATTTTCGCGAATAGAAAATGAACGGACTTTATATCATATCATATCATATCAAATTATTATGTGTTATTGAACGACTTGGTTTGCTTCAGATTTAGAATGAGTGTAGGTAGGTAAGTTAAAATTAAGGTTCTTCTGAAATCCGGGGATTTGCTGAAAATGTGTCAGTTTTTAATTATCCATAATTAAAAAATAAAATTAATGATAATGAGCGAGAGCACCTAAGCTCCAAAAGCAGCATTAATCGTGCCACGGGATTACGTCTAGAGGTATTAATCAAGTAATCGTGATAAATGGCGTATTAAATGCTCGGGTGAGACGGAACTCACCTATTCGGTGGTATCGAGGAAGTGGTGACAGTCCCTTTTAATCAAGTAACCGCCGATGATCGCATCAGTCACTGTCGCGTGTCCGATTGGCACAGGATCTAATCCTTATCAGTCCTTCGCTTCATTGGACAGGTCAGCGAGGTCTCGCAGCTCGGTAGATTAAGGCTTGACCATAAATCAGATCGTGTTCGGTGGTAATGCATCCGAGAGGGAGACGCTTTCAAACTGTCATCGATACATGGGAAGGTCTATTTTCATATGCATGTGATTGACAACCACTTAACCGGCGCGAGAAATAACATACACACGCGTAAGGTCTTTCTTTGGATCCTAAAATGCCATTACCACGCATGAATATTTGCTGACCCTTTTCCATCAACCACTCACGTAGGTACTTAAGCTTTGCCACAATCGAACAATTCTCTGCAAGGAAGGGATTTATTCCGACGTTATTATAGGGTACGCCATCTGCAAGAGGCTAATTTTCTCAAATATGACTTCAGAGAACAGGTAGCAGCGGAAATGAAAGACATTTTCATTACTGTAAATAATAAGTTTCTGACAAAAGCCATATCGAGAAGGCAATTAGCTTGTGAATGCATAGCTCGCGATTTCGCGAAATCGTAATTGAGGCCTAAACTAGAGTAAGTCATCGGATGATGAATATTCCTTTTTCCTCTCTGATTTTCCAGATATCGCCCTTTCTTCAGCCTTCGCTACTAATTATTGCTAAAGCGATGCAAAAGAAACACTCATCTTCAGAGGGATTTGGAATTGAAAGTCATGCGTCTTTTACTGTTCTTTTGTTGTTGGAGATGTGACATTAATTTTATTCACAATCAGTCTGTAGTCTGTCAATTGATCGTTTAAAAAATTCATGCGCATGCGTCGCGCAGTCATGGCACAGTATATCGATGATGTTGGTGTTCCCTTCAGTAGGGACAGCTCGTGTCGGCGCCTTTGATCTCGTGGAAATATTCTAAAACTGTCATGGCTGCCATGGGTGTTCGTACAGCTACTCTCCGATAGCTGGCGCTGGGCGATTTGAAAATTAGCGCGCAACTTCTCTTTCTTTTTAACCGCCATAATCGTTAAGTTATAAAGGCGAAAACGTAACAAAATAGCATTTTATAAACGGTACTTGTTACCCTTATAACAATTCCAGGTTTTTTATCAACGTTTTATTAACAAAATATTTGAGATATTAAAAACATTTTCAAAGTGATGAGGTTAACAATTACAAATAAACCATACAATGTGAGAAGCATGCTGCATCATGCTCCAAAGGATTCTCCAATTGAGGGTCGGCAACAATCAGTTCTCCAGATGGTGGAACTGCAACTTGCGGGAAGTTTTTCATGTGGTGGGAGATTTAGTGTGTGAAGACTATTGTTCACCAACCGCTTTGCACTTTCCAGTACCTGAACAATTTAATGACGTAAAAAAATCAAAAAAGCAGCCTTGCCGTCCTTACCCCATGACTTAAACATTTTTTCCGTAAAATGTAGGTGGCATATGCTTTATACCTGGATGTATTCAGAGCCGATAGAGGTGTAACATTTAGGAGGTATTCGTATGCGGACAATTTTACCCTTTGCTTGCATCTAAAACTTAATTTATTAATTTATTAGAGAAATCCACAATCATGTCCTAAACTCACCTCTTCTCAAAGACATGCCTCGACAAAGACGTAGGTACCTAGTTTTACATCCTCGTACTGGAACTGGAGACACTGCACTTATTACGGTGTCGGTGACTTTCAAAGATTGAGATTATTGAGAAGAAGCGACAGCAATGCACATTGTTGTAACAATTATATCCATAGCAATTTTCCAATTATTAGAAAATTTCCGATTATTGAGTTTGTCAGACGCAGACGACTAATGACGAGTGAAGACATGAGCGAGCGCCATCTAGGGGTACAATAGCCAACGAACACCCATGGAGCCTCAAGGTCAACGAAAACAGTTTGCGTTGACAACCGAGCTGTCCCTACTGAAGGGAACACCAACATCATCGATATACTGTGGTCATGGCGTCCGTCGGCGGGACAGCTGATTTAAATCACGTTCGTCATCACTGTCATGCAAATACAAAAGTAAGGTGAAATTATGCTTGGGACGAAGGCTGAGTCGGGCTGCAAAAAAAACTCGTGTTGATAGAAACATTTTCTTCCATCGATTTCCTGCCCACGAACAACTTGGAGACATTTGAATAAAACGCACAAAGGCACGAAATTAGTTATTTTTAGGCGCTCAACTTTACCTTACCGGTCAATTTTAGGACCGGAAAGTGGCTTTTCCCGGACTAGTCCGGGAAAGTGAAAAATTAATTTTCCCGGTCAATTTTGGGACCGGAAAATCAACTTTCCCGGACTAGCCCGGGAAAGTCGAAGTCCGGGAAAGTGACATTTCACCGAAATATTCTAGAAAGTGAAATTTCACCGGAATATTATGGATTTTGTTAATTTTTACTAGGCTCCTCACATTTTTCAGTGTAAATAATTTGAATTAAAATATTTAATTTCACACAGAAAATATGTTGCGAGCACCTAAAAAATTTAATATGTAACTCACATGTAAAGTGTCTTTCCTGGACTCGCAGGCTTTCAGGCTTCCGCCTACGGCGTCAGCCTGAAATCTGCCTATTCGTCCAGGAAAGATCACTTTCCAAACTCTTTACGTAAATAACTATTATGTAAAGAGTATGGAAAGTGATCTTTCCTGGACGAATAGAGTGGTTATAAGTCTGCATAATCTAAAAATACTCGCGTGTATACAGGGTGTCTCTTTTAAAGTGTTATCCGTTAACGATATTAAGAGTTATGCCGGAAGAGGCACTTTACATGTGAAATTAAATATTTTGATTCAAATTATCTAAACTGAAAAATGTGAGGAGCCTAGTAAAAATTAACACGGTGAAATTTCACTTTCTAGAATATTCCGGTGAAATTTCACTTTCCCGGACTAGTCCGGGAATGTTAATTTTCCGGTCCTAAAATTAACCGGAAAAATTTATTTTTCACTTTCCAGGACTAGTCCGGGAAAGGCCACTTTCAAGTCCTCAAATTAACCGGAAAGGTTAACTTTCCGGTCGAGCGTATAAAATAGTTATTTACGTAAAGAGTATGGAAAGTGATCTTTCCTGGACGAATAGGCAGATTTCAGGCTGACCGGGAAAATTATTTTTTCACTTTCCCGGACTAGTCCGGGAAAAGCCACTTTCCCGTCCTAAAATTGACCGGAAAGGTTAACTTTCCGGTCGAGCACCTAAAAAGTAATTTGTGCATGGTCTTCATTAGGAAAAACACATGCGGCTTTTTTTCGGAACAATACGCGGTATTTTACACCACAAAAAAGGACCATAAGACTTACAATAATAATATAATACCATTTATTTCTTTATAATGTGCGTACACATCATCGTGGGAAAAAGTCAAGAACACATTATTTAATGTACATTAGTTAGGTACATAGCATTAATATACATAGACAGTGTGATGATAATACGGAAATTACATATGTACAGTCAGGAGATAAAATATTGGCCCTCGACCGCGAACAATGTCGACAGATTCTTAGAAAAGACACTCAAAATGGGTTTGTGAAGGCTTGTATCCCACTCGAGTCGTCTTAATAAAGAGGTTTTCACGTTCAATTTCAATTTTTTTGATAAAGCTTGTGAGAATCTATCCACACTGTGGCGGTCCAGGGCTATTATTTTATCTCCTGCGTGTACATAATATACACATAAACACAAGACATTACAATACTACTAAAGTAGATTGCTATACACCAACCCCGTTTTTTAACCTCCCCACTCCACTTCACCATTTAAAAAAAAGGGAGGTTACTGCAATCACTAAAATTTTCGAATTCGAGATAAGACCGGATCTATACGTTTTGAGGTCTCAGGAGCCCAAAAAAGTGGTTTTTAAAATGTGTCTGTATGTATGTACGTACGTACGTTCGTAAACACGCCACAGCCCAAACTACTCGACAGATTTAGCTGAAATTTGGTACGTGTGCATGTGATAACCCAACTTAGATCTGAAAAGCTTTTGGAGCCAATCGTGCAACTAGAAATGCCATTTTGGCACATCAACTTTTAAATTTTAAATGCAAACCCCCATTTTTCACCTCACGATAGAAAAGGCCTTCAAATTCTGCTTCTAAAAATGTATTCATTCTTAGTGCCCTTTTGATCAAAAATTAAAAAAAAATGATTTTTATCCGACTTTAAAATCGCGGTACAGCCCAAGCCCCCGAACCGATTTGGCTGAAATTTTGCACACGGGGATTGTATTGCACGTCGAAGAGCTGAACAAATTTTGGATTCAATCGGCCCACGGAAACTGCCGTTTTGACACACCAATTTGTAACTTTAAAATTATTCACTCATTTAACCATCCAGAACAAGTTTTTGAAAGATTTATTGTCACCATCAAAAAGGTCTTTAAATTCTGGTTTTAAGTAAGACAAAATTCGTTCGCATTTAGTGCTCTTTGGGTCAAAAAATCGAAATTTCATAATAACACTAAAAATACATTATAGCCCAAATTAGCGAATCGATTTAGCTGAAATTTGGTACATGGAGATTGGGTGACCCGTTGAAGACCTGAATGGCTTTTGGAAGCAATTGGTCCACGGGAAGTGCCATTTAGGCATATCAACTTTAAATTATAAATACAAAGGTCTCCTTTTTTATGTCGCCATTAGAAAGACGATCAAATTCTCGTTCTAAAAATGTATTCACAGTTTCTGCCATTTCAGTGGAAAATATTGAAAAAATTCTTTCTCATTAAAAGGGAACGAGCTGACAGTGGATGACATAAAGTGGCAGTTGTTGTCAAAAAGGTAGCAAAAGATTAACCTTAAAAAGAACATATTGTCAAATGTGATGGGTGATGTCCGAGGTGGTGTCGGTATTTGTCAGAAAATTGCAAAATTAGTCACAGTCGATAAGGGTAAAAAATTTCTGTTGAATTGACCACTATCTACACAGAATACAAAGATCCACGCGATGGGGAGGTTCCAGCCGCTTCACTGCTGCATTTTTTTAAACTGATTTTGGGGCTCGTTTTTGGGAAAACATTGGAACTCAAATACAGGCCGAAAGAGGCACCAAAAGGGCTCGAAGATAAGCCGTACATTGCTATAAGAAGCCACAAAGCAGAATCTAAAGGAATCTCGAAATGAAGCAGCAGTTTTCGAAAAGAAACCGCACTTTCATATTAAGGAGCTTCAGAAAGTGCTCCATTTCGAGATTCTTGGAGATGCGATCTTAAGGACACTGATGGTGCGAATTCAAATCTAATGAGTGGTATCGACGACTTCAACCTTCAGCTACGTCTAGTTAACTTTTTCGCTTCAGCGCAGCAAGTTTATAAAATCGATTGAAAAATTGAATCGCCAAAACATAAAATCTACGTTTTAGAGTCCTGGGAATCCGAAAATGTGGTTTTTGAAAAATGTATGTCTATGTGTCTGTCTGCCTGTGTCTTCTGTATCTGTCTGCCTGTGATCACGCTGCAGCTCAAACTATTGCACGTATCGAGATAAAATTTGGCACACATGGTCAGTGGGCAATTTTGGGCCACATCGGTTTACTGTAAGTGCCTTTTTGGCACATCAACCTTAAAATTCTAAAAGCAAAACCCCATTTTTAGCTACCCCATATGAAAGCTCTTCGAATTCTATACTTCTGAAAATTTATTTACATTTTGTGCTCTTTTGGTCAAAAAATCAAACCATAGAGAGCGTAAGATTACACAAGTTGCAACTTAAACAAAATTTCTCTATGCATTTAGTTGTAAATTATTCATTAATTTTCATTTTGAAGAACATTTTGGAAGGAGAAAATAAGGAGTTTGAATCCTGCCTAACCCCAAGATCATATGCCAATGGGTTACGAAACCCTAGTGGCCAAAATAATGGTGTTTCGCCCTGTATGAGACTGAAAAATATCGGTCAAGAGGTAACGAAGATAGAGCGAATATAACAGTAACAACTCTTTTCTGGTAAGATGAACGAGATTTATTAGTAGTGCCTTTATTTGTTTTGTAGCTTCTGAAGGTTTAATAATAAACCGAAACGTTAAGCGAGAATTGAAATTTCATTTCTTAATGTAGTCTTGATAACCTCTATAAACAAAATTCTATAACAGTAACCGTTTCCTACGCTTCACGAAGCAAGTTAATAAAATCGATCGAAAAATCGAATCGCCAAAAACATTAAATCTTTACGTTTCAGGGTTTTGATGGGAATACGAAAAAGTGGTTTTTGAAAAATGTCTGTCTGTGTGTCTGTGTGTTTGTGATCACGCTGCAGCTCAAACTACTGGACGTATCGTGATGAAATTTGGCACACATATTCAGTGGGAGATTTGTAGCTGCTGATTAAAATTTGGGCCATATCGGTTCACGGAAAGTGCCTTTTTGGCGCATCAACTTTAAAAATTTAAATGCAAAACCCAATTTTTCGCGCTACCTTTTAAATGTTCTTCGAATTCTGCTTCTAAAAATGTATTCACACTTGTGCCCTTTTGGTCAAAAAATGGTGCCGTGAAAAAAAACCTATGCATAACTCTACATATTTATTAGCGGATTTGATAGCCGATTTTTTTTCAAGCCGAAAACCTTAGTGCCATTTTTTCGAAAAATGTCATTTTAAGGGTGAAAACATTTGTATTTTAGATTTTAGTAAATGATCGCCGGGCGCATCAGCCATCGACAACCGCCCGCACGCCCGACCTTGGTTAAATAAAGTTAAATGCTACGTTTACAAATTATGTGAAAAAGTAGAAATTTCTACCGTCTCCGAGACTGGCAAATTTTTTTTTGGCCCTCTCTTTAGTCTCCCTCTTTAAATGAGGAAGCAAAATTCCAAAGATAACTCTGCAAAGTCTCGTGGAAAGCAGTTTAGTTGTTGAGATTCAGCATGTACAAAAGGAAATATAATACTTTCTGGATAGCAATGACTTTAATTAAACTCGACAGAATACGTAGGTACGAGTGTAGAGTTGTTCCAGCTTGTCCGATCTCATACTTCTTGGGTTAATTCGGTATAATTTAACAAAAGCTTCAAGTTTCACGTGCCGCAAATGCTCGTTGGCCAACGTAAATCCAGTTAGTTTCTAACAAAAGATGGTAAATAATTCAAGAACGTGTTGCCTGAGCTACGGTTTGAATCCGCAAATTACCAATTTCCCGTTATGGTTGCTTTATGTAAATCCCTCCACTTATTGCTCGGAATCTTTCAGATTTTAATCCGTCTTATGGTCGAGATAATGAGCATCCAGAGCGCGTTATAAAAATATTTAAATAGGGAGATTGTGGTGGCACGCTTCGACTGCTCTCTGGATTCGACATAAAAATCAACATAAAGATTGCGCTGTTGATTTGGTTGAAGTACTTTGCACGGGCTGGATGTGGTAGTATAAGCGATTCCAGATCATTTTCTTTATCCACACCACACCTCTTGGTAATGCACCATTACATTAATTCTATTACGACACGGCAGGCGAAAACTACACTTGATTGCCGCATAAACGTGAATGCCCGACTATAAATGCCTTCGAATTGCCCTCTTCCATGTGCCGTGATGCTATTCGACTTCGCGTTCCGTGGCGAAAACTCAATTAATTTTGCAACGGAATCAAAATTTACCCGAAACCGTTCTCTAATTATTCCATATTTTCACTTCAATTAAGAGCCGTCAAAATTTCCTTCACGTTTTAAATTCTCAGCGGCTACAAGAAAAATCAACAAGTACTTTTTCCCAAGCTACTTTCCATGCTCATTTTATATTATCAGATTTTCTTTCATGCCATTCACTTCCATACCCTTAAAGCAACACAACAAGGCTTTTTCTTCATAAAACCTTAATCCTTTAGTCTGCAAGCATCTCGTGTTACATGTTAATGAGGCGGTTTTCGCCATGAAGCCTGTGCGTGCAATGCAACATTGACCCTTTCCCCAAGTGCGTGCCTTTCCTTCCTTGGAAACCCTACAAATTCACATCAGACAGAGTTTCCGACACACGAAATTGAAACAGAACAATAAATATTCACACTAGTCGCACCCACCTTTAATCAATCATTTCTGCGCCTGGTCTACCGTAAACAGCTTGATAAAAAAAACTCGGGGCGCACCTGAAAATTGATTCTCGCTTTAATTAATTCAATTTCGCTTTTTCTCCATAATAATTGATGGATTTTGATGTTTCCGGCGCGAGCTGCATCCTGCTGTTAGGCGATATATCTAGTGATCATCCCTGCGAATGACAGGTCTGCCGGTGAAGCAACAGAGTCTAACGAGCTGAGTAGCGCTGTCTGCCACACATATCTCATAACTGAATTACACTAGTCGGTATGGCAAAATGTTGCCGTACACACGCCTCTTACACCACCACCGCCACAGCGACCCTATTCACTTCAATAGTAATAATTCATTGCGCCCACACTTCCCCCCGTGATACATTGCTGCCGTTGGGGACAAAATCGACAGAGTTAAGCATAAAACTTATTTATGCACATTCAACGCATCGCATAGATCAAGGCGACGACCACATGGTGAATTCTTGTGCGGTGATTGCACTTGTAAATAAAATTTCTAGAATCCAAGTGGTTGCCACAACCTACAAAAACACAATAAAAACTATTGTTATTATTAGGCGTTGTTAATACTGCTACAAAATGGATTTCCAATTTTTTTTAACGAATTAAGTTCTCAAATAATGATATCATGGCAACAGAGAAAAAAATAAGAATTTTTGATTACCTAGATTATTTTATACATTAAGCATTGAACCAATCCAAAGCAGCATTTAGTATACCAGTAACCAATCAAATCCTGATTACAGTGATAATTGATAATACTACAACGTCAACTTGACACTACTTACTCAATACTTTAATTTATAAAATAATCTGCAAAATACGATTCGTAGTCTCTTGCTTGCCTTGTTGAGTCCTCATGGATGCACTACTTGTCAAATGGTAGATTTTTTTCGGCCAAAGAGGACTCCAGCGAGCTCTCGTCCTCTTTTTAGCCTAAAAAAATCTACCATTTTGACTCGTAGTTGACAGCCATTCGGACGTCAAAACCCGCGGCAATCAAGAGACTACTCGTCGTATTACTATTGATGAAAAGAAGGAAATGTACCGTAAAGTGGGGTCGAATTGGCCATCACTTTTCAAGTTTAAAAGGCTGTAACTTTTGACACAGTTGGCCGATTTATTCCAAATTTTGTGTATACGTATACGGGTCTCGATGCGTGCTTTCAGACTGTGCTATGCATATTTTAATTTATTCAATTTGGAACAAAAATATTCCAAAAAAATGCAGCAGAGAAGCGGCTGGAACCTCCCCATCGCGTGGATCTTTGTATTCTGTGTAGATAGTATAGTCAATTCAACAAAAATTTTTTTATCCTTTCTCTCAAATTTCATTCCCAACTTCTCTCTCAACTTCACTAAATAAGTGACTGGAGCGGATATTCTTCACCGCCCTTGTGATTGTACATCTTTCCCCTTGTAGTTCCACCTAAATTTAGTGGGGGTAAATCACCCCCCTGGCTCCTAGGGCGACCAAACTTACCCTCCCAACCTGTAAAAATGTCGGTCTAAGTTTGGCCACCCTCTAGGAACCAGGGGGGTGATTTACCCCCGATTAAATTTGGGTGGTACTACAAGGGGAAAGATGTACAATCACAAGGGCGGTGAAGAATTTCCACTCCAGTCACTTACCTAGTGGGGGCAGGAGAAGTTTTTTTCACCTTCAATTTTGATAGAATTTTTGTTGTCTGAAGAATATTTTTTTTGCAACAAGCAATTGATTACGAAAAAAATTATTCTGGAAGTAAGAGGAAGGTTTGCCCTATATGCTACAATATTTTAAACTGCCAAAACATCAAAATTGTACAGAGCGCCACTAACAAATTCTAAAAAGTGGCCAATCTCAAACCGAGTAACAAAGCCACCCCACTTTACAAATGTATGTACCTACCTATAGTCACATCAAGAAAACTTCCGTTGCACCTTATCAATAAACGTCTACGATTCGCTCATTTATCTGAGGAGCCCTCGGAGGAGCCTCACTTATTCTCAGCCTAAAAATTTAAATGAATCAAAAGAACTGCCGAGATTAAGTGAGGCACCTCCGATGAGGTACTCTTGTCTTTGATTATTCGCTCGCTCTATCGCTCGTCTAGTCTGTCCGTCGGATAACCTGGAGAACGGGTTGACAAATCGAGCTGAAAATCTCGGCGGGGATTCCTTTTGGGCCAAATCGGACCACGGGGGTAGAAGTTGGGGTGAAAAGCCGAAAAACTATTAATTGCAATAACTCGAGAACTAAGTAGAGGTGTCCTGAAATTTGGTATGCACGCTCGACCTTCAAGTCTGTTGAAGGTGAGGGGCTGTCAATTTCGGGGGATAAAATTTAAGGGATGAAAACCACAAAAAATATGATAACTCGCCCAGGGTTGCACACAACTATTTATGTGAAACTTAAACTATACTTTCGAGCAAAGAAATCGGGTCACCCTAAAATTGAAGTGAACTTCATAGTATCTTAACTTATCAAAGAGTAGATGGATTTGGATGAATTTTTTTCCCAGGTAGCACATTTCATTAGCTACGACAAGACAAGGCATGGTACACGTTTTATATGGACACACGTATTTTATACAGGGTGTCCCGTCTCAGAGTGCAAAAATTTCAGCCACAGATTCCTTGCATGAAAATAAAAGACCCGTATTTTTTTGTTTCGCTAGATGGGCCCCCATTTCGTCACTAGGGCTCCTCAAAAGTGAGCCCCAAAAATCGAAAATTAATTCCTACGTCGTAACCATTCAATCGATTTTGCTGAAATTTTCCACAAGACCATTACGAACGATGAAGATTTCAATAATGTAGCTGATGATTTCGTGGTGCCCACCATAGGCGCCTCCTGGGCCGCCCTCGACATTTTCGGCCCAATATCTTTGTTAACGTAATTACATTTCCTATTTAATTACACACCATCCGATGCTCCATTGAATTTAGAAACTACGCTACCTCTTGCACTTTTTCTGTAAAATGCACCATTTCCGAGTAAAATTAAGGAATGTGGAGCCATACACCATAAATTAAATGCATATCTGTATACTCCGAATTTGCAAAATTGGCTGCAATTATAATATTTACAAAAAAAAACAAACACGGTGCCACAGTGGTGCAAAACTGATAATAATTTAAAATTTTAACAAAGCCCTGACTAGGGCTGTGCGATATCGGAATTTGAATATCGAATATCGATATTTAAAATTTAATCGATATACCGATATATCGATAAACCGATATATCGATATACCGACGTATCGATATATCGATATATCGATATACCGATATATCGATATACCGATACACCGATTTATCGATATATCGATATACCGATAACTAAATATACCGATTTATCGATATATCGCCTTATATCGGTACTTATACAATTGTATCGATATCGTTACTGTGGTATTATATCTGTAATCGAGTAATATCTTAGTTTTAAGAGCTAGATAGGTATGAATAGGTAATAGACCTTTGCGATTTCCAATTCTCTACAAGTCGTTTAAATAAGTATAGTAATTCCTACCATCACTTGTTTAAATTGTTTATATATACTAATTGTTTATACACTGCACGAAAATATTGATATCTCCGAGGATATCTCCAAGACATATACGCAAAGATTCCTCAATTTTGTCAATTCATTTCAATGTTAGCCAGTTGTCAACAAATGACTGAATCAGGCCGAATACCTACTCCTACATTTAAAATAAGTCGGAACTTCAGAAATGTCATTATATACGGGACACCGGTTATCGATATACCGATATTTCGATATATCGATATATAATAACTTATCGATATACCGATATATCGATATACCGATATATCGATATACCGATATACCGATATATCGATATATCGATATATTACCGATATATCGATAACTTATCGATATATCGATATTTCGGTATATCGATAACACACTTTTATCGATATATCGATATATCGATATTCGATATATCGATATATCAAATAAAAGTCGCAGGCCTAGCCCTGACATTAATCGCGCTATAGCTATCTTGAAAAGTCTGCCAATAAGCACGTGTAAGGCTCCACATTCCTTAATTTTACTCGGAAATGGTGCATTTTACAGAAAAAGTGTAAGAGGTAGCGTAGTTTCTAAATTCAATCGACCATCGGATGGTTTGTAATTAATTACGAAATTTAATTACGTTAACAGAGATAATGGGCCGAAAATGTCGAGGGCGGCCCAGGGGGCGCCTGTGGTGGGCACCACGACATCATCAGCTACATTATTGAAATCTTCATCGTTCGTAATGGTCTTGTGGAAAATTTCGGCAAAATCGGTTGAATGGTTAAGACGTGGGAATTAATTTTCGATTTTTGGGGCTCACTTTTGAGGAGCCCTACTGACGAAATGGGGGCCCATCTAGCGAAACAAAAAAATACGGGTCTTTTATTTTCACGCAAGGAATCTGTGGCTGAAATTTTTGCACTCTGAGACGGGACACCCTGTATACAAGGCGTCGCATCCAGGTACTGCAAAATGGTGAACGTTTAAGCCACTTACGGGGGATGCCTTTTCCGCAAAATCGGGCAGATGGGGTGAAAATTATGGGTTGCAACTCAAAATTTCGCCTAATCAGCATTGGCCGAAAGTGACATAATTCAATAGCTTTCCATTATTGATTCCATAAAAGGTGTTACACATATTGTGCGAAAAACCACCCTTAAAGGGGCTACATGCAGAAACCCAAAAATACGAGAACTCAAAAAGTTCTCAGAGTATCAATGCAGAATTTGGTATGATAATTTCCAGTGACACTCCAGACGGATGGACAGATTTTCATTAACACCTAAATATCTAAAAAAAAGTGTTATGAGTTTTCAACATAAAACCAACCCCTAAACCACTAACAACCCCTAATGCTTTGTAAGCGGATAAATACATTTTATGTATTTTCTCTGAAATCCTATTGATTTATTAACGACAACAGAACTAAGTAAATACGCAAGAAGTTATGTAACACCATAGAAATAAACTCACTCCTGTAAATCATAAAGCGGTACAGTCGTGAGGGGGTGAAAAGATGAATTTCTGAATTGCAGCAATTTTTCAATGAATTGGATTAGGGTGATGAAATTTAAAACACGGATTTCTTTGGAGAATGTCGGGGTGGTGAAATAGGGTGTTGAAGTTTAAAGGTTGAAATGTTCATGAAGCTTTTTTTACACATAGAAACAATATCTGCTGTGAAACTGTGAGGTCTTACACATTGTATCCTAGAGAAAGGAGCAGTGAATTTTAGGACAGATTTATCGAAGGGGGTAAAAGCTAGGTGTGGAAACTCGAATTTTCACCGAATAAGGCAGGGTTAAAATTAATACCACTCGATAGATTTCTATGGATGGTACAAAAAAGGCCTTCACCATCAATTGTGAAAAAACACCCCTAAAGGCGCTACAACCCCTAACATGTAGAAACACAAATACAAGAAATCAAAAACTGCTCAACGTATCAAGGCTGAATTTGGTGCGTCAATTTACAGTGACACTGTAGGCGGATGGGCAAATTTTCAATAGTAATACGACGAGTAGTCTCTTGATTGCCGCGGGTTGCCGGAATTGCCTACGAGTCAAAATGGTAGATTTTTTTAGGCTAAAAAAAATCTACCATTTGACAAGTAGTGCATCCATGAGGACTCAACAAGGCAACCAAGAGACTACGAATCGTATTTTGCAGATTATTTTATAAATTAAAGTATTGAGTAAGTAGTGTCAAGTTGACGTTGTAGTATTATCACTGTAATCAGGATTTGATTGGTTACTGGTATACTAAATGCTGCTTTGGATTAGTTCAATACTTAATGAATAAAATAATCATTATGATCTGACAAGGGAGATGAAATTTAAGGGTTAAAACTCGGTTTTCTTAAAATTAAATTAAATAAATATGGCTTGAAACAGTGCTATTCAGAAAAAATGTGATAAATCAGCAAAAACCTGCAGTTTAATAATTATTTAAGTTCTGCAAAATGCGAACCACACCATATAAAATCAACTTTGACCAGTGCGTTTCGTAGTAAATTTTGTCTACTACACTATAGTGACGTTACCGCTTCACCGGACGTCATTAGTGACAGTGGCAGTAAAAATCCCAAAAATCCAGAAAAACTTCACTTTGTGGCAGTGCTCGTGTGGGTTTCGTAAATAGATTTGTTGTAAAAAGGTTTTTAGATATTCTTGTTCACAAAGCCGGCACTATACGAGTCACAATATTCACATCACTTCTGCCCGGTAATAGCTATTAACTTACCTAGGAATGTTATGACTATCATAACAGACGCAGATGTCAATTGAAATCCGAGCTCGGAGAGCGAGGATTTAAAGACATCTATGTCTGTTATGATTCATAACATCAGAGGTTTGTTCAATAGTTTATTGGTTTAGGCGATTAAAGACAAAATTAATAAAATTTTGCATGAATTTTTGGCATTTGAATAGGCTTGTTGTTTAGAAACTATTAGATAACGTTATGATTTGCTTACCGGCCTATTTTTATGCTTGTTGAGAACGCTTTAATCGCCTGAAACCGGTAAATGTAGTTACAGGTTCACCACCAGATGAGGCCGATTTCCTTGGTGACGTATCAACTCGAGATTTAACGAAATGCCGCTCGTACTCGCTCGTATTCGCGGGAAACTTGAACAACGGACAGTTCGACTTTCGTCGGGGTAAATTAAGTTCCCTAGGACCCCAGGTTTCCGTCATCTTCACTACAATACTTCTCTGTCTCCACAATACGAAAACATAGTTGAGTAGGTATGTAAAGCATGTAAGTCGGATTGTTGGTCGCCGAGTTTGTGCAGCCCCTGCATTTAGGTATGTATATTAAAATAAGAACTAGTACCGGTAGTTTAGTTCAGTTTTATGTTACCTACTAACTAATAAATTTTCATTTTTATTCCATGTTCTATTGCTTTGTGTTTTATAAAACATACCTACCCTCGGACTTCTCGGAGACGAATAGTCATTTTTGAGTTATAAACTGTTGATGGGTTGTGCCGTCATAAAGGCTACCTATAAATCATTAGGAGTTTAGAGCATGAAGATAAAGAATATTCCAACATGCAGTCGGGTATCGGATATGGGATATAAAAACGGCGTCCGACGCACTATTCATCTTGAAATAATCTAAATTCATTCAAATATCCGCCAAACACAGCGTGATATATGACTGGAAAATGAAAAGATTGTGTATATTGAAGCATCTTGGAGGAGCCTTTGTCTGCTTTTGATGCTTGGTCGGCGCCCGGTTGGATGCTTATATTTGTTGGATATTGGGATGCGTAATTCCATCGTCAAACACAAGTTATTCGACGTTTTACAAGAGCGAAATTAGATGGTTATTCGTATGCATGGGTTACCAACAAAGAAATTTCACTCACATAATTTCAAATTCAGTTTATTAAATGTTTTAGGTACAGAAACTGAAAAACGAGGAAGTTGTGTGTTCATCGTTTGAGGAGGATCAGCGGATGTTTTTCTCGTCAGTACCTACCTATAATTAAGGTAACGCAAAAGGTACAAGTAGGTACAGAATATGTAATGCTAATTTCTTGTTCATTTACTTTTTTTTACCGTCAGACGTAAAGTTTGAGGGGGATGAGCTTATTCCTGTCTCCATCATTTTTTCCTGTTCTCTGTACTGTCATTATCCTAATCCCTTCCCCCGTGATATCCCTTTCCTTCGTCTATTTTCTTTTTCCTCTTGTATCACTAATTAACTATAGGTATACATACGTATTACCTACTTCCGAGTTCCACTCGTCTATTAAGTAATTTTTTGCATTTTTCATTATTTCCCTTCAAACCCACGTATTTTACCAGCTCTGGTATGATGTTGTCAGTTTTTTCCTTTTCAGATCCATTGGAAACCGGAACCGCACCGGAATCCTTTCTTCAATGCGGGCAAGGAACCGGTACCGGAATTTTCGTGGTTCCAACAACCACTTTTATTCGCAAATATTTTTGACCTCCCCGTTCCATACCACATTAAAAAGAATATTTTTGAAATTTTAGCTACAGACTCCTGATGGCACCTGAAATGGAATGCCGAAAAGTTCCCACCCCCCAAGTGTGGGCTTCATCCCTTATCTGGCGAAAACCTTAGCATTTTTCGGCGAAACCTCGGGCGAAACTATCCATCTGACAAAATATTTATTCTAATCAAAAACATTCCTTATGAAATTCTGTATTAAGAAAGTCTTTTTGATTATTTTGCTTATCACCACCTAATTCTCGCAAACGACGTGCGAAGTTGTAGAACAGTCAAAATAGATTTTTGCAGTCTAAAATTTTTGAGTGAAATTATCTATTCCCATATACACAGAAGCTAATCATTGTCTAAATAATATCTAAAAATGTAGTAAATTTATCTAAATTCATTTTAGACGAAAACGATTAACTAATGCCGACAGAATTTTTGAGAAAAATTTTAGAAAAAGGAATTTTTACTTCGCTTAAACAACAATTCACCTTTGTTTTTAGAAAATAGGTCTAACAATAATATAAATACTATGAATATTTTAATGAAACAATTTATCTAAAATGCTTTCAGAATGTTTCTTTACAATGGTAAATTTTACATAGGTACTTTAAAAAGTGAGTAATAACTACTTAAAAGACATTTCATCTTGAATTTGTGAATTACTGTCTTTTATAACAAGAAAAACTGGATTATCGTATAATGTCGCTTTGGGGCGAATACATCCGACACGAAAGGTTGCGAATTTGTTGTAAGGCTACTTCCAAACTACCTATGTTGTGTATAATAAGTATACATATTTTTAATGAATATTTAGATGTTACTACCTACGTTATGTGCAATATTTTTTTTTTGACGAATATTTAGATGTTACTGTGACAGATCAGTTATGTGCAGGATTTTAGTATATAAAACAAAGTTTATTGTTTAAATAAATATGTAAGTATAAGCTTTTACTTTACTTATAGAAGATTATACTAATTGGCGTAGAAAAACAATCTTGAATAACAGAAATATTATCTAAAAAAGTCTTTATTTCTCTTGACTACATAGATGGAGATATTTCTTAGATTCAGAAAAATTGTCTAAAATTAATGAAAAACGGGTCTAAATTTTTGAGACGGAATATCTAATTTATTAGAAAATGAGTCATATTTCTTTGACAAATGTGGAGCGAATTCGGCCTGGAAATCGTTCAAAAAAATTTTTGGAGGTAGAACCAGGTGAGACGCATATGAGTCGATAGAGAATGTTTTTGTGCATTTGAAATGGACTTTTACGACATTTTCCTATGGTCCAGATTTTTGGAAATTACGAAAAACCAAGAAAATGTGAATTAATTGGAAACCATGTTTTGAAATACATAACTTGACGTATCTTTGAAACTATTTAAGGTAGCTACATGACTCTTTTTTCGTTTGAAAGAGAAAACCACAGCGCCGCTAATGGTGCAAGCATAATGTCGAAAAGTCCAAAAGTGCCTACGATAATCTGCTCAGAAGTAAACGCACGGATTTTCATGCATTGAAATTTTTGACATGCGAGTGAGGTTACCAGTTTTTTTAAATTCCGCAAAACTGCCGGCTACAAAGTACAGAGAATAGATTGAAAAAGATTTTAGTAAAAGAAGCAACTCGCTATTGGCAATCGTTTAGGCGCTATGAATTTTTCTTTGCGGAGATTTTTTCAGGTGGCGCGCGATTGCCTTGCTGAAGCAGTGGCAGCATCGGATTACGATATATCGCGGCCGGCTTGAATAAACATATTACGGAAAATGAAATATTATAGAACCATTATGAAATATTATTTATTAAATTGGTGCTTCCAGCTTCCTCTGAAATGTCGGCTTCTACAAACAATACAATTTTTGCAGGGACATTCTGTGCCACAGTTTAAGTAAGACGTTATGTGACGGGGTATGGAAGATTAAATGCCGAATAAAATACAATATTTTATTTTCAAACGAAAAAAGATCAAATTTTCTAGGTACTAACGTTTTTTGCGCATCTCTTTGGCACTTTGCAGTGCTGCAAATAAACTGCAAATAATCTTAAATTCTGGAGGAGTTGGGTTATTTACCAGCAACAGAAATATTATTATGGATCTTCTCTCCACAACGCATTTCAATTTCATCGAAATTTATATCTCCTCAAAATCAGGGATTAAAAATGTTGACTCCCTCAAAATAGGTATTATAAATTTTTACTCCCAGATTTTGGGGGCAGAGTAGCAGGGGATAAAAATCAAATTTTAGCATACGAAAATCAGGCATTTGTTAAAATCAAGGGAAATGGGTCGATAGTGGAAAAACACTTTCTATCTCGCATTTTATTATTCGTGCATGCAATAATTATTATCGGAGCAAAAAATTAGGATTTAGGGACAGGCACAGGCTCCTGTGTAGCAAAAACGGATTCCCAGCGGCCATCTTTCATCATCAAAACATGGACTCACTATGTCAGAAGTCGAAAGATGGCTTGAGTACCAAAGCATGCATTTTAAATGTATATCAATAATGCATTGAGTTGTGCTAACAATTTACACATACCAATCACCCACTTTAGGACATGGTTGAACGCATTATCTAACATTCGTTTGAGTTAGGGCAATGCATAGTTGAAACCAAAGATCATTTAATGTTGCGATGTTTGGGTTTTGATAAAAAATAAGGGAAATATTAAGGACCTCATAAATCTTCCTTATGCGTTGCCCAAAGATGGTTATAAAGATAGCCAATCAAAACACAATTTTTCTGTACAAAAATAAAAGCCCAAATAAAACAAATGGAACTTTACCTTCAACTGCCCTCCAATGCAATGTTTCAACGTGAATATCAAATCACGTATCAGATGAAGATCTGGTACCTACTCAAGCCATCTTCCGACTTTTGAAACAGAGAGAGTCCAGGTAAATATTTATTGCTCCGAAAATATTTGCAGAAATAATAAAATGTGTCTGAAGAAAGGCCTCAACATAGAATGTCCCTGTAAAAGTTGTACCTAATAACTACTTTCAATTTTAAGCGGTGTTTATAGAAGCCGACGGCGACGTTTCAGAGGAAGCCGAAGCACCAATTTAATAAAAATAATATTTCATAATGGTTCTATAATATTTCATTTTCCGTAGTATGTTTATCCAAGCGCGGCCGCAATATATCGCAATCCGATGCTGCCACTGCTTCAGCAAGGCAATCGCGCATCACCGGCGTCCGTGAAAAAATCGCCGGCAAAGAAAAATTCATAGCGCCTAAACCATTGCCAATAGTGAGTTGCTTCTTTTACCAAAAACTTTTTCATTCTTTTCTCTTTACTTTGTAGCCGGCACTTTTGCGGAATTCAAAAAAACTGGCCACCTCACTCGCATGTCCAAAATTTCAATGGATGGAAATCCGCGCGTTCACTTCGGAGCAGATTATCGTAAGCCCTTTTGAACTTTTTCGCCATTATGCTTGCACCGTTAGCGGCGCTGTGGTTTTCTCTTTCAAATAAAATAAAACTCATGTGGCTACCTTAAATAGTTTCAAAGATACGACGAGTTATGTATTGAAAAACACGGTTTTCAATTAATTCACATTTTCTTGGTTTTCCGTAATTTCCAAAAATCTGGACCACAGGAAAATGTCGTAAAGTTCCATTTCATTATGCAGAACAACATTCTCTATCGATTCATAGGCGTCTCACCTGGTTCTACCTCAAAAATTTTTTTTTTCGAGAACGGAGCGACTTTCAGCCTCGAATTTACTCCACTAAGAGGAAATATTTATTATCAAGCATCAAGTAAATTATTTCTTAAATGCAAATAGATAATTTCTTCTAAAAATTTCTAGAGGACCTGTATGTGCTCAAAAATTTGACGAAATCTAGACAAAATTTTTTACTGTGTGAGTAGAACTTATTTATATATTTATGAAATTTTGGCCACAGACTGCTGATGGGCTCTGAAATGAAGGGCTGCAAACTTAACACCCTCCAAGTGTAAGCTTCATCCCTCTTTTGGCCAAAACCTACTCCCATGGCGCTAGTTTTTAGCATTTTTCGGCTAAACTACCAAACAGACAAAAAATTACTCTAATCAAGTATATTCCTCGTGATATTCTGCATTGAAAAGTCCTTTTCATCATTTTGCCTATCTTCACCTAATTATTGCAAACGACGTCCGAAGTTCGGGGTTGTTTTTCGCTCGCACCGAAAATCAGTCTAGCGGTACCCTCAACTTCGGACGTCGTTTACAAGAATTAGGTGGGAATAGCAAAATGACGAAAAGGGCTTTTTAATGCAGAATTTCACGAGGAATATTACTGATTAGAGTAAATTTTTGTCCGTTTGATAGTTTAGCCGAAAATTGCTAAAAACTAGCGCCATGTCCACGTCTGGGAGATAGGTTTTAGCCAAAAGAGGGATGAAGCTTACACTTGGGAGGTGTTAAGTTTGCGGCCCCTCATTTCAGGGTCCGGAGCAAAAATTTAATAAATATATAAATATATTCTACTAAAAAATCTAATTTAACTGTTCTACAAGTCTACAACTTCGGGCGTTGCTTGCGAGAATTAGGTGGGGATAAGCAAAATAATCAAAAGGACTTTTTTAATGCAGAATTTCATAAGAAATACTTTTGATTAAAATAAATTTTTTGTCAGATGGATAGTTTTGCCGAAATATGCTAAAAACTAGGGCCATGTCACGTTTGGGGGTGGTTTTCGCCAAATAAGAGATGAAGCGCACACTTAGGGGCTGGGAACTTTTCGGCCCTTCATTTCAGGTAGGTACCAACAGGAGTCCGTAGCCAAAATTTCTAAAATATATAAATTATTTCTTCTATTCGTCTTTTTTAGATCTAATAATATGACTATGGTATGGACTATTTCAAACCTTTTCAATCTTATTTTATCAAAAGGACACTAAGTTTGACAGAATTTGATAAAAGCAGTGAAATGGTGGTCAGCTATCAAACTTCAAAGTTGATATGCCAAAGGACACTCGCCATTGGCAAAATTAATTCAACATTAGGCATGAGCGTTCCTTCGAAATCTCGATTTTTTTGGATTTTATGCCAAGATTGCCAAGTGTGAATACATTGTTAGATACAGAATCGAAATTTTTTGTAATAACGCTAAAACCACGTTATAGCCCTAACTACTGAATACATATTTGGCTGAAATGGAGATTAGATGACACGTTGAAGAGCTGGGAGTGCCATAGGCATATCAACTTTAAAATTGTATACACAAGACACGGAAATCAAAGACCCACGTGGTGGGGAGGTTTCAGCCACTTCTCTGCTACCTTTTTCTACTTTACATTTATTTACAAACCAACATTTTATTTACGCCTTGGACATGTGGCAAAAACTTACTGAGGTTCGTATAGTAGCAGTACAAGTTGCTTCAAATGTAGGTAGTCTTTCAAAACTTTCACGTTGAGCTATTTTGGAAAATCGTTAAGGCTAGAGAAATTTAAGTTTAATTAACATGTGGAAAGTCGTTGTAGTTTCCACATCAAAAGATCTGAATAGTTATAAGCTGTTATCGACGAAACCATTACGTCGACATACAACAAGTTGGCAGACGAGCAAGAAATCCATGAAAGAAATTCTGTTTGAGTTCGTTTTTCTCGTTACCGTTTCAGCGCGTCACTAAAATTATAATCGCACCGTAACCAGTGGGCGCATAAAATCGGGAGATAGGAAACCAGGCATTTTCTATGGCTGAATGTAACCAGCCATATAAATTATGAGACGACTTCCTGGCAAAATAACGGAACTTAAATGTTGCATAAATAATTTTGGACCGTCGAGCAGAACAAATTAATGAAATATAAATATTTCTTATATACTTTGTTTGAGATGGGAACAAAGAACTGTGCACCATCGAGTTATCTTGTTTGTTCAAGTAACTTGCACAAAGCTCGCGTCGCTCTTCATAATCCCACCAGTTTAACATGTTTTCGCAATCACAATCGTTTCCTCGCATCACTCACGAAGCCTTCTTCCTCGCCTCCATCAGCCTCGAGCTTTTTTCCTCCGACCACCGACAACGAAAACTAGCGATTACGACCCCATTTTCATTCGGTCTGAAAACACAAACATCATTAGGATATTGGCAATCGCTCTCATCCTCGCACATAGATTCAATTCAAACTTCTTAACTTCTTTGTGGGTTGTCTGGGTACCTTTGAAAGGGTTTTTCTTTCATCAAATTAATTCAAATAGCGCATCGTTTCTCTATTTTGATACGAACTGTTGGTAAGGGTAATCCGATGCTGCTGATGGGGTAACAAAAAGAGAAAATGATTAATTTCTTTTTAGTGTAGCAAAGCTATATACAGTATTTGACTAGTATCTGAGTGTAGTATATAAAGGTGGCCCATAAAAAACCGGACAGTTTTCTTTTTTGTATATCTTCGTTAGTTTTTGTGCGATATTTCTTAATTTTATACTCGACGTAGCTGAAGGCTAAGGTCGTCGATGCCACTCATTGGATTTGAATTCGCACTATCAGTGTCCGTCCTTCTTAAGGACTTTAATTTAACACCATTATTTAGACCAATGAGGTTTCGTTACCCATTGACAGTGGCGTTTAGACAGGGGCCGGTATGAATAAATGGTAACAAAGCTTTTGCTTATAGTTCTATCCTTTTCTCGTGCACGAGAAACTTATATTTGCATCCTTTGCTAATGGGAGTATGAGCATCTTGTAACACTTTATTCATACCAGCCAGGATTGAAGGTCGTTCATTCCTCTTTCCAAAATATCCTTCAAAATGAAAATTAACCCATCTCTAAACTTCTTATGAAGTTTTTTCCAAGACTCTAAATCGCATAATTTGCAACAAAAAGTACAGATACGATGAAAACTCGGTAGCCATTTTTGTTTAAGTTGGAAATTATGCAGATTATTAGCTTAATTTACAACTTAAATTAAAAATGCAGATTAATCTGCTCAATTTACTACTAAAATCAAAAATGCCTACTGAGTTTTCATCGTCTCTGTACTTTTTCTTGCAAATTATGCGATTTAGAGCCTTGGAAGAAAATTCCCAAAAAGTTAGGGATGGATTAGTAATTAACACAATAATGATAAAGAATTAGTGTTAAATTCCTAGAGTTTTTGGCCATAAAATAGTACGCTTTTACTTTATAATTAATTTTATAAAAGTCAGATGCAAGTATCTACAGGGTGGGAACTATTTCAATGCTCACTATCTGGATCTCGGGAACCATAAGAGATAGAAGTTCGGCTAAATTACAAAAAGTTGCTCTTTTTGAAAGTGATTAAGAATCTGTAAAGCATTCTTCGATATCTAGATTCGTTCCTGAGTTATTCCGAAAAAACTGAAAACATTTTAAAGAAAAAATCATATTTTCCTGTAAACATTTGATGCTATTTAAATGAAACTTGGATCTTTTATATTTTTGAGAGCTGTCAAGTCAATGGCATTCTCAGAAATTTGCTAGGCCTTCTAGATTTTGAGTAACGACAAAATGCTTCTTTCAGAAAAACATTTCAAAGCTTGAGTCACACGATGCCAAAACGTGTTTTATTACCGTAGAATCCAATTGTTTTCACCTGTCATAAGAAGTTTTAAAAAGTTGGTGTACTTTCTGCAATTGTTTTCCCCCTCACTTTAGGCTGATTATACAATTTATTCATACCTATTTCAAATTTGGACGATCTGTCAAAAAAGTCCAAGTTGCTTACATTTTTGAAAAGCAAATTTTTTTGTGTATGTATACAATACCTAAAATTAAAAATTCATGAATTTCTTTTATTTTGTAGCTAATGTTTAAATTGAGAACCGTGGTATGTATCGGGTAATGCCATCAAAGTTGTAGACAACTTGATAAGTGCCTTTAATTTTTGATCCATTACCAGATTCATACCACGGTTCTAAATTATCATATAAGTACCTATAATACAACGAGTGGAATCGTGATTACTGATAATCAAACCACAAGAAATATGTTGCCAAATATTCATTTCGCGACTCCGGAGGAGGAGTGGAATTATTTGGCAACATGTTGAGTGTGTGATTCTCATTAATCATGATTCCACGAGTCGTATTCGTTAGATTATACCACAAATTGAGCAAATATTAAAGCAACAATAAGGAATGTCAAATTAACATTTTAAAATACAAAGTAAAGCAGGGACTTGGTTTCTAATTATTTACGCAGCACAACGACTTCTCATTGGTCCAAATCAGTACGTTTTGTTCGAGAATCAACAAATCGATTAATTTCTTATAATTACATTATGACTGGTATAATTACTAAAATGAGTAAAATGGATACTGAGGATATGGGCATTGCTAATGTTAAACTGGACCATTTTAACTCAAAATGGACGATGACAAAAACTGTGTGACAATGACAAAGAAATGAAATTTTAAATTTCAGACGTTTGTGGTACAAGACATCAGCGAGCTCATTGAAACATAGCAATCTAAAACGCTATCTCATCTGAAATTTCCATATTCACTTATCTATTCAAATACCTACGGTAAAATGAAATTAAATAGCATTTACATATAAACAACATGCGAAGATTACATTTAGCCGCGTTTCGAATAGTTGATTCGGAATTAGCTGTCAAATATGTATAATAAATGACTGAGAGAACTTTATTTAAATATATACCTAGTTCCGGCCAAAATGAATCGAGTTGCCGAACGATTTTCTTTTAAGTAGTGTTTTGATGGAACGAGAAATCGAAATTGCTGTGAGAATCGTTTTATTAATAAATAATCCAATAATCTTTCCAAATTCACGCCTACATCCTTAAATTATCCACAACTATAATATCAATCAGTGGTCGGAACATTACTTTTAATAGTTATTTACGTAAAGAGTATGGAAAGTGTTACTTTACAGGACGAGTAGGCAATTGCCAGGCCGACGCCGTAGGCGGAGGCCTGGCAGCCTGCGAGTTCTGTAAAGAAGCTTTCGAGACGAATTACGTACACTATTTTTTATGCGTCCTTAATAATTTATAACTCTTTTGGCCTGTAATGAAAAAAAAAATACTGACTAAAATCATAAAATCAAGTTTGCTAATTTATTGTTGTTAAGGCGACCACTGCATAGTAACGTCAGTCAACAGAAAAATTAACGCGACGGCGCCATTTTTGCAAAACACGGACACGTTCCGAAACTATCTACAATGTCTGAAAACAGTGACCAAAATGATCTTGAAGCCATTCCGTTGGAGATACGTGAAGCTGCTTCCGCTGCAACATTGGATTTGTTACCAAAAAAGTCTAGGGAGCGATACGAAAAGGCCTTGGATGGATTTATGACCTGGTGCAAGATTAAAAAGGCGAACACAGTCAATGAAGACGTTTTACTGGCCTATTTCGCTGAAAAATCGAAGATTTTAAAGTCATCAAGCCTCTGGAGCCATTACTCAATGTTGAAGCAAACTTTGCTAATCCAGAAAAACGTGGATATATCAAAATTTTTGAAATTGATAGTGTATTTGAAGAGACAAGCTGTTGGCTATAAGGCCAAGAAGTCTAAAATTTTTACCAGGGGTCAAATAGACGAATTCCTTCTACAAGCACCTGACGATGATTATCTGCTAATGAAGGTATATGAACGGCAGTAATGATACCATATGATTTAGTTTTTCGTTGCCTTATAGGTGGTGTTAATAATAGGATTAGCAGGAGCCTGTCGGAGGGAAGAGATTACAAAAATGAGCCTAAATGATGTGGACGACAAAGGGACAGTTCTGGTGATTCGAATTCCAGACTCCAAGACACACATTGAAAGGAGTTTTCTAGTCGTTGGAGGAACAAACGACGTCAATCTAAGGTTGTACAGAAAATATGTTGCTTTACGACCGTCAAAGACATCACATACCAGGCTGTTTACTTTTTACAAAAAGGGGAAGTGTACGGTTCAACCAGTTGGTATCCATAGCATTGGGAAGATGCCAAGTAATATTGCCAAGTACCTCGGTCTACCAAATTCGGCAGAGTATACGGGACATTGTTTTCGACGAAGCTCCGCAACTTTGTTAGTTGATGGCGGCGCAGATATCACAAATTTAAAGAGGCATGGCGGATGGAAATCCACAAGTGTTGCTGAGGGTTATCTGGGCGACTCAACACAAAGCAAGTTAAAAATCGCAAGTCAAATACAAGGCAGCGCCAGCGGTGCAAGAGACTTGCAAGTGCCGGAACTAGTCATGACGGAGCCCGCTGCTACTGCTGCTAGTAGTAATACATCTGTTAGTAATTCTAGTACTAATATTCAAGTTCCTTGTTCCTCAGGCATGTATTCTTGTCCCTTGAATCTAACAGCGCATAACTGTAGTATGAATATTCATTATTTAAATAAAACCCTTGATTAAGATGAATAATAAATTAATTATCATTGTTAAATTTTTACCGGACTAGGCCGGTAAAAATTAATTCACCGGACTTGTCCGGTAATGACATACTTTCTGGAGTGAAAATAGGCCAGAAACATTACATTTTCAAAACGGACGCATAAAAAAAGTAATTCATTACCATTACACATTACTTCGTCGAAATTTTAATGCATTACAATTACTAATTACTTTTTTCAAAAAGTAATGCATTACAATTACTAATTACTTAATAAATGTAATGCATTACTTTATACATTACTTTTAACGTGATATTTCTTAAATTTCTAATTGTAGCTGACAGATTTTGAGATCTGCAGTAAATTGAAACATAACGTCCATTCCAGACACGGCCAACTCTAATTGGAATTTTAAAAAATATGCCACGTTATAAAAAAACTGTAGATGTATTATTTTAAAACAGTATATTTAGTATTTAATTTTAATTTAATTTGAATAACAATTGCGTTTCAAAATTTACCACTGCTTGAGATGGCTAAAAAGTTAGTTTTATTTTCTTCAGCTAGGAAATTATTTCAATTCTATAGAAATATTTAATCCGGAGTAATTGCAGAGAATATCGCTACTTAAAAATAGCTGGAAAACCTCTTCAGAATGCATCAATGTTTGCTTGGGAGGCCTTAGGTAAACAGAACCCCGCTGGGTTAGGGTTAACTCTGATACCAGTAGTACCTAGCTACTTCCTGTGGTGGTTATTTCATTCCACAGAATTACATTTTTCATAAAAGTTTTATTTTTGCGCTTATCAATTAAGGGTAAAAAAAGTAATGGGAAAAGTAATGGTTTTCCATTACAATTACTAAAAAATGTAATGCATTACAATTACCCATTACTATTTAAAAAAAATAATGTATTACAATTACTCATTACCAGCTAAAGTAATTTCATTACAGTAATGCATTACTTGTAATGCATTACTTCCGACCGCACTGATATCAATAATATAATTCTCACACGATATGCTGCTTTCTTTTCCCGCCAAGTAAACATTCAGCTTTATACAGAGAGATGAAATAAAAAAACGAACAAGGGTGGCCATGGCTTTAACAAAAAAAGTCTTTTATTATTCCTGCTTGAATTTCCTGCCCTCTGTCAAAAAATACTAACATGGTTATGGTTTTAAAACTACTGTCGGTATTTTGTACTTAAGTGAAATTTTCTCGCTGAATACCACTCGTGATCCCTAAAATTTCCTGAAATTTATTTTTGACATTTACTCCAGATTTCAAAAACCTGACGCCTCCCGATTTTTTTTTTGATTGAACCTGAAAAATCGGACATATCGCTATAATCCTCAAAATCTCGAAGACTTCGTTTTGGTTTAATAAACCCAATATAAAATTTTTAAAACCATAACCATGTTAGTATTTTTTGACAGAAGCCAGGAAATTCAAGCATTTACGATATAATTTTTTCTTGATTCGCCAGAATCCGTCGTTAAGATTGAAATCCTCCTTAATTGGATCAAATTTTTAAAGTGTAATTTTCACTTATAATCTCATAAGAGCATAAATTCTTTCCGGAAATTTTTGGACAACGTATTAATCGGCCCAAGTGGAACACGAGGGCCCGATTATGTTGTTGGGATGCACGACTAAAATTTCCAGGAAATGAATTAATGCTCGAATGCAGTTCGGTAACAAAATAGCAACGATACAGCCACAGAAATTGAATAAAAACGATTTTTGACATTTAATTTGACATAAAAATTTCCACTTATTAATTTCGTTTAGGTTGGTCTAGGTAGGTATCAAAAAGTTCCAGGAAATCTTCGAGTTGCCATGGTAAACACAGAAATCAATTTTTCTATTGGCTAATGTTTAGTATCGTTAGATTTTCGATAAAATTGCACTAAGGTTTTTCATTTAGCAATACAGCTATCGAATCCTATAGTAAGAATATGCTTTTTTGTAAAATAAAGTCGGACAAGGGCCCTTTCGCCACTAAAATGACATTTTTTGAAAAAATAGCACAAAGGTTTTTGATCCGGCAATGCAGCAGCTGTCGAAGCCGATAGTAAGAAATGCTTTTTTGTTAAGATAAATTCAAAAAAATAACACTAGAGTTTTCGACTTGAAAAAAATCAGCTATCTAATCCGGTAATAAAAATATACAGTTATGCATAAGTTTTTTCACATACATTTTTATTTTGAGAAGCAGAATTTGAAGAGAGATATCTACGTTCCAAATTTCAGCCAGATCGGCCCAATAGCTTGGGCTGTAGCGTGTTCACAGACATTCAGACAGACAGGTACAGACACACACCCAGACATTTTTCAAAAACCACTTTTTTGGGTTCCCAGGACCCCGAAACCTAAAAATTTGATGTTTTTGGAATTTTTTTTATACTGACAAAGAACATTTAACTACAATATGAGCTTAAAAAAATTAAGAAATATTTGAAACAATCATGTTTATTAATTTCTAAATAAAGCGATGCAACTGTGACAAGTTACCCCGAGTAGAGGGTTAATTTTCTCTAAAGTTGGGGTAAGTTGTCACAGTTGTGCCACTTGGACATAACGTAACATAAAGGTTAAACATCTTCATCCGAGTTGCAACTCAGACACACAGAGAATGTAGTATCATACCCTGCACACTTATCAAGAACCAATTTTCTACAAATGGTGCATAGTACCCGTCCACCTCTGGTTCATTGATTTTACCGAGGATTTTACTATATTTCTGCAAATCGACTTACTCGCCACAGAATCACTGTCACAATCTGTCAATTTTTGTGTCTTTTTGAGCTTTTCTATTTTTTTATGGCCCCGTAATCCCGTAATTTCACTAATGCACCGCCATGTGACAACTTGACCCAAACACTGTGTGACAATTAACCCCATTATAGTTTTCGATCTAACTTTGACCTAATGGAAAATTTTGACCATTTGCAACCTCTAAATATGTGGCGAGATCAAAAAGTAACCTAATACATATGAACTAAATATATCAGCTTAATTAAAACGCGATTTAATAAGGGGATAATGAAAAAGAAATAATTTACTTACAAGCATCAAATTTTTCAAATCGCGGTCACTTCTAGAGAAATTATAGAAATGAGTTGAAATTTCTTATGGTATCAAAGACTAGTGTAAGTTAAGGGAAACTGTCACCTTTTATTTGAAATTTATACCACAAGGTGGCACTATGGCCTCTGAGACAACTAGTACTTGAGACAACTCGACCCCTCCTCCCCTATGGTGGTTCCTTTTTCACTGCTCACCATTGGTATCTCTGAAATGGTAAGAGTTACGGAGTCGGTTAAATTAGAGAACAGTTGTGCTATTTTTTGGTGATTTAGAATTTGAAGAGAACTCCCCTATATCTTGAATCGTTCCTGAGTTATTCCGAAGAATCTGATAATTGCGAATTTTAAATAAAAATTAATCTCCCTAACCATTGTTGCTATTTAAATGAAACTTGATACTTTGATAGTTTTGACAGCTGTGAATGAAATGGCATCGAAAAATTTTTTGTAGGCCTCCTAGATTTTGAGCAATGAAGATGAACTTTTGATTCTCTCATGGCCTATATGCTGAATTTTGGCTCCATCCAACACACAAAAAAATAGTTTTTCAAAAATGTAACCAGCAAGATCTTTATTGAAAGTTAGTGTACCATTTTTATTTTGTTTCGATCGCTGATGCGGTGGTGCGCATTGCGTCCATCATTCATACAGGGTGAGTCTGAAAGACTCCACATCCTTGATGCCACAGAATCTACTGTTAAAATGATGAAGCTTGGTGCAAAAATTATTGGTCAATTGTGATTCCTCTTGATGTTATAAGCCGCCAAAGATCTTCATTTTTAAACATTCTTTTTAAATATCTTTCGAAAGGTGTATCGTAGGATTTTGAATTTTTGCACAGCATTGTTACAGACCAAGAAGCAACTGCTGATGGTACTTAAGACATTATCCAAAAAGCGGATCTCTGTTATACAGGGTGGCCCTGATGTTATTTGCCCTTGAACTTTTTTATGTTTGAAAATATTGCTAATTTGCCAATGCGGCCGTATTCCCCGTTCAATTCTAAAACTTTTTTGGTTGTTAAAATTTTTCGAAAAAACTAACCACTTACGAGAAAAATTTAAAAAACCGAAAACATGATGCACGTAATCACCTTAAAACCAATGATGAGTCTACCTCATAAAAAAGTGAAATTACCACCAATGTTTTTTCTTCAGTTGTGAGCAATGGTTCTGGGCACAGATATAGGACAACATCTTCAATGCAAAAAAACAGTTGAAATGTGATGCGTGTCAACGTACACCTTGATTTTTATTGAAATTGTAGCTTTATCACGATGATCATGTTTTCGGTTTTTTCAATTTTCCTCGTGAGTGGTCAGTTTTTTCGAAAAATTTTAAGAGCCAAAATTATTTTATAACTGAATGGGGAATACGGCCGTATAGGCAAATTATCAATATTTTCAAACATAAAAAAGTTCAAGGACAAATAACATCGGGGCCACCCTGTATAACAGGGATCCGCTTTTTGGATAATATCTTAAGTACCATTAGTAGTTGCATCTTGGTCTGTAAAGGGCATAAGTGCGAATACATTTTCAGAAGCAGAATTGAGCATTCATATGGTAAATGATGTTTTTGGCGATTCGATTTTTCGATTGATTTTATTAACTTGCTCCGCGAAGCATAGAAGTTAAAAAATAAATTTATGGTATCGTAGTGGGCTTATTGCGTCAAGTCCAAGATTTTAGTTACATTTTGTGCAACCTCGTCTTAAAATGTTTGTGTTGCATAAGAATGCGCCTCTTTTAACCATTATTATTTATGTGTAGAAACTAGGAACGCAGAAACCTACTATTTTTTCTGCGTAACAGACTGTCAAGAAAAGCACACAGATTCCCTTTCCCTATTGACAAATGTTCACTTGGAATTGGATCACAAAGATTGCCCGGTTCAATTTCCATCCCAACAAGAGACTGAAGACATGAAAAATTCTGGTGGTGTTTATCGTTCATTTTATCAAATCCTTGGACGAAGCCGAAGTCCTCTGTGAAACTGTCCGACGTCATCGATCGAACCTCGTCGAAAACGAGATTTGTAAGGAAACATATAACACTTCAAATATTGCGGCGGTGGCAGGCAGGCGTCAGTGAAAAGTGATGTGTGCAAGAAGGGTCGCACATAACACGTCTCACGATCAACATTTTTATGACTACGGCACGGAATATAAAACAAATATATGAGAATGACGAATGAACAGAATTGGCTGAATCTGGGCTGTTAAGGTGGTGACGTAGGGATAATATCAGCACCCAGGGCTGTGTTTTATGGTGGCCGGACCGAACCCCGCTTGCTGACGGTTGCTGAATAAACTAGGTAACAGTCCTCGCATTAAAACTATAGGGCCATTTCTAATCTTATACGAGACTTGCTGAACTTGTACCTTTTGCTGAACGGGAAAAACATGCGAGGGATGGCAACAGCGCTTCATATTATTATGAAACCAGTTGAGGCGTTCATTAAATCCGCACATGTTTAAGTAGTAAACCACGTGAATAACGATTTAATATGGAGCAGAAGTGCAGGACATGACGACATACATTAATTCGGGAGAAGCCGAAAGACATTACGTCTAAATTAAGCTCTCAGGGCCACAATTAGCATAGTAGGACAGCAATCTTGCCATTACTGGAGGCGATTCATATTCAAGAGCCGTTCCTAATATATCTGCATCTGTTTTTACCGATCGTTAACGAAGGCAAAAGCACTGCCTTATTCTCTATTTTCTCTACAACGCAATGGGGTGGTATAAATTATAACCGCAAACATTAAAAGACATTAATTACCGGAATGTCTTGTTTGTGGTGTTTTGAAGATGGCTGCGCCTGTGGATTCTACCAGAGCTGTTATTGCCAAATGATTGATCTACTATTAGGAGGTTTGATTTAGGGTGAATTGAAATCGTTATTACTCAAGTCATTATTGCTTACGGTTCAGCTGCATAACATTACATTATGTATGTGCGGCCCTTTTAATCAATTGATTGCTGACTCCAGGGTCGCGGTCGGTCAAAAGCTGATGAAATTCTTCAAAAAAATTTGTAGTTTTTCGCTATTTACCAAGTACAATTGCGCTGCTGTTTCAAAAAGAATTTTTGCGAAGATGTTCCTACCATGTGCTCGCAACTCAGAAAGAATCTCCATTCCGCTGCCGGTTGCTTTGTCTTGTTCTTTTTTTTTCCGATTACCAGTAGTCATTGTTCTCATTTTGAATTTGTGTGCAATAATACTACGAAAAAGTTTTGAGGGAGGCAATCGGGAAGGCCTAAATTCCCTGTAGCCAGACGCGATTCAACGTCTCCACCAAATTTATACTTACAGGGCGACGGCGACTAACAAACTACTTTGTTGACGGTGTTGATTGGCTATTACGACTACCATAGGAAGATGTACATAAAAAAGATGTGTATCCATGTAGAGTGTAATTCAAAAGTTTTGTAAATGAGAGAATAACTTTAAATTTAAAAATCGGTGTGCCAAAACGGCACTTTCCATGGGTCGATTGAATCCAAAATTTGTTCAGGCCCTTCGACGTGTAGTACAATCCCCATGTGCAAAATTTTAGCCAAATCGGTTTAGGGACTTGGGCTGTACCGCGATTTTAAAGTCCGATAACAATCTCGATATTTTTAGTTTTTGGTCAATAGGGCACTGACAGTGAATACATCTTTGGAAGCAGAATCTGAAGGCCTTTCTTATTGTGACGTAAAAAATATGGGTTTACATTTAAAATTTAAAAGTTGATGTGCCAAAATGGCATATCTGGTTGCAGGATTGGCTGCAAAAGCTTTTCAGATCTAAGTTGGACTCTACTTCCGGTCAGGTATGACACATGTTTCTAGCTCAGAAAAAGAAATCATAGATTCCGATTCCGTTGAGAAAAAAGTATGATACCGTTTGAAAAAACAAAATTAGGATCATTTCCGGTTAAACTGGAAGTGCAAAACAATATCACAGTACACCATCGGTTGCGCTTCAAAAAAATAAGATTGACCTGTCCGAAATATTCCTTTCGAAAAGTTCTTCAATTTAATCCTTACTTTTGAAAAGCGCTGTACTTTATGACGAATTCTTCAAGAAAATACAACGATATAACAGCTTTTCGACTTTGAGAACGCTTTGGGGCACAGCTTTGGGAATCTGCGATGGACATAACATAACTTAACTTTTGACAGAGTTAACTTCACTGGTGGGTGGTTGCCTGCACTTGCACTAGTGGTGATTACAGAACGCGCCAAATTTAATGCTGCAAATCGACCGATATTCTTTCGAAAAAATTCGCATTAATGAATGCAGAAAATGAATTTAAAAAAATTGACATCTGTCATTTTAATTTAGTGGATTTCTTTGGGAGCCGGGAGAAATAATTTTGGACGCGTTTTTTTCGAATTTGTTAACTTGTGATCCATTTCGAATCTTTTGCTTCCATAGCCAAACCTAATTACAAAACTTTTCAATCACATTGTAGGTGCCGCCTGGATTTACTGGTGGAATCGAGCGCAGCTTTTATCAATGTAGTAGTGCCTCCGCAGACGTACAGATGTGTCAAAAAGGCGAATAGCTCAAAAATTGTTTTACAGTCTTATTAAAAAGACTGTGAAATGAGATGAAAAACCTGAGATGGTACTTTGCAGTGTCTGCAATAGAAAACTAGTAAAAAACACAACAATTAGCGAAATCTGTAAAATTAGCACTCCAGGGGGTTGAAATATATTGGAGGGATTGAGAACACAGAGGCAATGAAAATTTATTGCAGATGAGTAGAAATACCAAAAGTAGTAGAGGTGTTGAAATATCGTGCGTGCAGAGGGTAGAAAAGTTGGAAAGAGTGAATAGTATATTTCAAACCAAGGTAAGAGAGTGCTATCTTGTAGACCGCGGGCAAAGTTTATAAGCCGAGCCGAAGGCGAGGTCTATAACTGCGTCAGGTCTGCAAGAGCACTTTTCACCAAGGTATGAATACTTTTTTGTCCCAGGCAGCCCAATTACGTCATAATTTAACACTTTCAACATAATTACAAATCAATAAAAATAAAAATTTTGATACTGTTTTAAAACTGACGACCAAGCGTTATTTTTGTAAATTTTCTTTAAATATTTACTCGTCAGTACAGATTTACCACAAAAATCACTTATCATTTACTTTTCTACTGATAGGGGAAAGTAACGCATACTTTGCTACCTCAAATGAAGTGAGTAACGCCCACTTTTTTAATCGACTGGGAAAAAGCTACATTCTAAATTAGAATCAGTACCTAATGGAAAGCTATCGAAAGACGCCAGTTTCGACCAATCTACTAATTAAGCGGAATTTCGAGTTGCATCCCCTAATTCCCACCCCATTTGTATGCGATTTTGCAACCCAAGCAAGATTTGTGTATGTGGAGTTGCAGATAGCTACGTGTAACCCCTGCGGAATAATTTTTTGTAGCTTTCATCGCCTTTTCATCCACAGAAATTGATACCCTCTCACCTTCAGCAAACTTGAAAGGTGAACGTGTATACCAAGTTTCAACAAGATAACTCGACTACTTCGCGAGTTATTGCAATTAATTATCTTTCGGTTTTTCACCCCTAACTCCTGCCCCCTTGGATCGATATGCCCAAAACCAATCCCCGCCGAGTATTTAGGGATACGCAACCAAGTTACTATATTCGACGGCCGAGCGAGCAAATAATCAAAGACACTAAAGGCACTTTCGGGGTTTGTGACGAGCGCAATGTCACTTGAAATTCCGTCGGCATTATCGTCCCTGGCTATATTTTTTATTTCGGTGGAACAATAATATAAATGAGATAAAAAGCGGTTGTTGCATTATTCTACTGAATTAGTACAGGCAGGCCTATTCAGAAAGTCAAAGTTGGAAACATTTGTTTTATTTGTTTAGAACAGTGGCCCCTTCCTTTTGATTACGACTATTACGACTTTCCTTCTGAGTTTTATTTTCACGAATGTGGATGTGGGTGTATTCAACAAATAATTTTAATACACCCCCTCTTTCATATTTTTAGAGCTGTAAGCTGTTGGGGCGATAGTGGGAGTCAAATTCAATATCGGGCTAGAAGTTGTTGGTAAATATCTGCGGAGAAAACCTGTTGCCATTTAGAATTCGCCGTGGGTCTTGCATGAACATCACGTCTTGGTTTTATTAGAGCCATCTTTGCGAGCAGAGAGCAACCGGTCGCAGGCATAGCTGCAATCTACAGAATAGACTACATCGTAGCGAGCGCGAGAAGAATTGCTGAAAATAAACGCTTATTTTTTCATCCCTCCAAATTACTTTCTTCGACTTTATTTTCACGTCGACCCCTCGGGGACTGAATCGGATCGATAAGGAAAAAGCGCCGTAACGCTTATTCGATTAAGTAATTAATTGCGTCTTCACAGATGTCGCGGGTGGAATTTGAAACATATAAATAGCGTTTTTAGACAAAGGCCCAAACAGCGGGGGAGATTTTAAAGCGCCGGCTGTACTGCGGAAAGCACTACTGAGGTATAATTGATACATTTCCGATCACAACTATAGAGCGGTTATGCGATACAGGAAACGACATTTGTGGGTACTGCTGCATGAGGTATCAGTTAAACCTGGAATTATCCGTAATATATACCCCCTGCAAGTATTAACTATCGTATGAGTTTTGGTGGAACACTTGCCTAATTATTGATATGCATTTATTGCATGAATGACGTTTGAGAACCGGAACACATGTAAACAGTAAACAGTGCCATTATGTCTAGGCCAACAAGGGCCACGCTTAGAGCGGCCAATTTGAGGGGAGGAAAATTTTTAATTATCTAATACAAGTTTTCATTGTATTCAGTTCTACTACGATGTTTCTCGTTTTTAACATTAGTTCTCACGATGTGATCCCCAATTATTAACATTAAATGATATAGGGCGGCAGATTTTTGATAGGCCTTGTGGCGGCAAAATTCCGTAGGCTGGATGCTGGATTCTTCCTCTCTCGCACATTTTCTTGTTTTCTTAAAACCCTTGTTAAATAATTGGTAAATTTATCAATCCTTAAATATGTACTGTACTTTTTTAACTTCTACGCTCCGCGGAGCAGTAGATCGAAAAATGCAGAAAAATCGAATCGCCATAAACATCAAATCTTTACGTTTTAGGGTACCTACTGATGGGAACCCAAAAAAGTGGTTTTTGAAAAAATGTCTGAGAGTGGCTGTGTGTCTCTCTGTAAACACACTACAGCCCAAACTACTGGGGCGATCTGGCTAAAATTTGGAACGTGGACATCTTATACATCTGGGAAGAGCTGAAAAGGTTTTGAGCTAAATCAGCCCACAGGAAGTGCCATTTTGGTACATCAACTTTACAAATTTAAATACAGGTACCCATTTTTAGCGTCACCATATGAAAGCTCTTCGAATTCTGCTTCTGAATATGTATTCACACATAGTGCCCTTTTAGCCAAAAAACGGTGCCGGGAAAAAAACCTATATATAACTCTATATTATTATTACCGGATGTCATAGCTGATTTTTTTTCAGTCGAAAACCGCAGTGTTATTTTTTCGAAAAATGTCATCTTGGTTGCAAAAGGGCCCTTTTTAAATTTATTTTACAAAAAAACATATTCTTGCAATCGGATTCGATAGCTATTGCGTTGCCAGATTAAAAACATTAGTGCCATTTTTTCGAAAATTTGCAATTTTAGAGGCAAAAAGGCAGTTTTTTTAGTTTTTCTTAGCAAAAAGGCAATTATTATTATCGAATTCGATAACTGTTTTTTCAAAAAGTATAATTTTAGGGGTGAAAAACATTTGCATTTTAGATTTTAGTAAATGAGCGCCGGGCGCACAGATTTTGGTTAAAGTTAAATGCTACACTCACAAATTCTGTGAAAAAGTAGAAGTTTCTACCATCGTCTCCGAGACTGCCAATTTTATTAATACAGGGTGTTCCTAAATCTCGTACAGATATTTCAGGATGTTATTGCCCTACTGATTTTAAGTCAAAAAGTTCCTATATGGACATATGTCCGGAAATGTTTCGTAAGGGAGTTATGCCTCTTCAAAGGGGTACCCAAAATTTTAGTTTTTTTCAAATTACTCGACAGTGCGAATGTGAACTTTTCTTCCTAAATTGAGGTAAGGATTTATTCGCTCTCTTTATTTTCACTGATTAGGCTAATTGAACAAAATTTACGGCACAAGTTTTCTCGCTTTGAAGAGTTCAAAGTCATTTTATTCGAAAATGGTGCGTCCTAGCGATATTTGACAATAGAACCTTTATTATGCAGAATAGATCAAACCTGATGATCTTGGTACTATATTTAGTGTGAAAAATGCCCGTAACTGCAAAAAATTTGAGGGGCCTCTCCAAGAACGTTGAACATTGAAGACCTGAAGGGCTTTTGAAAGCAATTCGTCGAAGGGAAGTGCCATTTAAGCATATCAACTTAAAATTTTAAATACAAAGCCTAATTTTTTATGTCGCCATTAGAAAGACAGTTTCTGCCATTTCAGTGGAAAATTGAGAAAAAAATCTTTCTCATTAAAAGGGAGCGGGCTGACAGTGGATGACATAAAGTGGCAGTTATTGTCAAAAAGGTGGCAAAAGATTAACCTTAAAAGGAACATATTGTCAAATGTGATGGATGATGTCCGAGGCGATGTTGGTATTTGTCAGAAAATTGCGAGATTAGTCACAGACGATAAGGATAGAAAAAAATCTGTTGAATTGACTACTATCTACCCAGAATACAAAGATCCACGCGATGGGGAGGTTCCAGCCGCTTCTCTGCTGCCTTTTTTTGTCCTGCAATGAACATTTACTCTCCTTATTGAGGTTTAAAACTGTCAATTTTTGGGCCGCGCCCGCAATTATAATAATTTCGCACTTCAATAACAAAGTTTATGTTGCACATACGAAAAAAATACAGGAGTCCTTTTCTGTTGCTTTCGTAACTAATAAAATTCATTCGACGAAATTTGTTTCAAGTGAGTTATACAAACCTTCTCAACAATGGAATTTAATTTTTTATTTTCCTGTTTTTTCGCGGTTATCGGGTAACGTGACCATACTATCAAACGTTGTTGTCACAGACAGAGACAAACTGTTAGGGCGACCATTAATTTTTGGCAATTATAGTAATTTCGCATTTCAATAACAAAGTTTATGTTGCACGTACTTACGAAAAAAAAAAACAGAATCCTTTTTTGTTGGTTCATTGTACAGGGTAAGCCGAACGGGAGGAGCCTGAATTAGAATCATTTTTGGTAATGTCATATATGACTGCCTCTGAACGACATTTCGACCACATCAGTGGTCTCAAAATGTTTTTATTTCATTAACGACATTTCATTAGCGACATGTCTCTTTGGTTCTTTAAATGGCATCTCTTTACAACGGTTATACTCTTACATTATAGAAATTTCGAGGAAATGTAACTTGAATCATTAAGAAAATGCTTATTTTGGTATTTTGAAAAATGAGCCGCTAAATCATGTACTATCAATAGTAATACGACGAGTAGTCTCTTGATTGCCGCGGGTTTTGACGTCCGAATGGTTGTCAACTATGAGTCAAAATGGTACATTTTTTTAGGCTAAAAAGAGGACGAGAGCTTGCTCGAGTCCTTTTTGGCCGAAAAAAATATACCGTTTGACAAGTAGTGCATCCCTGAGGACTCAACAAGGCAACCAAGAGACTACGAATCGTATTTTGCAGATTATTTTATAAATTGAAGTGTTGAGTAAATACTGTCAAGTTGACATTGTAGTATTATCACTGTAATCAGGATTTGATTGGTTACTGGTATACTAAATGCTGCTTTGGATTGGTTCGATACTGAATGTATAAAATAATCAATTTAATTAGCTTTTTTTGTGCCCTTTTAATGAAATAAACTTCTACGAATTCTACGTCCTGCCAGAACGACCATTCCAGTTGAAAACTAACGTCCTTCTAGAAGGACAAACAGTTAAGAAAATAAAATATTTGTTGAAAATATGCAATGCATGTAAACATACGGTAATATACTAAATTCTTGTAATTAAATAGTAGCAAGATTTAGGAGGGTATTATGTCTATTTCCCGATAATAAACGGTTAGAGGCACAGCCTCATAAAGAAAGTATTTTCAATATCCATCCTCCTAAACGCTGCTTGCGAAAGGATCATTACAGCTTAGATTAGGCAGAGAAATCCCCAGTGAGTGTATTGGAGCCGAGCTCAATATATCCAGGCACTTCCTGTCAAGTTTTTCCTATAATATTGCCTGCAAGCTGTTGCTCTAATTTATTTTGCAGGTTTTTGCTCAGGCAGATACTTATTTACAATGTTGTTGCTCTGCAAATATTAGTACATACAGGATGGCTGAAAAATTAAGCTAATAATTTTAACCTGAATTTGGTAGCAGGAAAAGTAGGCAAGGACATAGCAACAAAAAAGTTACAAGTAGCTAATCCACGTCGACAGAGAGCTTTTCTCGTTTTTAGCTTCTACTCCTCGCGAAGCAGTTACTGGAATCGATCGGAAAATTCAAAAAAATCGAATCGCCGAAAACATGAAATCTTTACGTTTTAGGGTGCTGGGGACCCAAAAAAAATGAAAAAATGTCTGTGTGTCTGTGATAACGCTGCAGCTCAAACTACTGAACGTATCGAGATGAAATTTGGCACACATATTCGGTGGGAGATTTTTAGGTGCTGATTAGAATTTGGGCCACATCGGTTCACGGAAAGTGCCTTTTTGGCACATCAACTTTAAAAATTTAAATGCAAAACCCAATTTTTCGTGTTACCATATGAATGCTCTTGGAATTCTAATTCTAAAAATGTATTCACACTTGTGCCCTTTTCCCCAAAAAATGGTGCCGTGAAAAAAAACCTATGCATAACTGTAAATTTTTATTATCGGATTTGATAGCTGATTTTTTTTAAGTCGAAAACCTTAGTGCCACTTTTTCGAAAAATATAATTTTAGTGGCAAAAAGACCCTTGTTTCAATTTATTTTACAAAAAAGCATATTCTTACTACCGGATTTGACAGCTGTGTATTGCCGGATCAAAAACTTTAGTGAAATTTTTTAGAAAATTTCCATTTTAGGGACCCAAAGACCCTTTTTTGAATTTTTCTTAGCAAAAGGGCATATTATCATCATCGAATTCGATAGCAATTCCGGATCGAAAACCAGTGCCATTTCTTCGAAAAATGTCATTTAAGGGGGAAAAACATTTCTATTTCAGATTTTAGTAAATGAACGCCGGACGCATCAGCCATCGACAACCGCCCGCACGTCCGACCTTGGTTAAATAAAGTTAAATGTTACATTTACAAATTCTGTGAAAAAGTAGAAGTTTCTACCGTCTTCAAGACTGCCAATTTTTATTTGTGGGGGAATGTAGGAACATTTTCAAAAAATATTGGTTTGAAAAAATGGAAGCTTTCATTGATTCATAGGAGTGCCTGCAACTCCGCGATGCAATTTTCTAGGCCCATTCTATAAGCTAAATATCAACAAGCTATTTTTTGTTCAGTCACCACCACCACGGTTGGATTGTTTCCAACAAAAAACCACATAAAGTGTGCACAACCCAAGCGCTCACATTTCTGTTTCCCAACACAATTCCCGTGAAGTTTACAAACAATACGTCATAGTGCACCTTTTATAATTGAAGCCTAATTTAGCGGTCACTACGGTATAGAATTGACAGAGATGGATGAAAGTTGTCGCTCATCGACATTTATAAAGGTCGTAGAGGTTTGGCCTGTAGCAGAAACATACAAGAATCTTGGCAGGCAGGAAAACCGAGTTCTGCGAAACCACGCCACTAATGAGGTGTGCTGACATTACATCCTCCTTAACAATTACAGCACACTGTATATCAAATTACTCCATGTAGGAATTCTAGTCACATAAAATAATGACAATGAAAATAGTTTCCATTTTGTATGCCTCCAACTATTTAACATCATAATTGAACCATTATGTGGTGAAAGGATCGATAGTCGTGTTCGAGTAAAATTCGTTAAAATCCATATTGACCTGACCCATACGCCATGCAAAGCAAACTCGAATTACGCTCGTTATCGGAAGGATGCATTTAAATGAGTCCGAAGTAGAAGCTATCCTCGTTGATCCCATTTAGGGGGCAGAAGGAAGATTGAAATCATTCGCATGGCTGCATCTAGCTATGCCGTCCGATTATAGTTTCTTCAACTTTGTGGTAGACTAGTAGCAGTAATTGCCATTCAATATAATATAATATATTCTGATGTGACATTCAAAATTTTGGATATGATATTAGGTATACAGGGTGTTGTTTTTAAAACTTCCCACCTTGAATGTCTTTGGATGTAATAAAGATATATGAACATATAGAGGGAACTTTTTCCACTTCCGGTTTAACCGGAAATGGTCTTAACTTTGATTCCTCAAATGAAATGATACTTTTTTCTCAACGGATTCAGAATTTACAATTTTTTCTGAGTTAGAAACATGTATCATACTTGACCGGAAGTGCATTCACGGCCACCCTAGATTTTCAAAAACATCGAAGAAATCGGTGAAAAATTGGGATTTTCGAAAAACGCAAAAACACGTCTACTTTAATTTTTTGATGCAAATGCATATGCCTATTGACATGTTCTTTTCCTTTACTTTTGAGAGATTTTGACAGATTGTGAGGTAAGAGAAAATTTGATAGAAGTAAAAGAAATTAAAAAATTAAATTGCTCTAGTAAATTTGCATCAAAAAAACTAACTCGACGGGTTTTGGCGTTTTTCGAAAATCTCAATATTTCACCGATTTCTTCGATTCAACTGCCGACTGGATTATAAAGGCGATGTAAATGTACGAAATTTTAAGTTCCTTGATGAGCTCTACCAGGAGCACTGGTTTTCAAGCTAAGGCCGGTAAAGTTTTTCGCATTTCCGCAATTTTCGCGTACCTATCCAGATTTTCCGATCGTCGTGCAAAATATAGGTATCAACCCTACAGGGGCGCATCGACGCTGAAAGTTCCATCAAAATCGGTCAATCGTGTCAATTTTTTTTTCCAAAGCTAACTGAAACATGATTTTTTAATGATTCTTTCATTGAATGTCAGTTGCCATTGCTTCGCAGTTGTACCTTATCCACTGTAATCTGGAGTTGATTATTGGATACTGGTTACAATACAAATAATTATATCGGTCTTTCTTCTGACATGATTTACTGCCACAATTTTGTACTTAAGTGAAATTTTCTGGCTGAATAAAATTTACTAGGCAAAAAAACCAATCGTAGATGCCAAAAAATCTCAGGAGGAAATTTTCGAGTTATGAGTGAAAATGAAAAGTTCTCGGAGTAACCATGAAATAAGTTCAAGCTGAAGATGAAAATATGAGGAAAGAATACAGGTCGGTCGTTCTAAAATAACAACATAACCCGAGCCCGTACAATTTTCCCAGATCTCATACAAAAGAAGTCTCTTTCCAACACTTCAACGAGTTAGTCATCATAATATTAAATAATAAAAAAAAATAAAAAATTGTCAATCTCGGAGACGGTAGAAACTTTTTCAAAGTATTCGCCATCCGAACCATGCGGACGAGGATGCGAAAACAGCACAAAAAAAAATTTTACGCCTAAAATGAAACTTTTCGAATAGGTTTTTTATCCGGCAATGCAACAGCTATCGAATTCGATAATAATGTTCCCTTTTGCCAAGAAAAATTCGAAACGGGGCCTTTTTGTCCCTAGAATGACAATGAAAAAATGGCAGCAAGGTTTTTGCAACAGCTATATCGACCAATAGTAAGAATATGCTCTTTTGCTAAAATAAATTCAAACAAAGAAGTAAAATTCCAACATTTTCTCGAAGTGGCTTGGTTAGATAATAAGAATAAAAATTCTCAAAGTCTTGCCACGTTATGTATTAAAAGTTAACAGCTACATGTTTCAAGAGCAGAGGCTCCCATCTTCAGGCTAGAGAGTAGACTAAATTAAAATTATGAAAATTTACAAATAAAACAGAGTTTACCTGAGGTTAAAGTTCAAAGGTTACATTGAAATTGTTTTTCACAAGATTTTTACATTTAAATGATGAAAGTGGCTGAAATAAAGTGAGATAAAGCAGCAAGTTGACCCTCGGAACACTTACCAAGACAAATTTTATATTAAACTGATAAAAACTTTAAAAATTAAAAAGAAGCTTCACATGTTTCTTGGTCGGAGGAACATGACAGCAGGAAACGTAAATTGGGAGCTGACATTGATGACACTTGAGAGAACTAATAAGTGACGTGACAGATAAATAACTAGTTAGGGCGGCAATTTTTGAAAAAAGTGCTAAAGGTGTCAATACCAACAAGAGTGGCTCTTTGGTTGTTTAAGAGCTCTGTTTCAGGGTTGTTCAAGTTTCTTGCTATTTCCAGTGATTCAAGCAGCTGCCTCCTCCTACGGTCATCGCAGTGATGAATCAAAGAGACATTATTCACAAAGTCAAATTGATGATATGTTGTCAGGATATGATCTGCAAAGGCTGAAGTAGTGTTGATCTGAGTCGAATGAATATTATTTATAATTGCTGACCTGTGTTCTGAAATTCTTTGGTCAAATTTTCTACCAGTCTCTCCAATGTAACAACAGTCGCAACTTGAACAGAGGATCTTATATACACCTGACTTGTCTGAAACTGAGGTAGGGTCTAAGTTATTAATGGAGGGTAGAAACTTTTTTAAATTGTTGGAAGTTCGAAAGGAAATCGTGATATTGTGTTTTTTAAAAATTTTTGAGAGAGTAAGAGACTGTGGGCCAAAATAACTGAGGGATCTATATATTTTTGGTTGAGCAAAATAAGAAGTATGGAAATTAAGAGATCTCGCAATGTGTTTGAGGAAGACTTTCTCAATTAGTGAACAAGGGAAACCATTATTTAAACCAATCTGTTTAATAATGTTTAGTTCAGTAAGAAAGTCGGTCTTACTCAAAGGGACGGAGAGGAGCCTATGGAAATGACTGTGGAAAGCAGCGAGTTTGTGTTGAGTGGGGTGATTGGAAGAGAAGGGGATAACACTGTCAGTAGTTGTGGGTTTCCTGAAAATTTTGAAAATTAAACTGGGTGGGACTCTAGAAATAAGCAAATCTAAGAACGGAATTGTACGATTATGTTCAAGCTCAAAGGTAAAGCGAATGTTTGGGTGAACGGAATTGAGATAGGTGGTGAAATTATTCAAATCATCATCAGTACCAATGAAAAGGGAGAGAACGTCATCAACGTAACGGGCCCAAAAGAGAATATTATTGCGAAATGGGTTTGAACTGTTAATAATTTTAGTGGTTTCTAAGTTGGACATAAAGAGCTCAGCTAAGAGTGGTGAAATGTTGGAACCCATAGCTAAACCGGTGTTTTGTTTATATATGTTGTTGTTGAATCTAAAGTAATTTTGGAGTGTGATAAGACCAAGAAGAGAGCAAAGGTCCAAAATGTGGTGTGTATCGATATCAGAGGAAAAAAGTTGGTCTCTTAGTAAAGCTATACACTCTTCAGAGGGCATACTTGGGAACAGGTTCGTTACATCGAAGGACACTAAACGGGCATTAGGGGGAATATTAATATTATTCAGTTTATTAACTAATTGAGAAGAATTTTTAATTGAAAAAGGGGCACACAAATCAAAGTTAATGTTCTTGGTGAAAGTTTTAGTGAGAAATGGAGCTAGTTTTGAACAAGGTGAGTTGAGATAAGAAACTACTGGTCTGACGGGGACATCTGGTTTGTGAATCTTCGGAAGTGCATATAACTTTGGAATAATGGGGTTAGGGGGGAGGAGAAATCTGGTATTGGAAACAAAATGTTTAATTGTAGAATCGCAAGATTTAAGAGTGTTTTTGAAAAATGTTATGAAAGATTTGTGGGGGTTATAATTCAAAATTTGGAAATCTTGGTTATTATTTAAAAAAGTTTCAACTTTAGTAATATAATCTAATTTATTTAGGATAACAACACAGTTGCCTTTGTCAGCTTTGGAAATTACTAAGTTATTATTGACAGTGAGGAGACCTTAGTCAATAATAACTTAGTAATTTCCAAAGCTGACAAAGGCAACTGTGTTGTTATCCTAAATAAATTAGATTATATTACTAAAGTTGAAACTTTTTTAAATAATAACCAAGATTTCCAAATTTTGAATTATAACCCCCACAAATCTTTCATAACATTTTTCAAAAACACTCTTAAATCTTGCGATTCTACAATTAAACATTTTGTTTCCAATACCAGATTTCTCCTCCCCCCTAACCCCATTATTCCAAAGTTATATGCACTTCCGAAGATTCACAAACCAGATGTCCCCGTCAGACCAGTAGTTTCTTATCTCAACTCACCTTGTTCAAAACTAGCTCCATTTCTCACTAAAACTTTCACCAAGAACATTAACTTTGATTTGTGTGCCCCTTTTTCAATTAAAAATTCTTCTCAATTAGTTAATAAACTGAATAATATTAATATTCCCCCTAATGCCCGTTTAGTGTCCTTCGATGTAACGAACCTGTTCCCAAGTATGCCCTCTGAAGAGTGTATAGCTTTACTAAGAGACCAACTTTTTTCCTCTGATATCGATACACACCACATTTTGGACCTTTGCTCTCTTCTTGGTCTTATCACACTCCAAAATTACTTTAGATTCAACAACAACATATATAAACAAAACACCGGTTTAGCTATGGGTTCCAACATTTCACCACTCTTAGCTGAGCTCTTTATGTCCAACTTAGAAACCACTAAAATTATTAACAGTTCAAACCCATTTCGCAATAATATTCTCTTTTGGGCCCGTTACGTTGATGACGTTCTCTCCCTTTTCATTGGTACTGATGATGATTTGAATAATTTCACCACCTATCTCAATTCCGTTCACCCAAACATTCGCTTTACCTTTGAGCTTGAACATAATCGTACAATTCCGTTCTTAGATTTGCTTATTTCTAGAGTCCCACCCAGTTTAATTTTCAAAATTTTCAGGAAACCCACAACTACTGACAGTGTTATCCCCTTCTCTTCCAATCACCCCACTCAACACAAACTCGCTGCTTTCCACAGTCATTTCCATAGGCTCCTCTCCGTCCCTTTGAGTAAGACCGACTTTCTTACTGAACTAAACATTATTAAACAGATTGGTTTAAATAATGGTTTCCCTTGTTCACTAATTGAGAAAGTCTTCCTCAAACACATTGCGAGATCTCTTAATTTCCATACTTCTTATTTTGCTCAACCAAAAATATATAGATCCCTCAGTTATTTTGGCCCACAGTCTCTTACTCTCTCAAAAATTTTTAAAAAACACAATATCACGATTTCCTTTCGAACTTCCAACAATTTAAAAAAGTTTCTACCCTCCATTAATAACTTAGACCCTACCTCAGTTTCAGACAAGTCAGGTGTATATAAGATCCTCTGTTCAAGTTGCGACTGTTGTTACATTGGAGAGACTGGTAGAAAATTTGACCAAAGAATTTCAGAACACAGGTCAGCAATTATAAATAATATTCATTCGACTCAGATCAACACTACTTCAGCCTTTGCAGATCATATCCTGACAACATATCATCAATTTGACTTTGTGAATAATGTCTCTTTGATTCATCACTGCGATGACCGTAGGAGGAGGCAGCTGCTTGAATCACTGGAAATAGCAAGAAACTTGAACAACCCTGAAACAGAGCTCTTAAACAACCAAAGAGCCACTCTTGTTGGTATTGACACCTTTAGCACTTTTTTCAAAAATTGCCGCCCTAACTAGTTATTTATCTGTCACGTCACTTATTAGTTCTCTCAAGTGTCATCAATGTCAGCTCCCAATTTACGTTTCCTGCTGTCATGTTCCTCCGACCAAGAAACATGTGAAGCTTCTTTTTAATTTTTTAAAGTTTTTATCAGTTTAATATAAAATTTGTCTTGGTAAGTGTTCCGAGGGTCAACTTGCTGCTTTATCTCACTTTATTTCAGCCACTTTCATCATTTAAATGTAAAAATCTTGTGAAAAACAATTTCAATGTAACCTTTGAACTTTAACCTCAGGTAAACTCTGTTTTATTTGTAAATTTTCATAATTTTAATTTAGTCTACTCTCTAGCCTGAAGATGGGAGCCTCTGCTCTTGAAACATGTAGCTGTTAACTTTTAATACATAACGTGGCAAGACTTTGAGAATTTTTATTCTTATCAAACAAGTTACCAAGTGTGAATACATTTTTTGCCAAGAAGGCACTTTTCGGGAACCGATGTAGCCCAAAATCTAATCAGCCCCTACAAATTGCCCACTGAATGTATGCCAAATTTCATCTCGATACGTTCAGTAATTTGAGCTGCACTTTTTTATGATTCTTCAAATTCTGTGTCTAAGAATTTTATTTTAATTTTACTAAATTGTCAAAAAATTGTTATAAAATCAAGACTCCAATTTGACAAGCTCAAATCGATTGCGTCAAAAAATCGTGGATTGCTATTTAAAATAACAAAATTGATGTCGACTTATGCTCATGCCAAAATTCAGAATCTAACTTCGAGTCACGACGGAGAATTGCCCGTCACATTGCATCTGGGTCACCCTGTATATATTAAGATATGAGATATCTAAAATCTAACAGCAAAAAAAACATTAAACTTTCCTTAATCTATATGTTAATATATCATTATATAAATGACATGGCGATAATTATTTCAATCGATCGCAGGTACATGCCACTAAACGTTTTTATTTATTACAGGAAATTAGCCTTTAAAAAGCGCCGGGGTGGGTTTAAACCCCAGGCAACAGCTTATGAATAATTATTAGCAATATTTTTGTACAAAGTTAGACATAATGTTATTCAAAGAAATATACCTAAAATGTCACGTCAGGCAGGACTGGAATTTCCTTATTTAGTATGTTTTAGTGTATGAGGTGAACTCCTGCTTGTCGGCCTGAATGATCTATAAGCAGGGCGGACCCAAACAATAAAATTTTCAAGAAATCGATCAGTTGCATTAAAGTGGCACAACTACTAGTGGACAATCCACGGATTTCGGACAAGCTGATGGGATCAATAAATTTTCCTTGTGGAGTAAACCTACAACTCCCTTTCTGCAACAAATAGCTACTAATGGAAGCGGGGGTGGGAAATGACCGCCGCCACATATGGCCGATCCTCTACGTACTTGTTTTTAGACGTGCTCGCTTAAGCTGTATCACACTACTTAGTCAGCACAATACTTGAGTGCTTTGTTCGCCGTCGATTCTTCCCCATACATCACAAGTGTCTTTGTTCGCTAACGAAGGCTCCAAGAAACTTTCCAGTTTGTTTTTATGCATATATTCACGTTATTAAGTGCTCAGTCCTTCGAATAATCAACGCCATGAAATATTCTGAAGGAAGGACGACCCATTTTATTTTTCAAGAGACCCCCTTAAAATTTGAAATTGTTGTCGACGTAATAAAGTGCTGAAAAAGTTGGCGTAAAACTTTTCAGACATATCCGCGAATTACTCAGAAATCCCACGTGTGCATTTCAACTCCAATCTCTTCTTTCCCAGTTTTTGCATTCTTTCCAATCGAACCACCTGACTCCTCTCTTGTTGCAAGACACTTTTTCATTATTTAGTGGCTCGCATTATCGGAAAATATCTGAAGCATGAAAAGGATCTGGTAAGAATTTTTTAAGAGTTACAATATCCAGAGTTGGAGTATAACATTCAACAGAGATAGTAATAACCTCTCGCGCATTTTTTCGGCGCTAACGCGGTGCTCTTATTGGAGGGCTGTCTCTGCAAGACAGTTTTAATAATATACTTCACTCACCTACCCCTCACTATATTTTTTAATAAAAGCTTACCAGAGCGCTTAAGCATAAAATAAAAGATGATCGAAATAATGTCCCAACCTCGGTTTAATAAATTTGGGGGTACATTAACGTTGTCGAAAAATACTTGACACCTTATAAATTGGGTGTACTACTTAATTAAACTTCAGATTGTGCGTTGAGATTGCGTTAGGACGGTGAGTTTGTATTATACTCCTTTGCGGTAACCGTCCTGGACCCAGCAGGATAAAATTTAGTGTGTTTGCTTGGATTCTAATTAGCCCAGTTGGCAAATGTAAAGTAAATAGCCATTTTGAAAGAATAATAAACACCAATGTCATTGGCCAATGATAACTATTGGCTGCTATTGGTCTATTGGCAGTCAACCAATGGCAACGGTGTTTTAATTGATAACCGATATGATTGTTCAAAAAATACCAAAATAAAGCAGTCGTCTGTTGCGGCGTTATATGGCTAAACGGACACCAATTTACCTCAAATTTCTTGTCATTGTAAATCATCATGTTGATGGGACATTGACAGAAATTTTGACGCAAGTTAAAGACCATTTAAAACCCCCACACCCCCCCTATAGATCACATCAGCCCAATCAGCAGGCGGGTATTTTTGAATGAAGAAAATAACGTTTTCATTTCTACGTTTTGTTTAAAATGATCACTTCCAAATTCTGCAAATGGTGCGCAAAACTTTAGTTTTTGCCCTATAACTCGCTTCCCCTTCATGATACGAAAAATATAAAGTTATACCATATTGTCAAGGCACCAAAGTCAATTCTTCGGAATTTTTGTGAAGACTAGACTGAACCACTTTTAAGCATATTCCATAAACAACAAGTAACAATACCTACTAGGTTGACACTCGCGAAATTTGCGAGGGCGGAGGGATATACTACGCACCGAGAGTGCACTAGCTAGTTCTTGTACCAAATAATTAACTAATTTTAATAAGATTCGTTCAAATCAGATTGTTCTCTTATTGTTGTTATTGTTAACATAATATTTTAATAAATAATAACGGGTGGCTCAAAGAAAACAGAACAAAATGTTTTTGACAATAATTTTTTTATTCTTTGACCGATTTTTTAAATTTCTAATTTAATACCATGCACTTCTACACCCTAAACATCCCCCAGTTGTCAACTATGCGACAAACCTTGAAGTTATAGCGGTTAATTTTTCTATTGTCTAATCGTAAAACGCATTTACATACTATTTTTCAGAAAATTGTAGAAAAATGACCTCTCAACGTTTACGAAGTAATGAGCATCGGAAAGGGCAAAAATCGCTTTTTCATCTGGCTCAGGTTCGCAAAACGATTGGTCGAAAATTTACCAATCCCCATCATGCATTCAAATTATGCCTTCAAAATGAGCATCAGCATTAACTCATTATTGTGCGAATTCGAGATAAAACCGGATCTATACGTTTTGAGGTCCCAAGAACCCCAAAAAAGTTGTTTCTAAAATGTGTCTGTGTACAGGGTCTTTTTTTATTATTGTCACACTTTTAAATTGGAATATCTCCTTTATTACTTGAGCTATTTGCCTGAAATAAAAACAGGTTGGTAGACCGTACTCACAAGTTTTGTTCTGGCACTTATTCTCAGCCATCACCGTTGGATCTTAAGCGCTGTGGATGCAACTTGCTTTTTTTTAAATGGGATGCCCGGGGGTATATTCTTGCACGGATCGATAGAGAGTGTTCTTCTGATTTCATTGATATAGGGTAGTTGATATCGCGGGTTGATAGTTTTCGAGAGAAAAAAAATTTGAAATAATCGGCCCATTAGAGAATCTCCCAGAATGTCTAAATGAAAATGGCAATCATTTTGAAATCTTTAATTTGTAATGTTTTAAGGTGAATAAATCAGTTACCTACTTCGTTACTATCATACTAAAGAAGGTTACAATTTTCTTAGAATACTCAGGCCTTCACTAAATAGCCATAAGTTATAAAAACAATTTTTTTCTCGAAAACTATCAACCCCAGATATAAACTACCCTATATAAATGAAATCAGAAGAAAATTCTCTATCGATCCGTGTAAGAATATACCGGGTGTTCTGTTTAAAAAAAAGCAAGTTGCATCCACACCGCTTAAGATCCGACGGTGATGGCTGGGAGTAAGGTCCAGAACAAAACTTGGGAGTACGGTCTACCATCCTGTTTTCATTTCAGGCGAATAATGACAATTTAAAAGTGGGACAATAATAAAAAAAGACCCTGTACATACATACGAGTTATAGACAATTGTTCGAAAACAGTTGTTCGAAAATCAATTGTTCGAATCTTCAATTGTTCGAACACTTTATTGTTCGAATACTCAATTGTACGAACGGTCAATTGTTCGAATGTTCTATTGTTCGAACGTTCAGTTGTTCGAAACTCAGTTTGTCGAAGCTTCTATTGTTCGAATGCTCAGTTGTTTGAAAATTCCGTTTTTCGAAGCGTTGGTTGACCTAGTGCTGTGGAATAGTGGAATTGACTACAAAAATGTTTCTTTGAGTTTGCCATAATGGTGAGTTAATTACATAGCTACTTCCAAAAGGTGATGTCAAGACTCTAAATTATTTCAAGAGTGTAGATTAACACAAGAACAAGGTCATTTTAGCAGGTAGTACCTATAGGTAGTTCTTTAATTTTTTTTGGTGCCGAAACTCACTTTGTGGTCCTTGCATATTGCTGACCACGAGCTCATAAGATCTACACAAAAGGGCGCATCGATGATGATTAAACCGGAGCAGGAGGCAAAGACATTAGGATTAATTTACGATCATACTCTTCGGTTTACTACTTACTTAAGAAACACTTGCCAAAGGGCCTATGGTGCATTAAAGCTACTCTACTCATTAAGAGATTTTTTAAACTTTTCTTCTCGCAAAGTACTTGCTCAAGCTCTTGTGTTGTCTCAATTTAACTATTGTGATGTTGCGGTCGGACCATGTTTTGATGCTATAAGCAAAAATAAAATTCAAGTAATTCAGAACTCCTGCATTAGATTTATTTATGGCTTATCTCGTTATAGTCACATTTCCCATAAACTGCTTGAACTGGGATGGTTAAGTATGGAGTTCAGACGTCTACTACATTCAGCTTGTTTCTTTCATAAACTTCTATTGACCAAATCACCACCTTATTTGGCTGAAAATCGCACGATACTAATCATTAGCCAATGGAAAATTTGATTTCTGTGTGCTTACCATGGCAACTCGAGGATTTCCTGGAAATTTTTGATACCTACCTAGACCAACCTAAACGAAATTAATAAGTGGAAATTTTTATGTCAAATTAAATGTCAAAAATCGTTTTTATTCAATTTCTGTGGCTGTATCGTTGCTATTTTCTTACCGAATCTGCATTCGAGCATTAATTCATTTCCTGGAAATTTTAGTCGTGCATTCCAACAACGTAATCGGGCCCTCGTGTTCCACTCGGGCCGATTAATACGTTGTTGGAATGCACTCCAAAAATTTCCGGAAAGAATTAATGCTCTTATGAGATTATAAGTGAGAAGATCACCTTCAGGACTGACGTGCATAACCTCAATTTAAGGCACAAACATCTTTTATCCATTCCAGCTCATAATACAGAGTTTTTTAAAAGATCATTTTCCTATACCGTTGCTAATACTTTGAACTCTCTTCCTTTTGATTATTCTAAGTCCTCACAATTCACTTTCAAAAACAAGGTTACGACTTGGCTTCGCTCAGTTCAATGATTTTTACTTTACTATTACTTTCTTCTATCTTGCAATGCATCATGATTTTGTTTACCTGTCTCATAAGATTTCACATCAGGCATAGTTATATATTGTACATCTAAGGTGTCCGCCTTGATTATAGGATACTTTTTAGTTTTAAGTTTATTTTTTTTTTTCCTCCTTTAAGCATTCTTTTTCATTTAATCAGGGTCATGTGGAAGATCAGAACTGCATGTATGGAGAATTACCTCCATTCAGCATGCAGATCTGAACATGACTCCTTTTTGCCATGTTAACTTACATATATTTTGTTGAATGTTTGTATTTAGTTTTTTTATGGCAAATAAACTATTATTATTATTATTATTATTTGTAACTCGTTAGGTACTTGAATTGAAATATTTGTAATTTATTGACATTTGAAAGCCACCTAGCAGCCCCGCACCTACATGTCTGGAGGAAAAAGAATCATTCGTATTTGTAAGGCTAATATTTTGAATGAACAATTCTTCGACCCACAATTCTTCGAATAAACGATTCTTCGAAGGAATAATTATTGTAACATTCATAAAAAATTTCATAAAACTTATAGCATGAAAAAGATTAGATCTGTAATTCTCCTGTAAGGGATTAATGATGTTTGACTATTTGACAAAAACCTAGACAAAACTTAAGGAAACGTGTTCTTTGTTGTAGTCAATTCTACAGCATCTAGTCAACCAACGCTTCGAAAAACGGAATTTTCGAATAACTGGAGCGTTCGAACAATAGAACATTCGAACAGTCAACCGTTCGACCAATTGAGTACTTATTCGAACAATTGAGTATTCGAACAATAGAGTGTTCGAACAATTGAAGATTCGGACAATTGATGTTAGAACAACTGTTTTCGAACAATTGGCCGGATACCCATACGTACGCACGTATGTTCGTTTGTAAACACGCCACAGCCAAAACTACTGGACCGATTTGGCTGAAATTTGGTACGTAGGCATCTCATATCCCAATTTAGATCTGAAAAGCTTTTGGAGCTCATCGTGCAACCAGAAATGCCATTTTGGCACATCAACTTTTAAACTTTAAATGCAAACCCCCATTTTTCACGTCACGATAGGAAAGGCCTTCAAATTCTGCTTCTAAAAATGCATTAATTCTTAGTGCCATTTTGACCAAAAATAAAAAAAAAATTGATTTTTGTCGGACTTTAAAATCGCGTTACAGCCCAAGTCCGTGAACCGTATTTGGTTGAAATTTTGCACATGAGGAGCTAAACAAATTTTGGATTCAATCGGCCCACGGAAAGTGCCGTTTTGGCATACCAATTTTCAAATTTAAAATTATTTCCTCATTTAACCATACAAAACGAGTTTTTGTCACCATCAGAAAGGTCTTCAAATTCTGGTTTTAAATAAGACACAATTCGTTCGCACTTAGTGCTCTTTGGGTCAAAAAATCGAAATTTTGTAATAACACTAAATTTCATGTAATAACACTACATCTCTATCTCAAATATTTCCAAAAATATTGGAAATAGAAATAGGCATAGAGAATGTCAAAAGAAAATGTAAAAAAAGCGGAAGTGCTGGGGGCTTTGGAAATATTTTATTTTTGGTGTGCGTGGGTGATTATGATGGTATAGTAGGTACCAAATTTCAAAATTCTACTATACAAGTGAATCGCCCAAAGTTTCTAATGAACGGCATTCGTGAACCACCCTGATAGGAAAAACTTTCAATACCTCTATAATAATGTCGCTGAATTTTTGCTAAAGTCAATTGATGCCACATAAAAATTGAAAGCAAACGCTATATCAGTATAAATGGGCGTTTTTAGACTTTCTTCCGATTTTTAAATTCCTCACAGACGTGCATTCTTGGAAGGGTCAGAGTCAGGATTCAGGAATACGTTAACATATCCAGTTTTTCTTCGTAGGTACACATTCAAGTACTTCTTCTTTTCTTTAATGTTTTCTTTATTTATAAACTTTGTTAATGATATTCATAGCGAGTTACCTAACTCGGCACGGAAGTAATTGTATAAGTAGGTACTTATGGAAGGCTGCAGGGCTGCAAGCTGAAAAGGCCAATAAATTGTTTTAGAATAAAAATAAATTATAGTAGTGCAACAGTTTTGCAGAACCAAATCTGGAAGTTTGTACAACTGGGTTTTCCAACAGGTTAAGAGCGCTTGCATAATTGGAGTTAGGCGCGGTTTATAAACTCCAATATTATTCTTCTTTGGCTCCCTAGGGTCTAATGACTTTCCTTTCGTAGTTTAATTGCGACCACAGTAATTATATACTTCCATGCAATTTCAAGCTTGTTGAAAAGTTTAAATTACTTTATATGGCGGTCGAGCGAACTAACTCCGCACGATCTCCACGGCTCCTTTCACTATTCGTGCACAGGGAGTAGGGAAACAACCATTCTCTCAAGGAAGCTGCCATCACATTTCCTCATGCAACTACATCCCCTTAATCGCAAAATACTTCATGCAAGTTTATTTTAAAATTTACAAATTCGTTTTGAACGTGCTGATAAAATTTGCATGAAACGAGGATATTTTCGCCGGGTTTCTGTCAACACGATATATTCTTGTTTGTATGTGTTCTGACAAAGCGACTAACTACTATCTACTTTCAAATATTTGTTGAGCAGTTGTATAATTTTGTTAAATAAAATACTCAGGTATTTTCGTATAGCTAACAATAAGCATAATAGACTATTGCCAGCTCAAAAATAAAAAAAATGGCATAGATGCTACTTTTAACAAGTTTCTGTTTCAGAGGATAAAAAATAATAAAGGTGAACTTTCATCCAAAAATTTGGTTTTGTGTGACGTCACAATTCGGGGAGATATTTTTATGATTGGGGCCAAACCAACCAATTATTGGCAGCTATTTAACTGCCAGACCAACCAATAATAGGCAAATTGTCAACAAAACTTGTTTGACATAAACCTAACCTTCTCTTCTCACAAAAATATTGAGGAAGCTAAATATTCCTGTAATAGCTCCAGTGCAATTTATACAGGGTGTCTCAGAACGCTCGCACCAAATTCTTATGGATTATTCAGGATTAAATTTTGAGTCGATTCGTGTTTTTGAAAATTTTCAGGGTCCAATAGTTCTCGAGTTATAACAGATTTGAGAGGACCAATCAGATTTCAGCTCTGAATTGCTTCATAAGGTAACTTAGTGTTAGATGCACTGTTTCCTAGGTAACAAGATACAACAATATTAAATTTTCATTGATAGAATCTTGTTACCTAGGAAATAGTGCATCTAACATTAAATTACCGTATGAAGTAATTCAGAGCTGAAGTCTGATTGGTCCTCCCAAATCTGTTATAACTCGTGAACTATTGAACCCCGGAAATTTTCAAAAACACGAATCGACTCAAAATATAATCCTAAATACTTCATTAAAATATGGTGCGAGCGTTCTGAGACACCCTGTATGAAGGGAACTAAACGATTCTGGACTGGATGGATCTGCACAACAAACTTTTTTCAAAAAATTGTTCCAGTAAAAGTTGAAAGGTAAATTAGGTACGTATTTTGATGCCTTTCACTTTATCTTTATATCTTCTTCACCTAGTCTCACTGAGTAATTACATCATACACATTTTTTTATTACAAGATTATGTCGAGTTAATCACATCAACACATGTGACTAAATTTACCTTTCGACTTTTATTGGAACAATTTTTGGATAAAGTAAATAGTTTGTAAAATAAAGGGTCTTATCCATACTTTTAGGAATACGTTCAATTGACATTTTCTCTAAATTTACATCGTGTAAGAGTATGATTTTATTCCACTGTTGTAAAGAGAATGAAGAATACTACTTGATACAATAAGAACATGTACAGGGTGCCATTTAAAATAACAAAGTGACATGTCATTAGCCAATGAAATAAAAACATTTTGGTACCATTGATGCTCTCGAAATGTAGATCGGAGCCAGTCATATTACGTTACCAAAAATGTTTTGAATCGATCAAAAACGAACGAAATTATGGAGGGTGGCCCGTCCCGTTTGACTTACCCTGTATGTAACGACTAAACTGATTTTATAGGTCGATTAAAAAACCGTTCAATTCTCGTAAAAACCAATACGTTAAAAAGTGATATTGCTTTTACGTCTAATATACGTCGAGTATGACACTAATGGAATCAACATAATAGTTTTATTTACGTATATTATTCGAAATATAATAACGGAGATAATATTAAACGAAATATACGCATAATGAGCGTCAATTTCACCATGTATAGCAATAGCATTGTTTTAACGTTTAAGATACGTAATGCATGATACTACTGGAATAAATATAATAGTGTTGTTTACGTATAATATTCACAATAAAATAACGTATAAAATGTTAAATGAAATACAGGATATCCCTCGACGAGCGTTAGTTAGCTGTATCTGGAGAACTGTTTCTAGCATCCTCATGAATGTTTGTCCACGGTAGTGTTTCATCAAGACATCAAGATTTCTTGTCTTGATAGGTACTTCTTGTCTTGTCTCGAAAATTTGTCAAGAAAAATTTTTATTCTTGTCTTGACGCTTTCTTGACAAGTTGTTTCTTGTCTTGATGTCAAGAAGTCTTGAAATTTCTTGATCTTGACGATGCTAGGACATCACTTTTCGCGCGCTTATTCGGACTTATGCATAGTCACGTAGCACGTCCAAATAGGCTATAAATTCTGTCGCACTTTGACAGGGGCATCACAACTATGAAACACTCCACTAAGGAAGCCGAACTCATGCCGCAAATTGGGAAATTTTCGTCCCTCTTTTTATGCAGTTCTCCAATAATAATCAGGTGGCGCAATCGGCGACAGCGAGGTTGTCATTCTGACATTAACGTTCGGTCAAAAGCGAATTATTGCAAGTTTTATTAGCTTTCATGGGCTTTTTGACTGTTTATTAAAGGACAACTTAGAATAGCGACAAGCAGACGATATTCTATGCCTCTGGAAAGAAATTCAGTGACGGAAATGTGAGAAATGTCACGCCATAAGGCATCAAAGGTAAAAATCAGTAATATTCTTAAAAGGCGACCAATTCACAGTAACTGTTGTTATTAGGAAGATCCTGGTCAATTAACAAATGGCCGCTGGCTCAATCAGGAGCGGATAGGTCTGCTTATGGTCTAATAATGAGGTCTGTCATTGAGTAAATCAAGAGGAGTTATTTAAAAGGCGAAACCCGTGTGTGGAGATCACTTTCATGTTCAGGTGTCGCTACTAAAAATCGTTAAGAATTCAACTAACGCCACCTGAGAATCATAGTTGTTACTAACACAGCTGGCCCTTGCACCAGAGCCACCTATCGTATAGTAGATGCAGCTGTAGGGGCGTAAATCGTGACGTCATCGTTAAGCGAACCTTGGAACAATAGAAGTTATTTGGGTTGGGGAAGGTTAGGAACGCCGAAGGTCAAGTTGCAGCTGCAGCTTGCAAACCTGTTCCCTATTGCAAACCGAGGATCGGATCGGATATTTTTGCTCATTGATATCCTGAAATGTGTGACGACGGAACATTGTCGCTTCGCTTGCAATAATTTTATCGGACTGCTTTTTTACATTTTATTATTAGATTCACCCAATGGTACACGGTATTTTTTCATTATTGTCCCACTTTTAAATTGGAAAATCTTCTTTCCTTTATTACTTAAGATATTCGCCTGAACTAAACACAGGATAGCTAGTAGACCGTAGACCGTACTCCCAAGTTTTGTTCTGGACCTTACTCTCCTCTCAGCGATCACCGTCGGATCTTAAACGCTGTGGATGCAACTTGCTATTTTTAACTTCTAAGCTTCGCAAAGCAAGTTAAAGGAACAGTAAACTTAAAAATATTAATTTTTCAAAAATTAGTTAATTGATAGTTTATATAGCATTTTATAAATGTTGCCGTAAATAAAATTGCCCCAAAGAACTTCAATTCGTTGCTAGGCCTTCAGACTCTGCTTCAAAAGATGTATTCACTGTCAGTGCCCTTTTGACCAAAAACAAAAAAAATCGAGATTTTTGTCGGACTTTATAATTTGGCTGAAATTCTGCACATGGGGGTCGACGAGCTGAAAACAAGTTTTTGAAAGATTTATTGTCACCATCAGAAAGGTCTTCAAATTCTGCTTTTACATAAGACAAAATTTATTTATTTAGACACATTTTTAAAACTCCTTTTTTGGGTCCCTGAGCTGAGACCTCAAAACGTGAAGATTTGCTGTTATCACAAATTCGAAAATTTTAGTGAGTGCAGTAATGCAGTAACCTCCCTTTTTTTAAAGTGAAGTGAAGTGGGGAGGTTAAAATATACAGTTATACATGTTTTTTTCACGGCAACGATTTTTGGCAAAAGACGCACCAAGTGTGAATACATTTTTAGAAGCAGAGTTCGAAGAGCTTTCATATTATAGTGTCGCGAAAATGGAAGTTTGCACTAAAATTTTTTAAGTTGATGTGTCAAAATGGCACTTTCCGTGGATTTGACCCAAAATCTAATCATCAGTTCTTCCTTTATTCATGTAAGCTGCGCATGCCAATTTTCGGCCAGATAGGTCCAGTAGCGGCCTGTAGCGTGTAGCGTGACATATTTCAAAAACCACTTTTTTGGGTTTATAAGACCCTGAAACTTAAAGGAACAGTAAACTCAAAAATATTAATTTTTCAAAAATTATTCCAATTGATAGATTATATTTTTTTATTTAATCATAGTGCCTTTCCTGTTACCACACCGTGGTGTAGGGCATTTTATAAATGTTGCCGTAAATAAAATTATCCCAAAGAACTCCAATTCGTTGTTTGGGTGAGGCGCGTGACGTCATTTGAGATACCGCCATGATACACCTGCCCGCTCGTGCTTGTCAGCCGGCAGTGATCTTATGGATCTCGCGCCGTAGAAATAATTATTGGTTCTTCTGCAACTTTTGAACGAGTGGATGGATTTCAAAAATTGTTGCATTGATTTACAGAGGATTTCATACTCTTTAAAATGATGCATCACAAAAGGTCAAATGTAATTTAAAATTTTACTGTTGAACGGGTTCAAATGGTGTATTGCAATAGTGAGAGGTTGCCGCTTGAAATTAGGAAATGCTTTCCAAGTGCAAGCACACGCGGCTTAGTTATCACATATGGCGTCATGACGGATCTTTGCGGCGCTGTTTCGAGTTGAAAATAAAATAATTCTCTTTTTGCGGCATGCTAGCGCTCGTTTCCAGCAATCTAGTGGTTTTTGAAAAATGTCTGTCTGTGTGTCTGCCTGCCTGTCTGTCTGTCTGTGATCACGCTGCAGCTCAAACTACTCAACGTATCGAGATGAAATTTGGCACACATATTCAGTGGGAGATTTGTAGGTGCTGAGTAGAATTTGAGCCAGATGGGTTCACGGAAAGTGCTTTTTGGCACATCAACTTTAAAAATTTAAATGCCAACTCTCATTTTTCGCGTTACCATATGAATGCTCTTCGAATTCAGTTTCTAAAAATGTATTCACACTGGTCCCCCTTTGGCCAGAAAATGGTGCCGTGAAAAAAACCTATATAACTGTATATTTTAACCTCCCCAACCCCATCACAATTTAAGAAAAATGGGAGGTTACTGCAATCACTAAAATTTTCGAATTTGAGATAGCACCAGATCTTCACGTTTTGAGGTCTCAGGAACACAAAAAAGGGGTTTTTAAAATGTGTCTGTGTGTATGTACGTACGTTCGTTTGTAATCACGCCACAGCCAAAACTACTAGACCGATTTAGTTGAAATTTGGAACATAGGCATCTCGTAACCTAACTTAGATCTGAAAAGCTTTTGGAGCCAATCGTGCAACCGGAAATGCCATTTTGGCACATCAACTTTTAAATTTTAAATGCAAACCCCCATTTTTCACTTCACCATAAGGAAGACCTTCAAATTCTGCTTCTAAAAGTGTATTCATTCTTAGTGCCCTTTTGACCAAAAATAAAAAAAAATTGATTTTTATCGGACTTTAAAATCGCGGTACAGCCCAAGCCCCTGAACCGATTTGGCTGAAACTTTGCACATGGAGATTGTATTACACGTCGAAGAGCTGAACAAGTTTTGAATTCAATCGGCTCACGGAAAGTGCCGTTTTGGCACACCAATTTCCAAATTTAAAATTATTCTCTCATTTAACCATTAAAAACAAGTTTTTGAAAGATTTATTGTCACCATCAGAAAGGTCTTCAAATTTTGGTTTTAAATAGGACAAAATTAATTCGCATTTAGCGCTGTTTGGTTCAAAAAAGCGAAATTTTATAATAACAGTAAAAATACATTATAGCCCAAATTACTGAATCGATTTGGCTGAAATTTGGTACATGGAGATCGGGTGATCCGTTGAAGACCTGAAAGGCTTTTGAAAGCAATTGGCCCACGGGAAGTCCCATTTAAGCATATCAACTTAAAATTTTAAATACAAGACCTCATTTTTTATGTCGCCATTAGAAAGGCGATCAAATTCTGGTTCTAAAAATGTGTTCACAGTTTCGGCCATTTCAGTAGAAAATAGAGAAAAAATTCTTTCTCATTAAAAGGGAGCGGGCTGACAGTGGATGATATAAAGTGGCAGTTATTGTCAAAAAGGTGGCAAAAGATTAACCTTAAAAGGAACATATTGTCAAATGTGATGGGTGATGTCCGAGGTGATGTCGGTATTTGTCAGAAAATTGCGAAATTAGTCAAGGATTAAAAAAATTCTGTTGAATTGACTACTATCTACACAGAATACAAAGATCCACGCGATGGGGAGGTTCCAGCCGCTTCTCTGCTGCATTTTTTATTACCGGATTTGATAGTTGATTTTTTTTCAAGCCGAAAACCTTAGTACCATTTTTTCGAAAAATGTCATTTTAGTGGTAAAAGGGCCCGCCCTTGTTTCAATTTATTTTGTAAAGAAGCATATTCTTACTATCGGATTCGTATGGAATGCCGTTTTACTTTTTAATGGAACATACACGCTGTGATAGCCAAAGAAATAAGATAATTCAAATTCAAATACTGTTAAGAGAAAATAAGTCTATTCTTATTATCTGAAATACAATTTCTATTATCACTCCCAGAATTTCTCTTAACACTAATTCAATTTCTGTTAACAGTAATTCAGAGAGATAATGGAAATACGTCTTCCTTCTCTCTCGCACCAGTTGAAATTATATCTTCTGTCTCATTCGCGCAAGCGCAGTCGTGATAATGGAAATTGAATTTCACTTAACAGAAATTCATTTACTGTTAACATTAATTCATTTTCACTTAAGAGAAATTCTATTTCAATTATCACTGCTTAGAGAAAATAGAAAAACAATTTCACTTAACAAAAATTTATTTAGAGATAAATTGAAATAAAACCGTAGTTTTAGGAGCCGTTTTACTTTTTAATGCAACCCATACCCTATGCATTTCAAAAATGCAGCAGAGAAGCGGCTGGAACCTCCCCATCGCGTGGATCTTTGTATTCTGTGTAGATAGTAGTCAATTCAACAGAATTTTTTTAATCCTTGACTAATTTCGCAATTTTCTGACAAATACCGACATCACCCATCACATTTGACAATATGTTCCTTTTAAGGTTAATCTTTTGCCACCTTTTTGACAATAACTGCCACTTTATGTCATCCACTGTCAGCCCGCTCCCTTTTATTGAGAAAGAATTTTTTCTCTATTTTCTACTGAAATGGCCGAAACTGTGAACACATTTTTAGAACCAGAATTTGATCGCCTTTCTAATGGCGACATAAAAAATGAGGTCTTGTATTTAAAATTTTAAGTTGATATGCTTAAATGGGACTTCCCGTGGGCCAATTGCTTTCAAAAGCCTTTCAGGTCTTCAATGGGTCACCCGATCTCCATGTACCAAATTTCAGCCAAATCGATTCAGTAATTTGGGCTATAATGTATTAATTTTTACTGTTATTATAAAATTTTGCTTTTTTGAACCAAACAGCGCTAAATGCGAATTAATTTTGTCCTACTTAAAACCAGAATTTGAAGACCTTTCTGATAGTGACAATAAATCTTTCAAAAACTTGTTTTTAATGGTCAAATGAAAAAATAATTTTAAATTTGGAAATTGGTGTGCCAAAACGGCACTTTCCGTAAGTCGATTGAATTCAAAATTTGTTCAGCTCTTCGACGTGTAATACAATCCCCATGTGCAAAATTTCAGCCAAAACGGTTCAGGGGCTTGGGCTGTACCGCGATTTTAAAGTCCGATAAAAATCAATTTTTTTTTTATTTTTGGCCAAAAGGGCACTAAGAATGAATACACTTTTAGAAGCAGAATTTGAAGGTCTTCCTTATGGTGAAGTGAAAAATGGGGGTTTGCATTTAAAATTTAAAAGTTGATGTGCCAAAATGGCATTTCCGGTTGCACGATTGGCTCCAGAAGCTTTTCAGATCTAAGTTAGGTTACGAGATGCCTATGTTCCAAATTTCAACTAAATCGGTCTAGTAGTTTTGGCTGTGGCGTGATTACAAACGAACGTACGTACGAACGTACGTACGTACGTACATACACACAGACACATTTTAAAAACCCCTTTTTTGGGTTCCTGAGACCTCAAAACATAAAGATCTGGTGCTATCTCAAATTCGAAAATTTTAGTGATTGCAGTAACCTCCCATTTTTCTTAAATTGTGATGGGGTTGGGGAGGTTAAAAAATTCAAACATTTTAAATATATACAATAAAAATTAAAACGGCTCGTAAGATCAGTGTAAATCACCAAATTTATTTCGATTATCACTGCACGAATTTTTGTTAAGTGAAATTGTATTTCAATTTTCTCTAAAGCGAGATAATAAAAATTCTATTTCTGTTAAGTTAAATTGAATTTCTCTTAAGAGAAAATGAATTAATGTTAACAGTAAATGAATTTCTCTTAAGTGAAAATGAATTATTGTTAACAGTAAATGAATTTCTGTTAAGTGAAATTGAATTTCTATTAACACGATGCCTGGGATTGCATTTCTTTGGCTACCACAGCGTGCTGTTGCATTAAAAAGTAAAACGGCGTTCCGTACATTTCTTTGGCTACCACAGCGTGCTGTTGCATTAAAAAGTAAAACGGCGTTCCGTACGAGATAGATATCGTGTTTTTAAGTGGTACGAAAGAGAAAGATGACAACCCAATGGGCCAATGGCGTATTTTCATTATCTCTCCGAATTACTGTTAAGTGAAATTCTATTTCTATTATCACGACCACGCATGCTCGAGTGCAACAGAAGATGTAATTTCAATTAGTCCGAGAGAGAAGTAAGACAGTCCAATAACGTATTTTCATTATCTCTCCGAATTACTGTTAAGTAAAAATAAATTATTCTTAAGAGAAATTGTATTACTGTTAACAGAAATTGAATTAGTGTTAAGAGAAATTCTGGGAGTGATATTAGAAATTGCATTTCAGATAATAAAAATAGGTTTATTTTCTCTTAACAGTATTTGAATTTTAATTATCAGTACTTGAATTTTAATTATCTCATTTCTTTGGCTACCACAGCGTGCTGTTACATTAAAAAGTAAAACGGCGTTCCATAGATTCGACAGCTGTTGTATTGCCGGATCAAAAACCTTAGTGCAATTTTCTAGAAAATTTCCACTATATTATTGTTATTGAGTTCAATAGCTGTCGGATCAAAAACTTTAATGCCATTTTTTTAGAAAATGTCATTTTAGGGGTGAAAATTATCGACACAAGTTAATTTATTCCTACTCTACATTTTCAAATTCTGTGAAAAAGTAGAAGTCTCTACCGTCTCCGAGACTGCCAATTTTTTTCAAATGGAAGGGAATTATAGTTTTTTCTCAATGGATTTAGACCCTACGATTTTTTCTGAGTTAGAAACATGTGTGACCGGAAGTGCAGTCACCGCCGCCCCAGATTTTCAAAAACATTTTGTCCTCTGAATTCATCTGTGCAATTACATTTTGCTTTATGTCTTTATTTCATTAATTTATAAGAAACGAGTTCTATCGGAGGCTTCAATTTCCGGTTAAACCACCGGAAGCTGAAAACAAATGTCAGACAATTATACCATCAGATACGTCTCTAAAGAGTAAAGTATACACCAGTTTTTGGGATTTTCAAAAATCTTTATTTTTTACCCATCTCTTCGACATTTGTGAAAATCAAGAGTGGCCGTGATTATGTACTTCCGGTCAAGTATAATGCATGCTTTTAACTCAGAAAAAATTGTAGGTCCCGAATTCGTACACGCGCAGGGGTCCCCCTCCGTGATGTCCAGACGACCAGCGTTTATTTCAATTAAATCTCTTTTTTATGTCCAAAAATATTCAAGGCGGAAAGTTTTAAAAATAATACCCCTGTAGGTATATTATGTATAAAGCTAAGCCCAGATTTTTGGTGCGTGTCCGGAAAAGAAATACGACTTCCTGATGAGGTGGCAAGCTGAAATTTGGCATGTGGATAGATAGTGCCGGCGATAAAATGAGAAAAAATTTGAAACCTGCAAAATGGTGTTTCGTAAGCTTTTTGTGACCACCATTAGGTTTTCACCTCCATTTCCACGGTTTAATTGCGAACGCTGCCTAAACGCTTGCAGGTAGATCAAAATTATGAATGGAGATTGTTGGCAATGAAAAAGATCTAAATAAAAGTCCGCGACGGCATATTTGGTTACCACAGCAGGTCATGATACGATACCATTATTGATACCTCTCTTTAAATAACAATCATTATAAATATTGTATAATCTCCTCAGTGCATTGATTGTTATCGGTAAATTTTTAGAATTTATTTCAATCGTAATAATTAGGCCGACTTATTGCATGCCCCCCGCGGTATTTGTTACCGCCGCTCCCTAGAAAAATTTTTTGACAATCACAAACGTTAAACAAAGGATGATAATGCTTGTGAAGAGGAAAACTGAAAACATTTCTTATATGAAAGAACCGCAGAGAAAATTGAGAAAGGTAGGATCAATTGTTAAAACTAATTTGTTGGAGATACCGCTAAGAGGACTGACTGAATAAGCTGGACGAAGAAAAACAGTCGTAAATTAATTATAAAACAATGAGTATTGTAGTAGCTTTCGCCCAAATATAAACACGAAACACGTGTCATGTCTCTTTCGTTGCAAAAAAATTGGCAGTCTCCTCGGAGACGGTAAACTTCTACTTTTTCACAGAATTTGTAAATGTAGCATTTAACTTTATTTAACCAAGGTCGGGCGTGCGAAGCGGTTGGATGGCTGATGCACCCGGCGCTCATTTACTATAATCTAAAATACAAATGTTTTTCACTCCTAAAATGGACATTTTTCGAAAAAATGGCACTAAGGTTTTCGATCCGGCAATGCAACAGCTATCGAATTCGATAATGATAATATGCCCTTTTGCTAAGAAGAACTCAAAAAGGGGCCTTTTTGTCCCTAAAATGGCAATTTTCTAAAAAATTGCAATAAGGTTTTTGATCCGGCAATATAACATCTGTCGAATCTGATAGTAAGAATATTTTTTTTTTGTAAAATAAATTGAGACAATGGCCCTTTTGCCACTAAAATGACATTTTTCGAAAAAATGGCACAAAGGTTTTCGGCTTGAAAAAAAATCAGCTATCAAATCTGGTTATAAAAATATACAGTTATGCATTTTTTTTGGCCAAAAAGGCACAAGTGTGAATACATTTTTAGAAGCAGAATTCGAAGAGCATTCATATGGTAACGCGAAAAATGGTGGTTTGCATTTAAATTTTTAAAGTTGATGTGACAAAAAGGCACTTTCCGCGAACCGATGTGGCCCAGATTCTAATCAGCCACCTACAAATCTCCCACTGAATATGTGTGCCAAATTTCATCTCGATACGTTCAGTAGTTTGAGCTGCAGCGTGATCACAGACAGACAGACACACAGACATTTTTCAAAAACCACTTTTCCGGATTCCCAGTACCCTGAAACGTAAAGATTTGATATTTTTGGCGATTCGATTTTTTAATCGATTTTATTAACTTGTTTCGCTAAGCGAAGAAGTTAAAAAGTACTAGAAGAGTACTAAAGTACTAACTCTGGCAACATTGATTGAGAAAGGTAAGGATATCAATTGTTAAAACTAATTTGTTGGGCGATACCGCTAAGAGGACTGACTGAATAAGCTGGACGAAGAAAAACAGTCGTAAATTAATTATAAAACAATGAGTATTGTAGTAGCTTTCGCCCAAATATAAACACGAAACACGTGTCTCTTTCATTGCAAAAAAAAGTAGATGTGTGCATTATGGGATATTTACTTTGAACATGCGTAATGCGTTACAACTTTATTGTTAATTCCTGAAACCTGAGGGAATATTTAGAGTTCTGTGCTATGGGCCTGGGCCCCAAAAAGTCAAGGATAGAAAATGCAGATTTTTGAAAGGACGCTGTGACTGGTGTAATTTAGAATTTTGTTCGTATAGGTATATAATAAAATATTGGTAACGAAATCGGCTTAGGGGCCCAAAGTGATGTGCGTACCTACTGCGTTGTTCAATTTTTCTTCGTGAGTTAGTCGAGTTTGGAGTTATTATAATAATCACCGACGATGCCACGGCGGCGGCGGCGCGGCGTGAGCCCATCAATCACATCAGCCCAAAGGTTAGGTACTATTTTATTTTTATTTTGCCCCCTCCTCAAATAACTCGTGCGACAAAGCCAACAATGACGTCATAGAAACACTATGACGTCATTGTTGGCTTTGACGTCGCGCTGCTAACAGGTTTTGCGTTTGGTACAGAGAGGGGGCTCAGCTGTATTACAGGTTTCTTCACCATATGATAATTAGAATTGGACGCGAATAGACCAAAGTAACATGGTGTTTTATGTGTTGCCTATTAATGAATAAAAATAGCTTATGGGCAAGCACACGCTTCCATACTATTGTATGACTCCTCTTGATTTACTCAATGGGTCTGTGGAGCGGGCTATACCTACATTTTATGGAGGAAGATATTATTTACCACTATGAGTCAAAATTGCTTGATGCAAGAAGAGATCAAGTTCGTAGAGGCAGAGTATTGTTATGGCAAGCAGCTGTCCCATGTATTTTTGCAAATTTGTCACAAAATTGTAATTTTTCTTTGGCATGTTGTACGATGATTTTCTAGATAAAGACAAAAGTAATGTGAAAGTAATCAAATCCATTGATCTGGTGCGTATTTTATCTAATTCTTTCCGACTTACGCTCATATTAAAGAGTCTTTTTTTCGTGAAATGAGGAATTTTATATTTTTTTTCCTTAATCGCATACGAACGCCGCGACATCTGGTGGAAACTGCGGAACCCGAATTAAAATCAAAAAATGGGTACATTTTTTTTGACGGAGTGCGTCTTCCTTAGTGGAGTGTTTCATAATCACAACCAAACCCAGGCAATGCAGTAAACCCCCAATAAAATTATAACTATAATAATGACACTTACAAAAATGAACCATTTTATACCAAGTGATTTTCTTGAAGTCATTTGTAATGTTCCTATAGTCACTTATTATTTGTGTTAAGTACCTACAGTACCTACACTTATTTACATCCTACGCTTTGATAATAAAATCCGAGGATTAATCAATATAAAAAATACTATGGAGATCGATACTAAATGATACTAATAAGAGAAAATACAATTTTGACGAGGGTATACCTAATGGAAATGAAACTTTTGTCCTACGTCACAACTAAAATAATTGCTACCGCTAATACAATTAATACCAGCTGTTACCAGTAAAGGCTATCCGAAAGGTAATTTTTCAAACTATTTTTGTAGGTATTCACATTGAACTCAAAATTCAAAATACGACAACGGGGCAATTTTTTCATTTGTGCGTAAGACAAAAGTTTCATTTCCATTAGGTATAGGTACCAAAGCCATAACATTTTTATTGTCGCTGCAGGTCCAATTTTCATAGTTAGGTACTACTGTTATAAACAATGAAAAATCAATGTCAATGTTAAAATCTACTTGAAAATTTTATTTTATTGTCAAATATAACTCATGGTATGCTTAAAATTCGATAATTTTTTTTCCAAATCAACTCATTTTAATCCCAATCTTCGAATCGTCGTTGGGATTAAAATTCGTTTTTGTAAAAAAAATTATGGATAATAATCAGACCACTGCACTCGTTATATTATTTATGACAATATATTTCAGGTAACGAGGAACCACTTTGTTTGATTTTTAACATTCGTCTATCCAATTGTTTTGTTGGAATAATTAATCCTAATTCCTAATTTGTCTAATATCTTCTGCAATCCAATATTGAACTTGCAAAATTAAACATTAAATACATAATAGGTAATAATCCATCGTCTCAAAGTGGCATCAAAAGTTTATTTGGAATGAGAACTCTAAGTCTTGCCACCAAAAATTATATTGAAGTACTTCAATATAATTTTACTTCAATATAATTTTTGGTGGCAAGACTTAGATTTCTCATTCCAAATTAAATACATAGGTAGGTAGGTATAAATCGTCTCGACCTGCAAGCACTCTTGCCGACTTTCTTTGTAAAATCAACTTATCTACATAACAGATATATTTGGGTTCAGTCACAAATTTTGTCGGAAAATAACTTATGGTCGCATGATGGTTCTCAAGCCTGAGAAAGTTCTGCAGGCAAATAAGCAATAAATAAAAATATATAAAATTTTATGATATAATTGATATTGGTACGGTACTAGGTATTTTCTTTGTATTTCTTTCGGTTCGCTCAACATTTGGTAAACATTTAGGGAATAAATGCAAAATATCAAGAAATATCAAGACTTCTTGATAAAATCGTCAAGAATCTTGAGTCTTGAAAGGGTACGTCTTGTGTTGTCTTGAATTTCGAAATCTGATCTTGTCTCGATCTTGTCTTGATTTTTTATCAAGATCAAGACAAGATCAAGAAATTGTCTTGGTCTTGATGAAACACTAGTCCACGGCAGTTTCAATTAATTTTGAATCGACGTAAATTATTTTCATCAATGGCGCACTTCCGGTTATACCGGAAATAGGTACGAACTTCTTTATTTTATTAAATGGAACGCCCTGTTTGTTACGATATTTTTGGATTCTACGTTTAATTTTAGATGAACTTTTACTAAGAATTGCTATGCCAAAAATCAACCGTTTTTGAGAAAATCAGGAATTTCCCTTTTTTATGTCAAGTGCAGGCCTAACTTCAAAAAGCTGTATCATCCTTACAGTATGAAATGAGAAAACGATATTATTTTGGCATGAAGTCTAATATAGGGTGTATCCGCCCCTGGACTCAAATTGGGTCAAATACATACAGCGTGTTCTCTGCAAATTTTTAAACATTATCAACTTCATTGGTCAAGAAGTCAATTTCTTCAAATATTCAAATATTATGGCAAACATGTAGATAAAATGATAGACAATTAAATTCTGCATCGATAAAAAAATTAACTTTTTAACCAATGGAGTTGATGATGTTTAAAAACCTGCAGAGAACATCCTGTATGGATTTGACCCAATTTGAATCCAGGGGCGTATACACCCGACATTAGACTTCATGCAAAATTAATATCGTTTTGTCATTTTATGCTGTAAGGATGTTACAGCTTTTTGAAGTTAGGCCTGCACTTGACATAAAAAAGTGAAATTCTTGATTTTCTCAAAAACGGTTGATTTTTGGCATAGCAATTCTTAGTAAAGGTTCACCTAGAATTAAACGTAGAATCAGAAAATATCATAATAAACAGGTGTTCCATTTAAAATAAAGAAGTTCGAACTTATTTCCGGTATAACCGAAATTATGATGAAAATATTTTACGACGATTCCAAATTAATTGAAACCCCTGTGTGCAAATTTTTATGACGATGCTAGAAACAGTTCTCCAGGTACTGCTAACTGACGTTCGTCGAGGGATACCCTGTATAGGTATAATTAACGTAAATTTCACCACGTATAACAATGATAACGTTTAATATACGTCGTGCAATATACTAATAGAATAAATATAATACACTTGTTTACGCATATTACTCGTAACATAATAGCGTATACCGGATGGTCGTTTTATCTATTGAGACTGGCAAGACCGGCAATCGGAAAGGAAGCATTTTAGAAAAAAATGTTTTGTATAAAAATTATATGACTTCGAAGAGAAAAATAAATGGTATCATCGCCATTTTGATTCAAGGTCATTTTCAAGGTGAAATGAAGGTCAAGTTCATTTCTTTTAATAGAATAAGAATCTGTAATAAAAAAAAATGCAGCAGAGAAGCGGCTGGAACCTCCCCATCGCGTGGATCTTTATATTCTGGGTAGATAGTAGTCAGTTCAACAGAAAATTTGTTATGTTTTGTTCGACAATGTACCAAACAGTCAAAGGACAGTAAATGCGAATGAATTTTATCTTATTTAGAACAAGTATTTGAAGACCTTCCTGATGCTGACCATAAATTTGAAAAAAAAATGTTTAGGGTGGTAAAATTAGAGTATATTTAAAATAGAAAATTGATGTGCCAAAACGGCACTTTCCGTGGGTCGATTGCCTCCAAACATTTTTTAGCCCTTGGATGTATAATACAGTCTCCATGTACAAAATTTCAGCAAAATCGGTCCAGAGGTTTCGGCTGTATCGTGTTTTTAAAGTACGTTAACAATCCCGAATATTTCAATTTTTGTCAAAAAGGCACTAAGAGTGCATGCATTTTTAGAAGCAGAATTTGAAGGCCTTTCTTATGGTGAAGTGAAAAATGGGGGTTTGCATTTAAAATTTAAAAGTTGATGTGCCAAAAGGGCATTTCCGGCGGCACGATTGGCTCCAAAAGCTTTTCAGATCTAAGTTAGGTTGTTAGATGCCCACATACCAAATTTCAGCCAAATCGGTCTAGTAGTTTTGGCTGTGGCGTGTTTACAAACGTACGTACGAACGTACGTACGAACGTACGAACGTACGAACGTACGTACGTACGAACATACACACAGACACATTTTAAAAACCACTTTTTTGGGTTCCTGAGACCTCAAAACGCATAGATCCGGTCTCATCTCGAATTCGAAAATTTTAGTGATTGCAGTAACCTCCCATTTTTTTAAAATTGTGTTGGGTTTGGGGAGGTTAATATAGGTTTCCATAAAAAAATGACCTTCATTTGACCTTGACAATCACCTTGAATCAAAATGGCCATGATGCCATCTATTTTCTTGAACGAGGTCATAAAACATTTATACAAAACATTCTTTTCTAAAATGCTTCCTCTCCGAAAGTCAGTCTCAAGATAAAACGATTAACGAATGTTAAAAGAAATATACGTATAATTAACGACAATTTCACCACGTATATCAATCATGCCTAATATATACGTATGGAAAATATACCGTAACCAATTATCTACCAAAAATACGTATATCAAATGTCTAATACACGATCGTGTTTATTGGGAAGCCAATGAGCGGAATCTGACACGAGGCGATGTAGACAAATTGCGTACAAAATTTTATTGATGTTTGTTTTCAAACTAAAGTCCAAAAGTACCTGCTGGCGTATAATAGCATAGGAGGGAGGAGGCAGAGTGAACCGAAATGACCGAAATATTTTTGCAGATGCGGTCGAGTTTATGTTCAAACGCCTCATTCAGCAACAGTATTTTAAAATTAATTTAGAAAAAATATTTATAGGTTGCCTAAAATCAACAGGTACTTTTACGTAGGTTGGCTGTAAACACCCACCAGGTTTAATTCTCCCCAGCGTGTTAAGAGAAAATGAACTTCCTTCGCCCCTAAATGCTGCAATTAGTCGCGACATGAAATTGTACTTTATGTCGTGAGCTTATAAATAATGCCTGACATTTCTAAGAAATTTTCATGTTATATTTGCCATGAAATGACAGCTAAAGCTCATTTTCAAGCTGAACGCTTTTCAACGTTTCAACGATACGAAAACAATCTCAGGATTAAGAGTAGCAAAAAAATTGAACCCCCTACTATTATTTTTTCCCCTGATAATTGAAAAGTTCTTAGTTATTCAGCTTTACAAAAGGACCCCCAATTATAAATTAAACGTGAGCGCGAAAACGGGATGAAAGGATTCCTCCTGCTCGTGCAAATAAAATACTTAAAAGAGTCGCGATATTCCCGAATTGTTTTTCCTTTTGATAGAATTTATTTCTGAAAACTTAAGCAATGGCTGAAATTACCGTAGCGTATATTCAGTCCTTTTATTCCTTTGCTCAATTTTGAGGGAGCATCCTGTGATAACAATAAAGCGCACCGAAGACGAAAAGCGCCCAGAGCTTTCCCCCAAAGCTCAGAACAATACAAAGCAGAACGTAGAACGAAGCAAAACACACTGGCGCCGTATAATCTGTTGAATTTCAGTTGTAGCAGTTATAATAAGAATACAGATAAATATATTAGACCTATATTGGCTTTTCCAGTTTTCCATAAAAGAAACTTTTCGCGACGGTTAAATAAAGAGGGGCGCAGCAATTTCGTGTTCTGCTGCTTTAAAACTTTACATCACGAGATCTCCACACATAAGACAACTTACTACCGCTATTTGTAACAAAATGCATATCTTAAACTCACGTAATGTTTCACGGTTGTCACTGCTGTCAGTATTAAAACTCCAAACATGCAACATTTGAATGCTAAACGCGATACATAGGAACAACTGTAGAAATAAAACAGATACTAAAGTGTAAACGAAGTTAACAGGCTTTTAACTAACATTGTATTTTGCTTTATTTTTAAACATGTGCCAAAAGCCTTTTACCTGTATTCAAATGTTTACAAAACCAGTAGAAAATGATTACAATTTAAAATATTTACCGGTTTCAGGCGATTAAAGCGTTCTTAACATGCATAAAAATAGGCTGGTAAGCAGATCATAACGTTATCTAATGGTTTCTAGAATTCTAGACAACAAGCCCATTAACCATTCATGACAACAATGACCCCATTCAAATGCTGTCATCTCGATTGTCAAAATGACGCAAATTCACGCAACATTTTTTTAATTTTGGCTTTAATCGCTTTAAACCGATAAACTATTGAACAAACCTCGGATGTTATGAATCATAACAGACTTAGATGTCTTAAAATCCTCGCTCTCCGAGCTCGGATTTCAATTGACATCTGCGTCTGTTATGATAGTCATAACATTCCTAGGTATGTTAATAGCTATAACTTTTCTTATACCTATACAGAGCGGTAATTTTTCATTGCTCACCACGAGGGGTAAACAAGTAACCGAAATTGTGTACACCATACATCCTTTTGTGCAAATAAATCCTTTTACATCCCCAAAATTACCTGTACATCCCCAAAAATCCTCCTACATCCCCGGAAATCCCCTTACATCCCTGGAATCCCAGGAAATCCTCGGAAATCCCTGGACATCCTTGGAAATCCCCAAGTTTTTAAAAATATAAACGAGTTTCAAAAGCGTAAACTAAATTTATCGATCGAGTACAAATATTAATGGTAATGTGAAAAGTACCATGCATTGAAAATTACCAAAAACCTCGCCAAAAACAATAGGTACAAATAAGAAAATATGTTTAAACAGATTTAAATTCGGATTGTTCAGTTCACTTTTTGTGTCTTTTATCTCGTCGTCGACGTCAATGTCTCTTACTCCTATCGGCAATAAATTAAGTTCTTCCTCATGGCTGATTTCGTTTTCAATCAATGCTTGATCTTTGTAAACTTCATTTTCTTTCTCGTTCTCCTCGGGATCCTCCTCATCATTTTGCACTATTTGATTCTTGTCCAACCCGTTTTCTTCGTCCTTCTCTTCATCATTTTGCAGGAAACGAATCGAAGCAATGTTCCAGCTCTGGTCTTCAACAGACATCCCCAAATCTTTGATTGCTGTAAGTGCGTCTGTTAACGCATTTTGCACTATATCTTCTATACATTGATCGCTAAACTCTTCGAAATTCTCGGATGAATTTAAGTAAGATGACGTATATTTTTTTTCCTCCCTATCTTTAATGCTGTAGTTCAAACAGTATAAAGCGACTTTCTAAACTAATTATTCACAAATTAGCGGTGGCAGTAATAAAAGTAGCAATACTTACTGTGTTTTGTAAGTAAACTCACATTTCACTTCACAAAATATCTACCGCCCCGATTCTTCAACCATAACATTGCATGCCACGTGGGTATGTGCCGTTATGCGCAAGCTCTTTCAATCGCATACATCCCCGTACATCCCCGGAAATCCTCAGGAAATCCCCGTACATCCCTGTACATCCCCGGAAATCCTCATACATCCCTCGGAAATCCCATAATACATCCCGTACATCCTTGGAAATCCTTAGGGCTGTACACCATAAATCCTCAGTTGTTTCCCCCTCGGCTCACCATTAGTATATTAGTATTAGTATAATTAAAGAAAAGTTGCGCTATTTCTTCGTGATTAAGATTCTGAAGAGAATTTGCCGAGTTATCCTGAAAAAATTCAAAACCGATATTATTTAAATGAAACTTGGAACAACTACATTTTTGACAGCCGTCAATTGAATGGTATTGACAGAAATTTTCTAGGCTTTCTAGATTTTGAATAACGACAGTCAACTTTTGATTATTTTTTGATCGCCATATTGAATTTTGACACAATCAAATACAAAAAAATTGACTTTTCAAAAATTTAGTCAACATGAACTTTTTTGACAGATGTCAGAATTTGAAAATTGGTATGAATAATGAAAAATCAGCCTGAACTTAGATGAAAAAAAAGTACGCCCACTTCTTCAATCTCTCGCTCAATGTGAAAACAATTGAATTCGTCAGTAATAAATTACGTCTTGTGGTCGTATGACTCAGGCTTTAACATATTTTTTCAAAAACGTTAATGCTACATTTTTGATAAGCTAAGAAAAAGAAAAGTAGACTGTCTTTATTCAAAATCTAGAAGGCCTAGAACATTTCTCTCAATGCCATTCAATCGACAGCTGTCAAGAATATAAAAATTCCAAGTTTCATTTAAATAACATATCAATAGTTAGGAAGATATACATGAAAATATCGGGAAATTCTTTTCAGAATCTTAACCGCCAAAAAATAGCGCAATTTTTCGCTGATTTAACCGACCCTGGACCTTTTACCGTAGAAGATTCCATCGAAAAATTACCCACCCTGTATATTTAGTATTTCTTTTTCAGAAAAATTCAAAAAGAATTGCTACTACCTGAACAACAAAATCTGAGATCAAGAGAGCCATGAAGTTTGAGTGGCACGTCGAGACTTTATTGATACTCACATTGTTACCCACATCTCAAGGGCAACATTTCACACAACCGCCTTTATATTCTTCACCGCCTCCACTATGTGAGTATGAGTAAAGTCTCGACGTGCCTTTCAAATTTTATGGCTCTCTTTATCTCAAATTTTATTTTTTATTATACTAAAAAAATTTTTGTCTTTAACTCTTTAAGTCTTTATAATATGAGGAACTCCAAAAGAATATTTATCAATAAGACTTGCAAAAAAATGCATATTTTTGCTGTCGCATCTGCCTGTTTGTTTAGTTCATTGTCTGTCTGTCTAACTGTGTAGGTATTTACAATTTACATTATGTACCTATACATATTTCTATGACGGCCTAAGGGCCAAAAGCGTAAAAGATGAAATTATATAAAAATGTTGGAGCAGTTTGCTCATGAAGTTCTTATACCGGGTGGTCGTTTTATCTTGAGACTGGCAATCGGAATGGAAGCAGTTTCTTTATTGACAATTCTTTCGTTGCTTAGCGCCCAATACACACGCACTTGAAAGCATATAGGAAATAATCTTGTTTTGTAGATCAGATTTGAAATGACGCAGTCCTGGAAACGTGGAAACGTAAGCTTTCGGATGATAATTGTATGTCAAGAATGTGACGTTTCCAGTACGATCGACGAAAAAAACAATTTTTAAACTTTACTTGCGTCAAAATTTCTATCTGGCCGGGAAATAGGTAGGTATAATAGTTATGGGAAACTTTTTTACATTTGATGATATGGTTGCTTTAGTGGTTGATAAACGCTGACAGGTTTTACCCAAAAATCCAATTGTGACTTAATACTGTATGGTTCTGTAGTAAACAAATTAATTTCGATAATTTTCATAGATATCGAACTTTTCGATGGATTTTAGCAGGTAGGTAACTGAGCGTAGAAATATATTTCGCGCAACTCCACTTTGTTAAAGATCCTTTTCGATAAATAGGTGAATATCATGTTCAATTTCCATGGATATTCGTATGTAAAAAGCAAATCTGGCAAAGGTATTTTTGTTAGCAGAGAACCTTGCCAAGAACAAACTTTGAGATGTTCACAGTCGAACCGATTCTAATTCCGAAGTTGTTGATCGTGTAATCCAGACGACTTGAAAGTCGCCCTGTGCGTATATATTGGTATAAAAGCACTGAAGATCCGTTATTTGTTTTGGTTGGGTGGAGGAACAAAAGCCAGCGATTCCATCTATCTCTTTTTGATGCTCCGTGTGGCATTCGATTGTCTGTTAGAATTGCCTCAAATTGCTTTTCCGACTGCTTCCATAATGAAGCAGCCCTCTCTCAGGTTATTTGATGGAATATTGTTACTGTTTGCTTGTTGCGTTCTTTGTAACATTTTCGCCACGTGAAACAACTTTTTGTTAATATACCCTTAAATAAGTAACAATAACAGCGGAAAATTTCTGTTAAACTCAGCTTACTGCGACAACATACAAGAGGAAGAGTTAAACTTAAACGACAATTAACATTTACTACCTACTAGAAACAGTTAAGTAATTTAATATCGCCTAAAAGGATAATAATTTCAAATTTAACAATAGAAGGAATCGCTGCAACTTTTAAAAATGTTTGGGACAGCATTAAAAATAAAGGTACAATAATTTAGCATTACGAACACCAATTTTACTTCACACTTGATTTTCATTCCTTTTGTTTCTATACATCCCCTTTCGCAATTTTTCAGTCCCCTGAGTGTTAATTTTCAAAATTCGCCAAATTTTGTTTTAATTGCATCAATTCTTTTCCGTTTCCCATTTGGTTTATATTGTCATTCTTTTTACTTTTCAACCCCCAAAATGTTTGTGTTTTTTCTGTTCATTACTGTCTACTTTTTAATTCTGTAACAACAATTTTTGAAAATTTCGCCTTTTTGACACATCTGTGAGTCTGCGGAGGCACTACTACTCGGTGCAGATTGATAAAATCTTCACCCGCCTCCACCAGTAAGACCAGCCGCCCCTACATACACATTAACGTGATAAACATCTATAGGGATACACATCGCATTGATGTACATCTTCCGCCGGGGGCTTTTTTTGTGTTTCTGCAGGTTAGGGGTTGTAGCGCCTTTAAGGGTGGTTTTTCGCGAATGATGATCAAGACCTTTTTTATACCATCAATAGAAAGCTATCGAATGGTATTAATTTCAACCCTACATTATTCAGTGAAAATTCGAGTTTTCACCCTTAAAGTACCCCGCATTTTTCTTATGGAAAGAGTTTGGCTCAGATTTTTTTGAAATAAATATGTTGTAGAACACTTCTCCGTGAGTAATTGTTACCATTGCGCCAACTTTGTGGACCTCACCGTTTCTTAGATAGAGGGTTGAAGGTGAGAGGGTGGTAAGGCATGGAGTTAAAACAAATGTGAAGGCCGCTGTATTAGGGGATACACATCGCATTGATATTCATCTTCCGCTGGCTTTATTTAATATGTACTTGCTCCGGAAGTTTCATTGGAAGGTAGTTAATGATTATGTTCATAAACTCTTCACGTCTATGTTGTATTAGTAAGAATAAATTGTAAATATGCAAAAAATGCAATTTGCCTATAATCCGAGCCTTACTCATCAGCGCATGAAAGGTCTTCAAATTCTGCATCTAGAAATGTATTCACACTTAGTGCCTTTTTTACACATTTAATAAAACGCTACAGCCCAAATTACTGGATCGATTTGGCTGAAATTTGATAGGTAGAGATACCATTGTCAGCCGAAGAGCTGGTTTGATTTTGATGGCAATCAGCTTTGAAATTTGAATAATAGACTCCCATTTTCTTTATCCGCACGTGAAATGTCTTCAAATATCGTTTCCAGTCCTCAAACTTAGTGCCCTTTCGGCAAAAAATTGTAAAATTTAGAAAAATTCCAGAAAACGTTTTAAAATTGGTGGAATAAAATTTAGGTATAGCAAGTGGGCAAATTTACCAAATTTTGGTGGTAATCGGCCAATGGCAAGCGCCTTTTTGGCATGTCATCTATACGAAATTTGAAAGATGAACAGCATTTGTTTTATCAGCACATGAAAGGTCTTCAAATTCTGTTTACAAAAATGCAATTATTTGGCAATAAATAACAAAAATTTTGAAAATTTTATAGATGATATAGCATTGGATAATTCATCAAGTGGGGAGGTAATAGCCGCTTCCGTAGCTGCCCATTTTTTTTGTTGTAAACGTTACAGGCCGCTCAGCTCAAACTAAATTCGTATGATTGAACACTACTTGCTTGACTTACTTTAATTAATTGCGGAGGAACAGAAATGAGCAGGTAAATACTACTATACTACTACAGGTAAATACTGATTTAGGGAAGTTAGTAGATTATTTTTCCCACTTCTGGTTTAACCGTAAATGAAATGGTTTTTTTTTAATAGAAACCTGTTTTTCTCAACGGATTCGGAATCTAGAATTTTTTTTCTGAGTCAAAAACATGTGTGTCACAGTTAAACGGAAAAGCAGTCACGGCCACCCTAGATTTTCAAAAACATCGAAGTAATCGCCGAAAAATGGAATTTACGAAAATTGCAAAAGCACGTCAACTTAATTTTTTTGATACACATGCAACTGCGCAGTTACCCTTCATTTGTTTCTTGTTCGTTTATCCATATTATTCACAATTTGTCAAAATCGAAAAATGAATTAAGAGAAATGTAATGCCCCAGTTGAATTTGCAATGAAAAATTAGAGTTAACGTGTTCTTGCGTTTTTCAAAAATCTTCATTTTTCACAGACCTTTTTGATGTCCTTGAAAATCAAGGGTGGCCGTGACTGCACTTCCGGTTAAGTGTGATACATTATGACTTAGTAGACTCCGAAACCGTTTAGAAAGATTTAAGTTTCTATTTAAAAAAATTACATTAGGCTCATTTCCGGTTAGACCGGAAGTGGAAAAAATATTGCTTTACCTTCCCTAAATCCGTACTTGCTGCCACTGACGTCTGCAAAATTTCAAATCGGTAACTTTCATATTTTTCAAGTTACCTATCAGGCCGCGACACCTATATTCTGAAACACCCGGTATCGATAGATTGCACTAAAAATAATCGCACATGAAAGTCCACTTTTTTGTCTGGAGATGCGGCTGCCGGTCTGACTTTTGGATCATTTTCCAGATTTTCAGATTTTTATATTCTAGATTTTAAATTGGAGCGAAATATGAAAATGTCACATGCAAACGCAATTTAAAACATCGGCCCAAAGGAGGCCGGCGGCCCACCGGGAAATTTCCCGGCATCCCCGCCTGGCCCATCCGCCCCTGGCAGGTTCAATTACTGAAGAAACCCGTTGGTCAATTTTCAATCAAAATATTTGGAATATGTCATCAATATTCCAGGAAAAAAGTTTTTTAGTAAAAAAATCCGCCTGGTTGAGTACCGAAATACAGACATTTTCTGTAAAATCCGATTCAGTCTAGGAACCTAGTAGCAGTATAGTAGCGCTACACTTATAAGAAGGTGAACGAGGCTAGCAACGAGGCTAGACGATTAGCACCCCGCTGCTTAAGAAGAGTCGTTTAAGGTTCAAGTACACTCCATAAAAAAAAACTGTAAGTTCAAATGTGATGAAAAAATTACCGATAATGTCATTAGCTGTAAGGAAGCTTCACACAAAATTTTAAAAAAATTGCTCGGCCCGGGACCTTAAAAAAAATAAAAAGGCGTCTTTTTTCAGTTTTTATTTTTTTATGGGCCTCACAGACGAACAATTTTGCTATTTTTTTTTCGTTACTTTATTACATATGATTAAATTGTTGGTAATTTTTTCGTTACGTTTCAACTTACAGTTTTCTTGTAAAAAAATCAAATACTATAAAAGTTGTCATAATTCGCATATTTATCAATAAATTACAACGAAATAAATATACGTGAAAGATTAACATGGGGTTTAAACGTTTACATGAGAACTATAATGAATAGATCCTTATATTGAAAACAATAATATAAAATTAGTTTAGTATTTTAAAACTGACGGCCTTTCTTCTCCGCCTAGAGAGGTGCTGCCAATTTACGGTAAAACTTGAAACTAAATCTTGACTAAATCTGCCTTCTGTTGGCCGGAAGTCAGTACTAAGTCGGACATGCAATAACATCTACATTGTTGCCAGAATGACTGAGGTATTATAACAGCACAAGGGGCAATCTGAAGCCTTCTTTCTGACCGCTGAGATGTCTGGTCGTCCCGCACAGTCGGGGGTAAATTGTTTAGCACAGGAAGTAAGTAATTAGGAAAGGCAACAAGATATTTTGGTTGTGGGATTTGCAAACATTATATTAAGGCGGCCTCTCGGCCGGTTCCCGCCAAAATAGTGTTTTTTGCTTCTAATTTAAATTTGAGAATTACTATCAGCTTACAATTGCTATTCTACCTGCACGTTTACTCCTGTAATACGCTGGTTAACAAATTATTGTTTAAACTACACCGGTTTTTCAAATTTGTACAATAATGTTTTTTGGGCGAAATCGGAAAATTATACAAATTTGAAAAACCAGTGTAGTTTTAACAATAATTTGTTAATTATTCATGTCTTCGCCTAGTTGGGGGGTATTCAATATTAAAACTGGAAAAAGCCCCCGGAAAAAAGCCCCATACTGTTCTGTGATGCATCAGAAGATTGAAATTTTGTGTTTTAACCAAGTCTGCTCCAGGTACCTAGCTCTATAATTACAAGTAAACATAATTATACTTACATGTTGGCTTGATGAAGGCATTCAGGTAGGCACTGCATATAATGAATGATCGAAGTTCGATTTTTAAATATAGTTATGGACAAATCCAAAAATCTCAATTTTTTTGTGCATAACGGAGCACTAGGGGGTTTTTTTCCAGGGGCTTGTTTTCCTGGGGGCTTTTTTTCCGGGGGCTTTTTTTCCGGGGGCTTTTTTTCCAGGGGCTTTTTATCCGGTTACCCTCTAAACTATGGGACGCCGCTTTGGACAAAATTAAAAATTTATGTATTGATCAAATATTTGAGAACGACAATAAAAACATGAGGCTTCATCAAAACACTTTCGTTTTTGCTGGGGGGGATTTCACAGTCGGCAGTGGTGTACAAATTTACGGCAGTGCCCTGAAAATTCGGCAGTGGTGTACAAATTTTTGGGGTGTGAAATGCCCCCCAGTTTTTGCCAATAATTTTTGTTGCGACAAAAAATTTGTTAACTATTTTTGTGTTATACAATATGAAAAATATAAAAATATAAATGAATTTTTACTTTTGTCCAAGGCGGCTTCCCATACATACTAAATTCATTTTATCGACAGCGGGGAAAGATTGCATGAAGTGAACGTTTTAGAGTCGTACTCAAACAACAAAAGAAGCAAAAGCTAATCGATACTACTTTTGCCAGTTCAGGAATTTGAGAACTAATAAATTAATACATAGTACGTTTCGTTTATTGTTTCATGAGAATTTGTTTGATTATAATAATTCGAAAATCATAATATTAAGCGATCGAAACAACCATCCTGGTATGTTTCAAATTTACCTGGAATAGGCGAACGCAAAAACGCCTGACTTTAATTTGAACTGAACCTGCAGTAGACTAAGCGGCAACACTGGTGTACCTTGCTTACAAGCCACCTTACGGCGTACTGAAAAATTACCGATTCGAAACAACCCTGCTCACAAAGGGATCTAGCAAAGATCGAGCGAACGGGAAGAAGCTGCAACCAGTCATCCGAGGGTACTAGTGCACCCTCGGATGACTGGTTGCAGCTACATTCGATTTTAAATCCCCCCTGCTGCCCCCTACTGCCTGAGAAACGAAATAATTTGCTGTGGGCTTGCATGTTAAGATATTTGCACAGAGAACCAGGCAGTTTTAACACCTACACAGTGTACATTTATCCGCGTCAGGCCTTAAAATTGCCTGGTCCTCTGTGCAAATATCTTAAACGACCCTTTTTAACCAGCGGGGTGCTAATCGTCTAGCCTCGTTGCTAGCCTCGTTCACCTTCTTATAAGTGTAGCGCTACTATAGCTGTAAAGGTAAGTCGTCCCATAAAAACTCTTCAAATAAAGCTCTTCTTAACAAGTGTATGTCCTGTATGGAGTGATTTTTACTTAAATGAAATGAAGTCTGCTCCACAACCCTTTTTATTGAAATTAAAAATTAAAACACGTGGGGGGACCGGTTTCCAGCTGTTAACAACTCATCTTGTATAAAGAATCTATTCATCGAAAAATCGAATAACCAAAAACATCAAATTTTTACGTTTAAGGGTCCTGGGAATCTGAAAAAGTAGTTTTTGAAAAATGTCTGTCTGTGTGTCTGTCAAACTGCCAAAACTAGTGAATGTATCGAGATGAAATTTGGCACATATACTTATTCAGTGGGCAATCTGTAGGTGCAGGTTACATTTTGGGCCACATCGGTTCACGGAAAGTGCCTTTTTGGCACATCAAGTTTAAAATGTTCAATGTGACTGTCTGTCTGTCGGCCTGCCTGCCTGTCACTCCCAGGATCAGGAAAAAGGTGGTTCTTAAAAAATGTCTATGTGCGCGTGCGCATGATTTCTCGAAAACCGCTAAACGGATCTTAATGAAATTTGGAATGGGGGTTAGTGTTGGCCTTCTAGTCAGCTCACTGCTCTCGCCGGTCCGCAAAGGCCAAGTGCCTTTTTGGCTTATCAACTATGAATGTTGACCGTGAACACCAATTTTTCTTATCAGGAAATGTATTCAGACTTAGCGCCTTTTTAGCACAAAATTAAGAAACTCGAAATTTCGAAGAAATATCAAGTAATATGCTACAGCTAAACTACTGGATCGATTTGGCTGAAATTTGAAAAGTTTTATGACTTCGAGGGGGAAAATCGCCATTTTGATTCAAGGTCATTTTTAAGGTAAAATGAAAGTCAACTTCATTTTTTTTATGGAAACCTATCCATCGGATCCAAAAATAGTTTAGATGAGAGTTGTTTGTTCTTTTCGGGGAATAAGAATCTGTAATAAAAAATATAGGTTTCCATTTAAAAAAATTAAGTTGACCTTCATTTGACCTTGAATCAAAATGGCGATGCCATCTATTTTCGCCCTGGAAGCCATAAAACTTTAATACAAAACATTTTAACCTCCCCAAACCCATCACAATTTTAAAAAAATGGGAGGTTACTGCAATCACTAAAATTTTCGAATTTGAGATAGCACCAGATCTCCACGTTTTGAGGTCTCAGGAACCCAGAAAAGTGGTTTTTAAAATGTGTCTGTGTGTATGTTCGTACGTACGTACGTTTGTAAATACGCCACAGCCAAAACTACTGGGCCGATTTGGCTGCAATTTGGTACGTAGGCATCTCATAACCCAACTTAGATCTGAAAAGCTTTTGGAGCCAATCGTGCAACCGGAAATGCCATTTTGGCACATCAACTTTTAAATTTTAAATGCAAACCCCCATTTTTCACGTCACCATAAGAAAGACCTTCAAATTCTGCTTCTATGTATTCATTCTTAGTGCCCTTTTGACCAAAAATTAAAAAAAAATTTATTTTTATCAGACTTTAAAATCGCGGTACAGCCCAAGCCCCTGAATCGATTTGACTGAAATTTTGCACATAGGGATTGTATTACACCTCGAAAAGCTGAACAAATTTTGAATTCCATCGACTCACGGAAAGTGTCCTTTTGGCACACCAATTTCCAAATTTAAAATTACTCAATCATTTAACCATTAAAAACAAGTTTTTGAAAGATTTATTGTCACCATCAGAAGGGTCTTCAAATTTTGGTTTTAAATAGGACAAAATTAATTCGCATTTAGCGCTGTTTGGTTCGAAAAATCGAAATTTTATAATGACAGTAAAAACACATTATAGTCCAAATTACTGAATCGATTTGGCTGAAATTTGGTACATGGAGATTAGGTGACCCGTTGAAGACCTGAAGGGCTTTTGGGAGCAATTGGCCCACGGGAACTGCCATTTAAGCATATCAACTTAAAATTTTAAATACAAAGCCTTTTTTATGTCGCCTTTAGAAAGACGATCAAATGCTGGTTCTAAAAATGTACTTACAATTTCTGCCATTTCAATGGAAAATAGAGAAAAAATTCTTTCTCATTAAAAGGGAGCAGGCTGACAGTGGATGACATAAAGTGGCAGTTATTGTCAAAAATTTGGCAAAAGATTAACCTTAAAAGGAACATATTGTCAAATGTGATGGGTGATGTACGAGGTGATGTCGGTATTTGTCAGAAAATTGCGAAATTACAGACGATAAGGATAAAAAAAATTCTGTTGAATTGACTACTATCTACACAGAATACAAAGATCCACGCGATGGGGAGGTTCCAGCCGCTTCTCTGCTTTTTTCCAAAATTTTATTTACCAGATATTCGCCAATTTCTAGATAAAACGACCACCCGGTACCTATTTTCTAAAAGAAATTAGACGATCGAACGTCACATTCGCGGGCTATTTACATGGGGCCAATTCCAAGTCAGGTTTGCGACCGATGCAAAGTACCGGAGCAGCGCAAAGTTGCGTCGGTGATTTGCGACCGCACTGCTCCGCTAGTTGCCACGGAATTCCAAGTCTTATCACGCTGCGTCACCGTAGCAAAGCAGGCCGGTCGCAACGTCGACGCAAACTTGACATTTGAATTTGTGTGTTGGCGCCCCAGTTCGTGAAAATGAGTAAAACGTAAGTATTTTTACCAGAATTCGTCTTATTTTTCCTTCAATAATAAATGGCACGATGAACATTGAAGAAACCAAGATCCAAAAATTTCACTTCTACTGAAGTAGAAATTCTTGTCGATGAAATTACAAAGAAGTGGGGGTTGCTTTATGCGCCATTAAAAGGGCCCAAACTAACCCAATTTCATCGAGATTGTGCGTGGGGGCAGGTTTTGGGGGCGGTCAATACGGTTGCCCCTACAAGAAGAACGGTGCCAGATATAAAGAAAAAATTTAAGGATTTTAAGAATCGGGGAACAAATCATATGCAAAACCCGCAAACACCGGTCTGGCGGCCGCCATACTCGAATTTTGTGATGGTCGCAAACGCTTGCACCACCTTTCTAGTAGGTGCAAAATATCGAAGCAACGCCGCGCGTCAAATTTGACTTGGAACACACTTGGAATTGGTCGCTTTCATATTTGCGTCGGTCGCAACCCTGACTTGGAATTGGCCCCATTGTAAGTGGTGAATAACATTATTTGAGAATCTTATCTGGAAGGAGTTACAATTATGCCAAATTGGGCATTTTTTATAAAAGAAGTATAGTATTTAAAAAAAAACTATTAAAAACCAAAAATATGGCGACGTAGCCTTGGTCAAAGTTCTGACATAAGGAAACGAAAACAGGTTTGTTGTGCCTCAAACTTATTAATGCAAAAGTGAAAATCCCTCGAGTCAAGTTGGATTGGTTATGAGCGGGAGATATGAGGCAAACTGCTTAGGTAGGTATATCTCGGAATAAATTTTTTTTAAAAAAGACTGTTCCTCGATGTCATGTTACATAATTCGTTATCAGACTGACCCCAGTTTTTAAGCGCGAGCCATTAATCACTAATCGAAGAAAATTTAAAAAATGTTTATCTGCGAAGGACTCCAATGCTCTTAGGCATTTATAGCTCTACAATAATTATTGCTCCAACGTCTTTCGACAGAGCTTACAAAAGATGGTGAGAAATCTCGGTCACAATTATTAATCATGGCGTTATTCGTTTGTTTTAGAGAAAACAACTGTTGCTGTTCTTGGTATGTCTTAGCCTAATAAAATTTGCGTGCGGTTGCTGTGAAGATTCTCGTTCTGAAGATTCTTGCTGTGAAGATGATCATTCAGACAGTTGTTGTTCTTCATGCAACCAGAGCTGTAAAACACGTAGTTGTGTTCAAACATGCAGAAGTAGTTGTTGCAAAAGAAGCTGTTGCAACTCCGATAATAGGGGTAGTTGTTGCCATAATATCCAACCTCCCCCAGTAACAGTAACAGTACCTCAACCTTTCACTCCACCAGTACCACCAGGACAACCGGGAACACCAGGAACACCAGGACATCCTACAGTGGTGAATGTAAACGTTAACACGTCCAACACAATCAACAATTTCAATAAAATCAATTTAACTATAAACGTAGGAAATACCAACATCAATAATGTTAACACGTCCAGTCAGTGCGCTGGTGGAGGAGGGGGAGGGGGTTGCTGCGAAACGACCCCAGAACACTGCCAAAATGAAACTAGAACTATTGTAAAAACAGTAAAGGTTCCTGTAAAGGTTCCTGTACCAGTTCCAGTTGTAGTAAAAGTTCCAGTATGTACAGAGTGTCACAGGCCTCATGCTCCACCGCCGCCACCACCACCACGCCCCCATCATAGATGTTGTGTTATTATAATACCCTGTGGTACAGACGGGTGCAATCCTTATCACCACACATGCGGCCATTCCTGCCAAGGTGGTATAGGATATTGGCCCAAAAATCCGTGCCAGGGAGGGTGCCATAAGAGGGAATTTGATGGGGACCATGATTGTTCTGGCTGTGGCGATGATTTTTACCATAATTATAATACTTGGTCGCAGTGTCAAGGATGCTTTTACAATTAAATATATTTACTTCATGTCCTTAATTATTTGCTCAAGATGACGGGAAGTATGCAACTCATACTATTACCTACCTCTTATTTATTTATCCTGCACTTGATAAAAAATTACCTCGAAAATAATCAAGGATTGATGACCAAAACTTCTTACTTCCATTGTTTCTTATTTTTTCTATCTCCGATTTTAAGATCGTATCATAAACATGTTTCCAATGTGTCTTAAGGAAATATTTACTATTTGGTCAAGAAAAAAAAATTGAGGTTTTTCTTTGGAATGCACAGTGGTTCAGAATCCCTAAAAAACGGCCAAAAATTTGAAACTTCCAATGCTGAACGAAAGCAGTCAACAGTGATGGGAAGAATATTGAAAAAAATTAAATACATTTCTGGGCCAAATGGAGGGGCTCTGAAAAAGTCCTAAAATTATGAAAATTGTAGGTTTCGTCAATCAAGTGACGGCGAAGCCGAAAAATTTTTTTTATAAGTTAAATCGATTTAGGGAGTTAATTAGGGGGACTAAAAAAATTATTTTTCGCCTAAGATTATGAAACTTGGGGGTTTTGTCAATCAAGTGGTGGCCAAGCCGGGAAAATATTGAAAAAAATTAAATCAATTTGGGGAGAGAACGAGAGATGAATATAGAAAAAATTACGTGTGCAACACGTAATGAAATTATCTTTTTTTCACTCGTTTGATTGGTACACTCCGCCTTCGGCTGCATGAAAAAAAAATGGCAGCAGAGAAGCGGCTGGAACCTCCCCAACGCGTGGGTCTTTGATTTCAGGGACTTCTGTTTAATATTTTAAAGTTGATATGCCTAAATGGCACTTCCCGTTGACCAATTGCTCCCAAAATCCTTTCAGCTCTTCAACTGGTCACCTCAACTCCATTTACCAAATTTCGGGCAAATCGATCGACTAGTTTGGGCTATAAAGTGGTTTCAGTGTTATTACAAAATTTCGATTTTTCTACCTAAAGGGTACTAATTGCGAATAAATTTTGTCTCATTTAAAACCAGAGATTGAAGACCTTTCTGATGGTGACCTCGATAGTGACAATAAATCTTTCAAAAACTTGTTTTGGATGGGTAAATTAGAGAATAATTTTAAATTTCGAAATTGGTGTGCCAAAACGGCACTTTTCGTGGGCCGCTTGAATCCAAAATTTGTTCACTTCTTCGACGTGTAATACAATCCCCTTGTGCAAAATTTCAGCCAAATCGGTTCAGGGGCTTGGGCTGTACCGCGATATTAAAGTCCGATGAAAATCAATTTTTTTCTTATTTTTGGTCAAAAGGGCACTAAGAATGAATGCATTTTTAGAAGCAGAATTTGAAGGCCTTTCCTATCGTGACGTGAAAAATGGGGGTTTGCATTTAAAATTTAAAAGTTGATGTGCCAAAATGGCATTTGTGGTTGCACGATTGGCTCCAAAAGCTTTTCAGATCTAAGTTGGGTTATCGCATGCACACGTACCAAATTTCAGCCAAATCGGTCCAGTAGTTTGGGCTGTGGCGTGTTTACGAACGAACGAACGTATGTACATACAGACACATTTTAAAAACCGCTTTTTTGGGTTCCTGAGACCTCAAAACGTATAGATCCGGTCTTATCTCGAATTCGAAAATTTTAGTGATTGCAGTAACCTCCCTTTTTTTTAAATGGTGAAGTGGAGTGGGGAGGTTAAAAAGTTAGGATGGTACTTTCACCACAAGTAGCACAAATAATAACTATTAAAATCTTATTTTGGACGTAACCCTTCTCGTATCTGTTTATTTAAGTATAGCCCATCAGCAAAAGGGCAAAAGGGGGCAGCTAGTCTTAGTTCAGGATTTAAGTACTCAATTAGTACTATCATCAGAGTCTAAAATTTTTGTCCGGAAACACCCCGCACTTGCCTCCTAAGGCAGGTAGGGCCCTTTAAAGTTGTCACTTTGAAAGTGGTTTTTTCTAAAATTCTTCAAAACGGTTAAAAATAGCAAGGTGAAATTGAACATCTTTAGTAAGTTTTTGATGCTGAATTCATTACCGTGGTTGAAATTTTAAAGTTTCGATCATAAGCGTACAGGGGCTTAGGACTAAATTTACTCGAATAATTTTTGTAAGTTGTTTTTTCTCACATTTAGCATCAGAATCCGAATGACTGAAGTTTTGTACGTGAAAATGGTGCTCTTGTTCGAAATCGCTAGGGCGCACCGTTTTCGAATAAATTGACCGTAGTGGTTTTAGAGCACGAAAATTTGTCACAGATTTTATTTAGTTATTTACCAAATTATCAAAAATGAGTTCCTTGTGTTATTTTAGGAAGAATTGAGAAAAAAAAAATTTGAGAAAAAACGATTTACAAAAATGTTTGAGCGAAGTTAGTCCTAAGCCATGTACGGGGCTCATGACTGAAACCTTAAAATTTTCTCCATGGTGGTGAATTCAGCATCAAAGACTTAATAAAGATACCCAATTTCACGGTGTTATCTGTAACCGTTTTAAAGAAATTTAGAAAAAAACACTTTCAAAGTGTCCCATTTAAGGGGCCGTAGCTCCCTTAGGGCGCATTTTTCGACCCATGTTTATTAAAACTTTTCGTAGAATACGTACTTAAGATATTATCCTCTAATTTACGGACACCCTGTACTCTAGCTCTCCGTCCCAAAATCTGCAAATGATTTATTATTAGGTATCAATCAGCCTTAAAATTTTGCATTGGAAATGCAAAAATTGACGGTACTTTTCTATTTTTCAGATTAAGACTTATTTTCTATCGCCCAAACGGTCGTTTCTCCTTCCAATGGATATACCCTTAACGAGTGTAACGGGAAATAATGTTCGGAAAATTCGGACCAACGGGGTTGGATTTAAAGGGAACAAAAAGAGTGCAATGACTTTAAATCCGTTGGAGGTATCAGACAAAGTTAACATTAGGTGTACATTCAGGGCATCACAATATTTTGGGATATTTCAAATTTTTATTTCGGACGTTGCACCCACTCCTCTAACCTCCCCAACCACATAATTTTCAAAATGGAAGGTTACTGTAATTGGTTTGGATAATTTTAAAATCCATTATAAATCTCGATTTTTTGTGCTTTTTGTCAAAAGGTCACTGGGAGTAAATACATCTTTGGACGCACAATTCGAAGGCCTTTTTTATGTTGTCATCAAAAATGGGGAGCTTGTATTTAAAACTTCAAAGTTGATGTGCCAAAATGTTGTTTACGGTTGCACGATTGGCTCCAAAAGTTTTTCAGATCTAAATTAGGTTTTGATATGTAGGTACCAAATCTCAGCCAAATCGGTCTAGTAGTTTGGACTTTACAAACGTACGCACCTATATAAATTTTTGCACAGTCGTAGACCCTTATTAGATGCATAGTTTGAGGTACTCAGCTCAAATGTAAGTTGTAAACCCAGCCTACTGCGACCTTCCGAATAGGGCCATTTTTCAATATTTTGTTTGGCGATCAAGATATCGAAAAAAAAATGGGCAGCTACGGAAGCGGCTGGAACCTCCCCACTTGGTGAATGATCCAATCCTATCACTAATATCACTTAAATTTTACTATTTACTATGCCTAAGTTTTACTCCACCAAACCAAATGGGTTTTCTGTGAGTTTTGTGAATTTTACGATCTTTTGCCAAAAGGGCATTAAGGTTGAGTACAATTTTGAAAACAAAATTTGAAGACTTTTCATGTGCTGATAGAGAAAATAGGAGTTCATTATTCAAATTTCAAAGTTGATATGCCAAAATGGCACTTGCCGCCCTCGGATTGCCACCAGAATTAAATCAGCTCTTCGGCGGGTGACGGTACCTCTACCTACCAAATTTCAGCCAAATCGATCCAGCAGTTTGGGCTGTAGCGTGTTATTTAATGTTTCCTCAATACTTCGAATTTTTCGATTTTATGCCAAAAAGGCGCTAAGTGTGGGTACACTTTCAGATACAGAATTTCAAGACCTTTCATGCGCTGTTAAGAAAAATTAGTGTTCATCAGTCAAATTTCATAGTTTACATGCCTAAAAGGCACTTGGCATCTTCGGATTCGCGACAAAATTAACTGGGCTCACCAGAAGGCCAACACTAACCTGCATACCAAATTTCACTAAAATCCGTTCGGTAGTTTCCGAGAAATCGTGCTCACATACGTACATACGTACATACGTACATATATACACAAGACGTAAGGTTCTGGGACTTTTTTTATACATAAAGTTAAGTTCGGGGACCTCGTGTCGTGTTTGGGGACGTCCCCAAATCCTACACCTATTTTGACAGACGTAATGTAGACTCCGGGGACTTCACACTAAACCCCAAGTGGTTGATATTTGAACTAACGTAAGATTCGCAAATTACCTTTTAAGCCCTGTTTTACCGACTAGTAAAATTGGCTGCCTATCATCCAGAAAATTAATTCATTCTATTTGCTTTAACCGACAGGTTACTAGCTTTTCAATTTAAGGTTAATGACCTCTTACGTTGCTTTATGTACATGACTTCGGGTACCAACTCAACCGGGTTTTAAGAAAAACAAAAAGTGATCTATTATCGGAATGATTTGTTCCACAGTTCCTCGGAAAATGAATCCCATGCGGCTAGATCTCTAGAGGAGCCCCACCGCGGTCGTCACATAAAATAGGGAGCCTCGGATCTTATGTTATGTCATGAATCGTTAAGTTTGGGGATTTTTGTTATTCTTCAAAAAAAGGGACAGATTAGGTACGTTCCTACTAAATTTATCCTAAAGTCTGTTCGTTTGAACAAAATCGAATAATTTGGGGTATAGGGAAGGGCATCCAAACCAATTTCTTCAAAAATTAAGCAGGCATCAGTTCTAAGTGGACAAATAGACCTTTTTCGTGAAAAATTGACTATCTGTTCCAATTTGAGGGAAATTGATGAATAATAGGTTCAATATGGACCATCTACACCAGCGGTTGAGCCCCCAGAGGAACCCAAGTAGTCTTTAAAATAAAATTAGTGGAGTCCCCGAATCTTACGTTGCGTTAAGAATCGTTAAGTTTGGGGACTTCGCTATTTTTCGAAAATAATGATAAATTACATTACTTCTACCAATTATCTTGTAGCCTATTGTTCTTTGGACCAAAATGGAGCCATTTGGGGGTACAGATAAGAGAATTTATACCAATTTCTTCAAAAATTGGCACAAAAAGCAGGCATCGGCTCTAAGTGAACAAATAGACCTTTTTCGTGAAAAATAGACGATGTGTTCCAATTTGTGGGAAATTGATGATAGATAGGTTAAATATGGACCTTGTCCAGCAGCGGTTGATCCTCTAGAGCAGCCCCAGTAGTCGTCAAAATAAAATTAGTGGCGTCCCCGAATCTTACGTGCGTCAAGAATCGTTAAGTTTGGGGACTTCGCTATTTTTCGAAAAAAATGAAAAATTACATTACTTCAACCAATTATCCTCTAGCCTATTGTTCTTTGGACCAAGATGGAGCCATTTGGGGGTACAGATAAGAGAATTTATACCAATTCCTTCAAAAATTGGCACAAAAAGCAGGCACCGGCTCTAAGTGGACAAATAGACCTTTTTCGTAAAAAATTGACGTTCTGTTCCAATTTTTGGGAAATTGATTATAGATAGGTCCAATATGGACCATCAACAGCAGCGGTTGACCCTCTAGAGCAGCCCCAGTAGTCGTCAAAATAAAATTAGTGGCGTCCCCGAATCTTACGTTGCGTCAAGAATCGTTAAGTTTGGGGACTTCGCTATTTTTCAAAAATAATGATAAATTATATTACTTCTACCAATTATCCTCTAGCCTATTGTTCTTTGGACCAAAATGGAGCCATTTGGGGGTACAGATAAGAGAATTTATACCAATTTCTTCAAAAATTGGCACAAAAAGCAGGCATCGGCTCTAAGTGGACAAATAGACCTTTTTCGTGAAAAATAGACAATGTGTTCCAATTTGTGGGAAATTGATGATATATAGGTTCAATATGGACCTTGTCCAGCAGCGGTTGATCCTCTAGAGCAGCCCCAGTTGTCGCCAAATTAAATTAGTGGCGTCCCCGAATCTTACGTTGCGTCAAGAAACGTTAAGTTTGGGGACTTCACTATTTTTCGAAAATAATGATAAATTACATTACTTCTACCAATTATCCTCTAGCCTATTGTTCTTTGGACCAAAATGGAGCCTTTTTGGGGTTCAGATAAGAGAATTTATACTAATTTCTTCAAAAATTGGCACAAAAAGCAGGCATCGGCTCTAAGTGGACAAATAGACCTTTTTCGTAAAAAATTGACGTTCTGTTCCAATTTGTGGGAAATTGATGATATATAGGTTCAATATGGACCTTGTCCAGCAGCGGTTGATCCTCTAGAGCAGCCCCAGTTGTCGCCAAATTAAATTAGTGGCGTCCCCGAATCTTACGTTGCGTCAAGAAACGTTAAGTTTGGGGACTTCACTATTTTTCGAAAATAATGATAAATTACATTACTTCTACCAATTATCCTCTAGCCTATTGTTCTTTGGACCAAAATGGAGCCTTTTTGGGGTACAGATAAGAGAATTTATACTAATTTCTTCAAAAATTGGCACAAAAAGCAGGCATCGGCTCTAAGTGGACAAATAGACCTTTTTCGTAAAAAATTGACGTTCTGTTCCAATTTTTGGGAAATTGATTATAGATAGGTCCAATATGGAAAATCAACAGCAGCGGTTGATCCTCTAGAGCAGCCCCAGTTGTCGCCAAATTAAATTAGTGGCGTCCCCGAATCTTACGTTGCGTCAAGAATCGTTAAGTTTGGGGACTTCACTATTTTTCGAAAATAATGATAAATTACATTACTTCTACCAATTATCCTCTAGCCTATTGTTCTTTGGACCAAAATGGAGCCATTTTGGGGTACAGATAAGAGAATTTATACTAATTTCTTCAAAAATTGGCACAAAAAGCAGGCATCGGCTCTAAGTGGACAAATAGACCTTTTTCGTAAAAAATTGACGTTCTGTTCCAATTTTTGGGAAATTGATTATAGATAGGTCCAATATGGACCATCAACAGCAGCGGTTGATCCTCTAGAGCAGCCCCAGTTGTCGCCAAATTAAATTAGTGGCTTCCCCGAATCTTACGTTGCGTCAAGAATCGTTAAGTTCGGGGACTTCGCTATTTTTCGAAAATAATGATAAATTACATTAAGTACTTCTACCAATTATCCTCTAGCCTAATGTTCTTTGGACCAAAATGGAGCCATTTGGGGGTACAGGTAAGAGAATTTATACCAATTTCTTCAAAAATTGGCACAAAAAGCAGGCATCGGCTCTAAGTGGACAAATAGACCTTTTTCGTGAAAAATAGACAATGTGTTCCAATTTGTGGGAAATTGATGATATATAGGTTCAATATGGACCTTGTCCAGCAGCGGCTGATCCTCTAGAGCAGCCCCAGTTGTCGCCAAATTAAATTAGTGGCGTCCCCGAATCTTACGTTGCGTCAAGAATCGTTAAGTTTGGGGACTTCGCTATTTTTCGAAAAAAATGATAAATTACATTACTTCTACCAATTATCTCGTAGCCTATTGTTCTTTGGACCAAGATGGAAACATTTGGGGGTACAGATAAGAGAATTTATACTAATTTCTTCAAAAATTGGCACAAAAAGCAGGAATCGGCTCTAAGTGGACAAATAGACCTTTTTCGAGAAAAATAGACGATGTGTTCCAATTTGTGGGAAATTGATGATAGATAGGTTCAATATGGACCTTGTCCAGCAGCGGTTGATCCTCTAGAGCAGCCCCAGTGGTCGTCAAAATAAAATTAGTGGCGTCCCCGAATCTTACGTTGCGTCAAGAATCGTTAAGTTTGTGGACTTCGTTATTTTTCGAAAATAATGATAAATTACATTACTTCTACCAATTATCCTCTAGCCTATTGTTCTTTGGACCAAAATGGAGCCATTTTGGGGTACAGATAAGAGAATTTATACTAATTTCTTCAAAAATTGGCACAAAAAGCAGGCATCGGCTCTAAGTGGACAAATAGACCTTTTTCGTGAAAAATTTACGTTCTGTTCCAATTTTTGGGAAATTGATTATAGATAGGTCCAATATGGACCATCAACAGCAGCGGTTGATCCTCTAGAGCAGCCCCAGTTGTCGCCAAATTAAATTAGTAGCGTCCCCGAATCTTACGTTAGGTCAAGAATCGTTAAGTTTGCGGACTTCGCTATTTTTCGAAAATAATGATAAATTACATTACTTCTACCTATTATCTTGTAGCCTATTGTTCTTTGGACCAAAATGGAGCCATTTGGGTGTACAGATAAGAGAATTTATACCAATTTCTTCAAAAATTGGCACTAAAAGCAGGCATAGGCTCTAACTGGACAAATAGACCTTTTTCGTGAAAAATAGACGATGTGTTCCAATTTGTGGGAAATTGATGATAGATAGGTTCAATATGGACCTTGTCCAGCAGCGGTTGATCCTCTAGAGCAGCCCCAGTAGTCGTCAAAATAAAATTAGTGGCGTCCCCGAATCTTACGTTGCGTCAAGAATCGTTAAGTTTGGGGACTTCGCTATTTTTCGAAAATAACGATAAATTACATTACTTCTACCAATTATCCTCTAGCCTATTGTTCTTTGGACCAAAATGGAGCCATTTTGGGGTACAGATAAGAGAATTTATACTAATTTCTTCAAAAATTGGCACAAAAAGCAGGCATCGGCTCTGAGTGGACAAATAGACCTTTTTCGTAAAAAATTGACGTTCTGTTCCAATTTTTGGGAAATTGATTATAGATAGGTCCAATATGGACCATCAACAGCAGCGGTTGATCCTCTAGAGCAGCCCCAGTTGTCGCCAAATTAAATTAGTGGCGTCCCCGAATCTTACGTTGCGTCAAGAATCGTTAAGTTTGGGGACTTCGCTATTTTTCGAAAATAATGATAAATTACATTACTTCTACCAATTATCTTGTAGTCTATTGTTCTTTGGACCAAAATGGAGCCATTTGGGTGTACAGATAAGAGAATTTATACCAATTTCTTCAAAAATTGGCACTAAAAGCAGGCATAGGCTCTAACTGGACAAATAGACCTTTTTCGTGAAAAATAGACGATGTGTTCCAATTTGTGGGAAATTGATGATAGATAGGTTCAATATGGACCTTGTCCAGCAGCGGTTGATCCTCTAGAGCAGCCCCAGTAGTCGTCAAAATAAAATTAGTGGCGTCCCCGAATCTTACGTTGCGTCAAGAATCGTTAAGTCTGGGGACTCCGCTATTTTTCGATAAATTACATTACTTCTACCAATTATCCTCTAGCCTATTGTTCTTTGGACCAAAATGGAGCCATTTTGGGGTACAGATAAAAGAATTTATACTAATTTCTTCAAAAATTGGCACAAAAAGCAGGCATCGGCTCTGAGTGGACAAATAGACCTCTTTCGTAAAAAATTGACGTTCTGTTCCAATTTTTGGGAAATTGATTATAGATAGGTCCAATATGGACCATCAACAGCAGCGGTTGATCCTCTAGAGCAGCCCCATTTCTCGCCAAATTAAATTAGTGGCGTCCCCGAATCTTACGTTGCGTCAAGAATCGTTAAGTTTGGGGACTTCGCTATTTTTCGAAAATAACGATAAATTACATTACTTCTACCAATTATCCTCTAGCCTATTGTTCTTTGGACCAAAATGGAGCCATTATGGGGTACAGATAAGAGAATTTATACTAATTTCTTCAAAAATTGGCACAAAAAGCAGGCATCGGCTCTGACTGGACAAATAGACCTTTTTCGTGAAAAATAGACGATGTGTTCCAATTTGTGGGAAATTGATGATAGATAGGTTCAATATGGACCTTGTCCAGCAGCGGTTGATCCTCTAGAGCAGCCCCAGTAGTCGTCAAAATAAAATTAGTGGCGTCCCCGAATCTTACGTTGCGTCAAGAATCGTTAAATTTGGGGACTTCGCTATTTTTCGAAAATAATGATAAATTACATTACTTCTACCAATTATCTTGTAGCCTATTGTTCTTTGGACCAAAATGGAGCCATTTGGGTGTACAGATAAGAGAATTTATAGCAATTTCTTCAAAAATTGGCACAAAAAGCGGGCAACGGCTGTAAGTGGACAAATAGACCTCTTTCGTAAAAAATTGACGTTCTGTTCCAATTTTTGGGAAATTGATTATAGATAGGTCCAATATGGACCATCAACAGCAGCGGTTGATCCTCTAGAGCAGCCCCAGTTCTCGCCAAATTAAATTAGTGGCGTCCCCGAATCTTACGTTGCGTCAAGAATCGTTAAGTTCGGGGACTTCGCTATTTTTCGAAAATAATGATAAATTACATTACTTCTACCAATTATCCTCTAGCCTATTGTTCTTTGGACCAAAATGGAGCCATTTGGGGGTACAGATAAGAGAATTTATACTAATTTCTTCAAAAATTGGCACAAAAAGCAGGCATCGGCTCTAAGTGGACAAATAGACCTTTTTCGTGAAAAATAGACGATGTGTTCCAATTTGTGGGAAATTGATGATAGATAGGTTCAATATGGACCTTGTCCAGCAGCGGTTGATCCTCTAGAGCAGCCCCAGTAGTCGTCAAAATAAAATTAGTGGCGTCCCCGAATCTTACGTTGCGTCAAGAATCGTTAAGTTTGGGGACTTCGCTATTTTTCGAAAATAATGATAAATTACATTACTTCTACCAATTATCTTGTAGCCTATTGTTCTTTGGACCAAAATGGAGCCATTTGGGTGTACAGATAAGAGAATTTATAGCAATTTCTTCAAAAATTGGCACAAAAAGCGGGCAACGGCTGTAAGTGGACAAATAGACCTTTTTCGTAAAAAATTGAAGTTCTGTTCCAATTTTTGGGAAATTGATTATAGATAGGTCCAATATGGACCATCAACAGCAGCGGTTGATCCTCTAGAGCAGACCCAGTTGTCGCCAAATTAAATTAGTGGCGTCCCCGAATCTTACGTTGCGTCAAGAATCGTTAAGTTTGGGGACTTCACTATTTTTCGAAAATAATGATAAATTACATTACTTCTACCAATTATCCTCTAGCCTATTGTTCTTTGGACCAAAATGGAGCCATTTGGGGGTACAGATAAGAGAATTTATACTAATTTCTTCAAAAATTGGCACAAAAAGCAGACATCGGCTCTAAGTGGACAAATAGACCTTTTTTGTGAAAAATAGACGATGTGTTCCAATTTGTGGGAAATTGATGATAGATAGGTTCAATATGGACCTTGTCCAGCAGCGGTTGATCCTCTAGAGCAGCCCCAGTAGTCGTCAAAATAAAATTAGTGGCGTCCCCGAATCTTACGTTGCGTCAAGAATCGTTAAGTTTGGGGACTTCGCTATTTTTCGAAAATAATGATAAATTACATTACTTCTACCAATTATTCTCTAGCCTATTGTTCTTTGGACCAAAATGGAGCCATTTTGGGGTACAGATAAGAGAATTTATAGCAATTTCTTCAAAAATTGGCACAAAAAGCGGGCAACGGCTGTAAGTGGACAAATAGACCTTTTTCGTAAAAAATTGACGTTCTGTTCCAATTTTTGGGAAATTGATTATAGATAGGTCCAATATGGACCATCAACAGCAGCGGTTGATCCTCTAGAGCAGCCCCAGTTGTCGCCAAATTAAATTAGTGGCGTCCCCGAATCTTACGTTGCGTCAAGAATCGTTAAGTTTGGGGACTTCGCTATTTTTCGAAAATAACGATAAATTACATTACTTCTACCAATTATCCTCTAGCCTATTGTTCTTTGGACCAAAATGGAGCCATTTTGGGGTACAGATAAGAGAATTTATACTAATTTCTTCAAAAATTGGCACAAAAAGCAGGCATCGGCTCTAAGTGGACAAATAGACCTTTTTCGTAAAAAATTGACGTTCTGTTCCAATTTTTGGGAAATTGATTATAGATAGGTCCAATATGGACCATCAACAGCAGCGGTTGATCCTCTAGAGCAGCCCCAGTTGTCGCCAAATTAAATTAGTGGCGTCCCCGTATCTTACGTTGCGTCAAGAATCGTTAAGTCTGGGGACTTCGCTATTTTTCGAAAATAACGATAAATTACATTACTTCTACCAATTATCCTCTAGCCTATTGTTCTTTGGACCAAAATGGAGCCATTTTGGGGTACAGATAAGAGAATTTATACTAATTTCTTCAAAAATTGGCACAAAAAGCAGGCATCGGCTCTGAGTGGACAAATAGACCTCTTTCGTAAAAAATTGACGTTCTGTTCCAATTTTTGGGAAATTGATTATAGATAGGTCCAATATGGACCATCAACAGCAGCGGTTGATCCTCTAGAGCAGCCCCAGTTCTCGCCAAATTAAATTAGTGGCGTCCCCGAATCTTACGTTGCGTCAAGAATCGTTAAGTTTGGGGACTTCGCTATTTTTCGAAAATAACGATAAATTACATTACTTCTACCAATTATCCTCTAGCCTATTGTTCTTTGGACCAAAATGGAGCCATTTTGGGGTACAGATAAGAGAATTTATACTAATTTCTTCAAAAATTGGCACAAAAAGCAGGCATCGGCTCTAAGTGGACAAATAGACCTTTTTCGTAAAAAAATTACGTTCTGTTCCAATTTTTGGGAAATTGATTATAGATAGGTCCAATATGGACCATCAACAGCAGCGGTTGATCCTCTAGAGCAGCCCCAGTTGTCGCCAAATTAAATTAGTAGCGTCCCCGAATCTTACGTTAGGTCAAGAATCGTTAAGTTTGTGGACTTCGCTATTTTTCGAAAATAATGATAAATTACATTACTTCTACCAATTATCTTGTAGCCTATTGTTCTTTGGACCAAAATGGAGCCATTTTGGGGTACAGATAAGAGAATTTATACTAATTTCTTCAAAAATTGGCACAAAAAGCAGGCATCGGCTCTGAGTGGACAAATAGACCTCTTTCGTAAAAAATTGACGTTCTGTTCCAATTTTTGGGAAATTGATTATAGATAGGTCCAATATGGACCATCAACAGCAGCGGTTGATCCTCTAGAGCAGCCCCAGTTGTCGCCAAATTAAATTAGTGGCGTCCCCGAATCTTACGTTGCGTCAAGAATCGTTAAGTTTGGGGACTTCGCTATTTTTCGAAAATAACGATAAATTACATTACTTCTACCAATTATCCTCTAGCCTATTGTTCTTTGGACCAAAATGGAGCCATTTTGGGGTACAGATAAGAGAATTTATACTAATTTCTTCAAAAATTGGCACAAAAAGCAGGCATCGGCTCTAAGTGGACAAATAGACCTTTTTCGTAAAAAAATTACGTTCTGTTCCAATTTTTGGGAAATTGATTATAGATAGGTCCAATATGGACCATCAACAGCAGCGGTTGATCCTCTAGAGCAGCCCCAGTTGTCGCCAAATTAAATTAGTAGCGTCCCCGAATCTTACGTTAGGTCAAGAATCGTTAAGTTTGTGGACTTCGCTATTTTTCGAAAATAATGATAAATTACATTACTTCTACCAATTATCTTGTAGCCTATTGTTCTTTGGACCAAAATGGAGCCATTTGGGTGTACAGATAAGAGAATTTATACCAATTTCTTCAAAAATTGGCACTAAAAGCAGGCATAGGCTCTAACTGGACAAATAGACCTTTTTCGTGAAAAATAGACGATGTGTTCCAATTTGTGGGAAATTGATGATAGATAGGTTCAATATGGACCTTGTCCAGCAGCGGTTGATCCTCTAGAGCAGCCCCAGTAGTCGTCAAAATAAAATTAGTGGCGTCCCCGAATCTTACGTTGCGTCAAGAATCGTTAAGTTTGGGGACTTCGCTATTTTTCGAAAATAACGATAAATTACATTACTTCTACCAATTATCCTCTAGCCTATTGTTCTTTGGACCAAAATGGAGCCATTTTGGGGTACAGATAAGAGAATTTATACTAATTTCTTCAAAAATTGGCACAAAAAGCAGGCATCGGCTCTGAGTGGACAAATAGACCTTTTTCGTAAAAAATTGACGTTCTGTTCCAATTTTTGGGAAATTGATTATAGATAGGTCCAATATGGACCATCAACAGCAGCGGTTGATCCTCTAGAGCAGCCCCAGTTGTCGCCAAATTAAATTAGTGGCGTCCCCGAATCTTACGTTGCGTCAAGAATCGTTAAGTTTGGGGACTTCACTATTTTTCGAAAATAATGATAAATTACATTACTTCTACCAATTATCCTCTAGCCTATTGTTCTTTGGACCAAAATGGAGCCATTTGGGGGTGCAGATAAGAGAATTTATACCAATTTCTTCAAAAATTGGCACTAAAAGCAGGCATAGGCTCTAACTGGACAAATAGACCTTTTTCGTGAAAAATAGACGATGTGTTCCAATTTGTGGGAAATTGATGATATATAGGTTCAATATGGACCTTGTCCAGCAGCGGTTGATCCTCTAGAGCAGCCCCAGTAGTCGTCAAAATAAAATTAGTGGCGTCCCCGAATCTTACGTTGCGTCAAGAATCGTTAAGTTTGGGGACTTCGCTATTTTTCGAAAATAACGATAAATTACATTACTTCTACCAATTATCCTCTAGCCTATTGTTCTTTGGACCAAAATGGAGCCATTTTGGGGTACAGATAAGAGAATTTATACTAATTTCTTCAAAAATTGGCACAAAAAGCAGGCATCGGCTCTGAGTGGACAAATAGACCTTTTTCGTAAAAAATTGACGTTCTGTTCCAATTTTTGGGAAATTGATTATAGATAGGTCCAATATGGACCATCAACAGCAGCGGTTGATCCTCTAGAGCAGCCCCAGTTGTCGCCAAATTAAATTAGTAGCGTCCCCGAATCTTACGTTAGGTCAAGAATCGTTAAGTTTGTGGACTTCGCTATTTTTCGAAAATAATGATAAATTACATTACTTCTACCAATTATCTTGTAGCCTATTGTTCTTTGGACCAAAATGGAGCCATTTGGGTGTACAGATAAGAGAATTTATACCAATTTCTTCAAAAATTGGCACTAAAAGCAGGCATAGGCTCTAACTGGACAAATAGACCTTTTTCGTGAAAAATAGACGATGTGTTCCAATTTGTGGGAAATTGATGATAGATAGGTTCAATATGGACCTTGTCCAGCAGCGGTTGATCCTCTAGAGCAGCCCCAGTTGTCGCCAAATTAAATTAGTAGCGTCCCCGAATCTTACGTTAGGTCAAGAATCGTTAAGTTTGTGGACTTCGCTATTTTTCGAAAATAATGATAAATTACATTACTTCTACCAATTATCTTGTAGCCTATTGTTCTTTGGACCAAAATGGAGCCATTTGGGTGTACAGATAAGAGAATTTATACCAATTTCTTCAAAAATTGGCACTAAAAGCAGGCATAGGCTCTAACTGGACAAATAGACCTTTTTCGTGAAAAATAGACGATGTGTTCCAATTTGTGGGAAATTGATGATAGATAGGTTCAATATGGACCTTGTCCAGCAGCGGTTGATCCTCTAGAGCAGCCCCAGTAGTCGTCAAAATAAAATTAGTGGCGTCCCCGAATCTTACGTTGCGTCAAGAATCGTTAAGTTTGGGGACTTCGCTATTTTTCGAAAATAACGATAAATTACATTACTTCTACCAATTATCCTCTAGCCTATTGTTCTTTGGACCAAAATGGAGCCATTTTGGGGTACAGATAAGAGAATTTATACTAATTTCTTCAAAAATTGGCACAAAAAGCAGGCATCGGCTCTGAGTGGACAAATAGACCTTTTTCGTAAAAAATTGACGTTCTGTTCCAATTTTTGGGAAATTGATTATAGATAGGTCCAATATGGACCATCAACAGCAGCGGTTGATCCTCTAGAGCAGCCCCAGTTGTCGCCAAATTAAATTAGTGGCGTCCCCGAATCTTACGTTGCGTCAAGAATCGTTAAGTTTGGGGACTTCACTATTTTTCGAAAATAATGATAAATTACATTACTTCTACCAATTATCCTCTAGCCTATTGTTCTTTGGACCAAAATGGAGCCATTTGGGGGTGCAGATAAGAGAATTTATACCAATTTCTTCAAAAATTGGCACTAAAAGCAGGCATAGGCTCTAACTGGACAAATAGACCTTTTTCGTGAAAAATAGACGATGTGTTCCAATTTGTGGGAAATTGATGATAGATAGGTTCAATATGGACCTTGTCCAGCAGCGGTTGATCCTCTAGAGCAGCCCCAGTAGTCGTCAAAATAAAATTAGTGGCGTCCCCGAATCTTACGTTGCGTCAAGAATCGTTAAGTTTGGGGACTTCGCTATTTTTCGAAAATAACGATAAATTACATTACTTCTACCAATTATCCTCTAGCCTATTGTTCTTTGGACCAAAATGGAGCCATTTTGGGGTACAGATAAGAGAATTTATACTAATTTCTTCAAAAATTGGCACAAAAAGCAGGCATCGGCTCTGAGTGGACAAATAGACCTTTTTCGTAAAAAATTGACGTTCTGTTCCAATTTTTGGGAAATTGATTATAGATAGGTCCAATATGGACCATCAACAGCAGCGGTTGATCCTCTAGAGCAGCCCCAGTTGTCGCCAAATTAAATTAGTGGCGTCCCCGTATCTTACGTTGCGTCAAGAATCGTTAAGTCTGGGGACTTCGCTATTTTTCGAAAATAACGATAAATTACATTACTTCTACCAATTATCCTCTAGCCTATTGTTCTTTGGACCAAAATGGAGCCATTTTGGGGTACAGATAAGAGAATTTATACTAATTTCTTCAAAAATTGGCACAAAAAGCAGGCATCGGCTCTGAGTGGACAAATAGACCTCTTTCGTAAAAAATTGACGTTCTGTTCCAATTTTTGGGAAATTGATTATAGATAGGTCCAATATGGACCATCAACAGCAGCGGTTGATCCTCTAGAGCAGCCCCAGTTCTCGCCAAATTAAATTAGTGGCGTCCCCGAATCTTACGTTGCGTCAAGAATCGTTAAGTTCGGGGACTTCGCTATTTTTCGAAAATAATGATAAATTACATTACTTCTACCAATTATCCTCTAGCCTATTGTTCTTTGGACCAAAATGGAGCCATTTGGGGGTACAGATAAGAGAATTTATACTAATTTCTTCAAAAATTGGCACAAAAAGCAGGCATCGGCTCTAAGTGGATAAATAGACCTTTTTTGTGAAAAATAGACGATGTGTTCCAATTTGTGGGAAATTGATGATAGATAGGTTCAATATGGACCTTGTCCAGCAGCGGTTGATCCTCTGGAGCAGCCCCAGTAGTCGTCAAAATAAAATTAGTGGCGTCCCCGAATCTTACGTTGCGTCAAGAATCGTTAAGTTTGGGGACTTCGCTTTTTTCGAAAATAATGATAAATTACATTACTTCTACCAATTATTCTCTAGCCTATTGTTCTTTGGACCAAAATGGAGCCATTTTGGGGTACAGATAAGAGAATTTATAGCAATTTCTTCAAAGATTGGCACAAAAAGCGGGCAACGGCTGTAAGTGGACAAATAGACCTATTTCGTAAAAAATTGACGTTCTGTTCCAATTTTTGGGAAATTGATTATAGATAGGTCCAATATGGACCATCAACAGCAGCGGTTGATCCTCTAGAGCAGCCCCAGTTGTCGCCAAATTAAATTAGTGGCGTCCCCGAATCTTACGTTGCGTCAAGAATCGTTAAGTTTGGGGACTTCGCTATTTTTCGAAAATAACGATAAATTACATTACTTCTACCAATTATCCTCTAGCCTATTGTTCTTTGGACCAAAATTTAGCCATTTTGGGGTACAGATAAGAGAATTTATACTAATTTCTTCAAAAATTGGCACAAAAAGCAGGCATCGGCTCTGAGTGGACAAATAGACCTTTTTCGTAAAAAATTGACGTTCTGTTCCAATTTTTGGGAAATTGATTATAGATAGGTCCAATATGGACCATCAACAGCAGCGGTTGATCCTCTAGAGCAGCCCCAGTTGTCGCCAAATTAAATTAGTGGCGTCCCCGTATCTTACGTTGCGTCAAGAATCGTTAAGTCTGGGGACTTCGCTATTTTTCGAAAATAACGATAAATTACATTACTTCTACCAATTATCCTCTAGCCTATTGTTCTTTGGACCAAAATGGAGCCATTTTGGGGTACAGATAAGAGAATTTATACTAATTTCTTCAAAAATTGGCACAAAAAGCAGGCATCGGCTCTGAGTGGACAAATAGACCTCTTTCGTAAAAAATTGACGTTCTGTTCCAATTTTTGGGAAATTGATTATAGATAGGTCCAATATGGACCATCAACAGCAGCGGTTGATCCTCTAGAGCAGCCCCAGTTCTCGCCAAATTAAATTAGTGGCGTCCCCGAATCTTACGTTGCGTCAAGAATCGTTAAGTTCGGGGACTTCGCTATTTTTCGAAAATAATGATAAATTACATTACTTCTACCAATTATCCTCTAGCCTATTGTTCTTTGGACCAAAATGGAGCCATTTGGGGGTACAGATAAGAGAATTTATACTAATTTCTTCAAAAATTGGCACAAAAAGCAGGCATCGGCTCTAAGTGGATAAATAGACCTTTTTTGTGAAAAATAGACGATGTGTTCCAATTTGTGGGAAATTGATGATAGATAGGTTCAATATGGACCTTGTCCAGCAGCGGTTGATCCTCTAGAGCAGCCCCAGTAGTCGTCAAAATAAAATTAGTGGCGTCCCCGAATCTTACGTTGCGTCAAGAATCGTTAAGTTTGGGGACTTCGCTATTTTTCGAAAATAATGATAAATTACATTACTTCTACCAATTATCTTGTAGCCTATTGTTCTTTGGACCAAAATGGAGCCATTTGGGTGTACAGATAAGAGAATTTATAGCAATTTCTTCAAAAATTGGCACAAAAAGCGGGCAACGGCTGTAAGTGGACAAATAGACCTTTTTCGTAAAAAATTGAAGTTCTGTTCCAATTTTTGGGAAATTGATTATAGATAGGTCCAATATGGACCATCAACAGCAGCGGTTGATCCTCTAGAGCAGACCCAGTTGTCGCCAAATTAAATTAGTGGCGTCCCCGAATCTTACGTTGCGTCAAGAATCGTTAAGTTTGGGGACTTCACTATTTTTCGAAAATAATGATAAATTACATTACTTCTACCAATTATCCTCTAGCCTATTGTTCTTTGGACCAAAATGGAGCCATTTGGGGGTACAGATAAGAGAATTTATACTAATTTCTTCAAAAATTGGCACAAAAAGCAGGCATCGGCTCTAAGTGGACAAATAGACCTTTTTTGTGAAAAATAGACGATGTGTTCCAATTTGTGGGAAATTGATGATAGATAGGTTCAATATGGACCTTGTCCAGCAGCGGTTGATCCTCTAGAGCAGCCCCAGTAGTCGTCAAAATAAAATTAGTGGCGTCCCCGAATCTTACGTTGCGTCAAGAATGGTTAAGTTTGGGGACTTCGCTATTTTTCGAAAATAATGATAAATTACATTACTTCTACCAATTATCCTCTAGCCTATTGTTCTTTGGACCAAAATGGAGCCATTTGGGGGTACAGATAAGAGAATTTATACTAATTTCTTCAAAAATTGGCACAAAAAGCAGACATCGGCTCTAAGTGGACAAATAGACCTTTTTTGTGAAAAATAGACGATGTGTTCCAATTTGTGGGAAATTGATGATAGATAGGTTCAATATGGACCTTGTCCAGCAGCGGTTGATCCTCTAGAGCAGCCCCAGTAGTCGTCAAAATAAAATTAGTGGCGTCCCCGAATCTTACGTTGCGTCAAGAATCGTTAAGTTTGGGGACTTCGCTATTTTTCGAAAATAATGATAAATTACATTACTTCTACCAATTATTCTCTAGCCTATTGTTCTTTGGACCAAAATGGAGCCATTTTAGGGTACAGATAAGAGAATTTATAGCAATTTCTTCAAAAATTGGCACAAAAAGCGGGCAACGGCTGTAAGTGGACAAATAGACCTTTTTCGTAAAAAATTGACGTTCTGTTCCAATTTTTGGGAAATTGATTATAGATAGGTCCAATATGGACCATCAACAGCAGCGGTTGATCCTCTAGAGCAGCCCCAGTTGTCGCCAAATTAAATTAGTGGCGTCCCCGAATCTTACGTTGCGTCAAGAATCGTTAAGTTTGGGGACTTCGCTATTTTTCGAAAATAACGATAAATTACATTACTTCTACCAATTATCCTCTAGCCTATTGTTCTTTGGACCAAAATGGAGCCATTTTGGGGTACAGATAAGAGAATTTATACTAATTTCTTCAAAAATTGGCACAAAAAGCAGGCATCGGCTCTAAGTGGACAAATAGACCTTTTTCGTAAAAAATTGACGTTCTGTTCCAATTTTTGGGAAATTGATTATAGATAGGTCCAATATGGACCATCAACAGCAGCGGTTGATCCTCTAGAGCAGCCCCAGTTCTCGCCAAATTAAATTAGTGGCGTCCCCGAATCTTACGTTGCGTCAAGAATCGTTAAGTTCGGGGACTTCGCTATTTTTCGAAAATAATGATAAATTACATTACTTCTACCAATTATCCTCTAGCCTATTGTTCTTTGGACCAAAATGGAGCCATTTGGGGGTACAGATAAGAGAATTTATACTAATTTCTTCAAAAATTGGCACAAAAAGCAGGCATCGGCTCTAAGTGGATAAATAGACCTTTTTTGTGAAAAATAGACGATGTGTTCCAATTTGTGGGAAATTGATGATAGATAGGTTCAATATGGACCTTGTCCAGCAGCGGTTGATCCTCTGGAGCAGCCCCAGTAGTCGTCAAAATAAAATTAGTGGCGTCCCCGAATCTTACGTTGCGTCAAGAATCGTTAAGTTTGGGGACTTCGCTTTTTTCGAAAATAATGATAAATTACATTACTTCTACCAATTATTCTCTAGCCTATTGTTCTTTGGACCAAAATGGAGCCATTTTGGGGTACAGATAAGAGAATTTATAGCAATTTCTTCAAAGATTGGCACAAAAAGCGGGCAACGGCTGTAAGTGGACAAATAGACCTATTTCGTAAAAAATTGACGTTCTGTTCCAATTTTTGGGAAATTGATTATAGATAGGTCCAATATGGACCATCAACAGCAGCGGTTGATCCTCTAGAGCAGCCCCAGTTGTCGCCAAATTAAATTAGTGGCGTCCCCGAATCTTACGTTGCGTCAAGAATCGTTAAGTTTGGGGACTTCGCTATTTTTCGAAAATAACGATAAATTACATTACTTCTACCAATTATCCTCTAGCCTATTGTTCTTTGGACCAAAATTTAGCCATTTTGGGGTACAGATAAGAGAATTTATACTAATTTCTTCAAAAATTGGCACAAAAAGCAGGCATCGGCTCTGAGTGGACAAATAGACCTTTTTCGTAAAAAATTGACGTTCTGTTCCAATTTTTGGGAAATTGATTATAGACAGGTCCAATATGGACCATCAACAGCAGCGGTTGATCCTCTAGAGCAGCCCCAGTTGTCGCCAAATTAAATTAGTGGCGTCCCCGAATCTTACGTTGCGTCAAGAATCGTTAAGTTTGGGGACTTCGCTATTTTTCGAAAATAACGATAAATTACATTACTTCTACCAATTATCCTCTAGCCTATTGTTCTTTGGACCAAAATGGAGTCATTTTGGGGTACAGATAAGAGAATTTATACTAATTTCTTCAAAAATTGGCACAAAAAGCAGGCATCGGCTCTAAGTGGACAAATAGACCTTTTTCGTAAAAAATTGACGTTCTGTTCCAATTTTTGGGAAATTGATTATAGATAGGTCCAATATGGACCATCAACAGCAGCGGTTGATCCTCTAGAGCAGCCCCAGTTCTCGCCAAATTAAATTAGTGGCGTCCCCGAATCTTACGTTGCGTCAAGAATCGTTAAGTTCGGGGACTTCGCTATTTTTCGAAAATAATGATAAATTACATTACTTCTACCAATTATCCTCTAGCCTATTGTTCTTTGGACCAAAATGGAGCCATTTGGGGGTACAGATAAGAGAATTTATACTAATTTCTTCAAAAATTGGCACAAAAAGCAGGCATCGGCTCTGAGTGGACAAATAGACCTTTTTCGTAAAAAATTGACGTTCTGTTCCAATTTTTGGGAAATTGATTATAGACAGGTCCAATATGGACCATCAACAGCAGCGGTTGATCCTCTAGAGCAGCCCCAGTTGTCGCCAAATTAAATTAGTGGCGTCCCCGAATCTTACGTTGCGTCAAGAATCGTTAAGTTTGGGGACTTCGCTATTTTTCGAAAATAACGATAAATTACATTACTTCTACCAATTATCCTCTAGCCTATTGTTCTTTGGACCAAAATGGAGCCATTTGGGGGTGCAGATAAGAGAATTTATACCAATTTCTTCAAAAATTGGCACTAAAAGCAGGCATAGGCTCTAACTGGACAAATAGACCTTTTTCGTGAAAAATAGACGATGTGTTCCAATTTGTGGGAAATTGATGATAGATAGGTTCAATATGGACCTTGTCCAGCAGCGGTTGATCCTCTAGAGCAGCCCCAGTAGTCGTCAAAATAAAATTAGTGGCGTCCCCGAATCTTACGTTGCGTCAAGAATCGTTAAGTTTGGGGACTTCGCTATTTTTCGAAAATAACGATAAATTACATTACTTCTACCAATTATCCTCTAGCCTATTGTTCTTTGGACCAAAATGGAGCCATTTTGGGGTACAGATAAGAGAATTTATACTAATTTCTTCAAAAATTGGCACAAAAAGCAGGCATCGGCTCTGAGTGGACAAATAGACCTTTTTCGTAAAAAATTGACGTTCTGTTCCAATTTTTGGGAAATTGATTATAGATAGGTCCAATATGGACCATCAACAGCAGCGGTTGATCCTCTAGAGCAGCCCCAGTTGTCGCCAAATTAAATTAGTGGCGTCCCCGTATCTTACGTTGCGTCAAGAATCGTTAAGTCTGGGGACTTCGCTATTTTTCGAAAATAACGATAAATTACATTACTTCTACCAATTATCCTCTAGCCTATTGTTCTTTGGACCAAAATGGAGCCATTTTGGGGTACAGATAAGAGAATTTATACTAATTTCTTCAAAAATTGGCACAAAAAGCAGGCATCGGCTCTGAGTGGACAAATAGACCTCTTTCGTAAAAAATTGACGTTCTGTTCCAATTTTTGGGAAATTGATTATAGATAGGTCCAATATGGACCATCAACAGCAGCGGTTGATCCTCTAGAGCAGCCCCAGTTCTCGCCAAATTAAATTAGTGGCGTCCCCGAATCTTACGTTGCGTCAAGAATCGTTAAGTTCGGGGACTTCGCTATTTTTCGAAAATAATGATAAATTACATTACTTCTACCAATTATCCTCTAGCCTATTGTTCTTTGGACCAAAATGGAGCCATTTGGGGGTACAGATAAGAGAATTTATACTAATTTCTTCAAAAATTGGCACAAAAAGCAGGCATCGGCTCTAAGTGGATAAATAGACCTTTTTTGTGAAAAATAGACGATGTGTTCCAATTTGTGGGAAATTGATGATAGATAGGTTCAATATGGACCTTGTCCAGCAGCGGTTGATCCTCTAGAGCAGCCCCAGTAGTCGTCAAAATAAAATTAGTGGCGTCCCCGAATCTTACGTTGCGTCAAGAATCGTTAAGTTTGGGGACTTCGCTTTTTTCGAAAATAATGATAAATTACATTACTTCTACCAATTATTCTCTAGCCTATTGTTCTTTGGACCAAAATGGAGCCATTTTGGGGTACAGATAAGAGAATTTATAGCAATTTCTTCAAAGATTGGCACAAAAAGCGGGCAACGGCTGTAAGTGGACAAATAGACCTATTTCGTAAAAAATTGACGTTCTGTTCCAATTTTTGGGAAATTGATTATAGATAGGTCCAATATGGACCATCAACAGCAGCGGTTGATCCTCTAGAGCAGCCCCAGTTGTCGCCAAATTAAATTAGTGGCGTCCCCGAATCTTACGTTGCGTCAAGAATCGTTAAGTTTGGGGACTTCGCTATTTTTCGAAAATAACGATAAATTACATTACTTCTACCAATTATCGTCTAGCCTATTGTTCTTTGGACCAAAATTTAGCCATTTTGGGGTACAGATAAGAGAATTTATACTAATTTCTTCAAAAATTGGCACAAAAAGCAGGCATCGGCTCTGAGTGGACAAATAGACCTTTTTCGTAAAAAATTGACGTTCTGTTCCAATTTTTGGGAAATTGATTATAGACAGGTCCAATATGGACCATCAACAGCAGCGGTTGATCCTCTAGAGCAGCCCCAGTTGTCGCCAAATTAAATTAGTGGCGTCCCCGAATCTTACGTTGCGTCAAGAATCGTTAAGTTTGGGGACTTCGCTATTTTTCGAAAATAACGATAAATTACATTACTTCTACCAATTATCCTCTAGCCTATTGTTCTTTGGACCAAAATGGAGTCATTTTGGGGTACAGATAAGAGAATTTATACTAATTTCTTCAAAAATTGGCACAAAAAGCAGGCATCGGCTCTAAGTGGACAAATAGACCTTTTTCGTAAAAAATTGACGTTCTGTTCCAATTTTTGGGAAATTGATTATAGATAGGTCCAATATGGACCATCAACAGCAGCGGTTGATCCTCTAGAGCAGACCCAGTTGTCGCCAAATTAAATTAGTGGCGTCCCCGAATCTTACGTTGCGTCAAGAATCGTTAAGTTTGGGGACTTCACTATTTTTCGAAAATAATGATAAATTACATTACTTCTACCAATTATCCTCTAGCCTATTGTTCTTTGGACCAAAATGGAGCCATTTGGGGGTACAGATAAGAGAATTTATACTAATTTCTTCAAAAATTGGCACAAAAAGCAGGCATCGGCTCTAAGTGGACAAATAGACCTTTTTTGTGAAAAATAGACGATGTGTTCCAATTTGTGGGAAATTGATGATAGATAGGTTCAATATGGACCTTGTCCAGCAGCGGTTGATCCTCTAGAGCAGCCCCAGTAGTCGTCAAAATAAAATTAGTGGCGTCCCCGAATCTTACGTTGCGTCAAGAATCGTTAAGTTTGGGGACTTCGCTATTTTTCGAAAATAATGATAAATTACATTACTTCTACCAATTATCCTCTAGCCTATTGTTCTTTGGACCAAAATGGAGCCATTTGGGGGTACAGATAAGAGAATTTATACTAATTTCTTCAAAAATTGGCACAAAAAGCAGGCATCGGCTCTAAGTGGACAAATAGACCTTTTTCGTGAAAAATAGACGATGTGTTCCAATTTGTGGGAAATTGATGATAGATAGGTTCAATATGGACCTTGTCCAGCAGCGGTTGATCCTCTAGAGCAGCCCCAGTAGTCGTCAAAATAAAATTAGTGGCGTCCCCGAATCTTACGTTGCGTCAAGAATCGTTAAGTTTGGGGACTTCGCTATTTTTCGAAAATAATGATAAATTATATTACTTCTACCAATTATCTTGTAGCCTATTGTTCTTTGGACCAAAATGGAGCCATTTTGGGGTACAGATAAGAGAATTTATACTAATTTCTTCAAAAATTGTCACAAAAAGCAGGCATCGGCTCTAAGTGGACAAATAGACCTTTTTCGTAAAAAATTGACGTTCTGTTCCAATTTTTGGGAAATTGATTATAGATAGGTCCAATATGGACCATCAACAGCAGCGGTTGATCCTCTAGAGCAGACCCAGTTGTCGCCAAATTAAATTAGTGGCGTCCCCGAATCTTACGTTGCGTCAAGAATCGTTAAGTTTGGGGACTTCACTATTTTTCGAAAATAATGATAAATTACATTACTTCTACCAATTATCCTCTAGCCTATTGTTCTTTGGACCAAAATGGAGCCATTTGGGGGTACAGATAAGAGAATTTATACTAATTTCTTCAAAAATTGGCACAAAAAGCAGGCATCGGCTCTAAGTGGACAAATAGACCTTTTTTGTGAAAAATGGACGATGTGTTCCAATTTGTGGGAAATTGATGATAGATAGGTTCAATATGGACCTTGTCCAGCAGCGGTTGATCCTCTAGAGCAGCCCCAGTAGTCGTCAAAATAAAATTAGTGGCGTCCCCGAATCTTACGTTGCCTCAAGAATCGTTAAGTTTGGGGACTTTGCTATTTTTCGAAAATAATGATAAATTACATTACTTCTACCAATTATCCTCTAGCCTATTGTTCTTTGGACCAAAATGGAGCCATTTGGGGGTACAGATAAGAGAATTTATACTAATTTCTTCAAAAATTGGCACAAAAAGCAGACATCGGCTCTAAGTGGACAAATAGACCTTTTTCGTGAAAAATAGACGATGTGTTCCAATTTGTGGGAAATTGATGATAGATAGGTTCAATATGGACCTTGTCCAGCAGCGGTTGATCCTCTAGAGCAGCCCCAGTAGTCGTCAAAATAAAATTAGTGGCGTCCCCGAATCTTACGTTGCGTCAAGAATCGTTAAGTTTGGGGACTCCGCTATTTTTCGAAAATAATGATAAATTACATTACTTCTACCAATTATTCTCTAGCCTATTGTTCTTTGGACCAAAATGGAGCCATTTTGGGGTACAGATAAGAGAATTTATAGCAATTTCTTCAAAAATTGGCACAAAAAGCGGGCAACGGCTGTAAGTGGACAAATAGACCTTTTTCGTTAAAAATTGACGTTCTGTTCCAATTTATTGGAAATGATGATAGATAGGTTCAATATGGACCATCTACAGCAGCGGTTGATCCTCTAGAGGAGCTCCAGTAGTCGTCAAAATAAAATTAGTGGAGTCCACGAATCTTACGTTGCGTCAAGTATCGTTCAGTTTGGGGACTTCTCTATTTTACTAAAAAAGGCGTAAATTAGGTTATATGCACCAAATATCGTATAGATGATAGTCCCTTAGACCAAAACAGAACGAATTAAGGTACCCTCAACAGAATTCTCCCGAATTTTCTCGAAAATCGCACGATACTAATCATTAGCCAATAGAAAAATTCATTTCTGTGTGTTTACCATGGCAACTCAAGGATTTCCTGGAAATTTTTGATACCTATACCTAGACCAACCTAAACGAAATTAATAAGTGGAAATTTTTATGTCAAGGTAAATGTCAAAAATCATTTCTATTCAATTTCTGTGGCCGTATCGTTGCTATTTTCTTACCGAATCTGCATTCGAGCATTAATTCATTTCCTGGAAATTTTAGTCGTGCATCCCAACAACGTAATCGGGCCCTCGTGTTCCACTCGGGCCGATTAATACGTTGTTGGAATGCACTCCAAAAATTTCCGGATATGAGATTATAAGTGAAAATTGGTTCCAAAAGCTGTCCTCGGTTTTAAGGGAAGTAATAGTACATTTACGAGAAAATTTGACATGTAGCTGCGGTCTTTCGTAAATTTATGAGAGCTGGGTTCAATTTAGACCATTTACAGGTGCGAAGGGGCCTCTAGAGAAGCCGTAACCTGTCGTGAAACAAAATAAGTGGAGTCCACGAATCTTACTTTGCGTCAAGTATCGTTCAGTTTGGGGACTTCTCTATTTTAGCAAGAAAAGGGATAAATTAGGTTACATGCACCAAATATCGTACAGCCGATAGTCCCTTAGACCAAAACGGAACGAATGAAGGTAGGTACTCTCAACAGAATTCTTCCGAGTGGTCATACAAAATAAGTGGAGTCCCCGCATCTTACGTTGCGTCAAGTATCGTAAATTTTGGGGACTTTGGGGACTTGGCGCCTTGTTAAAGCGCATGCCCCACCGTTCCATTGTTGAATTTTTTGTGGTTGCAAGTCACCTCCTTTTAACAAAGCGTGGTGGATAGTGTGGTGGTTGTTTTGTTAGTGGGATTATTTTTTGTGAGGAAGCTTTTAAGGTAAGTACATTATTTTAATATCAAACTCGCATGCTCAGTTAGATTTCGACAGTTCGTGTTAGAAATTAGAATAATTCAAAGTTTATCAAGATTGCGGCGCGGCGGGGGCCGCCGGGGCCGGGGCCCATACAGTTTAATAAAACAAGGAAGCATTACTGTTTTATGATCTTCAGCTGTCGGACTGCACTAATTTCGGGAACTTTGTATTGTGAATCTTGCTGGTGCCTTTAGCCAAGGGGGTTCTTCTTTAATATTTTGGCAATTTTGTACAGTGCGTTTCAAAAGTAAGGAATATCTTAAATAATCTTTTACGGAGTAGGATTTTGAAGAATCTCTCAAGCTGATTAAATTTATTTTTTACGTGTAGAGGGGTGTGGGGCACATTTGACAGTGGGGCAGCTTTGTCAAGCTTAAAATTTCCACCCAAATATCAACTTTATCTATCAAGGTCTAAGCTTTGTTTACATCCACTTAAATTAACATAAATCAAGGAATTAAGGACAAATAACCTTGGTAACGGTGTCGTTTCCATGGCATATCCTTGGAGATTGCCCTTAATTCCTTAATTTATGTTAATTTAAGTGGATGTAAACAAAGCTTTATTCACAGCTTAGCTTAAGTGCTTAACTTCGTTTGGTTCAATTTTAGCAGTGGTGGAGACAGTTTTGTAGTTTTGGTGGAGATTTTTCTTAAACCTTGCGGAACTGAATTATTTTTGATGTGTGCTTTGGTGCATGAAATTTTCTTGTTGAAATTTTCTTGTTCCTATGTATTATTTTAAATGAAACCTACGATATTTACAGTACATATGCCATTCACAGAATCTAAAAATAATTTGCAGTTTTCATAGCATCCGTCAGCATTTAATTTTTGTAGCGGTATCGATCTGTGCAAAAATATATCAGGCGTTACATTTAAAAAAAAATGCAACTTATATCCGCAGAGGCGTAATTTGACTTTGAAAAATTTGTGTCTATCTACCAAACAAAATTTGAAAGTGTGCCTTATAATCCACTTTCTGAATCAAATTTCTAACTTGTAAGGACCCGATTCCAAGTTGATTTACGTTATCACGTGATGTCGTAAGTGTGGTTAGGATCGCAACTCAGCAGAGCTCGTTGCTTGCAAATTATTGTAGAATTATTGCAGATTTCTGCAATATTAGATCTCACTGGCAACTACTTTCATCTTATATCCATATATACACGCATGTTCCTTGAGAGATCCTGTGAACTTATATGTAGTTATAGGATGAAAGTAGTTGCCAGTGAGATGTAATATTGCAGAAATCTGCAATAATTCTGCAACAATTTGCAAACAATGACCACTGCTGAGTTACGATCCTAACCACACTTACGACATCACGTGATAACGTAAATCAACTTGGAATCGGGTCCTAAAGGAACAGAGATCTTCCAATTTAAAAGTGTGACAAAATGGATGGAACACCCTGTACAAACCACGTGAGTTAAGCATGTTTATTCACTCGCAGAATTAGCCGATTCATCCTCCGGACTCGTTTGTTTCACATTCTTCTCGTGAATAAACATTATTTCTTCAATGTTCGTACTAAAAGAAACGATTTATAATCTCTATATTATATTTCTGTCAATATTTGCAATATTTAGGGCCGGTTTATCGATGCTCAGTCATCGCAAACTGAAAGCCAATTGCCTAGCAACTAGCGATCTGATTGGCTACAGAATGTCAATTTGCTGTTAGCTGACACTTAGCTGAGCATCGATAAACCGGCCCTTAGAATTTTTTGAATTAGTTTATTGTTCTGTTTCTATTATTAAGAGAAAATTACAGATGCCTCTAAAGCGGGGACGTCGAAGACAATGCCATGTCAAGTTACAAAAGCTGGAAGCAGTCAAGTCCCACGATGAAGCTGGTAATAATTGCAATCCGGTGATCCAGAAAGTAGGTAAAGTTGGGATGCAAATCGAAGAGGAAGCAGCTGGTGATCCTTGCAATGTGGTGACGCAGCACGTAGATGAAGTTGAGATGCAGAAGTTAGAAAGCGTGGAAGTTGAGAAAATAGTGGAAGTAGAGAAGAGGGTGGAAGTAGAGAAGAGGGTGGAAGTAGAGAAGAGGGTGGAAGTAGAGAAGTTCGAAGATCAAGCTGGTGATAATTGCAAAGTAGATAAAGTTGGGATGCAAGTTGAAGAAGAAGCAGCTGGTGATCCTTGCAATGTGGTGACGCAGCACGTAGATGAAGTTCAGATGCAGAAGTTAGGAATGGAGTGTGTAGAGAAGAAGGTGGAAGTAGAGATAGAGAAGAGGGTGGAAGTAGAGAAGCCCGAAGATGAAGCTGCTGATAATTGCAATGTGGTGACGCAGCACGTAGATGAAGTTGAGAAGCAGAAGTTAGAAAGGGTGTGTGTAGAGAAGAGGGTGGAAGTAGAGAAGCCCGTTTTATTATATACACTTTAACTTACACATTTAGATATTTATTATGAACTTTACATTTCATTGAAGGGCATCTGACACGACAGTTTGGTGACAGAATTAATGAGTTTTTCCTCCAAGGATCACGTAATAGTAAACCTTGCTTTCTAAACTATTATAGAATTCTATAAAGAGATAGAGGTACGCGTACGCTTTACAGAGTTGTGCCCGTTTGCGCTATTTCTAGTTAACTTTAACCAATGGTTAAGTCACATAGAAGCGATTGTTTCAACAATAGTTCCCAAGAAATTTAACCATCATTGGTTAGAGTTAGAAACGGTGCAAACGGGCATTAGTGGGGTGTTAGAGGTGGTGGTGCATTAGTAGGTAGCCTAATAAATAAAGTTAAGCAAATGCTTTTGCTATAGGTTCATCCTTTTCCTTTGCAAGAGGAGTTTATATTTTTATCACTTACTAATTCAAGCAAAAGCTTTTGCTAACACTTTATTCATTAGGCCCTAAAGTATCTCTCAAAAATGCAACAATGCAAAATAAAAATCTATAACTGTTTTTCACGAAAAATTTGTTAGAAATTTTGTCCAGAATTAGGATCCAATCAAAAGGCTTTCAATTTACATCTTCCTACTGACTTTATCGAAGGGTAACCAACTGATAAAATTCATGCAAATCAAAAATTCGTAACAATTTTCGAAAAATGCGCGAAAGCTTGAAAGATCAGGCAATTCCATTGGTTGGAGACCCTTAGCTTACAACTCCTATCAGAATTTAATAATCTTCATGTTCAACATCAACAGCTAAAGAACAGTCAGATGAATGGGAACCCGATGATAATGATCAAGAATCATCGAGTGAGTCTTCCGTAGGTGAACCACCAAAAAAGAAAAATAAAGAAGAGAAAGGTGTGCCTATGGATGTGCGTCCAGAAGAGAGAGGTGTGCCTATGGATGTGCGTCCTAAGAGGATAATAAAGAAGAAGGTTATGGCGAACTTCGAAACACCTAAAAGTGAGTTTGAAATTCCCATTAGAAAAACTTTGGGGAACTGACACATTAAGGACTGTTGCGAGTATAAATAATAAGTAGTTATTTGTGCAACTTTAGGACGCGAAAATGATACTTAGAGCGCACGAGAATGAACAAAAGAATTTTTGCTGAAAAAAAAACTTATGGCCAATTCCACGGACCATACTTGTCGCTTAAGTTAGACTTAAAAATGAAGAATGGCGTTTTTCTTATGGTATAAACGTCATTATTGTCATTTTAGGACTCTCTTAAAGTTAAGTAAGGTCGGTGGAATCGTGCACTAGTCTAAGATCGTACACTCACCCGCAAAAATAATAAGTAGGTGAGAAAAAGAGGGGAATACTTGTGTGCGTTGATAACGCTATTTCTGTCTCCATCAACCTGCTTATTATTATTGCTGTTGACTGTACAAGTTATGGCAATAAGTATTATTTTTTTCAGAAAAGAGGCGTTGGACAACCCCCGAAAAGGCGGCCCTAAAAACTGTGTTTCATAAACATTTTGAAAGGAGGACGTATCCGTCGAGAGCAGAGTGCCTGGCAGCTGTTAAGATAACGGAGGCACTCTCATTGCGAAGCCCTCTCCGCATAAAGAGTTTTATGCAAAACTATTTTCTACGACATTAACGGCCCCCCCGTTAATGTCGTAGAAAATAGTTTTGCATAAAACTTTCTACGACATTAGGGGGGTTAATGTCGTCGAAAATAATTTTGCATAAACTTTTTACGACATTAAGGGGGCTAATGTCGTCGAAAATAGTTTTGCATAAAACTTTCTACGTTAAGGGGGTTTTGCATAATGTACTTAATAAGTTTTCATGTTCTTAAAATAATATTTTTCAATAAATTGTTTAAAAACTAATGTGTCATGTACCTAATTTGAGGATAATAAATATCTTATAACCTCCGCCAAGCAAAATACGAAGTCCCCGAAACTTACGTTGCTTCAAGCAACGTTCAGGACGGGGACCGCAATGAAAGTCCCCAAACTTTACGTCGCTAAAGTATCGTTCAGAACGGGGACCTATAACTAAGTTCCCAAATCTTACGATGCGTCAAGTAATGTTCACGCTTTGATTATTTTGGGTACGTACCCTCTTGTATTTTGTGTTGCATAATCGAAGAATTATTGTCAACAGTTAAAATAAATTTTCAAAAATGCGCTCTTGGCATATTTTGAAATATTGATTCTTCGACGTTTCATTCCCGATTACTTATTTATATCAAGCGTCAAATACCTAGGTAGTTCATAGACCATTTATTAAGTACACACATAAGTACGCAACAGAATTATTTATAACAATTCCACAGTATACTTTGTTGTAGTACTTTCATGAGAGTTAATTTTGACTGAGATGTGACAGCAAGAAACGATAACCTATATTACTTAAATAAGATGTCATTAAAATCTTCAGTAAGTAGGTATGTAAAACTTATCCGAGACGCAAACTACACGAACGTCCCCTAAGTCAACGGTATACAAAAACTTCTGACAACGCGAATAAAACTTAGATGATAGGCTATAAAATAAATTTAAAAAACACTGCAATAAAGCAGCGCAACCTATAATTCCCCTAGCGGCAAATTATTTATTATGAATATTACTATTATTATTGGAGTCCCCGGACCTTACGTCTAGTATATATACATACGTACGTACATACGTACGTACATACACACAGACATTTTTTAAAAACCACTTTTTCGTGATCCTGAGACCTTGAAACGTAAAGATCTGGTGTTATCTCAATTTCGAATTTTGGACTGATTGCAGTAACCTCCCATTTTTATATTGGTTGTGGGGAGGTTAAAATCAGAAGAACAAAGTGTTCAGAATCCAATTTTTTGCAAATTTGCTCTGAATTTCACCAAAAAAATTTTTAAAACTCCATTTTGTCCGGTTGCGCTAAAGGTATCGAAAAAAATTGTTAAAAAAAAGTTGATTAGAAGTCAATTTTGTCTTCTTAAAAGCAAGATTTGCAATTTATATTTTGAAAATTAAGATTTTTTCAGATTTTTCTAAAATAAAAAATTCGAATCTTGAATTGAAACTTGGCACATGGTATCCAAACAAGATTGCGAACAATTTATTCTTATGAATTTTTTTCATATCTCTATCCCGAAGCAAAATATTCAAAAATGATCTTATTCGCGAGGTCACAGTCGGCTGGGTTTACTTTCGTTTGAGTTGAGTACCTCAAAAGATGCGTCTCATAAGGGTCTACAACAGTGCAAGAGTTTATATCACTACTACTAACATTAACGAAAATATGACAGTTTTCATCTTAAGAGGGACACACTGCAGATGGTGTTATCTCGAATTGGGAAATTTTAGTGATTTCAGTAACCTCCCTTTTTTTTAAATTGTTGTGGAGGTTAAAAATGAGAAGAATGTCTGGCAATTTGAAAGGTTTCAGAAACGTCTACCTTCTCACAGAATTCGTAAATTTTTGCTATTAACTGAAAAGTGTTTAATATATTTGTTTGAAATAAGGTGAAAATATGAACATTCAACCGCATTTCAAAAAATGTTTTGGTCATTATCAGTCGAAAATTTGCCATAGGTATACATATCTAATATCTATCTAAAGTTGCTTATTGTATAGGGTCCTTACGCCCAATTTTGTAATTTTTGCTATTTTAAAAAATGTGACTTTCTTAAAAAAACTCCGTCAAATTTTTTAAAGATAAAGCGGTGTTAAATTCAAGGTCACGTATTCTTTTTAAAAAGCTCATGCAATCAACGTTGCGAAATAGATATAGGAAAAAATCAATTAGGTTATCCTTATCGCGCTGGTGCTCACAAAATGCGACATTGCAAAGTTCAGGAAAACGACAACATCTTCATTAATAAACTGCTATCAGTCAAAGTGGTTAAAATGGTAATGTAGGTAATCAATATTTTTTGAAATTATACTTTTTTTTCAGAAAATATTACTAACGTGTTTTGCTCTGATAACCTTTGTCCAGGCCGTACAAAGTTGCTGCCAAAATGATTGCTGTGAAAGCTCATCATGCCGCAGTTGTTGTTCTTCTTGTCGAGATTGTGGGAGTACCATTTGTACCACAAAGTGTACAAGAAAATGTTGTGAAACGAGCGGCTGCAATACCACTACCACAAGTACAACTCCTATAACTACTATAACTCCTACAACTGTTATACCTTCTACAACTGTTATACCTTCTACAACGATTACAGGAGATACAGATTCCCCAGTATCATCTACACCTTCAGGACGTGGGAACGGAAAAAATATCACAGTAAACGTGAACAACGCCATAAACAACACAAACACATTAGACCTGAATATAAACATTTCCAATGTTAATATTAATAACGTCCATTCTTCATCCAAGTGTTCGTCCTCAAACAATGACTCAAGGTGTGAAACTCCTAAGAACTGTACCACCGAGAATGACATAGAAGTGACAGTAACAGTAACTGAAAGAGTAACAGAAATAGTGCCAGTGGAAGTACCAGTGACTGTTAAGGTCTGCTGTGACACAACCGAACCACCAGTAATAGACCATCCCTTCAGATGTTGCATAATTGTAGTACCATGCGTCACATATTCTTGCAATCCATACCGTAGAGTATGTGGTCATTCGTGTCAAGGTCACTATGGGTACTTGCCGCAAAATCCTTGTTCAGGTGGGTGCCAGAAGAGAGACACTTGGGGCGAGACGGACTGCTCGAGCTGCGGTGAAGATTTCTACCAAAATTATGGGGAATATTCCAGGTGCCAGGGGTGCTACTATGCTTGAGCTCTTTTTTATGCCATTGAAATAAATAAGAAATAATAGTCAATGTACCAATAAATATGCAAAGCGAAAAAGGGGGTAGTTTTTTAAATCGACCCTTTCTCTGGGGCTTGCAAATAGTTATTTGTGTAATTAGGTTGCGAAATGATACTAAGCGCACGAGAATAAATTTTTTTTTGCACTCCTTCAACAAAAATCAAGTTATTACGCACTCTATAAACAACTGGGAACACCAAATTTACAAGTACCGGTGCGTTTTGCACTTAGACAAACAAATAAAGATAGACGGATTTGTTTACATTAAATGACGTACGGAACAATGGCTCACATTCTAAGCTACCATTGGAATAAGAGTGTGAGGTTTATTGACCGGAGTTGTCAAATTGTTTCGTCGCCAGAATTTATTGTCCTAGTCATTTTCTATAAGAAAGTTCCCAAAAATAATTTTCATTTTATTAACTTTGTAAAATTGAAAAGATTTTAGCAGATTTTAGCGATGTAATTTGTAATAATTAGAGAAAAACTGTGATAAAGACTGAACCTCGGGGACGATTTGGCAACGCGGTAGGCCGTGATACATCACAAAAACACCTGTCAACCTGTTGCTGCTGCGGTTTTTTAAGGTTTGTTTTCGTTGATTTTGTTGAGTTTCTCCGTTGATTTTACCGTTATTTTCACTTTTCAGTGTTACGTGACAATGGTGCAACAGTGCCAAGCGTGTAAAAAGTTAAATTATTTAAACCGGCATCTCTCATTTCATCGGTAAGTAAGGTTATGTCAATTTGTTGTGCAATGCAGTGGCGTCCCTGTTTCTTTGCCAATACTGATGAATGTTTCTTTTAGATTTCCACTTGATAATGATCTCCGAAGACATTGGCGTTGTTTATTAGGGGTTGAGGAAACCCAAACTTTGCCAAAATCTGCTGTTATTTGTTCACATCATTTTCGCAGTACAGATTTTGATGTAAAACCTTCAGGCATCAGATACTTGAGGAAGGGTTGCCTCCCATTACCTTTTTATCCTAACATTGGACATAAAGAAGCAGTAAGGTGAGAATAGTTTTTGCAAAGAAAAGCTTCGTGGAAAAACATTTTTTCTTTCTACAGTTCTGACCCAATATTAGAGGAAACTGCATCAATAGAATATGACCCTGATAATAACGAAGCTGCCTCTACAAGCACAAGCAAGAAAAGGTATTTCATTGAAACTCCATCATCAGAATCTGACGACAGTGATAATAACATTAATAATAATAACGAAGCTCCATCTACAAGCACAGGCAAGAAAAGGTATTTCGTTTAGTTCTTCTATAATAATTTTAGTGTTTTGTAAACATTCAATATTTTATGATTAGTATATTGTACAACTAGACGAGAAATGTGGACATTTTACACAGGGTGTCTCAGAATTATAAAGACAAACGTTAATGCAATAATAAATTGTTAAATTATTTCTTAACTTAGCAGTAACTTCAGTAACTTTACCCTTTTTTGTTTTAGAGTGGAATTCGTAGTTGAGAAAGTCATAAACACAGAAGAAGATGGAAATCAAGAGATGGTTGGCCCATTATCACTGAGGTATTCTCTATTACAGCATTACTAATTAACTTAACACTTTTCGATTTAATTAATTGAAATTTTCAAATGTGACTGTCAATATTGTTATTTTAATGTCTTATTTACAGAAGTGTTAAATCGTTGACCTCATTACATTCGTCATCCTCAACCTCAACCATCACTGCCTCAGAAACCGAAACTCAAATGCTTTCTCTCATGCATCCTGAAATGGGAACCGTGATAGCTCCATCAGATTTTAGGGGGAAGTTAGCTCTTGTCACTGTACCGAAAAAAAGGTAGAGATAGCAGTGCATTTATAAGGTGGTGACAAAATGTAGAATATTCGCGCAATAACGCTTTAACTGCAAAATCTTAATTTTTCACCAATTTTGTCAATGTTTTTGAAAATATAAAGTGGCCGTAACTGCACCTGGAGTGGGAAAACATTTCTCAGTAAACCTTCAGATTCCCGTCAAAAACAGTAGTTTTACTGCTAATATCCTTAATTATTTAACACCACCCTATATGTACCTATACTGAAATATTTTGATGATAATTGCTGCATCAGAACACCAATACAATAGTTTGTTGTTTTTTTTTTTAGAAAAAGGCGATATGTTGGTGATATTAGCAGTGATGACTTTTCTTCACCTAGAAAGGCTAAACGGCATTTTAAGGCTGCTAAGGAAACTGTACTAAAACAACGGAAGAAAATTCAAACGCTCCAACATGCAGTGAAGAGGCTGAAAACAAAAATTACAACATTAAACGGCTTACTTCAGTTGTTAAAGGATAAATTGTATATTAGTGAATCTTCAGAAACTGTTCTAAAGGTAAGAACGCTCATATGAAATTGACTTTTGTATTGAAACATTTGAAACTGAATTGAGTGTTTTCTTTTTACACTTACTAACATTCAGTAAAGTTACCATACCGAATAACAACGAGACCAAGTACGCTCCAATAACTTTTTTAATTATTAAGATAAAAATCTGAAAAAATTCACAGTAAACATGCCCACCGGAAGCCATTTTTGACATATTTTTTAATGTTTTATCACTTCCAGTTTCGCCGGAAATGGCTATAATTTTTAAATGGGACACCCGGTATATTCTTACATTTTCGGAATTAAGGGCCATTCTGAGTAGTAATTGTAGTGCCATTTTGGTGACTTTTCATGTTTTTGGAGAAATTTGTTGATCTAGAGTGCTGTGACAGGGATTTTCTGTCTTTTATGGAGATCAGTTTTGACAAAATTTTAAAAAAATGGTTTGAGCTTATTTAAACCATATTTAAAATTTCGAAAAACGTTTTTGGGGATAATTAATTAAATGGTATTACGCCGGTACACCTGTTCAATGAAATCATATAATTTTTTCTGCTTACAATGAAACCATCAACTTTGCATTTCTGTCCACGCAAAATAATGAAATGAAGTACCACAGCACTCTAGATCTAAAAAAAAATTTCCCTAAACGAAAGAAAGAATTGAACAAAATGAGTACTACAATATCCAGTGTGACCCCTAGATTCCAAAGATATAAAAATATATCCGGTGTCCCATTTAATAATTCAAAATCAAGGCTATTTCCGGCAAAACCGGAAGTAATAAAATGTTGGAATTTATGTCAAAAGATGACATCCAATGGGCATGTTTACTGTGAATTTTTTCAGATTTTTAACTTGACAATTCAAAGAGTTGCTGGGGTGTACATGAACTCGTTGTCAGGTATACTAGGTATTATAAATGCTTCCCATTTTTTGTAGGCGTCTTTACCTGGAACTGCAAAGGAGGTTTTTGAGAGAATGTTGAAAGGACCCAAGAAACAGAAGTATACCCCTCAATTAAGATCTTTTGCCCTAACACTGTGCTTTTATTCTCCGAAAGCATATGCATTTGTTAGAAAAATGTTTAATAAGTCTCTGCCCCATCCCACCACTATATCAAAATGGTACCGATGTGTAGATGGTTCTCCTGGATTTACAAAGGAATCTTTAACTGCTTTAAAAATGAAGACAGATGATGCTGCTTCAAGAGAAGGGCACGTTGTATGCAACTTAGTATTTGATGAAATGCACATAAGAAAACAAGTGGAGTTGACGGGGACGAAATTTACGGGGTACGTGGACTTGGGCACAAACTTGGACTCGGACACACTGCCTGAGGCAAGGGAAGCATTAGTGTTTATGTTGGTGTGTCTCAATGGTTCATGGAAAATCCCTGTTGGATATTTCTTATTGGATGGATTATCTGGAAGTGAAAAAGCAGTTTTACTAACAAGATGTTTGGAATTTGTTCACGAAAGTGGGGTTATAATCACTTCAATAACTTTTGATGGTGCTGCAGCTAACTTCACTATGGCTAAGAAGTTGGGTGCAAATTTTGATAATCCATTAGATCTCCAAACCTCTTTCAAACATCCAGTGACTGGGGAAGAGGTTTTTATTTTTTTGGACCCCTGTCACATGATCAAATTAATTCGCAACTGCTTAGGATCTAAAAAAATTCTGAAATTTTCACAAACCCATGAAATTAATTGGAACTACATAAACAAACTTGTCGAACTGCAAAACAATGAGGGTCTTCTAGCTGCCACTAAACTTCGTCTTAGACATCTGAACTGGACTAGAGAAAAAATGAAAGTGCGAATTGCTACACAAACATTAAGCAAAAGTGTAGCTGACGCTCTTCTTTACCTTTCAAAGGATTTGAAACTGCCAGGATTTGAAAATGCCGAAGCAACTGCGATTTTTGCACAACTTTTTAATGATTTATTCGATATTTTTAATTCACGATGTAGATTCACCGCATATTCGTACAAAAGACCTTTGTCACCAAAAACTGAATATCAAATTTTTGAACATTTTGATAAAGTAAAAGATTATATTAATAATCTTAGCCTAGGAGGAACATCAGTTCTCAAGTCGCGTAACAAAACCGGATTTTTAGGATTTTTGATATGTATGGAAAGCTTAAAGCAGTTTTATCAAATTAACGTTGTGGAAAAAAAACTTTTAAAATATGTCCTGACTTACAAATTATCACAGGACCACCTAGAACTGTTTTTTGGAGCGATTAGAAGCCGTGGTGGCTACAACAATAATCCAAGCGCACGACAATTTGCAGCGGCGTACAAACGGTTAATTGTACATAGTGAAGTGACTGCAGGCAACACTGGCAATGCTCTAAATTTAGGAAGGACACCTATATTGTATTGCAATAGTGGCAAATTAACCGTTAATGACGATGGCGAGGATTTGCAAGAGAAACAGGAGTATGTCAGCTTTCAAAATAAGTTATTGAAAGATATTGAAGAATACAATTACATCAGTTCGCCTGCTTGGAATTTAACAGATTATGTTGAAGATGTTGTGTCGTATATTGCAGGATTCGTTGTAAGAAGCTTAAAAAAATGTTTGACCTGTTCGAAATGTGTGCAACTGATGGAGATGGACACAACTGTGTCTCAGTTGCAAAGTAGAAAAACATATGGGAAATTAGTTAACGCGTCAAACTTAGTAGTGGATGTTTGCCAAGCCGGCGAGAAATATTTCCGTTTTTTTGACAAGACTACGGATATTTTTAATAAGAAAATAAAGAACTTGTACGACACATTAATCACCAATACTATGAAAAGTCTACCCGTCGCGGTATTTAACCATTTTGAGGATCACGTTTATGACAATGACCCTGTAGATGGTCACACACAAGAGTGTGTTAAATTAATCCTAAGAAAATATTTTAAAATTAGAATACACCATGAAACCTCAAAAAAATTAGAAAAATCAACTGAAGATAGGGTTAGAAGTGTTTTAACCAAAACAGTTTTGTTTCGAGGCCAGTAATCTTGTTGTAATTTGCATTAAATAAAAAATTTTCTATTTATGTGTTTTTATTTCTTCAATTTTAGTGGAAATTATAATTTTAAAGTTGCCGTTCAAATAGAGTTTAATTAGGTACGGATAGAGCCACAAAGTTAAAAACAAATAATTTTATAAAAGCATAACAACTTTTTATTGAAATTTCATGTTTAAAATAATGGGACACAATTTTTCTATACGTTTACTATTATATTCCTCTTTGTTACTTATTATTAGCAGAAATGTGGCTTGTCGCTATTCGAGGTCAGTGAACTCTGTCGAGACTAAGCCTTGCCAAAATTTGAAAACCGTACGCCACTGCCGTTGTTGGAAAGACAGAGAGAAACAGTTACCCCCCGCATCCCCTCTACCCCTTCACCAACACACGATGTTGCGTCGTAAACAATGTCCGTATCTAGCATAGCAATGCTGTGTCTATCTTTATTTGTTTGTCTAAGGTTTTGCACACACAAGTGCGTGAATTGCGCACTGCATTTTTTTTCTCTAATCCGATCTTTCCATACAAAGTGATTATCACTAAAAGAAAGTTTCAACGATAAAATATAACTTACCGCATTTACAAACTAACAATTTTGGCGAAATTAACATAATTTAATGTTTTAAAGACTTTAAATCTGCTTGCCATCTTACGTCAGAAATGACAAAACATTTTCTACCGACTGGTGTTATTATAGCAATGGAGGTAATAAACGAAAAAAATGCAGCAGTGAAGCGGCTGGAACCTCCCCATCGCGTGGATCTTTGACTTGGGTTTCTAGTCGAATTAGCATAGAAAATGTATGACTGGTTTCCATGATGGTTTTAGAACTTTTTTAGAACACACAAATTGAAACATTCATCAGAGAAGAGTAGGTATAAGTAAGTCCTTTTTAGGCAGGACCCCCAAAGTTCTAAAACCGTCGTTGAAACCAGTCTTATACAATTTCTGTGCTAATTCGGCTAGAAACACAAGGCAAAGATACACGCGATGGGGAGGTTCCAGCCGCTTCACTGCTGCATTTTTTAAAATTGGCAGCAGAGAAGGGGCTGGAACTTCCCCAACACGTGAGTCTTTGATTTCCGTGACTTGTGTTTAAAATTTGAGAGTTGATATGCCTAAATGGCACTTTCCGTGTACCAATTGCTCCTAAAAGCCTTTCAGCTTCTCAACAGGTCACCTAGCCTCCATGTACCAAATTTCGCACAAATCGATCTACTATATAACGTGGTTTCAGTGTTACTATTACAAAATTTAGATTTTTCTACCCAAAGGGAACTAATTGCGAATAAATTTTATCTCTTTGAAACCAGAATTTGAAAACCTTTCTGATGGTGACAATAAATCTTTCAAAACTTGTTTTGGATGGGTAAATGAGAGAATATCTTTAGATTTAGAAATTGGTGTGGCAAAACGGCACTTTCCGTGGGGCGATTGAATCCAAAATTTGTTCAGCTCTTCAATGTGTAATACAATCCCCATGTGCAAAATTTCAGCCAAATCGGTTCAGGGGCTTAGGCTTTACCGAGATTTTAAAGCCCGATAAATATCTCGATATTTTTAGTTTTAGGTCAAAAGGGCATTGATAGTGAATACATCTTTGGAAGCAGAATCTGAAGGCCTTTCTTATGGTGACGTGAAAAATGGGGGTTTACATTTAAAATTTAAAAGTTGATGTGCCAAAATGGCATTTCTGGTTGCACGATTGGCTCCAAAAGCTTTTCAGATCTAAGTTGGGTTATCACATGCACACGTACCAAATTTCAGCCAAATCGGTCGAGTAGTTGGGGCTGTGGCGTGTTTACGAACGAACGTACGTACGTACATACATACAGACACATTTTGAAAACCACTTTTTTGGGTTCCTGAGACCTCAAAACGTACAGATCCGGTCTTATCTCGAATTCGAAAATTTTAGTGATTGCAGTAACCTCCCTTTTTTTTAAATTATGAAGTGGAGTGGGGAGGTTAAAAATGGAAGAATTTTGGTGTTTAAAGTACAATAACAATGTAAGTAGTTATATCTAGTAAGTAGTAAGTAGTAAGTAGTTATATCTATGGGAAATAAAAATGCTATTCCATCCGATGCGCTGAATAGGAATGAAAATTGTGCGTACCCTAAACCAACAATGCAAATGAGTTGAAATTCTGTTTGTTTTTATTGGAAATATTCGTGCAAATAGTAGAATACATACTTTGTGCGTTAACAATATTCGCGCACACGCGAGTAATGGGCACCTCGCGCGCTTTGCGCACTAGGTTTCCAAACCTGCTCGCTAGTGCGCGAAAATTATTGTTACCGCACATAGTATGTAAATAACTATTTACGAGGCGTTAGCTGTGTAAAATAGTTACCTTGATGCGCGAAGTGGTCATTTCGCGCACCATGCGTAAAATAATTACTTCGCGCACTATACAAAAACAGTTCGCACACCGCAAAAAAATTACGCAGTTCGAGCACTGCCATTGATGAAAAAATCTTAAGTTTTTTTAAAGCCGTTTTCTTGTCGATCTTGGGCTTCGAACTGCAAATGCTTAAATGGGATTGGTGCATTTGCCCATGTTCTGGATTGTTGCCTAACGACAATGTCACAGCGCTGTCTGTTTCAAAAGTACCTACTAGCGAAGGACGCTTTGAAATTGACAAGATTTTAACGCTTTTATTAAACAAATTTCTAGAAAATTTGGAAAATGCAACAGTTACAGCTGGGTATTTGTGTTTCAAACCGCAAAATCGCTAAAAAATGGCTTGGGTCACAGTGAGTTAAAACTTAGCTTGCTTTAATCCTACATAAATAGCATTTACACGTGAAGATAGATTATTGAAATTACGACACTTTCAGAATATCAGTTCTGTCGCTTTGGTGCAAGAAGGGCCAATGTGACATTTTCGAAATTAGCTTAGGATATTAATCTGTAAACAAAACCACACTTTAATTACAAAATTTATTTTCAAACGTCATTTAACAATTACTTAAATGACTAGTGTTAACAAGGTATAACAGTCATTTCTATGACACCAAGTTTGAGCGGCTTATAATAGTATATAGTATATTATTGACCAAGGTAAAGGTGTACAGTTCATTTCAAGGGTTTAGTCCGGTCAGTCCGGTTCAGGTACAACGCTCTAGGTTAGCTCCGTCTTTTTCTACACAACGTCTGGCAATTCACCCACGTTGTAACGTACAGTCCTAAGAGTGTCTACTATCGCGTCTCTGTTTAACACATATAAATGGAAGAGACGGATATATCACCCGTTAAAGTATTCTCTAGGACTCGATCGGGGCGCGAAACTATTCCACCACTCATAAACTCATTGATCACACAATTCTTTTTAAAAGTAGGTACTTAACCATAACCAGGTTTCACTGTTACTTACGACGGTCAGGTCGAGGATGAGCGGAACTCATTTGCATTTTACGATCTAACGGACTAAACCCTTGAAATGAACTGTAAGAACTATTTTAGCCCAAGCGGCAAGATTGTAACCCCGAGGTGTGAAGTATCGAGGGTGACAAGACGCGAGGGCTAAAATAGTCTTCTCTACCGTGGTGAATATAGTACCTACTTTTTTCACTTACTGGCAAAAAAAAACCGAATTTTCAGTTGAAAGATAAGTTAATAATGGTACGTTTTAAAGCTAGTAGTGAAAAAATAACTCCTCCGGAGTTTAAGATTAATTTACAGTTTATTTGCAGCAACAAAATGATTGGCATTATTGCTGCAAAGTGTGTCAAAGGGACGCGCAACAGACGAGACGTTAGTAGAAAATTTTGTCTTTTTTCGTTTGAAAATAAATAAACTATACTCTGTCCGGGATCCACGTAACCCTATTTCAAAATTTCAAATTTCAAATAGGGTCGTGTGGATCCCGGACAGAGTATAATAAATATTTATTTTATTCGGAGTTTAAGCGACATTATGTGACTTCCATACTCCGTCACATAATGTCGCACTTAAACTTCCAATAAAATAAATATATATTAGTGTGAAATTAACTTGAATATTGAGTAATTTCGTTTACAGAATGATATCCTAAGTCAATAATTAAAAAGAAACGCTAATTTTGAAAATGTCACACTTTGTTTATCCCCGCTGCAGCTAAATTTCTTGGGATACGTAATTTAACACGCACGTACGGCAGCATGATTTGGTTTTCAGCTCTATTCCCGTCTATTTTTATTGCCTTGAATTCTGAAAATTCAGTTTTTCTTTTGAGGAAATAGTACTAAGTTTGAATACATTTTTAAAACCAAAATGTGAAGCACCTCTTTCTTAAGATGTGTTGTGAAAAATCGGGGGTGTCATTTAATATTTCAAAGCTGATATGTCAAAATGGCCCTTTCGGTGGCATGATTAACCCCAGCTTTAACTTAGGTTACGAAAAGTCCGCCTACCAAATTTCAGTGAAATCAGATGAGTAGTTTGGGGTAATCTCATCTTCATTTTTTCACTATCTCACTCGCTATATTGTTTTTAATTGTAGCATATTTCTTTTATTTTTCACGACTTGAAGACTTTTGCAGATTATTTGTGTATCTGGGAAACTTCGCAAGCTTCCGTAACCTTCAGAACCATTAGTTAAGAATTTTATAAACTATGTATCCCTTAATCAGTCAATTCACAAAATTATTCATAAAATTTAAAAGTGTGCTTAAATCGATCAGTTTTTCCGCACATTTTCCGACAAACGCAGTTTGAAATTTTTAGACAAAATAGTATATTACGTAACGAGAGTTGTAAGAAGCAATTACGTATGGGAAGAAGTTGTACACGAGCCGCGTAGCACCGAGTGTATGTTTTCACTGTGCGAAATTTATTGCGTACAACAGTTTTTCTAGGAAATAGTATATTACGATATTAGGTTGGTAAGTACAGTATAACAGAATTGAGGAAAGGTTTGCAAAAACGAGTCGAAGACGAGTTTTTGCAATTTCCGAGATTATGTTAGATGTACTTAACAACCGTGTATCGTATATGATTTTTCGCACAATTGAAATTAACTTATTGAACATTTTTCGTCAGCCATTAAACAAATCCTGTTTGACAGATCGCCGAATTTTCCAAATGCTCTCGCTACCTTTGCCAGTTCAATTGTTTTACTTACCATGCCTGTGTCAGATATGCGTGCTGTTATGAATTCATAACAGCACTGTTATTTTTCGTTGCCTGGGAAACCAAACCGCGCTTGGTAAGTTGAACTTACACCTTATGTTAACTACGTCGGTAAGAGAGTTATAACATACGATTGTGCGAAAAAAATGTTTTTTTACCATTAATCAGATCCTAATATAGGAATCATGGTAGGCCAAAATGGCGTAATGGCATACGAAGTCGATTGATGCTGCACAAAAGAAGAAAGAGTGCTTTGACAAAACATGGCCGAAGTTGTTTGTTTATAAGAAATTGCCAACACATTTAGAAAGAAATTCTATTTTTAGTGTTTCAAATGTTGTCAAATGATCTGTAATAAGTATATCACACGAGTGGGGAATTTCTCACACGAGGCGCCAACAAGTGTCGAATTTTTTTTAATTTTGAAATCCAGCCTGATACGTTAATGTGATTGATGCCCGTTGCCACGCGATGTGGGCGGAACTGTGCGATATTATATCGCACAGCACTAACATACGCATGTGTTAGTGTCAACTTTCGCGCCTACTTAATTGTGCGATATTTACAACTTTCTTAAGTGGTCGTAGGAAAAAGCCTTTTTCCTACGACCACTTACGAAAGTTGTAAATATCGCACAATTACGTAGCCCCGAAAGTTGACACTAACGCACGCGTGCCCCGTGCGGTTGGGTGCCCATCGGGCGCGTCCCCGGGTGGTGGATAGGGGAATGGCCAGTCCGCTGGTTAGTTACGGCCATACGTGCAGACCTGGGGCTTAAAACCCTCACGTGTCTGTACCAAAGCCGCTACCGCGAACCAACCCCTCTGAGACACCGGGCGCCCTCTCAAAGTAATAGCCTTACCCTCATGCGCCGGGTTCCATGAGGGCGGACCGAACTCCCGGGGTTAACTGGGAATTTCAGACCAGATTTAGGAGGGTACCGGAGGCCTCAATGCAGCAAATGGGGTCGGAAGACACTCATAGCTGCTCTGAGACTTAGGGACCTAGCAGCCTGAACAGAGGGACTGGAAGACTGATACTTCTGTTATCTGTACGGAGGGACAAAAAAAAAAATAAAAAATTACCTCACGGTTGCGATAGGGATAGGCTGATAACTGGACCTATCAGATTTTTGTGACTAGGGACTAATTGTGACTGATGGGACTGAAAAAGACACCGCAGTTGCACAGGTACCGTGACACTGGCAGACCCTCAGGGAATGAGGGCGGACCGAATTCCCGGGGTTAACTGGGAATTTCAGACCAGATTTAAGAGGATACTGGAGGCCTCAATGCGGCAAATGGGGTCGAAGGACACCCATAGCTGCTCTGAGACTTCGGGACCTAGCAGTCTGAACAGAGGGACTGGAAGACTGATACTTCTGTTGTCTGTACGGAGGGAAAAAAAAATAAAAAATACCTCGCGGTTGCGATAGGGACAGGTTGACAACTGGACCTATCAGACTTTTGTGGCTAGGGACTAATTGTGACTGATGGGACTGAAAAAGACACCGCAGTTGCACAGGTACCGTGACACTGGCAGACCCTCAGGGACTGTGGCACCAACAACCAGTTGTGACTGATGGGGCTGTCCACCAGGAACCATCGGCCACACGGGGGGAAGATGTCTGCAGTCTGTACGGAAGGGTAGTTATAATAGTGCTGCGCAGGACGCTAGGGACTAGTTGTGACTGATGGGACTGAAAAAGATACCACAGCTGCACAGGTACCGTGACACTGGCAGACCCTCAGGGACTGTGGCACCAACAACCAGTTGTGGCTGATGGGGCTGTCCACCAAGAACCGTCGGTCACACTGGGGGAAGATGTCTGCAGTTTGTAACATAGAGGGACATAAATTGATACCTCAACTGAACCTTTTAAGGGTACACTTTAAGCTGCCTTCGACACCAAGAAACCAGTTGTATCCGGCAGGGCTGAAAAAGACCTGCCGGTTATAGTGGGTTCGCGGGACGAAGCTTCAACAAACTCCCTAAAGAGCAGAAGTACCCGCCGTGGTATAGCAAAGCGGGGTGGCTTTTCTAGCACCCGATTAACACTATTCAGTTTCTACAGCAGAAGTACTGGGTCTTTGCAGAACCGGGGTTCCTGATGTAGGAAATGGATAACTGTCACAGTGCGGGCATAATGGACCATAAGGTCTGAATGCAGCGGACCCGTCAGGGAAACGCACCGCAGAACGAAATACGAACGCACGCGTGCTGTGCGATATAATATCGCACACTTCCGCCCATACCGCGTGGCAACGCGCATCAATCACATTTATCATAGCAGGTTGGATTTCAAAATTTAATAAATTCTGACACTTGCTGTTTTGTTGACAACTATGATAAAAATAGGGAAATTTATGAAGAAATGATTTTTTGTTGTGGTTCGTAGGAAAAATACTGTACACAACTCGCACGAAAGTGTCTCTACAATGCACTCGTGAGGTTTTCACACTCGGCTAGCGCCTCCTGTGAGAAATTCCCCACTCGTGTGATATAAACCACTTTCGTAGCTCGTTATGTAATATACTATTAAGGTATACCTACAATTATAATGCAAAATTATGTGACATAATAATTTCGCTTTTGGATTATTTTAATACCTGCAAAAGTATGTAAGTATTATAAAGCCGCCAGTATTCTACATTATGACGATCTCTTCAATATACTTGCTCAAAACTTCAAGGAAATAGTTAGGAAATAAAAAATAAAACCTGTGGGTTAGAATAAGAGGCAGTTCCGGACTAAGGTCTCCGGTCCTGCGATATAACTTTTGCACAGAATTTTTTCTAATTTTCATATACCTACGTGGGTAAATACATGTTTGTTATTACAAATAGGAATCACCAATTTGAAGGCCATCCCGACGTCTCTACCAATATTAAAGATTAATTAGTTGCTACATTATTAATTGTTTAATTCTGGTGGATGCGCCGGGATAGTATGGTGCTGTCCGGTTGGGACTCTGCTATACGGTGAAATTCCATTATTATTATCAATAATACTAGCACGTCGTTTTATTGCAAAATTTATATTGTTCTATCTTAGGAAATTAAATGTAAATCACTAAAATCACTTATACAGGATGAGTCTGAAAGACTCCACATTCTTTATACCACGGAATCTACTGTTCACATGATCAAGCTTGGTGCAAAAATTATTGGTCAATTGTGATTCTTCTTGATGTTATAAGCCGCCAAAGATCTTCATTTTTAAACATTCTTTTTAAATATCTTTCGAAAGGTGTATCGAAGGGTTTTGAATTATTGCACAGCATTGTTACAGACCAAGAAGCAACTGCTGATGGTACTTAAAACATTATCCAAAAAGCGGATCTCTGTCATACAGGGTGGCCTCGATGTTATTTCCCCTTGAACTTTTTTGTGTTTGAAAATATTGCTAATTTGCCCATGCGGCCGTATTTCCCATTCAATTCTAAAACTTTTTTGGCTCTCAAAATCTTTCGAAAAAACTAACCGCTCACGAGAAAAATTGAAAAACTGAAAACAAAATGCTGGTAATCACCTTAAAACCAATGATGAGTTTTACCTCATAAAGAAATGAAATTACCATCAATGTTTTTTCTTCAGTTGTGAGCAATGGTTCTGGGCACAGATGTAGGACAACACCTTCAATGCAAAAAAACAGTTGGAATGTGATGCGTGTCAACGTACACTTTGATTTTTATTGAAATTGTAGGTTTATCACAATGATCATGTTTTCGGTTTTTTCGATTTTCCTCGTGAGTGGTTAGTTTTTTCGAAAAATCTTAAGAGCCAAAAAAGTTTTAGAATTGAACGGGAAATACGGCCGTATAGGAAAATTAGCAATATTTTCACACATAAAAAAGTTCAAGGGCAAATAACATCGGGGCCACCCTGTATAACAGGGATCCGCTTTTTGGATAATGTCTTAAGTACCATCAGTAATTGCATCTTGATCTGTAACAATGCTGTGCAAAAATTAAAAATCCTACGATACACCTTTCGAAAGATATTTAAAAAGAACTTTTAAAAATGAAGATCTTTGGCGACTTATAACATCAAGAGGAATCACAATTGACTAATAATTTTTGCACCAAGCTTCATCATTTGAACAGTAGATTCTGTGGGATAAAGGATGTGGAGTCTTGCAGACGCACCCTGTAACTTGAGAACTAATGAACTATGGAATTTTTGAAAATCACGTTCCGATTTAGAATTTGATATGGCATACATGGTGAAACTCGCTTAAACCAACTTGAATATTCTGACTAAAATCACCCTGCAGAACGTCGTGAAACTGCAAAGAGAGGAAACAGAAGAGCTTAAATTTATTAAGCATGGTTAAAATAAAATTGGAAACTTTTAAATGAAATAATAATTGCCTAAGGGTCTAGACTAAAAAATCGATTTCAGTTGAAGTGCTCTGGTCTAGTTTGGAAGTAGGATTCGTTATCTTAAAGTGTGCGGTTAGAGCCCCTCAGCAGGTGCCTGCACTCGACCACTCTTACGTAGCTCGTGCAGTGCTTGCAGCTCTCAATGGCGGGGTACTTGTGGCTACGTTCTGCAGAACACGATTCAGCATACGGACTCTTCTGCATATCCCGTGCACTGCATTGTGCATCTCGACAGCCCATCGACTTTGCGAGTTTTGCTAACTAATCCAATCACAACGGTCGGACGGATGCAATCAATCGACGAATTAATGGATTACCAACGGCAGAACCTCTCATCCGTGCTCAACAGCAAATGCACATTTTTGGATTGGGCGTTAACGAGCTTTTTAATTCTGACCGAACAATGGTTTCAAGTTTTAATTAGGTAATTATTTATTCGAATTTTGAAATATCATTATTAGCAAGTTTTGGTACCAGGTTTTTTTGTTTCCATACATCATGTTTTTATTAACAGTAACACTATATTTAATTGCCTGTACTGTAGGGAGCTAGAGGCGAGGAATACGTAACATCGTGATCAGAGAAAACTAGTACAGCGACGTGATTTTAGATACAAGCATTTTCCAAAATTTTAATTGGAAAACTTGGGTCTAAAGTCACGTCGCTGTATTTGTTTTTAAACTCCCCACTCCACTTTCCACTTAAGGAGGGAGGTTACTGCAATCACTAAAATTTTCAAATTCGAGATAACGCCAGATCTTGACGTTTTGAGATCTCAGGAACTCAAAAAAGTGATTTTTAAAATGTGTCTGTGTGTATGTACGTAAGTTTGTAATCACGCCACAACCGAAACTACTATACCGATTTGGCTGAAATTTTGAACATAGGCATCTCGTAACCTAACTTAGATCTTAATAGCTTTTGGAGCCAATCGTGCAATATGAAATGCCATTTTGGCACATCAACTTTTAAATTTTATATTAAAACTGGAGTAAGGGTCCTCTCTTCCCCAAAAAATTAAGAAACAATCAATTTAGCAATATACAGGGTGAGTCTAGTTGGACAAATCAGTCGCTCTAGCGTTCAAGATATTGGAATTGGAAATTCTATTTTTGGATAATGTTGTAGCTGAAATGGTCCCCTACGCATGGGACCCATAAAGAAAGCTCCAGTTTTATTCAAACCGAAATTATTAAATAAAAACGAGGGTTATTTCGTTGGAGAATCATTTTTTCTCTATGCAAACATAATGTTTTGCAGAAAAAGTTAATAATATCCGAGAGATAAATTATTTAAATAATAATAATTTTTAATTATTTTCTAATTAAAACCGCATATTAATTAATTAAAGCCGCATATGCAAGGAAAAAGCAGAGACACTAGAGCATATGCTAAAGGACTGCCCAGAAGTTAAAGAATCCGAGATGAGCCGCTGTAAGGTACTAGATCATAAGGGAGGAGGATTGGAATGGATGAAGATGATTGTTGCAAGAAGAGCAATAAGCCAACGGGTCACTCATTTATTGTAATATAAGGTCAACTCTATGTAAACCAATTGGTATAAATAAACTTAATACTACTACTACTACTACTAATTAAAACCACGAATGCCGTGGTTTTAACAACTGAGATGCAGTCTTGCTTATACTGCAGACCGTACCCAGAATGACAATAAGTGTCAGTTGGAAATGTCATTTGGGGTCGTTTGTGGAAAAGTAATGCAAAACTGCGAGTTTTTGCCCTTTTCTTTACAGATAATTAGGTAATTTTTAATGCTTGATGGATTTTGTGATAAATTCGCCGAATACAAGTGTCTTGGGTTGTCACCGGATTGATGTTTTTTACATTGCCATTGAAGTCAAATGGCTCGACCAAGAAAAGCTATTCCCGTCAGCCAGAAGGGAATTGGCAATAGTTACTAACAGGACGATTTAAAATTCAGTATAAACATTTTATTACATCCCATAAAACAGTGACAAAATTTCAAATAAACATTAGGCCTCTGTCGTCACTTTCTAATAAGAATACAAACTTTAATATAAAAAATATGATCTTAACCTCGATCTTAACGAAACGTGATTCAGATTAAAATGCAGTGGACTACAAGGGATAGAGGTTTACATAAATGTTGCAACATCAAATGTACTGATAAATAAAAAAATAACAATGTGGTGACAATAGTCTCCGTCCAATTTTAACGTTCACTTGAAATAATAGATGATTGTTTAATTCGATGTTACTCAACATCCTCCTGTGCTGTTTTTCTTCATGTTGTGATTTCTGGATGTTCGCAAGCATCATTGATGACCACTGCCCGAAATAACTCGCTAGCCACAATCAAGCCATTTTGCTTCGACATCTACTTGTTCCTAATCTCGATTCATGTGATGTGACTGCTACATACACCTTCGTTGCATCAATTCATATTTCATCTGTACACTGTACACCCTCCTCCGTCTTGAATTTTCTTGGTTTAATTTTGCTCAACGCTTCTTTATCTTTTTTCATTATATCAACAGTCTCAACATTTGCTACATGGAATATGAATGGACCTCTCGACATGCGATGATGATAAATCTTCTTTTCGCAAGTGTGAAAACTTATCGGCTGAAATAGGATTAACTTTTTAATAAGACGACAAAATCACCTTACTTGACAGCAATGTACTCACTTAGTAAATTGTTAGCAACTATTCCAATTCTCTTCTGTCTGACGAGAATAGCTTTTCTTGGTCGAACCATTCGACTCCAATGGCAATGTAAAAAACATCAATCGGGTGACAATCCGAGACACTTGTATTCGGCGAATTTAGCAGAAAATCCATCGAGCAATAAAAATTACCTAATTATCTGTAAAGAAAAGGGCAAAAACTCGCAGTTTTGCATTACTTTTCCACAAACGACCCCAAATGACGTTTCCAACTCACACTTGTCATTCTGGGTACAGTCTGCAGTACAAGCTGGACTGCCTTTCAGTTGTTCAAACCACGGCATACGGCATGCGTGGTTTCCCTTAGGAAATAATTAAAAATCTTTATTATTTAAATAATTTATCTCTCGGATATTATTAACTTTTTTCTTAAAAAAATTATGTTTCCATAAAGAGAAAATGATTCTCTAACAAAATAACCCTAAAAAATGCAACAATATCGAAAAAAATATTTTTAGGCCTTCGTTTTTATTTAATAATTTCGGTTTGAATAAAACTGGAGCTTTCTTCATGGGTCCCATGCGTAGGGGACCATTTCAGCTACAGCATATCCAAAAACAGAATTTCCAATTTCAATATCTTAAACGCTAGAGCACTTATTTGTCCAACTAGACTCACCCTGTATATATATTTCGGTATTAAAACCATCATCAAGGCTATATTAAAATTGCTTAAATAAAAAGTTTACAATTAGTGACTTAGTTAACATATTGAAATTTTACTTACTTATCTAGTTACATTAGCAACATATTGAATGTCTGCTTATAAAATGGTCAAATAAATTTTTTCAACGTACATCAAACCATGTGCTTGAAACGTAAATTGGAGTTCAACCTAGTGAAATTATTTAGGGTTTTTGGCTTTAAAGGTGTCGTGAACTCGTTGCTGGCGGTTCGCGGTGACGTCATTGGTGCAAGCATCGAAGCGTGGAGTAGCGCAACCTGAGGTTTTTAACAATATTGTTGGGGTTTATTACGGTTCTATTTGAACAGATCGTTCTAATTTAATATTAAAATATACAATGTAAATAACAAATAATTATTTTAGGCACTTTTAAGTTTATAGTTATAAACATTTTTTTCTTCCTACACAAACTGAAAATGAGGGCTGTGAAAGGACCGCTTCTCACGGCTAGTAGTGTAAAAATTATACTAACGGCTAGGCGTGCAAAATGGACAATATGTCACTTGGGTTCTCAAATTTCAAAATTAATTAATTATTTATTTTTAACCGGTGTAGGAAGAAAAATGTTGTATAAACCACAGCGAAAAAGTGGTTTTACGCTTTGGGTTATAAACTAGTATTACCTACTTGCGTTTTGAAAAGTTGGATTTTACACAATTAGGTAAAATGTTGTACGGAATACGGTATGAAAAGCCCGAGGAAAAGCCTAAATTGTTTGACTAGCATAATGTTGCAAATATTACGACTCGTCAAACAATATAGGACTTTTCATAACTAATTACGTAAATAATTATTAGAACATTAACACGCCCTAGTATTTAAACCGATTTACTCGCCAATTTACTCGTGTAGGAAAAAAATGCATTATTTTGCACTTATTTTTTTAGAATTTGATAATATTCACCTGTTTACTTGTCGAATCGATTGAATATACTATCAATTAACTCCTTCAGTCCTTCCTCTGCCTTCTCGCGTAATTATTATATGCTCGTTCTTGATGTAATGGCTGCTTCTTATTGTCTTTGTCGTTATCAATTTTATTTAATATTGTATCGAAGGAACAACATCTTTCTTTAAAAATAGTTACGTTTTACCACCAAGTACCTAATTCTTGTTTCGACAATGAAGTTTTCTCGAAATCGTTGTCTCTGCACTCTGCAGTGAGCCGAGCATTTTCGAGTGTTCTTTGCGCGGGAACGAAATTTGATCTTTTAATTTTATCCAACCACTGTTTGGAAACTTTCCGATGCTTGTTCTTATCGGGAAAAGCAAAAAAACTATATTACCTGGATTTTTCGTTATTACTGCCACCGTAATCACAGCACTGGGGCATTTCCATCGATTTATTATGATCAACACTGTGCAATTCTTACGCAGCGCTTGCAGTGGCTTGCACCAATGACGTCACAGATCGTATTTTTCCACATTCAGAGGCTTATAACTCATTTATTACTAATCGTATTTCAATTCTACTTGCAGCGTAAGAATCGTAATTTTTTACAGAATTTTTTGATAAAAAGTTGCCCAACGAGTTCACGACACCTTTAAGTCAAATATGACATGAAATTTTGACAGTTGAAAAAACGGCGGGAAAATTTGAATTGTATTTACAAAACACTATACATTATCCCCAACTAACCACAAAATGAGGTGTGGAGAAGAAAAACATGACAAAGTCGCATGTGAAGGAAGAAAACCATCTCATGTAATCAAATTATAGAATGTTAAATATATGTCCAAAATCTGAAGGAAGTTGAATATTTAGTACTTTAAAATTTGAATTTTTTTGATATTTATGAATCTCGACGGCTTCAAGCATTAGTAAACGGTTCTTATGACTTTCTACGTGGAGGATTTTAAAATTAACATCCTGATTGAAGGTGTGACCTTGGTCTTTAAGATGATTACAAAATATATAATTACGTGATTCAGGTTTATTTAATTCACTCGGGTGTTCTTGCAAATGGCTTTCAAACGTATTCCAAAGTTTCTAAAAGCTTTTCCAGTGTAATAAGAATTACAATAATTACATTTTTTTAAATAAACTCCAGCTTTATCGAATTTATCAATTGTATCTTTATTGTTAAATAATTTTAGTTTTAAATTTGAGAGATCTAAAAGAAATTGTAGTATGGTGGCTAAACTGATGTTTTCCTAGTGGTCATGAATATTTTTCTATTAATGTTATTATCTTGAGGACTAAGGTTTGTCACTTCATCCCCAAATTTCTTATATTTGATTTTCTTAATTAAATTATCGATTTTTACGTTAGTGTATCCGTTGTTAACTGCAATTGTCTTAATGACATTAACTTCTTTGTCAAATTGTTGTTTATTTAAAGGAAGTGAAAGAAGTCTATGGATGTATGCGTTGAATGCTGCCATTTTATGTTCTATAGGATGGGCAGAATCGAAGAGAATTAAATTATCACAGAATGTAGGTTTTCGAAAAATTTCAAACCCGATTTCAAATGTATGTTTGTTGTCAACATTTCTAATTTTTAAATCTAAATAATTTAGAGATTTTTCTAATGATTCTATTTCTATTGAGAATTTTATTTTTTGGTTCAAGTTATTAAGTTGAGAAACAAAATCGTTAAGTTCATTAACTGAACCATTTCATAACATCAGAATGTCGTCAACATATCTAAAGTAATAGATTATTTTTTTTGTGTAATTTGTAAAACTATTGTTGTTGAAAATGTGGTCGATTTCAAAATTGTGGATCTTTGTATTCTGTGTAGATAGTCGTCAATTCAACAGAAATTTTTTACCCATATCGACTGTGGCTAATTTTGCAATTTTCTGACAAATACCGACACCACCTCGGACATCACCCATCACATTTGACAATATGTTCCTTTTAAGGTTAATCTTTTGCCACCTTTTTGACAACAACTGCCACTTTATGTCATCCACTGTCAGCTCGCTCCCTTTTAATGAGAAAGAATTTTCTCTCTATTAACCTCCCCACTCCACTTCACCATTTAAAAAAAAGGGAGGTTACTGCAATCACTAAAATTTTCGAATTCGAGACAACACCAGATCTTCACGTTTTGAGGTCTCAGGAACCTAAAAAAGTGGTTTTTAAAATGTGTCTGTGTGTATGTTCGTACGTACGTTCGTACGTTCGTACGTACGTTCGTACGTACGTTCGTACGTTTGTAAACACGCCACAGCCAAAACTACTAGACCGATTTGGCTGAAATTTGGTACGTAGGCATCTCATAACCCAACTTAGATCTGAAAAGCTTTTGGAGCCAATCGTGCAACCGGAAATGCCATTTTGGCACATCAACTTTTAAATTTTAAATGCAAACCCCCATTTTACACGTTACCATAGGAAAGGCCTTCAAATTCTGCTTCTAAAAATGTGTTCACTCTCAGTGCCTTTTTGGCCAAAAATTCAAAATTTTTACATTTTTGTCGGATTTTAAAATCGCTGTACAGCCCAAAGCCCTGAACCGATTTGGCTCAAATTTTGCACATGGGAATTGAATTGCACGTCGAAGAGCTGAACAAATTTTGGATTCAATCGGTCTACGGAAAGTGCCGTTTTGGCACACCAATTTCCAAAGCTAAAATTACTCACTCATTTAACCATCCAAAACAAATTTTTGATAGATTTATTGTCACCATCAGAAAGGTCTTCAAATTCTGGTTTTAAATAAGACAAACTTCGTTCGCATTTAGTGCTCTTTGGATCAAAAAATCGAAATTTTGTAATAACGCTAAAAATACATTATAGGTAGCCCAAATTAGTGAATCGATTTGGCTAAAATTTGGTACATGGAGATTGGGTGACCCGTTGAAGACCTGAAAGGCTTTTGGAAGCAATTGGTCCACGGCAAGTGCCATTCAAGCATATCAACTTAAAATTTTAAATATAAGGCCTCCTTTTTTATGCCGCCAATAGAAAGACGATCAAATTCTGGTTCTAAAAATGTATTCACAGTTTCTGCCATTTCAGTGGAAAATAGAGAAAGAATTCTTTTTCAATAAAAGGGAGCGGGCTGACAGTGGATGACATAAAGTATCCAGTTATTGTCAAAAGGGTGGCAAACTGTTAACCTTAAAAGGAACATATTGTCAAATGTAACGGGTGATGTACGAGGTGATGTCGGTATTTGTCAGAAAATTAGTCACAGACGATAAGCATAAAAAAAAATTTGTTGAATTGCCTACTATCTACACAGAATACAAAGATCCACGCGATGGGGAGGTTCCAGCCGCTTCTCTGCTGCATTTTTTTCCACTGAAATGACAGAAACTGTGAATACATCTTTAGAACGAGAATTTGATCGTCTTTCTAATGGCGACATAAAAAAGGAGACCTTTGTATTTAAAATTTAAAGTTGATATGCCTAAATGGCACTTCCCGTGGACCAATTGCTTCCAAAAGCCTTTCAGGTCTTCAACGGGTCACCCAATCTCCATGTACCAAATTTCAGCTAAATCGATTCGCTAATTTGGGCTATAATGTATTTTTAGTGTTATTATGAAATTTCGATTTTTTGACCCAAAGAGCACTAAATGCGAACGAATTTTGTCTTACTTAAAACCAGAATTTAAAGACCTTTTTGATGGTGACAATAAATCTTTCAAAAACTTGTTTTGGATGGTTAAATGAGTGAATAATTTTAAAGTTACAAATTGGTGTGTCAAAACGGCAGTTTCCGTGGGCCGATTGAATTTGTTCAGCTCTTCGACGTGCAATACAATCCCCGTGTGCAAAATTTCAGCCAAATCGGTTCAGGGGCTTGGGCTGTACCGCGATTTTAAAGTCGGATAAAAATATTAACCTCCCCAACCCCATCACAATTTTAAAAAAATGGGAGGTTACTGCAATCACTAAAATTTTCGAATTTGAGATAGCACCAGATCTCCACGTTTTGAGGTCTCAGGAACCCAGAAAAGTGGTTTATAAAATGTGTCTGTGTGTATGTTCGTACGTACGTTCGTACGTTCGTACGTACGTTTGTAAACACGCCACAGCCAAAACTACTGGGCCGATTTGGCTGCAATTTGGTACGTAGGCATCTCATAACCCAACTTAGATCTGAAAAGCTTTTGGAGCCAATCGTGCAACCGGAAATGCCATTTTGGCACATCAACTTTTAAATTTTAAATGCAAACCCCCATTTTTCACGTCACCATAAGAAAGACCTTCAAATTCTACTTCTAAAAATGTATTCATTCTTAGTGCCCTTTTGACCAAAAATTTAAAAAAAAATTGATTTTTATCAAACTTTAAAATCGCGGTACAGCCCAAGCCCCTGAATCGATTTGGCTGAAATTTTGCACATAGGGATTGTATTACACCTCGAAAAGCTGAACAAATTTTGAATTCCATCGACTCACGGAAAGTGTCCTTTTGGCACACCAATTTCCAAATTTAAAATTATTCAATCATTAAACCATTAAAAACAAGTTTTTGAAAGATTTATTGTCACCATCAGAAGGGTCTTCAAATCTTGGTTTTAAATAGGACAAAATTAATTCGCATTTAGCGCTGTTTGGTTCAAAAAATCGAAATTTTATAATAACAGTAAAAACACATTATAGCCCAAATTACTGAATCGATTTGGCTGAAATTTGGTACATGGAGATTAGGTGACCCGTTGAAGACCTGAAAGGCTTTTGGGAGCAATTGGCCCACGCGAACTGCCATTTAAGCATATCAACTTAAAATTTTAAATACAAGGCCTCTTTTTTATGTCGCCATTAGAAAGACGATCAAATTCTGGTTCTAAAAATGTATTCACAGTTTCTGCCATTTCGGTGGAAAATAGAAAAAAAAATCTTTATGATGACAGTGGATGACATAAAGTGGCAGTTATTGTCAAAAAGTTGGCAAAAGATTAACCTTAAAAGGAACATATTGTCAAATGTGATGGGTGATGTACGAGGTGATGTCGGTATTTGTCAGAAAATTGCGAAATTAGTCACAGACGTCAGACGATAAGGATAAAAAAAAATCTGTTGAATTGACTACTATCTACACAGAATACAAAGATCCACGCGATGGGGAGGTTCCAGCCGCTTCTCTGCTGCATTTTTTTTTTTTTATTTTTGATCAAAAGGGCACTAAGAATGAATACATTTTTAGAAGCAGAATTTGAAGGCCTTTTCTATGGTGAGGTGAAAAATGGGGGTTTGCATTTAAAATTTAAAAGTTGATGTGCCAAAATGGCATTTCTAGTTGCACGATTGGCTCCAAAAGCTTTTCAGATCTAAGTTGGGTTATCACATGCACACGTACCAAATTTCAGCTAAATCTGTCGAGTAGTTTGGGCTGTGGCGTGTTTACGAACGTACGAACGTACGTACGTACGTACATACATACAGACACATTTTAAAAACCACTTTTTTGGGCTCCTGAGACCTCAAAACGTATAGATCCGGTCTTATCTCGAATTCGAAAATTTTAGTGATTGCAGTAACCTCCCTTTTTTTTAAATGGTGAAGTGGAGTGGGGAGGTTAATAAATCTGCTAAAATGGAGCTTAAGGGTAAACCCATTGCAAGTCCATCTTGTGTATACATTTCATTATTAAATGACAGAAATTTTGTTGTAAATAAAGATCGAAAAGAGTCAAAAACTCTTGTAAAACGCCAGTATAGAAAGCTTACAATTAAATTCATCATTGTTTCGACTGCCATATGGTTCAACCACCAATGCCTCAAGATGAAACTAACACCAAACTACATCAGAAACCAAGACAATAGAAATAGAAGATCCTTCCGATTAAATACGACCAACAACAAGAAGATTAAACGAAAAGCATTCAAAATTTCTGTTCAATTGACTATCTACAGAGTGCAATAAAGATCCACGCGATGGGGAAGTTCCAGCCGCTTCTCTGCTGCATTTTTTTTATCACAATGGTACGTGGATAAAAAACAACTTTAGTTCTGTGGGATATAAATATGTGGATATTAGGTATAGGTATTTTCTGAAACTCCGATAATTGTTTAAAAACAATATTTATCTAATTATCTACATCTGCAGCGAAATTTCTTCATGCGAATTTCATACGGCCAAACTCCATAAATCCCCACTTTTCATCTGCACGAAGAATTGAGTAATATACGCACTAAATTCATAATGTTAGTTATTTTATAACCGTTGAAAAATGGCTCAAAACTGTTGAAAAATGTAATTTAATATTTAATAAATAATAACAATGGTAAAATTCAATATTGTCACATTCCATCTCTTGGGACCTAAAAAAAATATCGCCCGAGGATTAAATGCTACAATAGTTCAATCCCTAAAAAAAGTTACTAAAATAGTGGACTATGTGCTCATTATCAAAGCCGAAGCTAAAAAAAAAGTGCATTTTTCCACCGAAGTTGTCCAGTGTTTCCATAGTAAAATAGTGGGACTTTTAATGTCGGAAGACCAAAAGTATTTTTCATCTCTGGTGTAGGCACTACGAAAATTGTAGGCGAAATTTTAATTGATGTTGAATCCTGGTAAAGGATTAAAAACCAACGGGGAAGGTGGCAATCGATTCTGTAGCTGTCGATTTTTTTTTAGTTCTTTGTTTCAAGGCACCTACAGCTGGTTGGATTCCTTTATTGAGATAACAAGATATTATGTAAGTTCTTGTGCGTATAATATCAACGATTAAGTACATAAAAGCCCTGACCTATGACAGTTATTTATCAGGGACCCAGAAAAATGTACCATGCAATTTCCTTATTTACGGTATTTTAAAATATTATGATAAATCTAGTGACCTCTATTTTTTTATAATTGCCTCAATTTTTCACAACGATAATAATGGCACAGTTGCACCGTGCCCGCCGATTGTGACCTAATAAAAAATTAATGGCCCAGCCATTTGCCCCGTGCACCTCTCATTAATTTCAATTTAATATCGGTTTTACATTACACAAAGCCGACTTTGCATCTCGATAATTTATACTCAAAACAATAATAATTTTTAAAAACCAAATCGGGTGGTCGTCTGATTTAAAAGCCAAAGAGGGTAACAGAGTGTGTCGGACAGCTGTTGCAGAACGCGTGCACATAGCAGATGTCAAATTAAAAAGCCAACGAAAGATGTATATCAATGCGATGTGTGTCCCTGTAGATGTTTACCTTGTTAATGTGTATGTAGGGGCGAGCTGAATTTACTGGTGGAGTCGGGTGCAGATTTTATAAATCTGCACCTAGTAGTAGTGCCTCCGCAGACGCACAGTGGTGTTAAAAAGACGAAATTATGAAAATTGGCCGTACATAATTAAACAGTAGAGAGTTAACAAAAAAACATCATATTTGCGAAGTAGGTATGTAGAATTAGCACTAAGGGGGTTGAAAAAGGGAATGAGAAGTCCAAGGTAATGAAAAAAGGTGATGAAAAGTCAAGTGGAATGAAAATGAAGTGTGGATTAAGTAGAATTACGAAATAAAACACTAAAATAACCAAATTATGCAATTAAAACTTTTGTGGGGGTTGAAATAAGCACTTATACCTACCTATTGCGAAGGAAACTGAAAAATTGTAAAAGGTAAACTGAATCCCAAATGCGTTCAATTTTATAACCGTCGAAAAACGAAATTATGCGAATTTTGCAAAATTAGCACTTAGGGGGTTGAAAAATCGTAAAGGTGGATGAAAAATCAAAAGGTATCAGGATTAACCGTGGCTAAGTAAAATTACGGAAAATAACACCAAATTAACCCAATTATGTAAATTTAGCATTTGAAGACTTGAAACATTGCGAAGGGGGATGAAAAAAGTGAAAAATTTAATCATCATCCAAATGGGTTCAATTTATTACAGAAGAAAAACGAAAATATCCGAATTTGGCAAAACTAACACCTAGGGGGTTGAAAAATTGTAAAGGGGGATGAAACGTCAAAGTGGATGAGAATTAATCGTAATTAAGCAGAATTACAGAAAATAACACGAAAGTAAACCAATTATGCAAATTTAGATTTTGGGGGTTGAAATGTTGCGAAGGGGGTTGGAAAAGTGAAAAAGATAAACATAATCCAATTGAGTTCAATTTATTACCGAAGGAAAACTAAATTATGTGAATTTTGCAAAATAAACACTTAGGGGGTTGAAAAATTGTAAAGGGGGATGAAAAGTTAAAAGGGATGAGAATTAATCGTAATTAAGTAGAATTACAGAAAATAACACGAAAATAAGCCAATTATGCAAATTTGACTTTTGGGGGTTGAAACATTGCGAAGGGGTCGAAAAAGTGAAAAAGGCAAGAACAATTCATAAGGCAAAACTGCGCGAATTTTACAAAATTAACCAGCGGAAATCACCCGAAAAAGAAGCGGTCTGGGTAAATTTTGCTCTTTGAGGGTTCACATATCATGAAAGGGGTTGAAAAATTGTGATGGGTCAAAAATTAATGAAAATCACTTTAAATTAATAACAAATTAGAAGAAAGCAAAAAAAAAATAAATGAAATATATTTACTCCGCTTGCTAGGGCTTAGGGGTTGTTAGTAGCGTAGGGGTTGGTTTTAGGATGAAGACTCATAAGACTTTTTTCAATGGTTGACCGAAGTCTATTGAACCCCATAATTTTATTCCACCATTTACTTGAAAAAATTTCCAGTTTCAACCCTTAAATTTCATCCCCCTTGTTAGATATTAATGAAAATTTGCCCATCCGCCTACAGTGGCGCTGTAAATTACCACATCAAATTTAGCCCTGATACGTTGAGCAGTTTTTGAGTTCTCGCATTTTTTTGTTTCGGCATGTTAGGGGGTTGTACCGCCTTTAAGGGTCGTTTTTCGCGAATGATGAATAAGACCTTTTTTGTACCATCAATAGAAAGCTATCGAATGGTAATATTTTCAACTATACATTCTTCATTGAAAATTCGAGTTTCCACCCCTAACTTTCATCCCCTTCGATAATTTTCTCCTAAAATTCGATCTTCCCTTCTCGAAGATGCAGTGTGTAAGATGTCGCAGTTTCGCAGAAGATATTGCTTCTCTTTGTCAAATTACAGGGCTTTATGGACGTTTCAACCCCTAAACTCCAACCCCCTATTTCACCACCCCCACATGCCCTAAAGCATTGAGTAAATCAAGAGGAGTTATTTAAAAGGCGAAACCCGTGTGTGGAGATCACTTTCATGTTCAGGTGTCGCTACTAAAAATCGTTAAGAATTCAACTAACGCCACCTGAGAATCATAGTTGTTACTAACACAGCTGGCCCTTGCACCAGAGCCACCTATCGTATAGTAGATGCAGCTGTAGGGGCGTAAATCGTGACGTCATCGTTAAGCGAACCTTGGAACAATAGAAGTTATTTGGGTTGGGGAAGGTTAGGAACGCCGAAGGTCAAGTTGCAGCTGCAGCTTGCAAACCTGTTCCCTATTGCAAACCGAGGATCGGATCGGATATTTTTGCTCATTGATATCCTGAAATGTGTGACGACGGAACATTGTCGCTTCGCTTGCAATAATTTTATCGGACTGCTTTTTTACATTTTATTATTAGATTCACCCAATGGTACACGGTATTTTTTCATTATTGTCCCACTTTTAAATTGGAAAATCTTCTTTCCTTTATTACTTAAGATATTCGCCTGAACTAAACACAGGATAGCTAGTAGACCGTAGACCGTACTCCCAAGTTTTGTTCTGGACCTTACTCTCCTCTCAGCGATCACCGTCGGATCTTAAACGCTGTGGATGCAACTTGCTATTTTTAACTTCTAAGCTTCGCAAAGCAAGTTAAAGGAACAGTAAACTTAAAAATATTAATTTTTCAAAAATTAGTTAATTGATAGTTTATATAGCATTTTATAAATGTTGCCGTAAATAAAATTGCCCCAAAGAACTTCAATTCGTTGCTAGGCCTTCAGACTCTGCTTCAAAAGATGTATTCACTGTCAGTGCCCTTTTGACCAAAAACAAAAAAAATCGAGATTTTTGTCGGACTTTATAATTTGGCTGAAATTCTGCACATGGGGGTCGACGAGCTGAAAACAAGTTTTTGAAAGATTTATTGTCACCATCAGAAAGGTCTTCAAATTCTGCTTTTACATAAGACAAAATTTATTTATTTAGACACATTTTTAAAACTCCTTTTTTGGGTCCCTGAGCTGAGACCTCAAAACGTGAAGATTTGCTGTTATCACAAATTCGAAAATTTTAGTGAGTGCAGTAATGCAGTAACCTCCCTTTTTTTAAAGTGAAGTGAAGTGGGGAGGTTAAAATATACAGTTATACATGTTTTTTTCACGGCAACGATTTTTGGCAAAAGACGCACCAAGTGTGAATACATTTTTAGAAGCAGAGTTCGAAGAGCTTTCATATTATAGTGTCGCGAAAATGGAAGTTTGCACTAAAATTTTTTAAGTTGATGTGTCAAAATGGCACTTTCCGTGGATTTGACCCAAAATCTAATCATCAGTTCTTCCTTTATTCATGTAAGCTGCGCATGCCAATTTTCGGCCAGATAGGTCCAGTAGCGGCCTGTAGCGTGTAGCGTGACATATTTCAAAAACCACTTTTTTGGGTTTATAAGACCCTGAAACTTAAAGGAACAGTAAACTCAAAAATATTAATTTTTCAAAAATTATTCCAATTGATAGATTATATTTTTTTATTTAATCATAGTGCCTTTCCTGTTACCACACCGTGGTGTAGGGCATTTTATAAATGTTGCCGTAAATAAAATTATCCCAAAGAACTCCAATTCGTTGTTTGGGTGAGGCGCGTGACGTCATTTGAGATACCGCCATGATACACCTGCCCGCTCGTGCTTGTCAGCCGGCAGTGATCTTATGGATCTCGCGCCGTAGAAATAATTATTGGTTCTTCTGCAACTTTTGAACGAGTGGATGGATTTCAAAAATTGTTGCATTGATTTACAGAGGATTTCATACTCTTTAAAATGATGCATCACAAAAGGTCAAATGTAATTTAAAATTTTACTGTTGAACGGGTTCAAATGGTGTATTGCAATAGTGAGAGGTTGCCGCTTGAAATTAGGAAATGCTTTCCAAGTGCAAGCACACGCGGCTTAGTTATCACATATGGCGTCATGACGGATCTTTGCGGCGCTGTTTCGAGTTGAAAATAAAATAATTCTCTTTTTGCGGCATGCTAGCGCTCGTTTCCAGCAATCTAGTGGTTTTTGAAAAATGTCTGTCTGTGTGTCTGCCTGCCTGTCTGTCTGTCTGTGATCACGCTGCAGCTCAAACTACTCAACGTATCGAGATGAAATTTGGCACACATATTCAGTGGGAGATTTGTAGGTGCTGAGTAGAATTTGAGCCAGATGGGTTCACGGAAAGTGCTTTTTGGCACATCAACTTTAAAAATTTAAATGCCAACTCTCATTTTTCGCGTTACCATATGAATGCTCTTCGAATTCAGTTTCTAAAAATGTATTCACACTGGTCCCCCTTTGGCCAGAAAATGGTGCCGTGAAAAAAACCTATATAACTGTATATTTTAACCTCCCCAACCCCATCACAATTTAAGAAAAATGGGAGGTTACTGCAATCACTAAAATTTTCGAATTTGAGATAGCACCAGATCTTCACGTTTTGAGGTCTCAGGAACACAAAAAAGGGGTTTTTAAAATGTGTCTGTGTGTATGTACGTACGTTCGTTTGTAATCACGCCACAGCCAAAACTACTAGACCGATTTAGTTGAAATTTGGAACATAGGCATCTCGTAACCTAACTTAGATCTGAAAAGCTTTTGGAGCCAATCGTGCAACCGGAAATGCCATTTTGGCACATCAACTTTTAAATTTTAAATGCAAACCCCCATTTTTCACTTCACCATAAGGAAGACCTTCAAATTCTGCTTCTAAAAGTGTATTCATTCTTAGTGCCCTTTTGACCAAAAATAAAAAAAAATTGATTTTTATCGGACTTTAAAATCGCGGTACAGCCCAAGCCCCTGAACCGATTTGGCTGAAACTTTGCACATGGAGATTGTATTACACGTCGAAGAGCTGAACAAGTTTTGAATTCAATCGGCTCACGGAAAGTGCCGTTTTGGCACACCAATTTCCAAATTTAAAATTATTCTCTCATTTAACCATTAAAAACAAGTTTTTGAAAGATTTATTGTCACCATCAGAAAGGTCTTCAAATTTTGGTTTTAAATAGGACAAAATTAATTCGCATTTAGCGCTGTTTGGTTCAAAAAAGCGAAATTTTATAATAACAGTAAAAATACATTATAGCCCAAATTACTGAATCGATTTGGCTGAAATTTGGTACATGGAGATCGGGTGATCCGTTGAAGACCTGAAAGGCTTTTGAAAGCAATTGGCCCACGGGAAGTCCCATTTAAGCATATCAACTTAAAATTTTAAATACAAGACCTCATTTTTTATGTCGCCATTAGAAAGGCGATCAAATTCTGGTTCTAAAAATGTGTTCACAGTTTCGGCCATTTCAGTAGAAAATAGAGAAAAAATTCTTTCTCATTAAAAGGGAGCGGGCTGACAGTGGATGATATAAAGTGGCAGTTATTGTCAAAAAGGTGGCAAAAGATTAACCTTAAAAGGAACATATTGTCAAATGTGATGGGTGATGTCCGAGGTGATGTCGGTATTTGTCAGAAAATTGCGAAATTAGTCAAGGATTAAAAAAATTCTGTTGAATTGACTACTATCTACACAGAATACAAAGATCCACGCGATGGGGAGGTTCCAGCCGCTTCTCTGCTGCATTTTTTATTACCGGATTTGATAGTTGATTTTTTTTCAAGCCGAAAACCTTAGTACCATTTTTTCGAAAAATGTCATTTTAGTGGTAAAAGGGCCCGCCCTTGTTTCAATTTATTTTGTAAAGAAGCATATTCTTACTATCGGATTCGTATGGAATGCCGTTTTACTTTTTAATGGAACATACACGCTGTGATAGCCAAAGAAATAAGATAATTCAAATTCAAATACTGTTAAGAGAAAATAAGTCTATTCTTATTATCTGAAATACAATTTCTATTATCACTCCCAGAATTTCTCTTAACACTAATTCAATTTCTGTTAACAGTAATTCAGAGAGATAATGGAAATACGTCTTCCTTCTCTCTCGCACCAGTTGAAATTATATCTTCTGTCTCATTCGCGCAAGCGCAGTCGTGATAATGGAAATTGAATTTCACTTAACAGAAATTCATTTACTGTTAACATTAATTCATTTTCACTTAAGAGAAATTCTATTTCAATTATCACTGCTTAGAGAAAATAGAAAAACAATTTCACTTAACAAAAATTTATTTAGAGATAAATTGAAATAAAACCGTAGTTTTAGGAGCCGTTTTACTTTTTAATGCAACCCATACCCTATGCATTTCAAAAATGCAGCAGAGAAGCGGCTGGAACCTCCCCATCGCGTGGATCTTTGTATTCTGTGTAGATAGTAGTCAATTCAACAGAATTTTTTTAATCCTTGACTAATTTCGCAATTTTCTGACAAATACCGACATCACCCATCACATTTGACAATATGTTCCTTTTAAGGTTAATCTTTTGCCACCTTTTTGACAATAACTGCCACTTTATGTCATCCACTGTCAGCCCGCTCCCTTTTATTGAGAAAGAATTTTTTCTCTATTTTCTACTGAAATGGCCGAAACTGTGAACACATTTTTAGAACCAGAATTTGATCGCCTTTCTAATGGCGACATAAAAAATGAGGTCTTGTATTTAAAATTTTAAGTTGATATGCTTAAATGGGACTTCCCGTGGGCCAATTGCTTTCAAAAGCCTTTCAGGTCTTCAATGGGTCACCCGATCTCCATGTACCAAATTTCAGCCAAATCGATTCAGTAATTTGGGCTATAATGTATTAATTTTTACTGTTATTATAAAATTTTGCTTTTTTGAACCAAACAGCGCTAAATGCGAATTAATTTTGTCCTACTTAAAACCAGAATTTGAAGACCTTTCTGATAGTGACAATAAATCTTTCAAAAACTTGTTTTTAATGGTCAAATGAAAAAATAATTTTAAATTTGGAAATTGGTGTGCCAAAACGGCACTTTCCGTAAGTCGATTGAATTCAAAATTTGTTCAGCTCTTCGACGTGTAATACAATCCCCATGTGCAAAATTTCAGCCAAAACGGTTCAGGGGCTTGGGCTGTACCGCGATTTTAAAGTCCGATAAAAATCAATTTTTTTTTTATTTTTGGCCAAAAGGGCACTAAGAATGAATACACTTTTAGAAGCAGAATTTGAAGGTCTTCCTTATGGTGAAGTGAAAAATGGGGGTTTGCATTTAAAATTTAAAAGTTGATGTGCCAAAATGGCATTTCCGGTTGCACGATTGGCTCCAGAAGCTTTTCAGATCTAAGTTAGGTTACGAGATGCCTATGTTCCAAATTTCAACTAAATCGGTCTAGTAGTTTTGGCTGTGGCGTGATTACAAACGAACGTACGTACGAACGTACGTACGTACGTACATACACACAGACACATTTTAAAAACCCCTTTTTTGGGTTCCTGAGACCTCAAAACATAAAGATCTGGTGCTATCTCAAATTCGAAAATTTTAGTGATTGCAGTAACCTCCCATTTTTCTTAAATTGTGATGGGGTTGGGGAGGTTAAAAAATTCAAACATTTTAAATATATACAATAAAAATTAAAACGGCTCGTAAGATCAGTGTAAATCACCAAATTTATTTCGATTATCACTGCACGAATTTTTGTTAAGTGAAATTGTATTTCAATTTTCTCTAAAGCGAGATAATAAAAATTCTATTTCTGTTAAGTTAAATTGAATTTCTCTTAAGAGAAAATGAATTAATGTTAACAGTAAATGAATTTCTCTTAAGTGAAAATGAATTATTGTTAACAGTAAATGAATTTCTGTTAAGTGAAATTGAATTTCTATTAACACGATGCCTGGGATTGCATTTCTTTGGCTACCACAGCGTGCTGTTGCATTAAAAAGTAAAACGGCGTTCCGTACATTTCTTTGGCTACCACAGCGTGCTGTTGCATTAAAAAGTAAAACGGCGTTCCGTACGAGATAGATATCGTGTTTTTAAGTGGTACGAAAGAGAAAGATGACAACCCAATGGGCCAATGGCGTATTTTCATTATCTCTCCGAATTACTGTTAAGTGAAATTCTATTTCTATTATCACGACCACGCATGCTCGAGTGCAACAGAAGATGTAATTTCAATTAGTCCGAGAGAGAAGTAAGACAGTCCAATAACGTATTTTCATTATCTCTCCGAATTACTGTTAAGTAAAAATAAATTATTCTTAAGAGAAATTGTATTACTGTTAACAGAAATTGAATTAGTGTTAAGAGAAATTCTGGGAGTGATATTAGAAATTGCATTTCAGATAATAAAAATAGGTTTATTTTCTCTTAACAGTATTTGAATTTTAATTATCAGTACTTGAATTTTAATTATCTCATTTCTTTGGCTACCACAGCGTGCTGTTACATTAAAAAGTAAAACGGCGTTCCATAGATTCGACAGCTGTTGTATTGCCGGATCAAAAACCTTAGTGCAATTTTCTAGAAAATTTCCACTATATTATTGTTATTGAGTTCAATAGCTGTCGGATCAAAAACTTTAATGCCATTTTTTTAGAAAATGTCATTTTAGGGGTGAAAATTATCGACACAAGTTAATTTATTCCTACTCTACATTTTCAAATTCTGTGAAAAAGTAGAAGTCTCTACCGTCTCCGAGACTGCCAATTTTTTTCAAATGGAAGGGAATTATAGTTTTTTCTCAATGGATTTAGACCCTACGATTTTTTCTGAGTTAGAAACATGTGTGACCGGAAGTGCAGTCACCGCCGCCCCAGATTTTCAAAAACATTTTGTCCTCTGAATTCATCTGTGCAATTACATTTTGCTTTATGTCTTTATTTCATTAATTTATAAGAAACGAGTTCTATCGGAGGCTTCAATTTCCGGTTAAACCACCGGAAGCTGAAAACAAATGTCAGACAATTATACCATCAGATACGTCTCTAAAGAGTAAAGTATACACCAGTTTTTGGGATTTTCAAAAATCTTTATTTTTTACCCATCTCTTCGACATTTGTGAAAATCAAGAGTGGCCGTGATTATGTACTTCCGGTCAAGTATAATGCATGCTTTTAACTCAGAAAAAATTGTAGGTCCCGAATTCGTACACGCGCAGGGGTCCCCCTCCGTGATGTCCAGACGACCAGCGTTTATTTCAATTAAATCTCTTTTTTATGTCCAAAAATATTCAAGGCGGAAAGTTTTAAAAATAATACCCCTGTAGGTATATTATGTATAAAGCTAAGCCCAGATTTTTGGTGCGTGTCCGGAAAAGAAATACGACTTCCTGATGAGGTGGCAAGCTGAAATTTGGCATGTGGATAGATAGTGCCGGCGATAAAATGAGAAAAAATTTGAAACCTGCAAAATGGTGTTTCGTAAGCTTTTTGTGACCACCATTAGGTTTTCACCTCCATTTCCACGGTTTAATTGCGAACGCTGCCTAAACGCTTGCAGGTAGATCAAAATTATGAATGGAGATTGTTGGCAATGAAAAAGATCTAAATAAAAGTCCGCGACGGCATATTTGGTTACCACAGCAGGTCATGATACGATACCATTATTGATACCTCTCTTTAAATAACAATCATTATAAATATTGTATAATCTCCTCAGTGCATTGATTGTTATCGGTAAATTTTTAGAATTTATTTCAATCGTAATAATTAGGCCGACTTATTGCATGCCCCCCGCGGTATTTGTTACCGCCGCTCCCTAGAAAAATTTTTTGACAATCACAAACGTTAAACAAAGGATGATAATGCTTGTGAAGAGGAAAACTGAAAACATTTCTTATATGAAAGAACCGCAGAGAAAATTGAGAAAGGTAGGATCAATTGTTAAAACTAATTTGTTGGAGATACCGCTAAGAGGACTGACTGAATAAGCTGGACGAAGAAAAACAGTCGTAAATTAATTATAAAACAATGAGTATTGTAGTAGCTTTCGCCCAAATATAAACACGAAACACGTGTCATGTCTCTTTCGTTGCAAAAAAATTGGCAGTCTCCTCGGAGACGGTAAACTTCTACTTTTTCACAGAATTTGTAAATGTAGCATTTAACTTTATTTAACCAAGGTCGGGCGTGCGAAGCGGTTGGATGGCTGATGCACCCGGCGCTCATTTACTATAATCTAAAATACAAATGTTTTTCACTCCTAAAATGGACATTTTTCGAAAAAATGGCACTAAGGTTTTCGATCCGGCAATGCAACAGCTATCGAATTCGATAATGATAATATGCCCTTTTGCTAAGAAGAACTCAAAAAGGGGCCTTTTTGTCCCTAAAATGGCAATTTTCTAAAAAATTGCAATAAGGTTTTTGATCCGGCAATATAACATCTGTCGAATCTGATAGTAAGAATATTTTTTTTTTGTAAAATAAATTGAGACAATGGCCCTTTTGCCACTAAAATGACATTTTTCGAAAAAATGGCACAAAGGTTTTCGGCTTGAAAAAAAATCAGCTATCAAATCTGGTTATAAAAATATACAGTTATGCATTTTTTTTGGCCAAAAAGGCACAAGTGTGAATACATTTTTAGAAGCAGAATTCGAAGAGCATTCATATGGTAACGCGAAAAATGGTGGTTTGCATTTAAATTTTTAAAGTTGATGTGACAAAAAGGCACTTTCCGCGAACCGATGTGGCCCAGATTCTAATCAGCCACCTACAAATCTCCCACTGAATATGTGTGCCAAATTTCATCTCGATACGTTCAGTAGTTTGAGCTGCAGCGTGATCACAGACAGACAGACACACAGACATTTTTCAAAAACCACTTTTCCGGATTCCCAGTACCCTGAAACGTAAAGATTTGATATTTTTGGCGATTCGATTTTTTAATCGATTTTATTAACTTGTTTCGCTAAGCGAAGAAGTTAAAAAGTACTAGAAGAGTACTAAAGTACTAACTCTGGCAACATTGATTGAGAAAGGTAAGGATATCAATTGTTAAAACTAATTTGTTGGGCGATACCGCTAAGAGGACTGACTGAATAAGCTGGACGAAGAAAAACAGTCGTAAATTAATTATAAAACAATGAGTATTGTAGTAGCTTTCGCCCAAATATAAACACGAAACACGTGTCTCTTTCATTGCAAAAAAAAGTAGATGTGTGCATTATGGGATATTTACTTTGAACATGCGTAATGCGTTACAACTTTATTGTTAATTCCTGAAACCTGAGGGAATATTTAGAGTTCTGTGCTATGGGCCTGGGCCCCAAAAAGTCAAGGATAGAAAATGCAGATTTTTGAAAGGACGCTGTGACTGGTGTAATTTAGAATTTTGTTCGTATAGGTATATAATAAAATATTGGTAACGAAATCGGCTTAGGGGCCCAAAGTGATGTGCGTACCTACTGCGTTGTTCAATTTTTCTTCGTGAGTTAGTCGAGTTTGGAGTTATTATAATAATCACCGACGATGCCACGGCGGCGGCGGCGCGGCGTGAGCCCATCAATCACATCAGCCCAAAGGTTAGGTACTATTTTATTTTTATTTTGCCCCCTCCTCAAATAACTCGTGCGACAAAGCCAACAATGACGTCATAGAAACACTATGACGTCATTGTTGGCTTTGACGTCGCGCTGCTAACAGGTTTTGCGTTTGGTACAGAGAGGGGGCTCAGCTGTATTACAGGTTTCTTCACCATATGATAATTAGAATTGGACGCGAATAGACCAAAGTAACATGGTGTTTTATGTGTTGCCTATTAATGAATAAAAATAGCTTATGGGCAAGCACACGCTTCCATACTATTGTATGACTCCTCTTGATTTACTCAATGCCTAAAGGAAGTTGTGTTTTCAATTTCACCACCCTAACCCAATTCGTTTAAAAATTAAGGTAATTTGTAGATTCATGTTTTCAACACCTCATGATTTCACCCCTTTATGATTTACAGGGGTGAGTTTATTTTTCCGGTGTGACATAACTCCTTGCGTATTTACTGACTTCAGTTGTTCATAAATAAACCAATAGGGTTTCAGAAAAAATAAATAAAATATAATTATCGACTTGCAAAGAGTTAGGGGTGGTTAATGGCCCAGGGGTTGGTTTTAGATTGAAAACTCATAAGACCTTTTTTCAATAGTTGACCGAAATCTATCGAACCCCGTAATTTTAGCCTACCATTTACTTGAAGAAATTTCAAGTTTCAACCCTTAAATTTCATCCCCTTTGTTAGATATTTTTGAAAATTTGTCCATCCACCTATAATGTCACTGGAAATTCACAAACCAAATTCTGCCTTGATACGTTGAGTAGTTTTTGAGTTCTCGTATTTTTGTGTTTCTGCATGTTAGGGGTTGTAGCGTCTATAAGGGTGGTTTTTCGCAAAATATGAATGACACCTTTTTTGAATAATTAATGGAAAGCTATCGAATGACGCCAATTTCGACTAGTACTTATTAAGCGGAATTTCGAGTTGCTACCCCTAATTTCCACCCCATTTGTTCGATTTTACGAAAAAACGCATCCCCCACAAGATTTCACCGATATATGTGTGTACGTTGAGTTTCCGACAGCTGCGTGCAACCCTTGCGGAGTTATCATATTTTTTGTGGTTTTCATCCCCTAAATTTCATCCCCCGAAATTGGCACCCCCTCACTTTCAACAGACTTGAAGGTCGAACGTGCATACTAATTTTCAGCAAGATATCTCCACTAGTTCTCGAGTTATTGCAATTAGTAGTTTTTCGGTTTTTCACCCCTAGCTCCCACCCCCTTGGTCCGATATGGCCCAAAAGCAATCCCCGCCTTACTTTTCGGGAGACGAAGCTGCCTACCAAGTTTCAGCTCGATATCTCAATCCGTTCTCAAGTTATCCGACGGACAGACTGAGGAGCGATCGAGCGAGCGAGCGAGCGAGCGAGCGAGCGAATAAGCTAAGACAAGAGTACCTCCGCATTCTGCTACGGCACTAATAATCAAACATGGAGCTTTTCAAAAGGAGCTGCTTTATTAATCGCTGCATTCTGTGACGTATTTATTATTAATAAATTGGGGTCTAATGTATTAACCTGATACTGCTGGATGAGCAAATTCTATGCACTCTTTCTTACCTAATAAGCGTCCTAGAATCTGATTTGAAAAACCGGCGTTCATGAATACCCCAAAGACGCATTTTGTATTGAAATTGAATATATAAAAAATAAAATTGAAAATTAGAATAGGTATTGTAAGTACAAGAATAATTTTTCTATGATTTCTGTCTTTAGGAGTCATTTTAGCGCAAAACGTTAATTACTCTTTCTTTTCGACTTATTTCGAGCCAGAAGCACAAGAAATTGCAATCACGCGTTATTTTTACATCGTATTTTACGATAATCCCATTTTTTTAAGCGTGATTTCCAAAAGGGGTCTCTAACTACGATCCTATGGAAAATTTCAAGTGGGTCCCGATTTCAAATTCTTCCTTATAGATCATACTATCATGATGCGGCATTCCATGATCAAGAAATGCAGTATTGTTAGTGCCGTAGCAGAATGCGGAGGTACTCTTGTCTTAGCTTATTCGCTCGCTCGCTCGCTCGCTCGCTGGCTCCTCAGTCTGTCCGTCGGATAACTTGAGAACGGATTGAGATATCGAGCTGAAACTTGGTAGGCAGCTTCGTCTCCCGAAAAGTAAGGCGGGGATTGCTTAGTGCCGTAGCAGAATGCGGAGGTACTCTTGTCTTAGCTTATTCGCTCGCTCGCTCGCTCGCTCGCTCGCTGGCTCCTCAGTCTGTCCGTCGGATAACTTGAGAACGGATTGAGATATCGAGCTGAAACTTGGTAGGCAGCTTCGTCTCCCGAAAAGTAAGGCGGGGATTGCTTTTGGGCCATATCGGACCAAGGGGGTGGGAGCTAGGGGTGAAAAACCGAAAAACTACTAATTGCAATAACTCGAGAACTAGTGGAGATATCTTGCTGAAAATTAGTATGCACGTTCGACCTTCAAGTCTGTTAAAAGTGAGGGGGTGCCAATTTCGGGGGATGAAATTTAGGGGATGAAAACCACAAAAAATATGATAACTACGCAAGGGTTGCACGCAGCTGTCGGAAACTCAACGTACACACATATATCGGTGAAATCTTGTGGGGGATGCGTTTTTTCATAAAATCGAACAAATGGGGTGGAAATTAGGGGTAGCAACTCGAAATTCCGCTTAATAAGTACTAGTCGAAATTGGCGTCATTCGATAGCTTTCCATTAATTATTCAAAAAAGGTGTCATTCATATTTTGCGAAAAAACACCCTTATAGGCGCTACAACCCCTAACATGCAGAAACACAAAAATACGAGAACTCAAAAACTACTCAACGTATCAAGGCAGAATTTGGTTTGTGAATGTCCAGTGGCATTATAGGTGGATGGACAAATTTTCAAAAATATCTAACAAAGGGGATGAAATTTAAGGGTTGAAACTTGAAATTTCTTCAAGTAAATGGTAGCCTAAAATTACGGGGTTCGATAGATTTCGGTCAACTATTAAAAAAAGGTCTTATGAGTTTTCAATCTAAAACCAACCCCTGGGCCATTAGCCACCCCTAACTCTTTGCAAGTCGATAATTATATTTTATTTATTTTTTCTGAAACCCTATTGGTTTATTTATGAACAACTGAAGTCAGTAAATACGCAAGGAGTTATGTCACACCGGAAAAATAAACTCACCCCTGTAAATCATAAAGGGGTGAAATCATGAGGTGTTGAAAACATGAATCTACAAATTACCTTAATTTTTAAACGAATTGGGTTAGGGTGGTGAAATTGAAAACACAACTTCCTTTAGGGCATGTGGAGGTGATGAAATAGGGGGTTGGAGTTTAGGGGTTGAAACGTCCATAAAGCCCTGTAATTTGACACAGAGAAGCAATTTTTCAACCCCTTTCATGATATGTGAACCCTCAAAGAGCAAAATTTACCCAGACCGCTTCTTTTTCGGGTGATTTCCGCTGGTTAATTTTGTAAAATTCGCGCAGTTTTGCCTTATGAATTGTTCTTGCCTTTTTCACTTTTTCGACCCCTTCGCAATGTTTCAACCCCCAAAAGTCAAATTTGCATAATTGGCTTATTTTCGTGTTATTTTCTGTAATTCTATTTAATTACGATTAATTCTCATCCCTTTTAACTTTTCATCCCCCTTTACAATTTTTCAACCCCCTAAGTGTTTATTTTGCAAAATTCACATAATTTAGTTTTCCTTCGGTAATAAATTGAACTCAATTGGATTATGTTTATCTTTTTCACTTTTCCAACCCCCTTCGCAACATTTCAACCCCCAAAATCTAAATTTGCATAATTGGTTTACTTTCGTGTTATTTTCTGTAATTCTGCTTAATTACGATTAATTCTCATCCACTTTGACGTTTCATCCCCCTTTACAATTTTTCAACCCCCTAGGTGTTAGTTTTGCCAAATTCGGATATTTTCGTTTTTCTTCTGTAATAAATTGAACCCATTTGGATGATGATTAAATTTTTCACTTTTTTCATCCCCCTTCGCAATGTTTCAAGTCTTCAAATGCTAAATTTACATAATTGGGTTAATTTGGTGTTATTTTCCGTAATTTTACTTAGCCACGGTTAATCCTGATACCTTTTGATTTTTCATCCACCTTTACGATTTTTCAACCCCCTAAGTGCTAATTTTGCAAAATTCGCATAATTTCGTTTTTCGACGGTTATAAAATTGAACGCATTTGGGATTCAGTTTACCTTTTACAATTTTTCAGTTTCCTTCGCAATAGGTAGGTATAAGTGCTTATTTCAAACCCCACAAAAGTTTTAATTGCATAATTTGGTTATTTTAGTGTTTTATTTCGTAATTCTACTTAATCCACACTTCATTTTCATTCCACTTGACTTTTCATCACCTTTTTTCATTACCTTGGACTTCTCATTCCCTTTTTCAACCCCCTTAGTGCTAATTCTACATACCTACTTCGCGAATATGATGTTTTTTTGTTAACTCTACTGTTTAATTATGTACGGCCAATTTTCATAGTTTCGTCTTTTTAACACCACTGTGCGTCTGCGGAGGCACTACTACTAGGTGCAGATTTATAAAATCTGCACCCGACTCCACCAGTAAATTCAGCTCGCCCCTACATACACATTAACAAGGTAAACATCTACAGGGACACACATCGCATTGATATACATCTTTCGTTGGCTTTTTTGGGAACCGCTAGGACTAGGTATATTAATGTTATTAATTTAATGGCAAAAAATGAGAAAAACATTTTGGAGGCCGTGATTTACGCTTGTTACATAACCCGTCTATTGCTATTTACAACCCAGCAATCGGACCTTCTCGTGGACTTTCGCTGTTTTTGCCAATTTTACCGTCGACGAAGAATCCTTAACCTGATGCAATAGCGGTCAATCTCGAAGAAGTGCAAAATTTTCATCTTATCTCCGTCCGGTGCCATCTCATTGCGCCACCTAAAAAATTCTCTCATACTCGTATATTTTTCTTGAATTTGTTGGTATAAAATAGTTTTGCCTTTAGTTCAAAACTTTGCATTTTTACAAAATTATTTTTTCGGAAATCAGTTTTTTTGTGTGTCTCATTTTAACTGGAACCATCCAGATATTTCGGTTAATATTGAGCAAATTAATCCGCTTTTTTTTCTACAAGTAGAGCTTCAAAATGCATCTGTGCGATGCTTCACCTTTTTTTATCCCGAAACCTTAGCCCGCTGGGCGCCGCGATTAATTAAAGAGGGCAAAAACAGCGAAATCGTATTAGGCATTTTTTTATCTAAAAATTTTATTAAGAAAAGTTGCTCAGGATGACCCCAAATGGGTAAGTGCGGAGTTTCAGACCAAAATAAAAATGTTGAATTTCTCTAGGAAAAAATGAAAAATATCGAAAACTTCATTATTTTTACAACAAAATGGTTGCAGTGTAATTAAAAACAATTTAAAGGAGTGTTTGGCAGTTGCTGTTAGCTATGGCTGGGCAAAATTTAACAATCGCAGAAAAAGTTGGAATTATTAAGGTTATTATTTATTAGCTAAATTTTAGTTAAATTTTGCCCAGCTAAGGCTAACAACAAATAGCAATCAAACCCATTTCAATTGTTTTTTTATTACACAGCAACCCTTTTGTTGCACAAATATTGAAGTTTTCGATATTTTCGATTCTTTCTTCCAGAAATTCAACATTTTTATTTTAGCCTGGAAAGTTCGGATTTACCCATTTGGAGTCAATCTGAGCAACTTTTCTAAATAAACTTGTGGTTCCACTTAAAATGAGACACACTGTAGATCGAATTGTCAATTTAATTTAATTATTTAATTTGCAAATAAAGGAGTATAGAAAATAGCGTATACAGGGTGTCCGGAAATAACGATGAAATATTTCGGGGGGTGATTCTGCAGCTCAAAATATGCAAAAAAAGTTTCTATAAACATGTATCCGGAAATCGTTTCTAAGGGGGCTACGACCCTCTGAAGGGGGCGCCTCAAATTCGGTTTTTATTGAATAAATCAGGAATCGCTTAAGATACAGTGACGACTTTTTGCACATTATCTAACATCAGTAAGCGCCATCAGATTATGGTATCTACCAAAATCAGATTCAACCCAATTTTTTTTACGTGTTATTTTTTAGACAATTTCTCACCGGAATATGGTTTCCTGACTAAAATTACATAAAAAGCACATATAACACCGTAGGATCAACCGTTTTCGAAAAAATTAGATTTAAAGATCCATTTGCATTTCCTAGGCTTATCAAACGATTTTTATTAATTTACAAAACTGAACGGATTTAAAAAATTAGTATCTAAAGTAATTTAATGTTGCTTATCGATGTCAGATAGTATGCGAAAACTTAATAATTGACAAAATCAAAATAGAATTTTGAGCGCCCCCTTCAGGGGGCCCTAGCCCCCTTAGGGGCGATTTCCAGACCCATGTTTATAGGAACTTTTTTTCATATTTTGAGCTGCAGAATCACCCCCCGAAATATTTCATCGTTATTTCCGGACACCCTGTATACGACAGGACTTAACTATCATTTAATCTCGCTCAGGATTAAGTGATTCGCTTCAATCCCTTGATATACTAGTGCGTGTAAAGTTTGGCATAAAATTGCAATCTGCCAAAGTAGCAGTTGAATTTGTAACAAAAAAATAAAGTTGGCGTGTATTTGCCATTTTGAAAATTTTTGTTTTTTGATGGATTTCTTCGGTGTTTTTGAAAATCTATGGTGGCCGTGACTTCACTTCTGGTCGAGTATCAGACATGTTTTTATCTCAGAAAAAATCGTAGAGAAAAGTATGATTGATTACATTAAAAAAAACAAATTTAGGGTAATTTCCGGTTAAATTGGAAGTGAAAAATAACAATTGACTACACCATTATATCCGCATTAAAAAAATAAAATCGCTGTCCGAGGATTTTTGTCAGAAATTATAGGCAAATATTTAAGGACTCATATTTTGAAAAAAAAAATTATCTGTATAATTTTTTTTTCAAAATATGAGTTTTAAATTAATGTCATCCTGTAGTCTGATCCTTCATCTACAAAATGCACTTTCAACCACTTCGTTAGGCCACTAGTAGCCTCCTGTGACTAGGAATTCCCGAGCCGCGAAAATGTCATTTTTACACCATTCGAGGCCCAGCCTTAAGTTGTTTTTTACATTTCCATTTTAGGTACGACTTTGACTTGCGATTTTTTATTATGTAAGACAGATGTCTGTGCCATCATGTTCTAATGCAAGTTCAGACACTGTTGGTTTTAGCATTCTAAATTCACTTACGAAATGTAAGTACTTATTTTTAAATTTTGTCTTCTGTAGACTGTAGGTAAGTATCGGTACAAAATTGTACTGGATCACAAATAAACTATTGCAAATAGAACAACAATGTCTGCAAATAATACAAAATCACTGATTTGGTATGACCTTTTCAGATTATGCTATAAAGGCTTTTGATATCGAGCAGACTGCAGATACTTACCTATTTTTATACATTTAGGTAAATATTCAATTAAGTTAGCGCAGATTTTATCAGAATGGTGATCGAGTTGCTGAAGATGCGATTATCATAAAGATGGTAATATTAGTGATCGAGAGTTAGCTGATTCAGGATTAGCATTCAGGAAGCCATTAGCTAAATGACGTGATGTATCTACTGATTACTTCCACTCCCATCACTGCATCGGCCACATCCAAACCCTTCGAAGGCACCACCAGATCAAGGTGGAGCGGAAATATCGGCCATGATATCCTCTTATTAATGTATTCCAACAGATACTACTGCCCGTCTGCTAAAACATTTCCTTCAACCAGAGTACATCGCTGATTATTACAGCGGCAATACGAACACGATATGGTCGGATTTCAATCGATAGGAAAATCTGCTAATGTATTTCCGTTGTGCGGCACGAAAGCCGTTCGTTCTATTTTTACTCCAAAATTTTTTAAGCAAATGTAGGTATGTTAAGTTAAAATATTATTACCGAAGTTTTGTTAACAAGTAATGAAGGTGTCGACTAGAAGCTTTATTATTCTAAATGCACCTATCATATTACACGTCCTCTTATGTGAGATCAGGTTTCATCATCTACTGAATCCGGGGATCATCAAGTGCGCGTGCAGCCTGTCAAGCCTCTGAGACTTCCTTCCCTTGCTACTTAGGCCCTGTGTTTTCATGTCACTTAATATGTACATTAAGGGCCTCTGATGGTACGTACCTACCTGTCTACCCTTGCATCCCTCCACATGACGCACCTTTATTTGTCTAGTGTACTTTAAACAGTTTTTTTATTTAAAAAACAGGACCACGAAGAAAGCGACTGGATGGAACCTCCCCATCGCGTAGATCTGGCGTAGTCAATTAAACACGAAAATTCACACTTTTATGCGAAATGACCACATCACCTATCATATTTAACAACATCTTCCTTTTAAGGTTAATATCCTGTTAAATTTACTGTCACTAACTGTAACTTTACGTCTTCACTGTCAGTCCGCTCGTTTTTGATCCCAATCCAAAGCTAGATTTTCTTTTCAGTAACCAATCAACTCTAGATTACAGTGGTGCACGACGAGGTAGTTTAAATTAACTGGTAATGCTACGAAAACTTAATGAAACTGTCTTTAAAAAATTGCACAAATACAAATATACTAAAAATCACGAGCAAACTAAAGGAAATTAATATTATTTTTAAACACTGTGCTCTATAGGTATTCTACCAAATTTCAGACCAGAATAATGTTAAAATACGGTTGAAATAAAATTCAATCGCCGGCGCCGCAATATTTAATATTTGAAATAATTCAAACATTACTTTTACTTTGAAAATAATCTGTAAAATAGGATTCGTGCCTCATTGAGTCCTCGTGGATTCACTATACTCGTCAAATGGTAGATATTTTCGATCAAGGAAGACTCGATCAGCGCTCGTCTTCCTTTTAACCTAACAAAATCAACCATTTTGACTTGTAACTCATCTATTCGAGCGTTAAAACCCGCGAATTATCAAATTATCATATTACTATACGGAAATTTTTTATTATTTCTTCCGAAATGGTAGAAATTGAATATATTTTTGGAACCATCAAATTCATATACTAAAATGGCACTTTTCGTGGACCGATTGCCTCCAAAAGCCTTTGAGGTCTTCAGCGGGTCACACATTCTCGACGTACCAAATTTCAGCCAAATCAATCTAGTAGTTTGGACTACACCGGGTGACAAAGACACCATGTAGGTACGCCCAAATAACTTTTTCTGAAAAAATCTGAAAAAATTCACAGTGAGCATGCTCACAGAACGTCATTTTTTTGACATTCATTACAACTTTTTATGACTTCCGGTTACACCGGAAATGTCTTTAATTTTGAATTTGGTATATCTTTATATTTTTGGAATCGAGGGGTCATCTTGAGTATTGTAGTGTCATTTTCGTGAGTTTTTTTAACTTCTACGCTTCGCGAAGCAAGTTAATAAAATCGATCGAAAAATGGAATCGCCAAAAACATCAAATCTTTACGTTTGAGGGTCCTGGGAATCCGAAAAAGTGGTTTTTGAAAAATGTCTGTCTGTCTGTCCGTGTGTCTGTCTGCGATCACGCTGCAGCTCAAACTACTGAACGTATCGAGATGAAATTTGGCACATCAACTTCAAAAATTTAAATGCAAACCCCCATTTTTCGCGTTACCATATGAATGCTCTTCGAATTCTGCTTCTAAAAATGTACTCACACTTGTGCCCTTTTGGCTAAAAAATGGTGCCGTGAAAAAAAGCCTTTGCATAACTGTATATTTTTATTACCGGATTTGATAGCAAAAGGGCCCTTGTTTCAATTTACTTTAAAAAAAAAGCAAATTCTTACTATCGTATTCGACAGTTGTTGTATTACCGGATCAAAAACCTTAGTGCAATTTTTTAGAAAATTTCCATTTTAGGGACAAAAAGGCCCCTTTTCGAATTTTTCCTAGCAAAAGGGCATATTATCATTATCGAATTCGATAGCTGTTGCAATTCCGGATCGAATACCTTAGTGTCATTTTTTCTAAAAGTTTCATTTTAATGGTGAAAGACATTTGTATTTTGGATTTTAGTAAATGGGCACCGGGCGCAATAGCCATCGACAACCGCCCGCACGCCCGACCTTGGTATAAATAAAGTTTAATGCTACATTTACTAATTCTGTGAAAAAGTAGAAGTTTCTACCGTCTCCGAGACTGCCAATTTTGCTGTGGATCTTTTGTGGACGTCAGTATTCTCATAAAATATATTTCGTAACTTACCGTAACTTACGGTAATTTACTTGGTAATTAATTCGGTAAATTACGGTTTTACGTCCCTATTGTGAGTAAAGCGTCTTTTTTTACTCGTAGGCATTGTACACACTACTAATCGTAAAAAGTGTCACTTTACCCACTTGATAACCGTAGACATGTGGACCCCTGTGCTGGTAGAGAGCATCAGCCCTCTAGCCCCCTTGTACTCCGAATGTGCAGGCTGCTGAGAAAGGTAATTTTTACAAGTTAATTGAGGCTGTGCCTTGCAACAGCTTTGTGATTATGCTGTTTTGGCATAGAGAAATTTTTTGCATTTCTGAAAAAAGTCAAGAAGGAAGCAATCATCCAATTTAGACGTCTACAAAAGTGATATTTTATCCCTTAATAAATCGTTATTTGCTGGGAAGCCATAAACAAGTCCCCTTCGTGTGACAGAGTTTAACATTGATCATAACATTGTTTACGTCCGACTTTATTGTCATGTTACATATAGAGTAAACAATATTAACGACATCATATTTACCACAAAGTTTACAACAGAAGGCGAAATGATGATTTATTACATTTTCCTGGAAGGATACCTAAGCTAGGTACACTGACGTGTATGTGTTGCATGCGTGCATTTACCTAGGTATGTGTGTTTGGTAAACAGAATTTATCGGCCAAGATGACGTTATTTATGGGTAATTAGTACATGATGTGTTGCAGTTGGGGGTGGGACTAATTACCTCTATTACTTTATTTATTAATTGTGGGGAAGGTATCAGCACTGTTAGGACCGTTGAATAATGATATTGTTTTGATAGTACGTCATCCGTGACGTATACAGATGCCTCCTGGTCAGCTGTTGAATTCTACCAGGTGGTGCTCAGGAACGAGCAGCTGAATTAGACCCCATCGTGACAATGCAACAAGTATGGATCCAGGGGTCGCAGACCTATATTTTCTGTTTTATCTACACCCTTCAATTAAGACTGTATTAAAAATTGCCGCACCCCTGTGGAGCCACTTCCTATTTTTATTATGGATTTATTGCACACAATAATGTTACTCACAAAGTAGGTTTCATTGAAAAATGTTAGAGTGAATACACCCACATGATTGTGGGTACACGGTTCGCCATAAATGAAAAATATCAAAAAAATTGTCCGATGTTCTGAACGGTCATTTCTGAATCCGATGAAATATTTTTAAAGCAGTTACTAAAATCGATCGAAACATCGAATCACCAAAAACATCAAATCTTCACGTTTCAGGGTCCTGGGAACCCAAAAAAGTGGTTTTTGAAAAATGTCTGTCTGTCTGTAAACACGCTACAGTCCAAACTACTGGACCGATCTGACTGAAATTTGGAGCGTGGACATCTTATGGATTTCGGAAGAGCTGAAAAGATTTTGGGCCAAGTCGGCCTAAAAGAAGTGCCATTTTGGTACATCAACTTTTAAAATTTAAAAACAAACCCCCATTTTTCACGTCAGCATATGAAAGCTCTTCCAATTCTGCTTCCAAAAATGTATTCACACTTGGTGCCCTTTTGGCCAAAAATCGGTGCCGTAAAAAACACCTATGATTAACTGAATATTTTTATTACCGGATTTGATAGACGATTTTTTTTTCAAGTCGAAAACCTTTCTGCCATTTTTTCGAAAAATGTCATTTTAGTGGCAAAAGGGCCGCTTTTTTTCTCTTAGCAAGAGAGCATGTTCCTGCTATCGGATTCGATAGCTGTTGCATTGACGGATCAGAAACCTTAGTGCCGTTTTCTCGAAAATTTACATTTTAGGGGCAAAAGTTTTTGAATTTTTCGTTGCATATTGTTATTATCGAATTCGACAGCTGTTGCATTGCCGCGTCGAAAACCTTAGTGCCATTTATTCGAAAAATGTCATTTATAGGGGTGACAAATATTTGTATTTTTAATCTGAGGAAATGAGCGTCGGACGCAATGTGCACGACAGGTTCAGCGATCGACACTGGACGCACGGTTCATCCGAATAACTATTTTTATAACGCTTCTCCTAACCAGCCCACCCGATCTTCTTCATGACTTCACTTTGCCATGCCTAAATATTTCATCAGAATTGTACCAGAAATCGATTTTGACTGTTCAAAACTTTGGACAATTTTTTTCGTTATTTTTCAGTTCTGGTGAACCGTTTGTATTAGTTTACATCTACACCAGCATACAAGTACCTACCTATAATAATTAGTATAATTTTTTTAGTATTCATTTTTACTTAATTTTAAACAGAAAACTTTTAGCATAATTTGGCAACGACAGTACCTAACTTTTTTTTAAGTCGTTAAAATAGGAAAAAAAGGCAATGAGTAGCCCATTATTGAACAGAGGATAAGATTGGTAAATACAGTATAACAAAGCGAAGCCGAGTTTTTGCAATCTCCGAAAATCTGTTCTGACAAACAGAATTTGTTTAATGGCCCACGAAAAATGTTTAATTTCGATTGTTCGATAAATCATATACGATATGCGGTTGTTAAGTATGTCTAACAGAATCTCGGAAATTGCACAAACTCGCCTTCGACTCGTTTTTGCGAACCTTTCCTCGATTCTGTTGTACTGCACTTGCCAACCAAATATCGTAATACAGGGTGCGAGATTGAAATTCCAGAACGCTATAACTTTTAACTATTTGTTGTCCGATTTTAGTGAACTAAAAACCAAATGAAATTGCTCATAAAACACTACAAACTGAAGATAGTTTTGATTTTTATCAGTTTTCACTTGAATGTACTTGATGTACCTACAATAAGTTATGTTTGGTTTATAATCAGTTCTGAAAATGATTATTTTTTGTCAAAATTAGAATATTTTTGATTACACAAGGTAGTTTCACAGTCTCGTTCCACAAAATTTACTTACTGCTTAGGATGCGTTTCGGAGTGTTACTCCATCTTCAGCTATAAAAGAAATTAACACAAAATATAAAACAGTTGCCTGGAAAATGAAAAAACGTTTGGGTCAAAGAAAAATAACAGCTTTTGGGTCACACTGTAAATTGATCGAAAGACGCTCAAACATTCAAAAGCTGTTATTTTTCTTTGACCCAAACGTTTTTTCATTTTCCAGGCAACTGTTTTGTATTTTGTGTTAATTTCTTTTATAGCTGAAGATGGAGTAACACTCCGAAACGCGGCCTAAACAGTAAGTAAATTTTGTGGAACGAGACTGTGAAACTACCTTGTGTAATCAAACATCAGTTCCTCTTTGAAAAATGGACCAAGCTTTCAACCAACTAGAATATTTTTGGCTAAAAATTTTCGAATGTGCTCTGGATCTGATAGAAACTTAACAAAACATTTAAAATATGTTATTTTCTAACATATAAAATGCATTTCGAGAATTTTTTTCGCGGCACACTTGAAAAGTTAGCATAAAAAGATTGAAATCTTGACTATAATTTTAATTATTTTCAAAATTTATTATGAACCAACTCGACTTATTGTACAGGGTCTTCATTCCATTAGGTACCTACTGTCGTAGCTCCTTTATTACTTGAGATATTCGCCTGAACTAAAAACAGGATGGTAGCCCGTACTCCCAAGTTTTGTTCTGGACCTTACTCTTATAGCGATAACCGTCGGATCTTAAGCGCTGTGGATCCAACTTGCTTTTTTTTAAATAAAACACCCGGTATATTTTTGCACGGATCGATAGAGAATTGTTTTCTGATTTCATTGATATAGGGTAGTTGATACCTGGGGTTGATAGTTTTCGAGAAAAAAAATCCTGAACTACGAGAAATGTCTGAAGGAAAATGGCAATCATGTTGAAATTTTAACCTCCCCAACCCCATCACAATTTAAAAAAAATGGGAGGTTACTGCAATCACTAAAATTTTCGAATTTGAGATAGCACCAGATCTTCACGTTTTGAGGTCTCAGGAACCCAAAAAAGGGGTTTTTAAAATGTGTCTGTGTGTATGTACGTACGTACGTACGTTCGTACGTACGTTCGTTTGTAATCACGCCACAGCCAAAACTACTAGACCGATTTGGCTGAAATTTGGAACATAGGCATTTCGTAACCTAACTTAGATCTGAAAAGCTTTTGGAGCCAATCGTGCAACCGGAAATGCCATTTTGGCACATCAACTTTTAAATTTTAAATGCAAACCCCCATTTTTTACGTCACCATAAGGAAGACCTTCAAATTCTGCTTCTAAAAGTGTATTCATTCTTAGTGCCCTTTTGACCAAAAATAAAAAAAAAATTGATTTTTATCGGACTTTAAAATCGCGGTACAGCCCAAGCCCCTGAACCGATTTGGCTGAAATTTTGCACATATGGATTGTATTACACGTCGAAAAGCTGAACAAATTTTGAATTCAATCGACTCACGGAAAGTGCCGTTTTGGCACACCAATTTCCAAATTTAAAATTATTCTCTCATTTGACCATTAAAAACAAGTTTTTGAAAGATTTATTGTCACCATCAGAAAGGTCTTCAAATTCTGGTTTTAAATAGGGCAAAATTAATTCGCATTTAGCGCTGTTTGGTTCAAAAAATCGAAATTTTATAATAACAGTAAAAATACATTATAGCTCAAGTTTCTGAATCGATTTGGCTGAAATATGGTACATGGAGATTGGGTGACCCGTTGAAGACCTGAAATACTTTTGAAAGCAATTGTCCAACGGGAAGTCCCATTTAAGCATATTAACTTAAAATTTTAAATACAAGACCTCCTTTTTTACGTCGCCATTAGAAAGGCGATCAAATTCTGGTTTTAAAAATGTGTTCATAGTTTCTGCCACTTCAGTGGAAAATACAGAAAAAATTCTTTCTCATTAAAAGGGTGCGGGCTGACAGTGGATGACATAAAGTGGCAGTTACTGTCAAAAAGGTGGCAAAAGATTAACCTTAAAAGGAACGTATTGTCAAACGTGATGGGTGATGTCCGAGGTGACGTCGGTATTTGTCGGAAAATTGCGAAATTAGTCAAGGATTAAAAAAATTCTGTTGAATTCACTACTATCTACACAGAATACAAAGATCCACGCGATGGGGAGGTTCCAGCCGCTTCTCTGCTGCATTTTTTAATTTGTAATGCTTTAACGTGAATAAGTAAGTTACTTTCTTTGTTACTATTGAAAGTTTTAACTTACTTATTGACCTTAAAATATTACAAATTAAAAATTTCAACATGATTGCCATTTTCCTTCAGACATTTCTCGTAATTCAGGATTTTTTTTCTCGAAAACTATCAACCCCAGGTATCAACTACCCTATATCAATGAAATCAGAAAACAATTCTCTATCGATCCGTGCAAAAATATACCGGGTGTTCCATTTAAAAAAAAGCAAGGTGCATCTACAGCATCCGACGGTGATCGCTGAGAATAAGTTCCAGAACAAAACTCGGGAGTCCGGTCTACCATCCAGTTTTTATTTCATGCGAATATCTCAAGTAATAAAGGAGCTATGACAATTTAAAATAGGTACCTATAATGGAATGAAGACCCAGTACATCAGAAGACGCAGAAAAAAATTTGCTATTAGATTGAGTAAAAAAAATGGGGTGTGTCCATTTGAAAATGAAAAGTTGACATCCAATGGACATTCAAGTGGAACTTGATAAAAATCAAAAATATCTTGAGTTTGTAGTGTTTTATGAGCAATTTCATTTGGTTTTTAGTTCACTAAAATCGGACCACAAATAACAAAGTTATAAGTTTATAACTTTCTGGAGTTTTAATCTCGCACCCTGTATACTATTTCGCACAATCGAAATTAAACATTCTTCTCATTTTTTCTTAGAAAGTTATTAAACAAATCAGTGTTATTCGAGGTGATGTTAAACAGTTGTGAGTAAATCCGTGTATGCCGTACTTTTGACAGATTTGACAGATCACCGGATTTCCAAAATGCATCTAGACAATAGTATATTGTATATTTAGAGCCGAAAGTGTAAGATTTCCGCACGACTCGTGGATATTACAGCCCGAGGCCGAAGGCCGAGGGTGGTAACCACGAGAGTGCGGAAATCGCACTTTCGGCTCGAAATATACATACTATTTTTCCTATTTTTGTGCAAAAAAGCCATAATAGAGGCTCTTGTAGTCTTATTTTGAATGAATCTGCATTAATTCAGAAGGAATCAGCTTGCTGTGCAATCTGATGATGGCATGGTAACGTAATTGTAAGATAAACAAAAACGTCAACTTTTTGCAAAATTTAATTTTTGCGCTCAAATATGAATGAAACTTTGGAAGAAATGGCCTGCCCATCTGAAATAGAAGAAGAAGCTGCAGCAGCAACCATGGATTTATTGCCAGTTAAGTCGCGGGAAAGGTACGAACTGGCGTACACCCAGTTCAGTGAATGGTGCAGAGCGAAGAAGGTTATGATCCTCAACGAAAAGGTATTTTTGGCATATTTTTCCGAAAAGTCAAAAACCAAGAAGTCTTCCACACTTTGGTGCACCTACTCAATGTTGAAGGCAACTTTAAACGTGAAAGAAAACTGCGATATTAGCAAATATAATAGGTTAATCGCATTTTTGAAACGTCAAAGCGATGGTTACAGACCAACGAAGTCGAAGATTTTTTCCAAAGAAGATTTGGACACATTTCTTAAAGATGCCCCAGATGAGCAGTATCTTATGATGAAGGTGAGGGCAACACCATTTTTAAAGAAATATTCATTAATTTTATTAATTTAAGGTTATTTTTATTATGGGAATTGCCGGGGCTCTTCGCCGAGACGAATTGAAAAAAATGAGAGTAGACGACATTGAAGACCTGGGGGCCCTTATTTAATAGTGAAAATTCCAGAAACTAAAACAAAAATTCAACGCACATTCACGATTACGCAAAATTCTCAGGCCGACATAAATATGTTAGAAATTTACAGGAAATATGCTTCTCTTCGTCCATCCAAAATGAATGATGGCAGCTTTTTCATTAATTTTCGAGAGGGAAAATGCACCTGCCAAGTTGTTGGGATAAATACCATTGGGAAAATTCCAAGTCAAATTGCCGCTTTTCTCCAATTACCAGAGGCAGCCAGCTATACGGGTCATTGTTTCCGCCGATCTTCGGCAACACTGTTGGTGAATAATGGAGGAGATTTATTGAGTTTGAAGCGACATGGGGGGTGGAAGTCATCAGCGGTGGCCGAAGGTTATCTAGCCGATTCTATTGAAAATAAGAAGAGAATTTCCAACCAGATTCTTTACAAGGGTGCTCCTGAAACGGCGGTAGTTCCTTCTTCGAGCAAACAGGAAACAGCAACCATCCCAGAAGCCACTGCAGCACCTAAAGCTCCAATATTGTCTGGGAATCAGGACATTTCAGTGTTGACCAATTTAAATAACACTCTAACTAATAATTGTGCTAATATTTCCTTACCATCTGGAATTAGTATTAGCAACTGTACAAATTCTTGTACCTATTACTTTAAATATTGTTCTTAAATAGTTTGCATATTTTAAAATTAAAAGAAAATGAAAATAAATTGTTTTCATAAAGTGTGCGGAAAAATGAATTTCCGCACGCTTTTAATTTTTCCGCATCTTTATGTTATTTTCCCACCCGTGAGTGGAAATTGCCTACTTTCGGCACACATTTTAGTGCCGAAAACAGTCTTTTTTGCACAAAAATAGGAAAAATACATAACAGCATTGTTTTTTAATCAGTTTTAAAAAAATGGGAGGTTGCATACTGCAATTACTAAAAGTTTCGAATTCGAGATAAAATCGGATCTATGCGTTTTGAGGTCTCAGGAACCCAAAATAGTATATTAAAAAAGTGTTTTTTAAAATGTGTCTGTGTGTTCGTAAACACGCCACAGCCAAAACTACTAGACTGATTTGGCTGAAATTTTCGAAAATTGCGAAATTAGTCAAAGACGAAATGCATACAAAAATTTCTGTTGAATTGACAACTGTCTACACAAAATACAAAAAGTAAACTCCTGTTCAAAAGTTAAGGATATCGTTTAATAACTTTCATTTGCATCGGTAAATTGAAACTTCGCACTAAGCTCCTAGTAATAATTATTGGCAGTATTGGCACAAAGTGGATTTTTACCTATCAGAAATTTTTGAATTTAATGATAGAATTAATTTTATTAAAAAGGTATAGGTACAAAATTTCTGATAGGGTCAAATGTCCTTTTTGGCAAACAAAATTTTAAGGGTTTAATGCGAAGATAAATGTTACCGATTTTTGGGTTTTTGGGCGATATCCCTAACTTTTGAAGACGAGTTAATTACCAAGGCGTGTTCAGTATTTTCCTCTTCCTGCCTCAGGTATTGCAGAAAAATACTACACGGACCGCAGAATGTAGTTATTTCTGTGATCTCGACTGCTAAATTGAATTTCTTGACCACCAAAATTACACTTACATTCCTTGGTACGTAATATCATCGCTCTTACCTCCACAAAAGTACCTAACAATGAAAGTAGATACTTACCTGTTCAAAAATCTAAACGTATGAAAACGATTAATCTTTTCACAATTCCGGAGTCCCCTGATCAGGCGTGATCTATCATCGGATTTTGGGTAGGGGTTATAGAAGACGATTTAATTGGAAGTTAAATGGTTTCACCACGGTTAGGCCGCCGACAATGTTGGTCAGCAGGTTCACCTGATTTAGTCTCGTGTGTTTTTTTTTTTGTGAGGCTGGCTGAAGCTACTTTAACCATTTGTCTGTGTCGCTGTCGCTCGTTTTGGCAAATATTACGGCTCTTCAAACAATATAGGGCTTTTCATAACTAATTACGTAAACAACTAAATATTTCGTGACCCCAGGACGCTTTCGTAATTTTGCGTATTTTTTCAACACTTTTTCTTGCCTGATTTAGGTTGTTCTTTCTAGTTGTGAACTAGGACAATATTTATTTTTGAAAACATCCCTGTAGAGAGCGAGAATAGTTATTGCAATTATTGTAAACTTATTCAGTATAGGTAGGTACACCCCTGTGTAATAAGTATGCAAGCAAGTATGAAACCAAACAGTCTGTCTATATAATACACTGTGTAGTGGATCGAGAATTTAGGTGGAAAATGCTTTTGTGTGTTTACTGACGATTAAAATTATTAATGTATAATAATGCAAACTGGTATTCTCTTCAATCAGCGAACATAGAACCGTAGCTCCAACATTGTTAACAATAACAATACAAGAAGTCGGGTGTGTTGTGATCACAAAATTAGATATAAACTTTAGAAAATATTTACCTTTTGATGGCTTCGCCTTCCTTTTGACGTTTGCTCTTACATGATGATGTATATCTTGTACGTACAACCCATAGGGATTATTATAGATGAGGATGGATAAAATCATAGACTGAGTTGGCCAATTTTTCTATTCTATTTATTATGAAAATATAATACAAAACTTACTATATAGTGTTACAATAATAATAAATAATAAATTATATAAATCAAGGAGAATCATAGTAACTGTAATAAACAATGTGGTCAAGTACTGGACTGCATGTGTACAGGTTCTGCAAGCATTGCGCTTAGCCAAAGTAGAACAATTACAATTCCTGCAACAACCATTCACATAATAATAAATACCGTACTGTATTATTACATTCCATATCTTTGGCATTTGCTGCTACTCGGCGCGTGATGCTGACACGCTAGAGGGCTATTACTTCGTTATTATTATAGATTCATTTATGTAAGTCGTCTAAAATTTCCTACCTGATACTAGTAAATTATATAGTATGGTATTGCTTTGATTACATTTCGTTATTATAATAATAATTGTAAACTATTGCTGACACTATATTGCTATGTATGTATATAGATAGGCAGGCAGCTAAACTAAACGTCGGCAGCGCCATGCCACTAACGATCCGTTATTGCTTTCGAATTGACCGAGAATTGTATGCCGCTTTCGAGTTGCCGCTGCAGACATGACACTGTGATTGGTCGTTTCCAAGGCAACTTGGAAAAAGGACAAATCACAGCGCTCGAAAACGACCAGACTCGTTAGTTCGCTAGCTGCGAGTACTTTAATTGACGTGGCAGGCGCTAGCCGGCATTACGCTCCATTTCGATGTCTAAATCTTAGACTATTTTTTTTACTTAAGTTACTCGTTATCTATATATTGCTATGGTTCCCGGGGCGAGGCCGCCCTCGGCCCGACTACTGTGCTTATTGCTTTTGAATACCCGGCTTCCGGGGGCCGATCGTCGAGCTCCGGGGATTCCTGCAAAGGACCCGCTGCCCTCTTCCGCCCCATTGGCCGAACCGAAGGCGCGCAACTGTTGAATTATTCATAACCGCTCACATTGTGGCTATTATTTCATGCGTGTTATTGTTTCGCGGGGTTCGTTTTTATTTCTGTCGTTAAGGTCGCTGAGGATGTCGCGGGCTCGCGTTTCTCCCCCGAAGTTATTGCCAGCGAATATTTAATATAAACTATATGTATATATATATCAAATAAATAACCCCTATATTCCTAACTTGCTTTCAGAGCGACGGCTGATCCGCAGACGAAAAAACGTACTCTGATTCCGAGAATAAATACCCAAATCCGCGTATTTTCAATTTATTTTAAGGTATAGCTGGTGGAAACTATATTTGGGAGAACCTAAAAGCCGCCTCATTACGAGTGTTATAACTGTGACAATGATGCTCCGCTGCGTGGACAAACGCAGGTGTCTAGTGTACCTACTAACTAGTGGGTATTTTAAATTTATTCCCACGGGCCGTACTCGACAATTTTAGTTTGAAAGCCCACCAAAACTATTAAAAAATTCGAAAACATACTTGAAAGATAAACAATTCTTTATTTAACACTTTATGTGGCTAAAAACTCTCCCTTAAAGGGGGACTTAAGTGAAAATAAAAGTTGTAGAGAATTTTTTTCTAAGAATTATGGCGAAAAAAATAATGTGCTACTACCAATAATAACCGAGATACAGCAAATTTTATGTTTATTCCTACAACGGAGTGACGTCATAGGGGCATAGAAGCACGGACGCCCGGCCGCGCGCTTGGTCTTTACGTGCAGTTTAAATGTGGTTTAAATTCGAACAACATGGCTTACGGGTTTGAGCCTCCTTTTTTCACTAACAAAATGAAAAAGTTGGAAGCTGAGAAGAGGAAACAGCTCCTAGATGCTGATAAATTTGTGAATAGAGGCAACAATACATACTGGTGTCTTTATAACAATTGTTGTAAAACAGCGAATGATTCGGAATGTTTTTGTTGCCAAGAAAGCACTCTGAGGTTCTATTAAAACATTTAATCCTGTCTTGAAGTAAATTCTTCAAAAATTCTATAACAACAAATTATTGACAACAATTGTTTTTATGGTATCGTAGCGGGCTTAGCGTTAAGTCTAGGAATAAATAACGAGTGGTCAAAAACTTTTCCGATCTAGTAGCCCTTGACTTGAGAGACGTAGGGCGTCGATTGTAGTAATTACATGGAAACGTCACAGTCAGATTTCGCTTTGAATGATAATTTCAGCAGTCTGCGCTTTACGTCTATCGCGCAAGGGCTACTAAATCGAAAAAGTTTTTGCTCACACGTTATTTTATACAACCCGCCCTAAGGGGTGACAATGACTGCGAACATGATTGTTTATTGTAAGCTGTTGTATTCTCGATTCGGAAAAATATGAAATGTGAAGGAAATTCCCTCCCGTTTTGGCGAGTATTATGGCAGCCGTACAACAGGACACCATACCCGTGAAGAAGCTCGATTAAAGCAACTCGAAATTAACACAAACAAAAATGATGCATCGAACTAAGCACAGGCAGATTTTTTGAGGCCGAATTTACTATTAAAACGAAGGAAAGGGCCACGGAGGGATAAATAGACCAAGCGGAATGAACGGCAAAACTGCGTTGTTTATACCTATGGGAAGCGCGCGTTACATTGACCAGATGACGTCATCAAGTTTACAATCTACAGTTCAAGCGGCTGTAGCTCAAAAACCATTTGCGATAAAAAAAAATTGTCATAACCATTGTTCTTAGAATTTTCCACACTTTTTATTTAGGCAAAGTTGTTTTTTTGCTTAAGTCCCCCTTTAAATAGGGGCTATTTCGATAATTGCAGGCGACCCACTACTGGCAAAATCTCATTATCATTGTCATTAGCATAGAGAGAACGATTTAGCCAACAATAATCGAAAATAAATGAAATAGCAAAAATTGTGAAACTAACTTATTTCGTAGAAGGCAGATAGGTAGGTACTCCTACATATCTACCAACAGCGTACTTTTTCGAATGCAGGCTACATTTTATGTCTTTCGTCAATTTTAAACTCATTCAAATTCCAAATTACTTGACTTTTCAAAATTTATTCTTGTATGAGTTGCTTGGGTGCATATGCAATGATTTTAGTAGTATTTCATTATCTATAATCAATCGATTTGTGCTTGTTAGATAATGAAAATTCGCAAATCCGGTCCACCTTGGGAATTTTAAAACATCCACGAGCCTCAGGTAAGCCAAACGTCTGGGTTTGTCCATGCAGCGGGGCGTCATTGTCACAGTTACAACCCTCGTAATGACGCGGCTTTTAGGGTCTCCCAAATAGTTTCCACCAGCTACTAAAGAAATTTCAACGTACACTGATTACGGGCTGCGGATCACCCCTCGATTCAGACGCTACGGTGCTCTCTACTTCCTATAAATACTCTGGACTTGACTGAAAGCTCATACCTTGACGGCTGGCCTCAACATATCCGCGCTGTCGATGAATTCGGACGATTTTTCTTTTTTTCAAAATTTAACAATATCGAAATGGAAGCACCCCAAGTTGTGAGTAATCGTTGTATTTTATTGTGTCTTTCCGATTCGTTGTGCTCGAGTAAGGCACCATCGACATCGTTTGGAGAGTTTGGGGCCACTACCGCAATGTATAGAATTTTTTCGGCCCGACACTACTAATCTGGCTAATGACTAGATGCACACTCGCCTGCCTCAGCGCGCGGGCCATTCGGTTCTTTGTGAAACCACCATCGCAGGGCCTATCTGGAGTAAGTCGAAGAAAATTTTATTAAAAGATAAATAAATGATTTGGAAAGAAGACTTGCTTAAACGGGGATTCTGCAAAATCTACTGAAAGTTTTCATTGATTGGGTCGTCGTCACCATACTCGAAAGGTAAAGCTGCAAATACTTTTCAAAATGTCTATAAGCATCAGCAGAATTAATCAAATTTTTCTTGTATAATGGAAATATGTGTTTACAAACCAGCAACACTTTTGAAGCTAGTTTAAGCAGGAATTTTCTTTCTGCTTTCATGGTTTATTGTTGTATCTAAAGTTGAATAAAAGTGGTCGTAATGAACTGCATACTATCTATGATTGAATAGGTTAATACTAGGCTAATACTCTCAAGTGCTATTGCGAAGAGAAATTGAACAAATAAGTCGCTACGTTTAAAAAAATATCGGTAAAGTGACGTCACCATACACGTTTCAATGATTTACTCCAAAATGGTGACGAAAATCGCGAAAAATTATGAATTAAGCCCTCTTTCTTTATGGGTAAGAACAAAAATCATTCATGTTCCCCGTTGGCGAAAATAAAGGTTGTCCCAAAAAAAGCCGAACGATTTATTTTTGACAGTACGTTTTTTATTATTAGACCGATTTTGCCCAATTTTGAACCGAACGTAGTCAAAAGATGAGGCTTCTAGAGTCGACCATCATTTTGCAGATAGCACCAGCAACAAATTTTTTCTGGGTATTTTTTGCAAGGTAATTTTTTGATTGGCTGGAGTTGAAGAGTCCAAAGAACCTTTAACATGGATTTTTTAAGATCCGTTTTTAATTCTCTACCGCGATCTTGGCAAAATTTTCAGGATGCTTAGTGGCACTATAAATCTTTCACAAAATAACGTTATTTTGTAGGAATTTAACTCAGGTACTATCGTTACAAAATGTTAAAAATAAATGATTGATCTAACGTTATTAACTTATGTGTGAACCGGACAAGTTGTTCTTTACAGTATGACGATTATACACCACACTGGTATTTTTTAAAAATCCTGAACTATTGTTTATTCCAGTCCAGCCTGTACTCTACGACCGCTTTTAGTGCCGAATATTCTTTCCTAAATTACATATTCACATTTTCAATCAAATTTATTTAAGAAAATCTGCCATTTGGATAGCATCATTTTGTGAAATATCCATCTTCATCTGAAAAAATCCACGATTAACGGCTCCACGAAAAAAAATGTAAAAAAATTAAGAACGTTCATAATCTGATTTTGTAAAGTTATTTTGGAAGAACAAAGCATTAGCTTTCGTCGTACACTATCTTCATTTTGCCCGGTACAAATGATTGAACTCCAGCCAATCAAAAAATGTTCTTGTCAAAAACTGCCATAAAAATTATTATTGAGCCATCTGAAAAATAGTTGTTGATTCTAAAAGCCTCATCTTTTGGCTACGTGTAGTCCAAAATTCGGAAAAATCGGTCAAAGTTCATCTTTACATCTTACTTGTTTAACTAGGCATAAGGCCAAGGCCCGTACTTTATTTTGATATCCGTTTACGTACTGTAAAAGTTACTCGATTTGTAAATTTTGTGTTTTAGCTGATGTGTAAACGATCGTTCGGACTTTTAGGTTAAAACAAATTTACTTTCACTCGGAAGTATAGGAATGCTCGGAGGTTAACGTTTATGACATCCGTTTGTGGACCATTAACCACTAATTAACTGCCTTAAATATTTCTTTGCTTCTTTTCTTTCGTATAACGGGTACTCTGAGGGCTTTTCTATTCATGTCATTTTCTGACGTTATTTATATTTTGGCAATAGTATTTTTGAAGTTTCTAGAACCAAACTAGAATTAAACTAGTAACACTTACCAAACGTAAATGGACTATAACAACTAAATGACCGTGTTGACCAAGTATAACCGTCATTTTAATAGAATATCTTGTATTCTTTCGTTTGAAAATAAAATTTTATATTTTATAAGAACTACATAATATAAAGACATTTGGACCATTTGCACCGACGTTATTTATCACTTAAGTTTGTCTTCAATTCATTCTTGCCATTTTAAGTGTGGCTTAAAGTTAAGCATATGTGGTTAAGCACCGTCGCTGCAAACGGGCGTTGGTCTGTGACTCGTATGAATTCAATTGACCTCGCTTCGCTCGGCGTTTAAATTTACACATTCCGTCATAGAATGTCTCACTTATACTTCTAATAAAATAAATCGATTTTTTCCGTGTTGCACATGACGGTGCAAGACGTTTTGGCGCGAGCCGTTACAGCGTTGACTCATTTTGACGCCAAACCTTATAAATAAATCAAATACTGTACTCAGTAATATTTTCTTAAGGTGCAATTAAATTTAAAAACAGGTCTTACTTAACATAAACCTGAATGGAAGTTAAGAAAAGCCGAGAGGTTTTGAGACGAAAGATTACCGTTTTTGGCAAGACAACCTCAGATATTTTCGGATTACCTCTTAGCCACAGGTTAACTATGGAAAGAAAAGAAGAAAATCTTCAGAGTTTGCCTCAAGAATTCCTTAAGATAACCTTAGATTATCTCAAGGCGAACCTCAAGATAACCTCAAACTATCTCAAATTCTCTAACTGCACTTCAGATATCCTTGGATTACCTTTGATATTCCCAGATTTTCTCTGGTGAACCTCAAATATCCTCTGAATTTCCGTGGTTTGTCTCAAGATAACCTCAAGAATGCCTTAAGATAACCTCAGATTACTCTAAGTTAACCTCAGATAACCTCAAGGTATCCTGGATATCTTTAGATATCTTCAAGACGGATGGAGGACAAAAGACAACCTCAGTGACAAACCCCTCCAGAAAAAACAGATTTAAGAATATAATTAAAATTAAAAACAGACATTACCTGACTCGGGCCTGAATGGAAGTTCAAAAAAATGGATTTGAGAAATTTTCTATACCTAAATCAAAATAGTTATTTACGTAAAGAGTATGGAAAGTGTTACTTTACAGGACGAGTAGGCAATTGCCAGGCCGACGCCGTAGGCGGAGGCCTGGCAGCCTGCGAGTTCTGTAAAGAAGCTTTCGAGACGAATTACGTACACTATTTTTTATGCGTCCTTAATAATTTATAACTCTTTTGGCCTGTAATGAAAAAAAAAATACTGACTAAAATCATAAAATCAAGTTTGCTAATTTATTGTTGTTAAGGCGACCACTGCATAGTAACGTCAGTCAACAAAAAAATTAACGCGACGGCGCCATTTTTGCAAAACACGGACACGTTCCGAAACTATCTACAATGTCTGAAAACAGTGACCAAAATGATCTTGAAGCCATTCCGTTGGAGATACGTGAAGCTGCTTCCGCTGCAACATTGGATTTGTCCCCAAAAAAGTCTAGGGAGCGATACGAAAAGGCCTTGGATGGATTTATGACCTGGTGCAAGATTAAAAAGGCGAAAACAGTCAATGAAGACGTTTTACTGGCCTATTTCGCTGAAAAATCGAAGATTTTAAAGTCATCAAGCCTCTGGAGCCATTACTCAATGTTGAAGCAAACTTTGCTGATCCAGAAAAACGTGGATATATCAAAATTTTTGAAATTGATAGTGTATTTGAAGAGACAAGCTGTTGGCTATAAGGCCAAGAAGTCTAAAATTTTTACCAGGGGTCAAATAGACGAATTCCTTCTACAAGCACCTGACGATGATTATCTGCTAATGAAGGTATATGAACGGCAGTAATGATACCATATGATTTAGTTTTTCGTTGCCTTATAGGTGGTGTTAATAATAGGATTAGCAGGAGCCTGTCGGAGGGAAGAGATTACAAAAATGAGCCTAAATGATGTGGACGACAAAGGGACAGTTCTGGTGATTCGAATTCCAGACTCCAAGACACACATTGAAAGGAGTTTTCTAGTCGTTGGAGGAACAAACGACGTCAATCTAAGGTTGTACAGAAAATATGTTGCTTTACGACCGTCAAAGACATCACATACCAGGCTGTTTACTTTTTACAAAAAGGGGAAGTGTACGGTTCAACCAGTTGGTATCCATAGCATTGGGAAGATGCCAAGTAATATTGCCAAGTACCTCGGTCTACCAAATTCGGCAGAGTATACGGGACATTGTTTTCGACGAAGCTCCGCAACTTTGTTAGTTGATGGCGGCGCAGATATCACAAATTTAAAGAGGCATGGCGGATGGAAATCCACAAGTGTTGCTGAGGGTTATCTGGGCGACTCAACACAAAGCAAGTTAAAAATCGCAAGTCAAATACAAGGCAGCGCCAGCGGTGCAAGAGACTTGCAAGTGCCGGAACTAGTCATGACGGAGCCCGCTGCTACTGCTGCTAGTAGTAATACATCTGTTAGTAATTCTAGTACTAATATTCAAGTTCCTTGTTCCTCAGGCATGTATTCTTGTCCCTTGAATCTAACAGCGCATAACTGTAGTATTAATATTCATTATTTAAATAAAACCCTTGATTAAGATGAATAATAAATTAATTATCATTGTTAAATTTTTACCGGACTAGGCCGGTAAAAATTAATTCACCGGACTTGTCCGGTAATGACATACTTTCTGGAGTGAAAATAGGCCAGAAAAATTACATTTTCAATACTCGACATTTTAGCACATAAAGCGTTCGATCTTCGATCGACTTTCTAAGATGATTCAGTGAGGAACTGTAATAGCGAATTCAAAGTAAGGCACAAAAACGTCCCTAATAATGGTTTTGGAAATGATTTGAAACAAAAATAATAATAAAAACACGTAGAGATAAATGAAAGCACTTTTGAATGCCCATTAAACTAAGTGCCAGGATTATTCTTTTTCGAGTGATATATGTATCACTGAGGAAAGGGAATATTCACTAATTTAATGTTACTGGTTTCGTTTAAATTTAGACATTGCTTATAGACAAAAAGTTCGTTGCTGATTTTCTCACGAAAGGCAGTTTGGGTACGAAGTTTGGTCCAATCAATGAAGTATTTTTCTGTATTTTACAGGGTGTCCGTTCGAAGATTGCTGACAAGATTATCCTTTGATATTGCTAAAGTTAAAAATTTCCAGATAGACACCAAACTCAAACAACTATGGAAGAATTGTTTTCAATGGTAAATGTAGAGGAAAAGTTGTCGAATTTAGTTTCAACAATAGTGATTTCACGCAAGAAGCCTAATTGCACTGGCCCATTCAAAATAATCACGGACATTAGGTACCTATAATACTTATAGGTGCTACAAGTTTTGTGACTTTGGTATCAACAGGTCAATACCTTAATAAATATTTAGTATTATATAATATATGCTTGCAAAAATACTGCCAAAACTATGCTTCGTTGATCTTTTTTAATTTTCGCTATATGTATAATATAAATAGTACTTACAATTTTGGACTACAACATGGTTAAAATCTGAATAATAAAAATTCCCACGAGATTAATAGGGAGATAAAGTATAATTGACTATAAATGGGACTAGAATTCTTGAACTAGACTCTCGAATTGAACGGGACCGGGACTAAAGGCTGCGACTAGATTGCGGCTTCGACCGCTCTTAAATAGTTCTCGCTTCCACGCTTATATAAATATGAGTAATACTAGAATATTTGCATGCCTTCGTTGTTTATGAAACATTGCTTTTATAGAACGTTTTTGCCGAGAATTAACTAAATGACGCCTATACGGGGATGCCGGTAACATCACTCTGCCTATGTACAACATCCCGTCTGGTGTTCTAAAGGTAATAAAGACCATCTTACATCTAACCCTAACTTATTGGACGTGTTGCGATGTGTTATCTCATTGGGAGGGATATTTACAAAGGGACTTCAGTTCGCGAAGAATAAATCATTGCTAATCTAGGCAGCGTGACGCGTTTCGCCAGGACGTGCCGCGCTTACTAACTATACAAGACGGAAAGACGGAATGACTAGAAGCGGACTAGAAGGTTAATCAGGCTGCATACACACGTATCGGTACTGCTGTATCTCTGGAAGAAAGTTCTTCTTCGCAGGTGGTTGGGGCACCCGCCTCCTCCTTCAGACACGCCGACTCCAGGTGTTTGTTCAAGTACGATTTAAGGGCAAAAGTCTTATGACATCTGGAACACTCGAAGTTTTTATCGGCGGAATGCGTCTGCATGTGGGCCCTCAAATTAGACCGGTCGGCGAAGGCCTTACCGCAGTGGGCACAACCGTACGGTTTTTCCCCCGTGTGCGATCTTAAATGGCCTTGAAGAAGCCACGGCCGCGAGAACTGTTTACCGCAGACGCCGCATCTATGCGCCAATTTGTGCGTCAACACGTGCATAGCTAAAGCTGGCATACTGACGTAAGCTTTGCCGCAAGTCATACATTTTTTAGCGGACTGCGAGTCCAAACTCCTGTGAGTCTGTTTATGCCTGGACAAGTTGCTGGACGTTGCGTATTGCTTACCGCATTCACTACACGTGTACTTTGCTTTTTCGGTGGAGATGACTTTGGGCACTCCTGCAGGATCTTCCGTACTAAACCGCTTATTTTTTGATCTACCATCGCTTACAAAGAACGCTTCGTAAGTATAAGCTACTGTTTTTCCTGATTTCACTGCGGTGGGATGCAAGACGTTGTCTTCAGTATCGCTTAACCTCTCCGATGTTTCTATTTGTGGTTGTACCACCGCAGGTTGTTGTAGGAACACCGTTGTTGATGCACTTAGATCTAGAATCGCATGAGCTGCGTGCAAATCCTCTTCTGCAGGTACTCTTATCGTACTCTGGGGCAGTGGAACAGGTTTATCCTCCAAAGAATAAGGTCTATAAATATCCTTCTTTTTCGGTGGTAAAGACAACGCCGCCCCCGTGCTAGTAAAAGTCATCGACAAAGACTTCCGAGTTCTAGGTACCACCGGAGTACTATACTCAGGACGAAGATCTTGAGTTTCCACGACGGTTCTTAAGGTAGCATAAGACGGTTGCGTTTGTCCACTTAACGCTTGGTCGTTTCTTGCGATGAAAGTGGTTGTAGGTGTGTAGCTTGAAGGGGAGGAGAGTTCGTGGATGTACCCTGCAACAAGAACGCAACAGTTATTCCTCGTAATCGGTTCGGGTGTAAAAAAGGGAATCCGTTTCATTGTCCGAAGGAAGAAGTACGGGATATGCATAGTTTAGTAGCAGTCCAATAACAACAGCTGGCAGTGGAGCGAGAACGGGAAGCCTCGGTCCCCTTTTAATTAAATCGGATACATCACAACAGCTGGCGTTGGGAACACGGCGCGATGCCACTAGCATTAAAACGGCCCTATCATCGCCGAAGCTCGATAAAAAGAAAAGTAATATTCACCCTTCACGGAAATTAACCTTTTGTTTAAGACTCTACTGCAATAATGTGAAATTGTAGAAAATTGTGAGCAAGAGGTATAGGAATCTAAATCGCAAAAACTGTTCTAGGATGGAAGTTATTTCGTGGATGTAAATACATATCCTATATTGCACTTTCGTGTAGATGTACAGGGTCTTTTTTTATTATTGCCCCACTTTTAAATTGGATTTATTACTTGAGATATTCGCCTGAACTAAAAACAGGATAGTAGATCGTACTCCCAAGTTTTGTTCTTAGCGATCACCATCGGATCTTAAGCGCTGTAGATGCGACTTTTTTTAAACGGGACACATGATATTATTTTTGCACGGATCGATAGAGATTTTTTTTCTGATTTCATTGACATAATGTGAGGACATAGGGTAGTTAACACCTGGGGTTCATAGTTTTCGAGAAAAAAAATTGGCAGTCTCGGAGACGGTAGAAACTTCTACTTTTTCACAGAATTTGTAAATGTAGCATTTAACTTTATTTAACTAAGGTCGGGCGTGCGGGCGGTTGTCGATGGCTGATGCGCCCGGGGCTCATTTAATAAAATCTAAAATACAAATGTTTTTCACCCCTAAAACGGACATTATTTGAAAAAATGGCACTAAGGTTTTCGATCCGGCAATGCAACAGCTATCGAGTTCGATAATGATATGCCCTTTTGCTGATAAGAACTCAAAAAGAGGCCTTTTTGTAACTAAAATGGAAATTTTCTAAAAAATTGTACAAAGGCTTTTGATCCGGCAATACAACAGCTGTCGAATCCGATAGTAATAATATGCTTTTTTTTGTAAAATAAATTGAAACAAGGGCCTATTTGCCATTAAAATGACATTTTTCGAAAAAATGGCACTAAGGTTTTCGGCTTGAAAAAAAATCAGCTATCAAATCCGGTAATAAAAATATACAGTTATGTATAGGTTTTTATTCATGGCATCATTTTTTGGCCAAAAGGGCACAAGTGTGAATACATTTTTAGAATCAGAATTCGAAAATTCGAAGAGCATTCATATAATGACGCAGAAAATGGGGGTTTGCATTTAAATTTTTAAAGTTGATGTGCTAAAAAGGCACTTTCCGTGAACCGATGTGGTCCAAATTCTAACTAGCACCTACAAATCTCCCACTGAATATGTGCCAAATTTCAACTCGATACGTTCAGTAGTTTGTCTGTCTGTCATAGACAGACAGACAGACATTTTTCAAAAACTAGTTTTTCGAATGCCCAGGACCCTGAAACGTAAAGATTTGATGTTTTTGGCGATCCGATTTTATTAACTTGCTTCGCGAAGCGTAGAAGTTAAAAATCCTTATCTACGAGCATGTCCGAATGAAAATTGAAAAAGGCAATCATGTTGAAATTTTTAATTTGTAATGTTTTGACGGAATAAATAATATTATCGATTGTAATAGCGGTAGGCACTTGATGAAAAATGTGCAGAATTTGGCAAAAACAAATTCATATTTTGGAAGCCTTGAAGTTTTTCTCTTCCGAATTTATGGCACGTCCTAAAGGAAGGTCGGGTCTACCTGATGACATACTTTAATGTCAAATTTCATGCACAGCGTATTCCCGATAAATTATCAAATTAAGAGAAATTAAAAAGACAAAATTTTAAAAATTTTGAATGGCATGACCTTGAATTTTTTTTCCCACTATTACGGAAGTAAATTCTAGGTCGACCTTTTTAACAAATACCTATACCTAAATAGCATGTTTTGCAAATTATCACTAGTATTATATCTGTGTTGCGTTTTTATTCGTTTCCGAGTTACTGATAAGAGTAACAGAATAACTAAATATCTTTAAAACGATACACTCTACGGTGTATAACAATGTATAATTCAAAATAATACGGTTAACGGATGTTTGCAAAATATTTGTAACAAAAACCGGGTGAAGCAATTTGCAATAGGGAAAAGCAGTGATTATTAATTCGGCAATGTTTTCTAAAGTCAACAAAAACGATGTCAATACCAAAGTCAATTAACAAAATCATTTTTAACCGCGATAGTGACAATAAGATCGATTTTGAATTAAAGGTGGTTATTAACTCCAAACGTATTAAGCTATAAACACAAAAATTTTAAGTAACTTGGAAAGGATGCCATTTAAGTATAGGGAGTTGTTAAGAAAGTTGACGTAGAATTTAATTCTCTATTAGACGGCGAAAAAATTTCAAGGTCATTCCATTTGAAATTTTTGAGATTTTGTCTTTTCAATTTCTGTTAATTTGAAATTTTACAGGGGACACTCTGTGCATGAAATTTGACACCCAAATGTGTCGTCAGGTAGTCCTGACCTTTCTTTAGAATGAGCCATAAATTCGGGAGAGAAAAACTTCAAAGCTTCGAAAATATTAATTTTTAACTGAAGTCTTGTTTTTGCTAAATTCTACACATTTCTTTAAATAATTCAAAAACGATTGAATTTAAGTATGGGGAACACCTGACAAAATTGCATAGAATGAAACCAAAAATGCATTGATATATGGGGTGTTCCATTTAACAAAATGTAATTTTGTGCTGCCCCTCCTATACGAGCCGCCCATGTGAGTTCATAGTAATTTTAGAATATGCACATTTTCAGTCACTAACGGTTGGCGTACACAGATTTTCGATATTATTAATGACATGGACATAAATGAACTTTGTCTCACCGTTGGGACACCCTGTATGTTTCGACCTTACGGTCTTTATCAAGAATGAGAAAGTTTACCAGGTGGTAAAAAGTATCTACAATAAACACTACAATAAATTTAATAACGGGGAGGATTCGGCATCTGTTTGGTCATTGGCACGATGTTATTGGTGACGTACTTATAGCTTTTAATATTTCCTTCTTTTCTAACAAGTCTAATCTTTTGCTTTTATGTAAATATGCTATGTAAGGGTTGAATTTTGTTTCATCAATAAAATGGCATGCATCAATACAATATTCTGCCATACCTGTGGATCTTCTATTGTCTATGATAGATTTTTTATGCTCTTAAATGTTTTAAATAAGTTAAAACTATCGGTAGTAAGAAAGTAAGTAACACACAAATATATCCGGTGTCCCATTTTAAAAAAAATAAGTTGCATCCATACAGCGCTTAAGATCCGACGGTGATCTCTGAGAGTATGGTCCAGAACAAAACTTGGGAGTATGGTCTCTTTCAGTTCAGGCGAATATCTCAAGTAATAAAGGAGATATTTAAGATAACAAAGCGACCTGTCTTTTTCAATTAATTCTGGAATTATTCAGACTATCTAAAAGAGTTCTGTTCTATCGGCAAAAAGGTTAAAGCTCATTGGTTCCTAATAGTTTTTTACCAGTTAAAATCGATAGATTATGGATTCTTATGTAACACTTAAGATTACGTAGGTAACTAATGAATGACCGATTGCACCACAGGTACCTAATTTTAAGGGGTTCCTTAAAGATAAGTGACGTTTAAATTCCGTAGATACGTTTGTTGAAACAGTAGTTTCCAAAAGTTATTACGACTGGATCGTCTTGGATGGGCCACCCGGTATGTATAGGTATGACAAAAACTTTAACTTAAAATTTAAATTAATTAATAGATGATAGGGATATTTTGCTGCAAAACTATCTAGTTGCTACCATATATTACCAAATTTCCTTGACCTACCTGCGCAACGTGCAGAATAATGCATAAGAAATCGGTTTGTTTGCTGCACCAAAAATTAAATGGGAGTAACATGACAATATCAGAACGCACATGAGATCGAATGAAATATCCGTTCAGGTAAGTCCCCAAGTAACACGAACGTATTTATAAAAGCTGCAAGAACATCTACACAGGTAATTTATAAAGGTTTAGGTTTTATAAGAAAGCTGTAAGAGCAATTACTCAGTACTTATAAAGCACTTATATACCCAAAATAGGCGCAGCTTATAAAGCAAGTTTATAAGAGTTGCACCTACAACACTTAAACAACTCAAAGACTCGGTGGTTACGTTTTTACAGCATCTATACAGGTGTTACAAAGTATTTATACAGTAAAATACCTGTATTATAGCGAACTTTAATACAGCAAAAATGTGTCAATTGGACAGTAATATAAAACATTTTAGCTCTATATCTACTGTACAAAGATACCTATTTGTTTTATTAATAATTATTCATCAATATGGGCTTCCATCTTTAACAGGGAGCTTTTGTTATAGTACAAATAAATCTTAATATACACTGATTGTCAAAATTTGCATCAGAAGGCAAAATCTAGGTGCGAAGAAAATTTTATTGTACAAATATACTTCAATACTCGTAAATCTAACAATGCCCCTCGAAAATTATGCGGATTACGTGGTCTTTAAAAAAAAATAAAAAAAATTAAATCAACAGGCGGAGACCAAAATAAAACTCACAATTAATATAGTATGTCCTTGTTATCAGAAAAAAGTATATTAAGCAAATTCACCGAATTTACGACAATATTTTTAAATAATTTGCTTGATTTTACTGCAATAGCAAAATGGCCGTCACCATATTCCACTCGTTGACTCCAAAAAATATGGCCGTTGAGAACAACGCAGGTAAATTAATTTATAAAGGCATTGAATACAGGTAAAAACCTAAAACAGAGCATTATACCTTTATAAGACATTTTTAAAGTATGCGCCTTACTGGTGTAATACAACATTTATAAAGATTCTTTTTAAAGCCTACTGCAAAGTGTATATAGCTTAAGGAGCCTAAAAGCTGCAAAATTAAGTTGTAAGAATATTCTTACGACTCTATTATACAGCTTTTATACGGATAATAATAACCTCTATAAAAGGTTTATTAAATAGCATATAAGAGCTTATACAGGCACTATAAATCTAAAATGCTAACGTGGAAGGCTAAGGTTGTATAAGCATAGTCACGTAAGCCTTTATAAAACTGTAATAAAGGCTTTATAAAGTTACTTTATATTTTTACTCGGAGAATGTTCTAACAGCTAGTACACAACACCAAATTGTTGTTGGCAGTAAATTGCCTCCGAAATAAGCTTTAACACAACCAATAAGAGACTTCTGCAGTTATTATAAAATAGCTATACAGCTTTAAGTGTTGTGATTGTAGCATCTGTGTTACTTGGGTCGTCACACAATTTTATATTACTTTTTATCAATTGACAGACTTCGATGAAAAGCGCGACGTGCTTTTTCAAATGGCGTGACGGTCAGCAGAATTTTCGGCTCTGGGTCGGCACTTTCATATTTCTAAGCTGTACGTTTGTTAAACGCGCTACAGCCAAACGTGCTGGGACCTGGACCGACTTGACTGAAATTTGGTATATACACAGAGGCATTTCAAAATCATAATAATACGATTTATTTGTAATATACACCGTGGGGCCAGAGAATGTTGCCATATTTTTCTTTGCGTAATATTTTTTTTGTTTGAAATTCGATTTCAATTAACGTTTTTGAATCAGCATCCTGACACTTCATCCTTTCATAAAATGTATAACAATGAATTAAACACTTAAGGATCTGCAAGAGCCAGTGCATTTTCTTAACGTGTTTCTTTGAGTGGGTGGCACTTTTTTGTTTATGAGATTGGATGCCCCTAAACTATGCCATTTAAAAAAAAACGTTTTGGCTCTTTGCATTCGTAACAACAAGATGATGGTGTGCTTAATTTACTATTTGAAGGATTTTTATTCAATTCAGGTAACCAATTCTTACAACAATGAGTATCCACAACAATCAATCCGTTATTGTTAGCTAACCACGGAATGAACAATCGGCCCTTAGCGACATCGATTCTATTGAATAAAAACGTGCCACCCTTTTAAAGAAACGCCTGAAGAAAATGTTCCACTTCTTGAAGATCCTTAAGTGATTCACTTTTTATTACGCTTAATAAGAAAGCCTAAAGTTTCAGAATTCTGCTACATAAACAAAAATATGGCAACATTTTCTAACCCACGGTGTACAATCATGACCCGGAGTAGTATACATCAGCATTGAAATCTTAAATACAAACCCCCATCTTTGGCCAACACCATTAGAGAGGCCTTAGAACTCTGCTTCCTAAAATGTATTCACTCAGTGCCTTTGCGGCAAAAAGCTCAAGAATTCGGGATTTGTAAGTAAAATACGCTAGAGCTCAAACCCCCATACCGATTTGGCTGAAAATTGACAAGAGGAGATTGTGTGACACACTGAAAGGCTGAAAAGTTTTTGTAAGCGATCGGTTCACAGGAAGTGCCATCAGGTTGATACAATAACTTTAAGGCTGGGCCTCGAATCGTTTAAAAATGACATTTTCGCGGCTCGGGAATTCCTAGTCACAGGAGGCTACGAGTGGCCTAACGAAGTGATTGAAAGTACATTTTGTAGATGAAGGATCAGACTGCAGGATGACATTAATTTAAGATTCATATTTTGAAAGAAAATTTGTTCGTATACATTTTTTTTCAAAATATGAGTCCTTCTTTAGAAAGGCAATTAAATTCTGGTTCCAAAAATGTATTTAGTTTCTCTCGGTTTCTACATACCATTTGAAAAGAAAATATTGAGAATTGTCATTCTTTGCCGATTGGCTAGTTGACAGTTTTTACAAGTGTTGTCATGGGGAATTGAAAATTAAATCCAATTCAACTCTAAATTACAGTGGTAAGACAACAATAGTTCAAATCAATTCTGGTATAACTGCGAGAGAACTGACATTTAATGAAAACTGTCATTAAAAATGGCAAAAATGCAAATATACGAGAAGTAAATCTTTAATCAGATTTAAAGGATACCTACCTACGCGCGGTCACCAGATTTGTACAGAAAAAAATGTTGGATGATTTTAAACTGTGGGTACCTCGTTATAACGGCCAACTTACTCGAAAATCAACTGTCTTGAATTTTGTAACACTTTAATGCTGCACTAAAAAAGGCAGCAGAGAAGCGGCTGGAACCTCCCCAACGCATGGGTCTTTGATTTCCGTGACTTGTGTTTAAGATTTTAAAGTTGATATGCCTAAATGGCACTTCCCGTTGACCAATTGCTCCCAAAAGCCTTTCAGCTCTTCAATGGGTTACCTAATCTCCATGTACCAAATTTCGGACAAATCGCTCCAGTAGTTTGGGGCTATAACGTGGTTTCAGTGTTATTACAAAATTCGATTTTTCTACCCAAAGGGTACTAAATGCGAATAAATTTTATCTCATTTAAAACCAGAATTTGAAGACCTTTCTGATGATAACAATAAACCTTTCAAAAAGTTGTTTTTGATGGGTGAATGAGAGAATAATTTTAAATTTGGCAATTGGTGTGCCAAACCGGCACTTTCCGTAGGCCGATTGAATCCAAAATTTGTTCAACTCTTCGACGTGTAATACAATCCCCATGTGCAAAATTTCAGGCCAATCGGTTAAGGGGCTTGGGCTGTACCGCGATTTTAAAGTCCGAAAAAAATATTTTTTTTTTAAATGTTTGGTCAAAAGGGCACTAAGAATGAATACATTTTTAGACGCAGAATTTGAAGGTCTTTCTTATGGTGACGTGAAAAATGGGGGTTTACATTTAAAATTTAAAAGTTGATGTGCCAAAATGGCACTTCTGGTTGCACGATTGGCTCCAAAAGCTTTTCAGATCTAAGTTGGGTTATCACATGCACACGCACCAAATTTCAGCCAAATCGGCCGAGTAGTTTGGGCTGTGGCGTGTTTACGAACGTACGTACGTACATACATACAAACACATTTTAAAAACCAGTTTTCTGGGTTCCTGAGACCTCAAAACGTATAGATCCGGTCTTATCTCGAATTCGAAAATTTTAGTGATTGCAGTAACCTCCCTTTTTTTTAAATGGTGAAGTGAAGTGGGGAGGTTAAAATCATAAGCAAACAAAAAGAACTCAACATTATTTTAAACACTGAATGTAACGGACCTCTTTTTCAAGTAGCTACTGTCGTTTTTTCAACTGTCAACTTATGAAATGCAAAGCCGGTATAATAAACTCTCCCAGAGGCGTGCCTCGGTCTTCCTGTGCGGTAGCGTTTAATTAGGTACTGTCTTGGCCTCCCATACTCTTCGTTCCAGTTTTATTTAGTCCAGATGCCAGCTGCCCCCTTATCACCTAAAATAAGTGCTCCATAGTTAAAATATGGTTGTAATAAAATGCAACCACCGCAAAAATGTGAAATCACTAACAATTGACAGCAGCGATGAGACATTTTTAAACTACTACCTATCTACAAACGTAATTTAGAACTACTTCAATCCTTTTAATTTATAAAATAATAGGTAAAATATGATTCGTCGTTTCTTGATTGCCTTGTCTTGTTGAGTCCTCATGGATTCACTCGTCAATGGTGGATTCTTTTTCGGTCAAAGACGACGAGAGCTTGCTCGACTTTTTGGCTTAAAGAAATCTACCATACCAAATAAAACCTACTCCTACGTGCCTACGTCTACTATTTTGACTCGTAGTTCAACCATTCGGAAAAACCCGTGTCAATCAAGACATGACTTATCGTATTTACTAATGATTATCACTGTGCTGTGCATTGACCGGTCAAAGCGGTTGCTTGAGTTTTCAATTGCAATCGCTATTTTATGAAAAATCGTCGTCGCAGTCGAAAAGATTACCAATGATAAGTTTTAAAAGTTTTAAATATTGAAAAGTTTTGAGTGTCAGCCAGAGTAGGACTGAATCAAAGGTCACACGCTGTGGGATCTATGGATCCATGGCTGTCCATTTTTTTCTATTATCACCATTTTTTGTTATCATTTTTGCCCACTAGCCATTTTTATTTTTTATGTTAAATGATGGTTAAATTAAAGCAATTTTAAGTGGTAACTTGAGGCCAAAACTTTGCTTCTTAAGAAGATGACATGTCGAAAAAATAAGTATACAGGGTGTTAAACGGGTAGGGCCACCCTCCATAACTTCGTTCGTTTCCGATGGATCGGAACTATTTTTGGTAACGTGATATAACTGCCTCTAAGCTACATTTCGACCGCATCAGTGGCCCCATAGTATATTAAAAAACACGTTTCATGGGGCCAATTATTATCGCACGAGGATGTTTGGACAACGAGGGCGAAAAGCCCGAGTTTTACAAAATCCGAGTGCGATAAGAGCCTTATGAAACACGTTTTTTATACAATTTTTTCTATTTCGGACACCCATAACCTGTTAGAAAAAAATAAGTTTTCCATTTTCATAGACAGGTCAATGTTCGCTTGACAGTTGGCGATTGTTGGACACAATTGTTGTCTAGGTTACGATGTAAACAAAAGCCGTGCTCTAATAGAGCACATTAAAGAACGCGTTTGGGTGCTATAAAGTGTTCATTAGGAAACCGAAATATAAAAAAGCAATTTTTAGTTTTTTAATTAATTTTTTTGACCCCCCCAACCCCATACCATTTAAAAAAAAATGGGACTGCAATCACTAAAATTTTCGAATTGGAGATAAAAGCGGATCTATACGTTTTGAGGTCTCAGGAATCGAAAAAAGTGGTTTTTAAAATGTGTCTGTGTGTATGTTCGTACGTTTGTAAACACGCCACAGCCAAAACTACTAGACCGATTTTGCTGAAATTTGGTACGTGAGCATCTGATAACTTAAATTAAATTTTGGCACATCAACTTTTAAATTTTAAATGCAAACCCCCATTTTTTACGTCACCATCAGAAAGGCCTTCAAATTCTGCTTCTAAAGATGTATTCATTCTAACCCCCATTTGCACCGGTTCCGTTAAAAGTTAAACGACAGTTTTTTTCCATAAAAACAATCGGGTCAATAATCGTTTCTACTGGTTTAATCTGAAGACTAATTTTTAATGGAACCGGTGCAAATGGGGGTTAGTGTCTTTTTGACGAAAATTCAAATATTCCAGATTTTTTAACGTACTTCAAAAACATGATACAAAACTCTGGACCAATTTGGCTAATTTTTCACATGAAGATCGTACTACACGTCGAAGAGCTGAATTTTTTTCGAAGGCAATCGCCGTTTTGGCACATCAATTTTCAAATTTAAATATACTCTAATTTAACCATCCAAAACAAGTTTTTGAAAAATATACTGTCATCATCCGAAAGGTCTTCAAATTATGGTTTTAAATTTAAGACAAAATTCATTCGCATTTAGTGCTCTTTGGGTCAAAAGAACGAAATTTTGTAATAACACCAAATAGATATTAATTTATTTATTTATGACGGGCAATAGACGTGAGTAGGAAATTTTCGATTTTTTCGTTTGAAAATAAAATACAATATTTTATTTTCAAACGAAAAAATATTGTATTTTATTTTCAAACGAAAAAATCGAAAATTTCCTACTCACGTCTATTGCCCGTCAGTTTGACACTTTGCAAAATTGCAAATAATGATGAATTTAAACTCCTCCGGAGTTTAACACTCCGCTAAAAATGGTGACAGAAGTGACGGTTATACCTTGCCAACGCAGTCATTTAAATAATTGTTATGTGACGTTTGAAAATAAAAAAATTACAGCCCAAATTACTGAATCGATTTAGCTGAAATTCGCTACATGGAGATTGGGTGACATTTAATTTCAAATACAAGGCCTCCTTTTTCATGTCGCCATAGAAAGACGATAAAATTCTGGTTCTAAAAATGTATTCACTGTTTCTGCCATTTCAGTGAAATTGTGAAATTAGTCACAGACGAAAAACACAGAATACAAAGACCCACGCGATGGGGAGGTTCCAGCCGCTTCTCTGCAGCATTTTTTTTCTTACAAGATTATGTCGAGTTAATCGCATATGCGTCTAAATTTACCTTTCGACTTTTATTGGAACAATTTTTTGATCCATACTTTTAGAAACACGTTCAATTAACATTTTTTCTAAATTTACAACACGTAGGAGTATGACCGCTGTAAAGAGAATCAAAAATGCTACTTGATACAAGAAGAAAATAAGAAAAAATAAGAAAATAAACAGCGGGTCATTTAAAATAACAAAGTGACAAGTCGTTAGCCAATGAAATTAAAAATATTTTGGGACCACTGATGCTGTCGAAATGTAGTTCAAATGCAGTCATATCACGTCACCAAAAATGGTTCCAATCCACTGGAAATGAACAAAATTATGGAGGGTGGCCCTTCCCGTTTGACTCACTCTGTATATTAAAAAAATTGCATGGCTCAAAACAAAAAATGTTACAACTGACCCCGTTCTCCCCTACCTACTAGATCTTTACAATGTTGCAACCACGACGTATGGGGACAGATTTATTCGACCGGTTTTTACGCGCCGCTCTGTATATTTATTTTTCTTGCATTTTTTTGATAATCTCGATGATAATGATAAATACTACTTACTACCTACTACTATTCCTTTGACTACTGCTGTGCTCTTACTGATTATGATGGACGCAAAAATTTTGAAAAACAGTTTTTTACTCCAGGAATTAGCCAAGAATTTGCCGATTCTATATACATCTTTACTATTATTTAGTTCAATGTATTCTTTTTGTGCTATACCCTTGCCTTTAGCAAACAAAATCAATTTGAAAGCTCAGAGGACAAAGGTAAATAAATAATCGTCGTATTAATAAAACACTCTTTAATGTCTACGTCGGCATGGGCAATGTCTATTTTGTTTGGTCTAGATACCTACCTAAAGTAAATCAAGTCATAATATAATAGGTCTAACAAATATTGGTGCAATCATATTGACCTGTTGAATAATATGCGTGTTTCTGTATAAATGTTTAAAGACCCTCCCAGTCCTTTATTTCTTTATGATGTAGAAGTGTATAATTTAGTGGAAATTGTGCTTAATTACGTGCTTGTTGCGTTCGCGTCGCGACGGTCAAAAATAGTGGATCAAGAAAAGACTGTACCGTTGTAAATGAGCGTCGTTCCGTTTGGAGAAGTCGGTGGCGGACTGGGCGCCGTGGCGCCGGCCGTAGGGCTCGAAGGGCCCCAGCAGGACGGTGCATCTCCGACAACGTCGATCTCTTCTTCCTCGTCTTCCGGAGGGTCCGGACGCTCCGGCCATGGGTACGCTTTCCATTTTTTGGCCATGAGACAGCGCGGCATGGCGCTATCGCGTGACTATTTGCAGGAGACAGCTTGCTGATGCCGTTATCCAAGAAGTGTCCATCCGGATCCTCCGGATCTTAGACCGCGGTCCCACTCGCGCACCACACCAGCAACATCAAGAAACGGAAAAACGAGCGGGGACAGACAATAGGACAGTAGGAGAGAAGACAGGCAGAGCACAGGCACCGAAAGAGCGAACACAACAAACTAAACTAAACAGACCCCTCGTGGCTTTAAAGCGCACCCTAACCCTCTGCCGCTTTTATATATAGCAACGGTGGCGGCGGTGGTGGGGCGAAGGATTCCCACCCCTCAGCCGCGCATCGATTGCGGAGTACGCCGCTTCCGAAGGGGTAGCGGGCGCACCCTGCCACCGACGTATACGTATTTCAACACGTGGCCAGTCATTAGGACGCGTGCTCGAGTACCTACACTGAAGGGTGCAGTGGAGGGCCACGTGCGCGCTACCTGGCTGACGACCACCTGATAGCATCGCAGCTGCTGGATCGCTACCGCAAGAATCAGGAAACCCGCTTCCCTGGGTAGGGTTACAGTTTCCGTTGTCGATCTCTGTGTACATATGCAAGCCGAGGACAGTGTTTCCCGTTCCAGCAATTGAAATACTGGAAAATTGCAGCTGCATCGTCTCAAAGTATATTGCATCCAGTTTCTGGTAGCACTTCAAAGGAAAAGCCACGGAAGGATGTTCTGGAAGAGCAACAGGACAGCGCACTTTGAAAAATATAAAAAACTGGCAAAGTATACCAAAAGTGTGAAATGGGGTTAAATAATGTATAGTTGGTGCTCCTGTTAGCATAATTAACAAGAATAAAATGTTGACAGTTGTTCAAATGCGTTTAGGGAGTAAAAATATACCTACAGACTTATTAATTATCTGCAGCAGTAAAGTTCATGACTGTAGGGTTTACCAAACTACCCTATTCATGGGCCATAAACGGCTGGATATAAATATACCTAGGTACTTTTTCTAAGTATAAGTAGTTAAATTCATTCATGCTAGTCACTATTCTAGAATTGAATCTGTACAACTCGAATTAGTAAACTAAGTATAAAATTTAAACTAAGCCAGCAAAGTGCATTTTCAGAATCTCCCTATTGTAAATCAACTTTTTAGGCGCTCGACTGTAAAGTTAACCTTTCCGGTCAATTTTAAAACCGGAAAGTAGCCTTTCCCGGTCTAGTCCAGGAAATTCGAAGTCCGGGAAAGTGAAATTTCACCGGAATATTCTGGAAAGTGAAATTTCACCGGAATATTATGGATTTTCTTATCGTATTAATTTTAACTAGGCTCCTCACATTTTTTAGTTCAGATAATTTCAATTAAAATATTTAATTTCACACAGAAAATATGTTGCGAGCACCTAAAAAATTTAATACGTAACTCACATGTAAAGTGTCTTTCCGCCTACGGCGTCAGCCTGAAATCTGCCTGTTCGTCCAGGAAAGATCACTTTCCATACTCTTTACGTAAATAACTATATTACTGTATTGTCAAGCGGATCGAAAGCAAAAGCGGGATGATCGAGGTCCCGGTTGCTAGGAAAGTGTTATTTTCGGTGCATGGACAAAAAAGTTAATAAAAAGCCCCCGGAAGATCTACATCAATCAATGTGATGTGTATCACTGTAGATGTTTATCACATAAATGTGTATGTAAGGGTGGCTGGTCTTACTGGTGGAATCGATTTGCACCTAGTAGTAGTGCCTCCGCAGACGCACAGATGTGTCAAAAAGGCGAAATGTTCAAAAATTGTTGTTTCATAATTATTGATTAAGTAGAATTACGAAATATAACAAGAAAATAACCGAATTATGTAATTAAAACTTTTGTGAGTGTTGAAATACAAATTTATACCTACCTATTGTGAACGAAACTGGAAAATTGTCAAAGGTAGACTGGATCCCCAAGTGACTTCAATTTTATTACCGACGAAAAACGAATTTATGCGAATTTTGCAAAATCAGTACCTACTTTGGGGGTTGAAAAATCGTGGTGAATGAAAAGTCAAAGGATATGAGGATTAACCGTGGTTAAGTAAAATTACGGAAAATGACACCAAAATAACACAATTATGTAAATTTAGCGTTTGAAGAGTTGAAACATTGCGAAGGGGGATGAAAAAAGTGAAAAATTTAATCATCATCCAAATGGGTTCAATTTATTACAGAAGAAAAACGAAAATATCCGAATTTGGCAAAATTAACACCTAGGGGGTTGAAAAATTGTAAAGGGGGATGAAACGTCAAAGTGGATGAGAATTAATGGTAATTAAGCAGAATTACAGAAAATAACACGAAAGTAAGCCAATGATGCTTTAGCTTTTAGAGAGTTGAAATATTGCGAAGAGGTTGAAACATCGAAAAAGGTAAACATAATCCAAATGAGTTCAATTTATTACCGAAGAAAAACGAAATTAGCCGAATTTGGCAAAATTAACACTTAGGGGGTTGAAAAATTGTAAAGGGGGATGAAACGTCAAAGTAATTAAGCAGAATTACAGAAAATAATACGAAAATAAGTCAATTATGCAAATTTGCCTTTTGGGGGGTTGAAATCTTGCGAAGTGTGTCGAAAAAGTGAAAAAGGCAAACAGATTGAGGGTTCACATATCATGAAAGGGGTTGAAAAATTATGGATGGGTTAAAATTAATGAAAATGACTTCGAATAATCGAAATATTCACAAAAAAGCTCGAGAAAATGAATAAAATGTATTTACTGCCTTTGCTATGGGTTAGGGGTTGTTCGTAGCCTAGGGGTTGGTTTTAGGTTGAAGACTCATAAGACGTTTTTTCAATGGTTAACCGAAAACTATCGAACCCCTTAGTTTTATACCACCATTTATTTGAAAAAATTTCCAGTCTTAACCCTTAAATTTTGTCCCCCTTGTTAGATCTTAGTGAAAATTTGTTCACCCGCCCACAGTGTCACTGGAAATTACCTTACCAAAATCTGCGTTGATACGCTAAATAGTTTTTGAGTTCTCGTGTTTTTGTGATTCTGCATGTTAGGGGTTGTAGCGCCTTTAAGAGTAGTTTTTCGCAAAATAACAATAATAAAAACACTTTTTGAATCATTAACAGAAAGCTATCGAATGACGCTATTCTCGACCAATACTTATTAAGCGGAATTTTGAGTTACAATCCACCGTAAGATTTCATCGAAATATGTGTGTATGTTGAGCTTGGAATAGCTGAAATATCTCAATCCGTTCTCAAGTTATGCGACTGACAAACATGAGTAGCGAAGCCTACGACGAGCGAGCGAATAAGCTAAAACAAGAGTGCCTCGCATGCCGCTACGGCTCTAAAATTCAAATTTCTTAAAAGCGCAAGCAATTAATACTTTCCAGACAAAACACAGAAAAACGGGAACATACATAAAATTCAATGTAGAAACAAATAGAGCAGGTACGGAAGCGGCTAGAACCATTTGGGGCCATCCTGGGCAACTTTTTTTAATAAAATTTTTCGATAAAAAAATGCATAATACGATTTCGCTGTTTTCGTCCTCTTTAATTAATTGAAGTGGGCCAAGATTTCTGGATAAAAAAAGGTGAAGCGTCATACACAGATGCAAATTTTGAAGCTCTACATGTAGAAAAAAAAGCGAATTAATTTGCTCAATATTAACCGAAATATTTGGGTGGTTTATTTTTCACAAAACACGCATTGTTACTTACTTATAATCCATGCCATAAAGCGCTAGTGTTTTATTTACAGATTGCTACGGTATAGCAAATAGGTGTCTCATGACATCCTATTTTCTAATTTATTTATGCCACAATAGTAGACAGGTTGTGCATAAAACGTTATATGGCACTCGTGTCTTATCAGCATTTTAGACACTTAAGAAATTAAACACTCGACCTTCGGTCTCGTGCCTAAACTTTTCCTGCGTGTCTGAAATGCCTTATAAGACACTCGTAACTATTAACCCGTTTTAGCCCCAATTTCAACTTACGTTAATAAGCGGTGTACACGGGCATAAGTTTTCCATTTATCCGAACAATCAAATCAACAAGTACGACACTAAACATACATTGTGCCCTCACATTCTGGTGACACTTCCTCGGTTGATACAATTTAATCTATCAGACGAAGGGAGGGTATCGCACATTGCTGCTAACCTATTATAGTTTTTTTGTCCCTTGTTGCATGCGCGCATCTGTTTATATCAGGTAAAATCGGTGGCTTTTTGTCGCAACAGTTTCATCTGCTCACCTCATTGTTACCATAGCAGACGCGTGCCTCCATTTTCCGCTTGGTCAAAATTTAGAGCCCTTTGTTCGCGTACAATTGTTCGCATAAATTACCGAATTCAAATAATATTATTTTCGTTGCATAATAATACACTGGTCCCAACGATATAAATTATATTTCGGCAAGTTCCGCAATGACCCCCTAACGTTAGCTTACTTTATGCTATATCACCGCTTAGTTAGGTCGTCATTAGCATAACGAGGTTCTCCGGATCTACAAGGGGTAAATCACCCTCTCAGTTTATCTGCATAAGAATAACCCAAACATTTCACGTGGACTCATTACCATTTTTTAATTAAATACACGAAACGGTCTTTGTCTCTTTATCGTGTACGTGTGTGTACATGGATAAATTGTCGGATGGTGGTGGGCTGCGGCTAATTTGTATGCAGTCAGTTCATATTGCAGATATGATGCAGGAGAACGAGCGGTCGGAAGCCAACAACCAGCCAGTGGTTTATCGAGTGCCTTCGATCGCTTGATGTGAGCCACGAGCCACGCTACGTTATAACCGGGAGGTTGCAGATAGCCGTTATCTATGGCGACTGACGCCCGACCAGGGACATTAACGGGATTGCGCCACGACGCCCCTTTGACGTCCTGCTGTTGCTGCGGCACATAGTGTATCTTCTTTCGTATTCAAGGCGCCCTCCGATTCTCATATAAACTGCTATGTATTTCACACAAGTCACTTATTGAGAATGACTTTTGAAATATACTCCTTTTACGATTTTAATCCTGAACATTAGCGAATAGTTATACTACTCTTACTTGTCTTTAACATTTTTCTCTGGAACTTCTTACTTAGGTACTTAATCCTAGCGCCTTTCTACCCTTATAGGCGGGGTTGAGTCGGCTAGTTGGGTGTTGTTCTCCATGCATCCCTCCATTTTTTCCTATTTTGCGTTATCTGTTTCATTTCACTCCAGTCTATGTTTCTTTTTACCACTGCACTTCTAACACCCTCTGTCCATGTTTTTCTTGGCCTTCCCCTTTGCTTCTTCTTTCCAGTTCGCGCTTCGTACACTTTCCTCACCAGATTGTTCTCGTTTCATTCGCATTACATGACCTAACCATCGTAGTTATCCTTCTTCTATTGTTGTACTAATCGGTTTTGTATTGAGATTTTCTCTGAATGTTGTGTTCCTGATTTTACCTAATCTTGTTTTTCCCTCTATCTTCCTTGGGTATTTCATTTCCATGCTTTGCATTCTGTTCTTCTGAGTTTCAGTTATCGTCCACGCTTCTGAACCATAGATTAGGATTGGCTTTGCTACTTTTTCAAAAATTTGTACTTTCGTTTGTTTCGGTATTTCTTTGTTCGCCAGAAAGGAGTTTTTTTATACCATAAAATAGCCTCCCTGCTGCTCCCGTTCTTTCTATTATTTCTTCCTTTAAACTTCCATCCTGTCCTATCATCGTTCCTAGGTACTTACACTTTTTTACTTGTTCCAGAGTCACATTGTCTACCCTTATTTTGTGTTCTTTTTCTTAGTTGCTTATTATCATTGATTTAGTTTTCTTCGTGTTTATCTTCATGCTTTTGTTGCTCAAACTTCGGTTGTATCTTACTATGTTTTCGTTAAGTATTTTTTCATCTTTGACTATTAGCACCATATCGTCGGCGTAGCATATTTCTGATATCTTTACTTCTTTCATTCTCCAGTGTCCCATTTGGTATTGTTTCACATTTTCTATTGCTTCCTCTGCTTCATCTAGGACTATGGCAAATAGTTGTGGGCTCAGTATACATCCCTGTTTCACTCCTTTCGTTGTTTCAAATAAGCTTGATTTTTCGTGTCTTGATCTTACAAAGGTTTTCGTTCCTTTGTACAGGCTTTTTACCCCTCTGATTAAGATTTTGTCTACTCCTCTCTTCTTCAGTGCTCTCCAAATATCTTCTCTATTTACCCTGTCAACGGCTTTCTCCAGATCTACGAAACATAGCTTCTCTTATGGTTTTCTACTTATTTGCCTTAGAATAAAGAGATAGAGTTAGAGATAGAAGATGTAACAAAATCATAAATAGAAGAATTGCTGGCTACGAAAAGATCTACCAAAAAATCCGCGACAGCGTATAGCTATCTATGAAGAATAGCCCACAGCAAACAGTCAAATCGATTTTTACAAAAAATTAAAACACAAAAACAATTATTGTAGGCCACCTATCATAGATATTTGTATGCTGTTGCGGACTTTTTATAGATCTACTTGTTGCCAACAATTCTTCTATACAAGATTTTGTTCCACCTCCAAACGTTCGCAAAAGTGGAGCACTTTTTCCCCGGATTTATCGGAGGCGCTCCCTATGCAAACGTAGGCGAGGCGCCATATAGACGTATAAATCTGGATGTAATGTAATCAACCGATTTGCCACAAAATCGCATCATCTACAGGGTGCTAACTGAACGTGTGCGTAAAATTTCATCTCGATGTCTTCAGTAGTTTCGGCTGCAGCGTGTCTGATGATTTTTTTGTAAAAATGGCACTAAGTGTTGATACATTTTTGGAAGGAGAATTCGAGGAGCATTCATATGGTAACGCGAAAAATGGGAGTTTGCATTTAAATTTTCACTTTCAGTGAATCAATGTGAACCAAAGTCTAATCAGCACCTACAATTTGCCCACTGAGTATGTGTGCCAAATTTCATCTCGATACGTTCAGTAGTCCGAGCTGCAGCGCGTTTACAGACAGACAGACATTATTTAAAAAACCACTTTTTTGGGTTCCCAGGATCCTAAAATGTAAAAATTTCATGATTTCGGCGATTCGATTTTTCTGAATTTTCCGATCGATCCAGTAACTGCTTCGCGCTGCGTAGAAGTTAAAAATCGCTAAAACATGGTGAAATTATACAACATATTCCCTGACTCCGCCAACCACAACTTCAAAATTTTAAATGATGGCGGCTTGCGATACGTCATTTTAAAACCAATTTCATTACAAATCCAATGCTGTAATAGTATATTACGTAACAAGAGTTGTAAGAAGTATATTACCCACAATGCGTAATTGCTTTACAACTCGAGTTGCGTACGATACTTTTTCTACGAAATGGAGTTTCGGCCACCCTAGAATTTCAAAAACTTCAAAGAAATTGAGATTTTTTCGACATAAATTAAACTTTGCAATATCTTTTTTTTACAATCTTTTTAACCTCCCCACAAGCAATTTAAAAATGCAGCAGAGAAGCGGCTGGAACCTCCCCATCGCGTGGATCTTTGTATTCTGTGTAGATAGTAGTCAATTCAACAGAATTTTTTTTATCCTTATCGTCTGTAATTTCGCAATTTTCTGACAAATACCGACATCACCTCGTACATCACCCATCACATTTGACAATATGTTCCTTTTAAGGTTAATCTTTTGCCAAATTTTTGACAATAACTGCCACTTTATGTCATCCACTGTCAGCCTGCTCCCTTTTAATGAGAAAGAATTTTTTCTCTATTTTCCATTGAAATGGCAGAAATTGTAAGTACATTTTTAGAACCAGAATTTGATCGTCTTTCTAAAGGCGACATAAAAAAGGAGGCCTTGTATTTAAAATTTTAAGTTGATATGCTTAAATGGCAGTTCCCGCCAATTGCTCCCAAAAGCCTTTCAGGTCTTCAATGGGTCACCTAATCTCCATGTACCAAATTTCAGCCAAATCGATTCAGTAATTTGGGCTATAATGTGTTTTTACTGTTATTATAAAATTTCGATTTTTTGAACCAAACAGCGCTAAATGCGAATTAATTTTGTCCTATTTAAAACCAAGATTTGAAGACCCTTCTGATGGTGACAATAAATCTTTCAAAAACTTGTTTTTAATGGTTAAATGATTGAATAATTTTAAATTTGGAAATTGGTGTGCCAAAAGGGCACTTTCCGTGAGTCGATGGAATTCAAAATTTGTTCAGCTTTTCGAGGTGTAATACAATCCCTATGTGCAAAATTTCAGTCAAATCGATTCAGGGGCTTGGGCTGTACCGCGATTTTAAAGTCTGATAAAAATCAATTTTTTTTTTATTTTTGGTCAAAAGGGCACTAAGAATGAATACATTTTTAGAAGCACAATTTGAAGGTCTTTCTTATGGTGACGTGAAAAATGGGGGTTTGCATTTAAAATTTAAAAGTTGATGTGCCAAAATGGCATTTTCGGTTGCACGATTGGCTCCAAAAGCTTTTCAGATCTAAGTTGGGTTATGAGATGCCTACGTACCAAATTGCAGCCAAATCGGCCCAGTAGTTTTGGCTGTGGCGTGTTTTTTCACTGATGAACATCGATTTTTCTTATCAGCACTTGAAAGGTCTTGAAATTATGTGTTTGAAAATGTATCGACACTTTTCACACCTTTTTGGAATAAAATCGAAAAATTCAAGGTCTCGAGGAAATATTAAACAACACGCTACAGCCCAAACTACTGGATCGATTTGGCCGAAATTTGGTAGATAGGTAGAGATACTGTTAACCGCCGAAGAGCTGATTTAATTTTGGTGGCAATTGGCGAACGGCAAGTGGCATTTTGGCATATCAACTTTGAAATTTGAGTAATAAACTCCCATTTTCTCTATCAGCACATAAAGCCTTCAATTTTTTTTTCAAAAATGTATTCAACTAAGTGCACTTTTGGCAAAAGATCGTAAAATTTAAGAATAATCACAGAAAACGCCTTAGGTTTGGTGGAGTAAAACTTAGGTATAGGAAATTGAAATAGGTAAGACTTGATTTTGGTGGTATGATTGGATCATTCATCAAGTGGGGAGGATCCAGACGCTTCCGTAGCTGCCCATTTTTTTTGTTAAGAAGGTACATTCTTTCACTTATTGCCCTATAACCTAAAACCAACAACTAAGTACCCCTAACGCCTTTCAAGCGGCTTAAGTAAATTTTATTTTTGGCCTCCTGACATCTAGATGACAGTTTTACACACTACTGACGTCCACGGTAACTTCGATTTTACGGTTACGTCACCACTTTACAACACCCCGGTGTGGTAAAATTTCGAAAAATACTGGCTCACAGGCAAACTTAAAAATTAAAGTAACGCTGCAACAATAAATCTCATTTATAGAAATTTCACTTTACTTAACTTTTGAATTGATTAATATGGTTTAAATATAGAAAATTTAGGTTTTTATTTCAATTGCCGGTATGCCATCTTTCGCCATTTGACATTATTTTGACTTTTGGCATGTAGCTTTTCACCATCTTATTGCGAACAGCTGTGGAAGTTAGACAGAAGACACACTTTGGGCCACCTCCCTTAATTCTGGTGGTGTGCATAAAAATCACTTTCACTATCAGACATTTTGAAATTAAATAATTTGACATTTGTTATCAGTGGCTACTTTGATCGGTGGTAATTACTGTGTTCGCATTTAAACGCCAAAATTCTCAAAATATTGCAACTTACTGCGGCGCGTCGGCCAAAAAGTTCAATACTAATCTCGTGCGGTAAGCATTTTACAGCGTTCGGTTAATTAAAGCACTCCGCTGCGCGTCGTGCTTCAAAAAAACCTCGCGCTGTAAAATGCAATTTACCGCACTAATATTGTAAATAACTATTATTTTTCTGAAATCCTGTCAATTTTATTTATTAACAACAGAAGAAAATAAATACGCAAGAAGTTATGTAGCCCCCCTAGGAATGGAATCACCCCTATAAATCATAAAGGGGCGAAATCATGAGGGGTAACCTCTAAATCGCCAAATTGTACTTTTTTGCAATTGTCTTTCCCTATGTAGGCTGATTATACAAATTTCAAATTTTGATGAATGTTAAAAAAATCCACGTCGAGGTCCATGACGTTACATTTTGAAATGTTATTTTTCTTTGATCCCACGGTATTAAAATAAAATATGGCGGCCATACCTACCATCTCTACAAAGAAGTTGATTGTCGTTGCTCAAAATATAGAGCAGGGCCTAGAAAATTTCCGCTAGTGTCATCGAATTCACAGCTGTCAAAAATATTCTAGGTTTCCTTTGATTCACATCAACTGTTAAGAAGACATTTTTTTTTAAATCCCGATTTTCAGTTATTTCATTAGCTGGAACTAGTATGAGCGGATGTATATCGTAGACTCCCTTTCGGCTAAAAGCCGAAACTTTCCTTCGAGTGCTCACTTCGCTCGCACTTTTTTTAAATAGAAAATAGACAACTAAACTTGATCAAATTCAAGCACTACTTTTTTCTAATACTTACAGAAAAAAAATTGTGTGAAAAATTTTTTAAACCCCCCCCCCCCAAGAATGCACGTTCCTGATGAAAATTAAAAAAACTGAAACTTCAGATTAAAGCCCTTGCTCCTAGAAAAACTTGTTCCAAATTTTAGATCCGTATCCCTTATAGTTTTAAAATAAATTGAGAAAGACGGTTTTCAAGTATCATGTCTGTATCATTTTGAGGGGGCGTTGTTTTCTTATGAACAAGAAAAGCAAAACATTACTTTCACTTTTTGTTTTATTTTGACCCCCCAAATCAGTTTCCGTGGATTTTCACACAATTTTGTTACACCCTGTACTGTCAAAATTCTCCTCCTGCTTTTTGCACCCCTGTTGCGAACTTGAAAGTGTTCACCGCCACTAGAATATTAATTTTACGTTTTTCAAAAATCTTCATTATCACCGATTTCTGCGCCGTTTTTGAAAATCTAGGGTGACCGTGACTGCACTTCCGGTCAAGTATGACACATGCTTCCAACTCAAAAAAATTAGTAGATTCCGATTTAATTGAGAAAAATGTGGGTTTTCATTTCAAAACAATAGTGACATCATTATGTCAAAAAGGCTGAATCAAACAAATTGGCAGTCACACCATCGGACGCAGGATGCAAAAAAACGCTATACCCCTTCGAGGATTTTTACTGAAAATTTACGATTCAAGAGTTATGGGCATTATTCCACACATGCAGTACGGAAGAAATATTTGCCTTACTCGGCGGCAATATTTTCATCAACTGAAAACTTTCATTCAACTTTATAGTAATTATTTTAATATTTACCTGTTTTGAAATCAACCATGATTCATTAGTTAGAGTAAAAAAAAGTTACAAAGGACCGATATGACGAGTTTTCAGGCCCCTTTTACATCCGAAAGTTACGTTTCAATATCTGCTGTCCTTTTTCAGCTCAGTGTGGGAAAGTTGCGCCTTGCAGGACTTGTTTAAACATTTGCAGGTCTCGTACGACGCTTTCCCCCAGGAATAACAACGACCACCACCAGGTACCGACCGTGGTAGATCGTATCACTTACTCATATCTCGCTTAATTTCCCTCCAGACACGGTGTCACTCCAACCAGAGCCCTAAACACACTTTAATTTCATTCCGCCTCCGAGGGAAATGGAAATTGTTTGTCTGAAACACCAACATGTGTGCTCACCAAAAACAAATAGCTTACAAACAAACTAACTTTAGTGTATCACTTTGACAGCGATATGTTCCCTTTTCGTCTAAAGTGGACAGTGGGCAGTTGGTTAGCATAGTAGTAGCTATTGACGGAAGGCATAAAAAATAATAATTTTCTCTTCTGGATATACATACACTCACTTGTGACTTAGGTACAACAAAAGAAAATTCTCGTTTAAAACTCCTCAGGGCTTATTTAAATGGAAGAATCGGAAAGGGCAATGGAAAACCGAATGGACCAACGGCAACAAATAGCAGTACAGAAACAATAATTTAATTGTGCGTAGAGAATGATTCCAAATTCAATAATAAAATTCAATAATAAATACACAAATAAGGCACAGGACATGAAAAAGAAAGAGGAAAGGCTAAAAACTTAAAAAGCAGCAAAACAGGAACAATGGAGAAAAGCGTAGGTAAAGAAAATAAATGTGTACTGCCCCAGAACCGTAGTCCTAGATATTGGCTTGAGTTCTAATTGATGCCGTAAAAATTTACGGTACCACAAAAAAGTTAAGCGCGCAACTTTAAGATGTCGCTGGCGGTCATCACTCATCACAAGCAATTTCCTTAATTTTGTAATTAAAGAAATCTACTTGTTTTGACCGCCAGCGACATCTTAAAGTTACGCGCCACGCTTTTTTGTGGTACCGTAAATTTTTACGGTATCAATTAGAATACTTCGTGATTAGAATTCAAACCTACAACGTATAATTTTGCAAACCACTTCTCATATACGCTTCGGGACTAATTAAAAAAAATGCGTGCAAATGTATGCTCGTGAAAACATGCCAAAACTCCTCCTAGAGCCTTTTTACTTAATGTGTTAACACATTGAAAATAATGATATTGTATTTTATGTTAAGTGGTACTTGCAACCCTATAAAAAATAAATTAGAGGTTATTTTTGGAAACATAAATTAACCTTTATTTAAAGTCTTCTCGTGTAAAATAACGCTTAACACCCCGATATGGTCTCTGTGCTCTATCATTATTCATGTCATCATCCATCAAGAAACATCGAACAGCCGTCGATTACTTTGCGGTGGAGCTATTAGAGGATGAAATATGAGCAGGGGTGGGGTTACCACCAACCTTATTCATTACCTTAATACGACAAATTTTTGATCCCCACATTTAGCAAACAAGGTAGACGTAAGATTTGCTGATGTAGGACAAGGTGAAGCGAACGTGATCGAATAATCGAAAGTATTCTAGATTGATGTGCATTCATTGAAGTAATTATCGAGGGATTGATTGCTTGGAAGGTCTTTTTTATATGTAAATTCTGATGTTTCGATCCAAGCCAGTCAACAATTAAACTAATTACGAAAAGGAAATTAAAGTTTTCTACGCAAAACTTTGTGTCAGAGTAGGTTTCTGTGAAAATGAAAGGGTATTTTCAGGGCGAAAATATCTTAGAGCCATTTTTCATTCCCCGCCTTGACAGCATGGCGGCTATTACGTGATGGATTTCCAATCACCTCGATTTCAAATCAAACTTTCCTGAAGCTGCACCCTCTTCGTAATGACAGTGCTACAAACATGACAGACTGAAAAGTGGAATATTTCCCGGTCCACTCCCTCGGCGAAAACCGCTCTATTCGTCTCACGTACCCAAGAATAAGAATAATTTTCTCCATTCTGCACTTTATGCCAACTTCCGTGTGCCACAAGGCTGCTCTAATGCAACTTCAATGAATAGTCGTTATAATTGCGGACTCTTGACTGACACTTCACAAAGTTTATCAATCTCAACGACTGTCCAACTTTTCACTCAGTCCACAATTTTGCCCGCAGCATCAACCGCTTTTTGTCGAAATATTCTCAAACTTCCACAATCTGCAGAAGGAGAGAAAATTTAACTGCTGCTTCATCAGCTAAGGAGATTCTGAAAGGATAGGGGAGAGTGGGGCACATTTGACAGTGGGGCAGTATTGTCAAGTCTAAAATTTCCGCTTTTATCATTCAAGCTTTATTCACATCTTAGCTTAAGTGCTTAACTTCATTTGGTCCAATTTTGGCAGTGACAGATAGATAGATATAGACTACTTTATTACGAAGATGTATCGAAGAAGCTAGAATAAGTGCTAGCGAAACGTTGGTATAAACTGCAATAATTTAATCTTCATTTCATCAACGATCCTGTCCTTTTCTTCGATACATCTTCGTACTTGGAATTATAATAATAACATTTAAATCAAATTCCGTCTTCTTCTCCAGTCTTCCACTTCTGTCTTCTCTTCCCTCCCCTCTCCTTATTTCCCTCGCCCATCCATTCTAGTCCCGCTCCCCTTTCGCTCAATATACATTTTGTCTCCCTTTCCTCTTCTCTCATTCTCACGCACTCTTTCAGCATATGCTCAATCGTCTCTCTTGCTTCCGCACATACTCTACACACTCTCTCTTCCTGCTCCAACCAGAATTTATCTTCTCTTTGCTCATTTCCGCATCTAAATCTCGCTATCATTCTTTTTTCTTTCCCACTCTGTTCAAATAACTCGGTACATATGATGTCCTTATACTTTGCATTATACCTTGATTCTTTTATTCTTGTTCTCGTCTCTTGTATATCTATATCTATATCTCTCTCCCACATCGCTCGAGTCAACCATCTCCCTTGTTCTCTGCGTCGTTCGATATCTTCCCATGCGTATCCATTTCTCTCGTAGTATTTTTGTGTCTTTTCTTCCATTCTCCTTTTTTTCTTCTTTTCTCCTTTCAACACTCCTGCAATATCATACAGTCCAACCGTTCTCCCATTCTGTCTTTAATACCTCCTGCCTGCCCCTTTTGAAACACATTATCAATATCATTTATAAAAATTGTAAACAGCGTTGAGTTGAGTGGGCACCCCTGTCCTACACCTTTTCTCATGCAGAAACATTCGCAATTTTGGCAGTGGCATACGACAGTTTTGTAGTTCTTGTAGAGATTTTTGTTAAACCTCGTGGAACTGATTTTTGATGTATCCTTTGGTGCATGAAATTTTCATGATGAATCTTTTTTGTTCCTATGTATTATTTGAAATGAGACCGACGATATTCACGCAACATATGCCATTCACAGAATCTAAAAATAATTTGCAGTTTTCATAGCATCCGTCAACATTTAATTCTTATAGCGATGGGGAACATGATCAAGTGGGGCACCTTTGACAATGTATAAAAAAAACTTTGATTAAAAATTTTTTTAATCTAGGAGTCAACGACATTTCTAAAATAAATTTAGTGGATATCATTGCAATCTCATCAAATCCAGTTTTCAACAATAAGTACTTCGAATATTGAAGTTAAAAGTTTTGGCTTACCTATATCATTTAAAATATACAGTGAGGTTCAAAAGTTGCTTCCCCCTTTCAAACTCTATAGTGGGGGGGCACTTCGGAAAAACTCTGGGGCACATAACCTTTATTAATTTCATGCAGTCTGAGAATGCTGTCAAATACTTTTTTCCACTTCCGGTTTAGCCGGAAATGACCCTGAAATTGGTTTTTTAAATTGATACCCACATTTTTTTCAACTAATTCGGAATCTACGAATTTTAAGCAATATCTTTTTGTGAAACTGTGAGGTCTTACATATTGCATTTTCGGGAAAGGAGGAGTGAATTGTTGGACAAAATCGAAGTGGATTAAATTTAGGGGTGGAAACCCGTTAATGCAGGGCTGAAATTCATACCATTCGATAACTCTCTATTGACGGTAATAAAAAAGGTCTTAATCATCGTCCGTGAAAAATCATCCTTAAAGGCACTACAGCCCCTAACATGCTGAAACACAAAAATTCTTTCATGTAATTGGTGGAATAAAATTATGGGGTTCAATGGATTTCGCGGTCAACTATTGCAAACAAAGTCTTATGAGTCTTCAACCCAAAACGAACCCCTAGGCTACTAACAACCCCTAAGCTCAGGCAATAATAAGTAGGACATTTTATTTATTTTTTCGGACTTTCTTGTGATTTTTTGGCAAATCGAATTCATTTTCATTAATTTTTAACCCATCCACAATTTTTCAACCCCTTTCATGTTATGTGAACCCTCAAAAACAAAATTTACACGGACCGCTTCTTTATGGTGTAATCTTGGCCAGTTTTACTTAACAATTTTACAACCCCCCGAACGTTAATTTTATAAAGTTCGCCTAATTTTGCCTTTTTTCGGTAATACATTTTACTCATATGGATCGTTTGCCTTTTTCATAGTCAGGTCAGTGAATAGTGAACAGTGAACATTTTTGGTATGTCATTTCAGCGAAATTTTATTAAATTAGAAAAAAGTTGAGTTTTTCAGTGTAGATTAAGAATCTGGAAAGAGATTGAAGATATCTGGTTTGGTTCATGAAATATACTGAAAGATCTGAAAAATGTTATAGTTTAATCTAGAAGGCTTAGAAAAGTTTTCGTCGCCTCATTTTATTCTTCGTGTAAGGCAATGTAATCGAAGCAAATTTCATTAGTAACCAAGTTATAACACGTTGTCAATTTTCAGTCTTTTCAGTATATTTCAGTAACTAATCTAGATATCTTAGATTTCTTTTCAGATTCTTACTCTACACTGAAAAATACAACTTTTTTCTATTTAAATTAAGTTTCGTATCTGTTACCGTTTTCAAGACGTCAATTTTTGAAAAATTAAAATGGCCGCCATTAGCCCTTGTCCCACAAGATGTATGACTTCTGTTTTAGTAATCTCCAGCATTAAAATAACTATAAAAAAAATGGCAGCAGAGAAGCGGCTGGAACCTCCCCAACGCGTGGGTCTTTGATTTCAGGGACTTCTGTTTAAGATTCTAAAGTTGATATGCCTAAATGGCACTTCCCGTTGACCAATTGCTCCCAAAAGCCTTTCAGCTCTTCAACGGGTCACCTCACCTCCATTTACCAAATTTCGGGCAAATCGATCTACTAGTTTGGGCTATAAAGTGGTTTGAGTGTTATTACAAAATTTCGATTTTTCTACCCAAAGGGTTCTAAATGCGAATAAATTTTGTCTCATTTAAAACCAGAAATTGAAGACCTTTCTGATGGTGACCTCGATAGTGACAATAAATCTTTTAAAAACTTGTTTTGGATGGGTAAATTAGAGAATAATTTTAAATTTCGAAATTGGTGTGCCAAAACGGCACTTTCCGTGGGCCGATTGAATCCAAAATTTGTTTACCTCTTCGACGTGTAATACAATCCCCTTCTGCAAGATTTCAGCCAAATCGGTTCAGGGGCTTGGGCTGTACCGCGATTTTAAAGTCCGATAAAAATCAATTTTTTTTTTATTTTTGGTCAAAAGGGCACTAAGAATGAATGCATTTTTAGAAGCAGAATCTGAAGGCCTTTCCTATCGTGACGTGAAAAATGGGGGTTTGCATTTAAAATTTAAAAGTTGATGTGCCAAAATGGCATTTCTGGTTGCACGATTGACTCCAAAAGCTTTTCAGATCTAAGTTGGGTTATCACATGCACACGTACCAAATTTCAGCTAAATCTGTCGAGTAGTTTGGGCTGTGGCGTGTTTACGAACGTACGTACGAACGTACGTACATACATACAGACACATTTTAAAAACCACTTTTCTGGGCTCCTGAGACCTCAAAACGTATAGATCCGGTCTTATCTCGAATTCGAAAATTTTAGTGATTGCAGTAACCTCCCTTTTTTTTAAATGGTGAAGTGGAGTGAGGAGGTTAAAAACTCGCTGAAATGACATACCAAAAATGTTCACTGGTCATAGTGATATGGTTACTTGCGCAGAAATACTAAAATACCTCATGAAATTATGCAAAACTTGAGATTTTGGAGATTGAATTTAGAAACGTTTAGATGAAAAGTTAGAGAACACAAAACAAAAATAAAAATAGGTGTTTATAACATTTTCATAATGGAATGTTGAAAAATTGTGAATTTAGATGACAAACTAAAAGAAAAAAATTAAAATTTCCTGTTGCTAAATCATAAGTATCGCTTATAATACCACAAGTGCATGCTATTTAATTGATTAAATTTTGAAATTGATTACGAAATCTTAAGGTGAAATAATGAGAACTAAACTGTCATTTATTATCTGATTATCTGATATTAATCTTTGATAATAATTACCTATACGTACGGCAATAAGCTTGAGTAATTATTTGTAAAATTTAACCGATTACAATAGCGATGCACGAGTGGTATTCGGTACGATTATTTCATAAATTACACCTTTTTTTATTATGAGAACAATAAGAATTTGCTTACGGGGGTGGTCTGTACTCGAATAAGATGTTTGTAATTGTGAACGAGCTTTTAGAGTTTAATGACGTTAAATGTCAAACCAGAGTGTCCTTAAATTTTTTAGTTTATTTCCAGAAGTAATTTTTTAAATCTTTTATGTCCAAAAACATCCAAAATATGGTTTGGTGTTAAAGATCAAGTGGTCGATAAAATGCATTAATCGGTCTTAAATGAATCTGATTGGGCAGACGTTTTAAAATGAATGAAAGACATTGGTTTAAAAGGTAATATGGAGATAATCGGAGGTTAACTTTCTATCCACAATTATTAGATATCACGATATTAAATAATATTTAAGCACTCATAAGAACTAGAATATAATTGAGAGAAATTCGAGAAAACAAAACCTTGACGGGTCGGAATTACATACCTACATCTATACAAAAATTTCTTCGCTTTTAAGAAATTTCATTGCTTAGACAACTGTTGCTTATCTTCTTTCACTACTGTTCCTGTTCGCTAGCTTCCAGCAACGTCGCTGAGGCGGAACAGCCTTCATTTCAGAGCTGATGCTAATTTAATTTCCACCTTACCCGTGTCCTATATTAACTTTATTGAATTAGCATAACATCTTCTGTGAGGGCTGTGGTCATCAAACTAATCAAATTATCCCGCTCACAAGAACAATCAATTCTCGTGGCTCCATTGCTGAAGCAACAATTAATAATAATCAATAATAATTAAAACTTCATCACTTAACTAGCTGACTTCTAGAACGAATGGAGTTATTAATTTATTTGTTTCATGTTCTTCATTATACCTGCCGCTCACTGAAGTAGTAAGTATAGAAATAATTTATAGAAATATGAAAAATTTCCGCTGCAATGCACTACAGTGACTACAAGAAAATACCTAGTAGAAAGCGAACAACTATAATTTATTTAGCAAAACAATTTCAGGGAGACAAGGATAAAATTTTATTTTTACATGAAAACCCTTTTAGTACTGAGCAAGACGACCATAAGCGATCAAATTATAGTGATTTAAGATTAAGATAACATGAAGGGTTTTTTCTGACGGATGAAAAATAGAACTTCGGTCCAACTTTTAATTCTGCATAAAGTTAAGACAGCAATTCAGTTAATGAAGAAATTTCCTTGTAATGATGATGAATTCTCTCAAAATTAATAACACGCTTGCCAAGTTCACCTTGCTGAGGGGATCTCTGGAAGATTCATGAATGAATGTCGATGAAAAATAACGCCGTGACCATTTGTTGCAATGAAGGATCTCCCTCGGTGCTACAGAGGGAAATGCTTCAGTATTTTAGTTCAACTGATTACTTAGGAAAAGTTTCCTGCAAATTTATTAAATATTGCATCAAATATGATTGTCATTTCAAATCGCAAAGCAAATTGCGGCAGATAGTCTGACGTCTGAGCATGCACATTGGCCATCAGCACTTTCTTCCGATTCCACCCCATCTTATTTATGATTTGGTCAAAAATAATGTAAAATACTAAAATAAAGGACTCTAATCATTAGTGACTGACTGACTGCTTAGGGAGAATTTTCTTTCTTTTTGGGTTTTGAAAAGAGGAAAGCTCAATTAATGAGTCCTTGAAAAATCAAAGAAAAGCAATTTTTAGGTTTTTAAAGATAAATTTTCAAAAAACATAAATTTTAGGAATTCGCCGTTGGAAAAAAGTATGATTCCACTTTAAAAAAAACTAAACTTCGCTTATTACCGGTTGAATGGGAAGTGGAAAAACATAACTGACCACGCACCTGCATCCACGTTAAAGAAATTAAATTGACCTGTCCGAGGATTTTTGCCAGAAATCAAGAGCAAAAGACCTTATACACTCGCACTGTATAATATAATAATAAGGTGTTTGATTATCGTATCCGGAAGTTTTTTGACATTTACGCCTGCTTTTTTGCCAAACGGAAAGACTTCCGCGGTAAAAAATCTGGAGCAAATGTCAAAAATAAATTTCTGAAAATTTTAGGCACAGATGTGCGTTTAAGAGTAAACAATAATAGTTTACGTTTACATGTAAACAATGTAAACAATGTAAACAATGTAAACAATGTAAACAATTGTAAACAATTGTAAACAATGTAAACAATTATTTAAGGTTAGATTTACTTAACCTAAAATATTGACTTTTCAACCAAGCTATGAATGCAAAATGGCAGGGTGCCCTACTAGCAATAAGTTCGAAAAGCATATGTTCAATTTGATTGCGAAAGAGCGACAATATCATCCAAAGTGCCTTGTTTGCAATAAAGAGTCAAGCAATTCGGAATCTTGGCTAAAATCGCACCGGTACCTAAGTTAATCTATTGCAATTAATTTTACATCGCAACTCTATTTGTTATAATGTTTCCATAGAATAACAACTAGCTACAAATATTTATTTTATCAGAAATGTCTGCAAGACTGATAATATTGTCAGAAAAACCGAGGCAAATGCAATAATTTGTGTTAATACTGTAGTAAAATAAAAGTCAGAATTATAATAATTTATCTGCATTTTCTAGTTGTTTACATTGTTTACGTGCAAAATTTGGAGTAAACAATGCTTATTGTTTACTTTACATTGTTTACGCGCCCATCTCTGCACGAGTGATATTCAGCGAGAAAATTTCACTTAAGTACAAAATCCTGGCAGTAGGAACCTGGCAGAAAAATTTCCTATATACAGGGTAAACGAAATGGTAACGATTGGCACAAAATTGTTTAGGTCGAAGTCGTCTCCTAAGGAAGTTATAGGGCTTTAAAGTCAGCCATCGGGAGCAGTTTTTCTTAGTTATCTCAGGAACGGATTAACGGATTTGAATGAAATTTGGTGGACACTAGGTGCCAGTGAATATACATCTACATGGGGAATTTCGTTGGATTATGACCACGGGATCCTCAGAAAACGGAGACACCTTTGATATTTTTCTTCCGCAAAATGTTTGAAGGTCACGCGTTTTAAAAATGGTGGTGTCCGTTAGAAAGGGCAATTCAAACTGCAACTTTTACTATACTTGGTATTTTTTGATGTAATGCGTGGTTTTAGAGATATCCGTACCTGAGGTAACTGGAAAATTTTTCAAGGTCACGCATTTTAAAAACGGTGGTGCCTATTGTAAAGAGCAGCTTAAACTGCAACTTTTACTATTCTTGGTATTTTTTTATTTGATGAGTGGTTTTAGAGATATCCAAATAAGAAAAACTGCTCCCTATGGTAAAGCCCTAACTTCCTTAGGAGACGACTTCGACCTAAACAATTTTGTGCCAATCGTCACCATTTTTGATGGGCAATCTAATGTTAAAAAACTTACACGCGGTTGCAAAACACCCTGTATAATTTTCTCTTCATTGGCCAGAATCCGTCGTAAAGATTTTAATTATAGTTGGAAATTGGATAAAATTTTTAAAATGGAATTTTCATACCTAATATTGTTTGACTCGAGAATTGAACTACAAACGAAATAATCTAATGTTTTGTAGCTCTGGAGACTAAATAAGGCTAAAAAAATTGATTATTTCGCCAGTATAGCAGTCACTGTCAGATATCAGAATTTCAATAACTCGTTCCATTCATTGATGATTTCAATAATTTCAATAATTCAATAATCATTATGGAAGTTAGTCTTGGGGGGCTGATCACTAGTGGAATTAGTTGTACATCCGGCTTGGAATTAATTCCGGAATTATGGAATTATTACGGAATTATTCTGGAATTAATGGAATTAGTTGGAATTAGCCGGAATTAGTTGGAATTAGTTGGAATTAGTTAGAATTAGTTGGAATTAGTTGGAATTAGTTGGAATTAACTGGAATTATTTGGAATTATTTGGAATTGATATGGAATTAATAAGGAATTATTTGGAATTGATAAGTACATCATTTAAAAGGAATTAAAGGAATTAGTTGGAATTAGCTGGAATTAGTTGGAATTGGTTGGAATTGTTTGGAATTAATGGAACTATAATCTGTCCGGGATCCACACGACCGAGATTCACCCGATTTCCATGGCGATTCATTGTTGACAACAATGATTCACCATGGAAATAGGGTGAATCCCGGTCGTGTGGATCCCGGACAGACCATAAATCGGAATTAGTGGAATTAGAATGGAATTAATGGAATTAGAATGGAATTAATGGAATTAGAATGGAATTAATGGAATTAGAATGGAATTAGAATGGAATTAATGGAATTAGAATGGAATTAAAGGAATTAGTTGGAATTAGTTGGAATTAGTTGGAATTAGTTGGAATTAACTGGAATTATTTGGAATTATTTGGAATTGATATGGAATTAATAAGGAATTATTTGGAATTGATAAGTACATCATTTAAAAGGAATTAAAGGAATTAGTTGGAATTAGCTGGAATTAGTTGGAATTGGTTGGAATTGTTTTGAATTAATGGAACTAAATCGGAATTAGTGGAATTAGAATGGAATTAATGGAATTAGAATGGAATTAATGGAATTAGAATGGAATTAGAATGGAATTAATGGAATTAGAATGGAATTAGAATGGAATTAATGGAATTAGAATGGAATTAAAGGAATTAGTTGGAATTAGCTGGAATTAGTTGGAATTAGCTGGAATTAGTTGGAATTATTTGGAATTAATATGGAATTGTTTGGAATTAATGGAACTAAATCGGAATTAGTGGAATTAGAATGGAATTAATGGAATTAGAATTGAATTAATGGAATTAAACTGGAATTATTGGAATTAATTCCCGATTGGAATTAATTGTACACAATTTTTTTGAGTGATCAGCCCCCCAGTTAGTCTATACAGTAGGCAAAACAGTCTGACTGTATTATCGGCTCTCAGTGATGACTTTCTATGGTGATGGCATTGATGTGAATGCTGTGGAAACAAGACTGACAAATAATAACAGGTTAAAACTCTGATACCACTAAGCACTAACTAATTTGTCACAAAATGTCGAATGAAAGGGTCCAAAAGCACTAGAGATTAGTGCATTAAGAGCAATGGATAGTACGTGACCTCGTTCCTTGTCTTTCTCTCTCGAACTTCCGTGAATTTATTTAATTTTTCGAAGACTATTTCAAAGTCAAATTAGGCCGATTTAGCGAGATAGAGAATAAGAAAATCTGTAATCGTGGAATTTTTCATTACGATATTGCTTTGTTGTGAAGTACCAGTTTGAGAATTACGATATTTTTTCTAACTAACGCAAATAATATTCACCTTTTAAATAATTATTTTTTGCAATTGCATCAATATTTTGATGGAAAAAACATTGTTACCATAATAGGAAAATTATCTTCCAACAGTTTAAATACAAGAAAAACAGTTTTTTTGTCGTTCGTTTGTTATTTCTACCAGAATAAAACTGAAGCTTCCTTTCTATTGCCCCTACAGGACACTTTGAGCTAACGACTCATGCTAAAACCACATTTATAGCTTCAATGATTTAAGCGCTATGGTCACTGATTGGTCTAACTAGACTCACCCTGTATAAAGATGTCAAAAATCACAAAATCGTATATTAGGTATTTTTTTATCGAAACATTTTATAAGAAAAAGTTGCTCAGGATAATCCCAAATGGGTAAATCCGAAGTTTCAGACAGAATTAAAAATGTTCAATTTCTTGAGAAAAAAATCTAAAATAATAAAAATTGCAACAAAAAGAGTGTTACGTGAAATAAAAAACAATTGAAATGAATTTGTTTCACATTTGATGCTGTTTGCTATATGGCTGATGGGCAGAACCAGAGGCAAAACTTAACAATCGCGGAACAAACAGTTAAAATTATTAAAAAGCTTAATAGTTTCAACGTTTTCTGCAATTGCTATTAAGTTTGGCAATTAGGGGCAGCAAAAATGCCGAACAAAAATATTGAAGTTTTCCATATTTTACAATTTTTCCTCAAGAAATTCAACATTTTTATTTTTGCTTGAAACTTCGTATTTACCCATCTGGGGTCATTATGAACAAATTTTTCTTATAAGATGTTAATACAATTTCGTGATTTTTGGTTAGTTATAGGAGTTAGTTGGCTTTCAGTAGAGAAGATACTCCATTCTGCTTTTAGGTTCCTTTATAAACTGTTTCTACTTACAAATTTATTTTGTACCGTCATAGTAGTAGTATTAGATATAATTATAAAGTACCTATATATCGAAAAAATATTAAGTTTTTAGGTTTATTTCCTCATATTTTAAAGTTTATGTCACAATACAATTTCTATTCGCAATGCTTCTAACAATAAGAAACTTCCTAATACCAGTTTTAAAAGAATAAGGTTACTTACTGATGTAATCACTAAAATTCGTACGTTTTAAAAGGTCCCCAGGAACCCAAAGTTTTATAGAACGTTCTGTGTGTATCTGTAGGTGCGTACTATTATAAACACCGCTCACACCATCAGAATATCTACTGATCCGATTTGGGCGAAATGTGGAATACTTAAAGGCTTTTTCATCTAAAACGAAACACCCTGAATAACTCGGACCGGTGATTTGAGGGAAGAACGCTGAAACAGGTCGATTTTTATTTGGAATGTAGGTACTTTCTTTTTTGTAAGGGCCAAAATTTTCATAAACAGAGCCACTTTAGGGATATTTGAACAAATGCCCGTAATTCAACTTTATGTGGTGAATTATTTGCTTTTATCGCTTTTGTGCATTAATTGTACGTCAAAGTAAGCGCATCATGATGTGAATCTAACGTTTCATGGGCTATCAAATAAAAACAATTTTTCAACATTTCAGAGGTAGGTATCAGATCAAAGTTGGGTTATATGAGATGCCTATGCTCCAAATTTTCAGCTAAATCGGTCTAGTAGTTTTGGCTGTGGCGTGTTTACCAACGAACGTACATACACAGATACATTTTAAAAATCACTTTTTTGAATTCCTGAGACCTCAAAACATCATGAAGATCTGGTATTATCTCGAATTGGAAAATTTTAGTGATTGCAGTAACCTCCCTTTTTTTTGAATGGTGAAGTGGAGTGGGGAGGTTAAAAAGGAAAATATTCTAAAAACAAAAAGAATCTATTTGCACTATGAGCTCTGATTTTCATATGTCAATTTAACAGCCTGCTGTGGCTAAACCGACAACTAACTTGAAATGTTAGTTGTACGTAAAGATATCTCCCTGTTTGCGTAAATTTATTGTTACATCTTCTTGCGTTTTTTTGCATAAATCAGTTGCAAACCTCCATCAATTCTGTATATCTCTTGTATTGTTAAGATCCTAAGTGTTTGGGGGCTTGTTTATTGTTTCTTATACTCTTGACTTCAAATAATACATAAAGAACTTCTGGCACGGTTTTTGGAGAATTCGATGGACGTGGGATGTCACCTAATCTTGAAACAAAGCGATTGGAAAATATTTGAGGCAAAAGATCAAGAGTTTGCCTTTCACTACATGTGAGGATGCACATTACCTTGCCCTATCCTGCACAATTTCACACGCCCAAATAATTCCTTACTTAGCCACAGCCACGGCATCGCGGAAGTGCCACATTTCATGAAAATTGTAACAGCTATCAACCGCTATCACAATAAAGGACCCTATCTGATATGCCCGGTTTTTGGGCCCCTTTTAACTAGCAGCCTTAACTTTTTTCATAAACGAGTGCTTGAAACACTAGTGGGTACATATGAGATAGGCTCATGAATTAATGTAACCATAGTGTTAGGTGAAAATCGCAAAATATATGATGTTTTAAGTTTTGGCATAATTTAACAAAAATTGTTTTGTAATAAATGGATACGTTAAAGGCTTAAAAAACGATAGTAGCTGGCATGACTGAATCAAAAAAGGTCCCTCAACCGAAAGCTTCGTTCTTCCTGAGTTTGTGAGCAAAAAATTAGGAAACAGTCATGCCAGCTACGGCCAGCTACAAGCGGCCCAAATATGGGGCATATCCGATAGGGTCCTTTCAGCGGATATTTCGACTAGTACAAAATTGTCGCTGAAATACAGGTGCAAATTGTTGTTTTTGGTCAGAAATTCGTCATTTGTTGTCTGTCATTTTTCAATTCAAAATGATTCGCATTGTCTCACAAATTATAAGATGTATGCAATCGTGATGGTGATATTTTGTTATTCTCTATAGTATTCGTACAAGACTTTCTGGCAGACAGACCCGCGGAACATATAGACGGGTAATCCTAAATTAGAAAAATAAAGTGTGCTGAAGACTCCTCCTACACCACCTCTAGATAGAGTTAATCGTTAACTTGTGAGATCCTGGCAAAGAAATGGTCAGATTAAGGACCTAATGCCATATAAAATATCCTTACAATGTTCACCGAATGCCATAATGCAGTGTTTGCAATTACATATTTCATCGTGCGAGCAACCGTGACCTTCCTTGCTTTTGCATGGGCCACTCACCAAATCTCTCTCTAACGCGAACCCATAATATAAAAGCTTCACTTCAAAAAAGATTTTGTTTTCTATTGGAGTCGATTGACTTTCAGTTTCTATCAACTGAGCATTGAAAAACCGGGCGTTGAAAAAGAAGTCCTCTTTTAGACACACAAATATTGACCCAGATGCAAACAAATTATAAAGCTGCAATCAATTAAGTGTGACAGGACGAAAGAAGGAAAGCAGCACAACTTGTATCCATTAAGGGTAGGCATACTTAAAGGTTATGCTTGAAAAAATGCCTACCTGCTTTCGTTGTGTTTCTACCCTTAAGAGTAGTTGTAAAATATTCTAGAAATCTGTAAGAAACATTTAGATGGGATCGAGGGCTGCAATCCAGGTGGATACGCAAAGGTATGCACCCAATGCATTTCTTGCGATGGCAAAATGGTTGGAAAAGGACAAACGATGTTGGGTATTCGGTAACAGGTGTCGGTGGCGATCGATCGCACGCGTTTTTCATGCGCTTGCGTGCAAGTTGCCACCCCGCTTAGGCAGCGTCACGACGCCAGTACTTGCAACCAGGGAGTGGTGAGTTGCTACAACAGAGTGTAACGTCAGCGCCCTTAAAACACAGTGAATCAGTGGAAATTTGGTGGTGGCGGCGGTCAAAAAGGCGATGTGATAGTTCGGGTTTGTCGTAGGATGGACGAGTCGGTGTTTCAGCCTCGCAGGACCCGTCCAAAGTCCGGAACTGCTACCCACACGATCGACTCCAGGTCCAAAATGTGTTCCGGGTTCGCTAGTTCGGGTTCGCTACAGCCGTGAGTCCTGCAGGTTGTTTACCTGTTGGATAAGCCGGCGTCGTGTCGCTACTACTTGTTGCTCGGACCCACCTATACCGCCATCACTCAACCACCTGCCAGTGTACATTCCAAAGGCTCTGAGACTGGGGTGCAAAATCACCCTCGTTCACACACGACACTCCTTTGCAGGATCAAACGGCTTAAATCGATACGCCTCCGGCCACAAACATGCCGCGTTGTTACATGGTGAAAAAGCAAAGCAACAAGTATCAGTCCATAGTGAAGGACTGTTGGGATGAATCCACATCTTCGACTGCCCCTAGAAGCCCCACCGAGGCCTGCGTCGCGCCTCCTTACTACACGCCGCTTACCAGCAGATCCAGTGAGTAAATTCAGCAAATTTTATTCAGACGTAACAGCCATGCCACCCCTTAACGAATGCATGGCGTGTGCACGAACGGCTCAAATCTCACGACTGCGGAAATGGCAGGAATGACTCATTCCCGATAATCAATTGAAACGTTCGAGCTATTTCTGGGATTATTTCCATTACCTATTACAACTATAAAGCAATAACCACTAGCTAAGATTACAAAAATTCAAATTGGCCAATCATATCCCAAGTAACAATCTTGAGAATAATCAGTTTTGCTTCAATTTTATTATATTGGTTTATAGTGGATTTACGGAAGTCCTAATGTTTTGTACAAGTTTTATCAATAGTAATACGACGAGTAGTCTCTTGATTGCCGCAGGTTTTGACGTCCGAATGGTTGTCAACTACGAGTCAAAATGGTAGATTTTTTTAGGCTAAAAAGAGGACGAGAGCTTGCTCGAGTCCTCTTTGGCCGAAAAAAACCTACCATTTGACAAGTAGTGCATCCATGAGGACTCAACAAGGCAACCAAGAGACTACGAATCGTATTTTGCAGATTATTTTATAAATTAAAGTATTGAGTAAGTAGTGTCAAGTTGACGTTGTAGTATTATCACTGTAATCAGGATTTGATTGGTTACTGGTATACTAAATGCTGCTTTGGTTTGGTTCAATCCTTAATGTATAAAATAATCACTTCTATCTGTATCTCAGAATGCATTATCAAACTAACTTGTCCTAAATGACAGTAGATCAGGTCCCGGCCGCCGGGACTTTCGGAGTAATATTTAAAATCCCGGCAGCCGAGACAGCTTCGAGTAGAACGTAAAGTCCCGGCAGTATATGTAATTGGCAGGTATACCTAAATGAAAATTCTAAGTTAGGGTTAGTAGGGCTTAGGGTGTGCGTTGTAAAATTTCAATCAGGGATTTAAATAGTCACCGTCGAAATAAAAGTCAGGGAGAATAACCGTCGTCCAGTTCATGAACTGTACGGTGTACACCCAGCTTTCCCCTTTAAAACATTTCCCTGGACTTTAAAGTAACCTTGCATAATATTAAGCTCATGCAATAATTAAATAAATACTCTGATACTATTGCCTTGTCCCTTTGTCTATTTATTTGTATTTTTTACTAGTTCTTAGAGCTTGCCTCGCCCCATTAAGATCGTCAATCCATATCTTTTGCATTATTAACTATTTGAATTTGAGTTCGGAGTAAAATATTCAAACGGACCTTAACACATGGATTCAATGTAGTTGCATGTTTGAGGTACACTTATTCTCGCCATAGAATTTGACCCCTTCCAAAACTCACCCCGTGCAACCCCCTGAGCGCAAAAAACAGGAATGGATGACATTCAACCCTTGAATCATAAGAAGAACCTAATTTATCATGAAATATGTCAACCCCCTCCCCGCAACCATCTAAGTATTAAAAATTAGTATGGATGACATCGAATCCTTGAATCAGGAGAATAATCGACGTCTAAAATTTCACCCTACACAAAGAGAGACCAACCGAATATGGTCAAAAACTTCTCCACCAAAATTCACCCCCGCCTCCTACAACCCTCTGGACACCAAAAAGTGGAATAGTTGACATGAAACCCTTGAATTAACAAGAGTTAATTGACCGTCAAATATCGTCGTCAAACCATTTAATCCTTGAATCGGCTACAATCTGAGGAGACTAGTCGACGTCGAAAATTTAACCCCAAAGTTCGTCCCTCACTCATCCCTTCCAGCCTCCTACACAAGACTGACATGGAATAGACTGCTTCACCTGAAGAGACTGAGCGGTCAAAAATTTCGTCCCCCAAAACTCACTTCCACCCACTGCAGCCCTCTGAACGACAAGAAAAGACTAATTAACCATCAAAAATTTCACACACCTAAACTCACCCCCAACCCATCTAAGGCATCTACTCTCCAAAAATTGGAGTGGATGACATAGAATTCAAATACAAACTTGAAGAAACCAATTAACCAACCAAAATTTCAATTTCAAAACTCTCCCGGAGTCACGGGCCTGCGGCCTAAAGTTGGAACCGATGACATTAAACCTTTGGATCGTCTACAACCTGAAGACACTAATAATCGCTCGTCAAAAGATTTCACTCCCAAAATTCACCCCCTACTCCTGCAACCTTCTAAAAACTGACATGGAGAACATTTGAACCTGCAGAGACTAATTTACCGTCAAAATTTTCACCTTCCAAAACTCACCCCTGGCCCTGCAGCCCTATAAACATCAAAAATTGGAATAATGGCACTGTACTGATCTCCAACCTGAAGAGATTATAGTTGAAAGTAAAAAAAAATCATCCCCAATATTTAACCCCCACTCTCTAAGTTACTAACGGATCAAAAAATATAGAAAAGTGTTGCTTGGTAAATTCCTGACGCCGTAGGCTGAATGATTTTACCTAAAGCAACGCGTTTGAGAAATAACTTTTATGACAAAATTCAATGTTCGAGGGGTATTCAGTAGGACAATTTTTGTAATAATTGTAAACAAGTGTGCATTAAGATAGAAAGGTATCGAAAAGCTTTAAAAATTACACTGGAATATCCTCACAATTTTCTATTTCCTTCCCTGAAAACGGCTTTATTATGATCCTTAATATACTCCTTTAAGAAAAAGAGTGGCTTTAGAGTTTAGAGGAACTCTTGCCAGAACGTTACCCCTTATCGATTAAAATAAAACTTAATTCCTTATCAGTACTATTGAATATTATAACACTTTGAGCCTCGATAATATTTTAATTACTGCCTAAATCTGCGGGAATAATTATTCGTTACGGTCGGTGGGAACGTAATGTTACTTGTTGTGTTCACAGAGGTCGCCAGAGTTTAGGAGTTAGCGCCACTCCGGCTTCTCCTTGCGGTTTGTTGATCCTTCTAATTAGGGCTATTTATCTAAAACAGGAACTACGCCATCCTCAATCACTGTCATAAAATCGCTGTTCCTGTTGAGATTTTAAGATTTTTCTTCTTAATTCCAAAGTCTTGCAGGAAAATTCTCTGCAGTGATTAGTGATTATACACCATTTCCATTAAATACCTCACAGAACAACGCAACGAGCAGGGAAGTTGCCTTAATTACAAGGGTACGGATTATACATTTCATAAATCCTAAATAAATGGCCCATGAGTTTAGTGTAAACATTACCTACCTATACCTACCCTTCTCGTGTCTTGATGTAAATGAGCATAAATGTAATTAGTCCATTGAAAAGTAATTAGCAATTACCACGTTGTTTTATGTAAAAATATTCTATAGTTCTGAAACGAGCGTGCAATCAATACTCGCAATCCAGAAATACTTTAAAAAATATTTTTGTAAAATTGGATAGAAGTAAAAGTTCACAACGGCGGTTTTGACACATGAGTAAGGAAGAAAAACAGGGTTTTTAATTAACAGATATCGATTAAATGAAATAATTAAAATTTTACCATATAGTTAGGTATTATTAAAATACTCATTTATTGAAATGCATTTGTGGGAGCACTATAGTATCCGCAGAATTTACCTTTTGTTAGATCTGTAGGCATTGATGCTCAAAAAAACGCTCGTCCCATCCCGCCCGATTTAGCTCTGCTCGGCTCTTTGGCAAACTTTCCAATAAAAATTTTTGTTTCTAAAAACCTCAACCTGCAAAAACCGTTCTGAAAACGCATCAATCGTGATCAGTTATAACGTTGGTCCTTACATTATCGGATCTTTTGCGTTTTATAAAAGGCCTTGTTTTGCTTTTTTTCAAATTCCATCTAATAACCTCAATTCTGAGAGAACTATCGACTCACTGCATTTTCTTGGTCGGGATGATGGGAAAACAACAACTTCCGGCCAAAGCCTGTCAATATCTTGTTAATTTAATAGCAAAAAATAAATAAAATAACAACTCTTTTGGTGGCCACGATTGACGCTTGTTACTTTTTGAATGCCTTTATTACTTTATTACGAAGGCGTAGAAGGGCCACAACAAATATTTTTTCCAGTCGAATTGCAACTTTTTTTCTTACAATTGTAAGATTTTTTCTTACAATTGTAAGATTCTTTCTTGCAATTGCAAGATTTTTTCTTACAATTGTAAGATTCTTTCTTACAATTGTAAGATTTTTTTCTTACAGTTGTAACTTTTTTCTACAAGACATAAGGATAGGGGTGCATCAGCTTTCCTTTCAGTTATTGAGGTTTGAGGGCAGTTGTCTACGAAAGCGCTGGAGGGCCACATGACTTATTTTTTTAAGTGTGAATTTACATATAGTTCTAACTGTAAATTTACAGATAGTAAGTGTAAATTTACAGAATTATGAAAGTACGAAAGCGCTGGAGGGCCACATGAGTAATTTTTTTAAGTGTAAAACAGTTACTATATGTGTAAATTTTCAATTACTATGTGTAAATTTACAGATAGTAAATGCAAATTTACATAATTATAGTAATTGTAAATTTACAGGTAGTATTATTTGTGTAAAATCATCAGTACACTAAAGAGAACATTGCATCAGCTAAACTCCAGAACAAATCTTGGGAGCACGGTCTACCATCTTGTTTTTATTTCAGGCGAATAGCTCAAGTATAATAAAGGAGATATTCCAATTTAAAAGTGGGACAATAATAAAAAAGACCCTGTACCTACCTATGTATAAAATGGAATAAATTATGTAGATAAAAGTATGCGTCCTGTAATTAGATTATTTCAAAATAACGATCGGGGCCTTGTTTCTTTACCAGACATCAGACAGGCCACATTTTTTGTAGAAGCGTTGATATTAAATATATCCACAAAAAATTTGGATACGTCGTGTTAGCAAAGTGACACCGGAGGCATACGTCTTTGTAGCAAAAGCCACCTTAAATCCTCTCTGTACCTTCTTTTGAAACTATTCAACAGATCGTAGCGGAGCTTGATGTTTTGGTGATATTTAGGGGTTGAAATTTGACATTTCTTCAAGCAACTGACAGCTAGGTACCTGCAGTTATATCGACTATACTATCTGTAAATTTACACTTAGGTACTCTCTGTAAATTTACACTTACTATCTGTAAATTTTTGTAGCTTCTATTACAGCTGCAAGAGGGCACAGGAAACGTTGACAACTGCCTTCAACCTCAATAACTGAAAGGAAAACTGATGCACCCCTATCCTTATGTCTTGTAGGCAAAAGTTACAATTGTTAGAAAAAATCTTACAATTGCAAGAAAAAATCTTACAATTGTAAGAAAAAATCTTGCAATTGTAAGAGAAAATCTTACAATTGCAAGAAAAAATCTTACAATTGTAAAAGAAAAAATGTTGCAATTGTAAGAAAAAAAGTTACAATTGTAAGAAAACATCTTACAATTGTTAGAAAAAAGGTTACAATTGTAAGAAAAATTTTTACGTCGTTTTTACAAAACGATTATTTCAGAAATGAGTTTTTTGAAAAACTGCGACCGTTGTTTATAATTCACCTGGGTAACGAATATTTTTGTCACAACCAGAAACTATACGATTTAGATTTTAATGCTTTATAAATTTAATTGCTAATTTAATTTGCAAATAAACTATAAAGGAGTGCAATAAATAGCGTATGGCGTATGTACTATAGGATTGAACTGTCATTTCATTCATCTCGTGAGTATTGCGAGTCTTTGAGTCTTTTAATATAATAATAATAATGTCTTTATTCTTGAAAGAAAGGGCGAGGTTCAGTCAACCCGCATGAAATGATAAAAGAAGATTGACTGCTCTAGCACCTAACTCATAATAACAATACTAAATATACAAAAGAAAAATCTAGCAATGATTGAAATTACTAGCTAACTATAATGAATTATAAAAAGAGCAAGGTGTGAAATATAAAAGAGACAATGCTAAATACCAAATGGACATTTTGCAACGTATTGAAATGCCATACTGCTAAACTTTTTCGATATTTAATTTGACAAAGAAAAAAGGAAGGGAGATCAGTCCTTGCCACCCTGTGTGAAGCGGTATAAATTTTTTCCCAACAATGAGGACAAAAATGCCCGCCAACCAAGAAGGCAAATTATTCCAATGTACCGCAATCGTAAATAAAAAAAAAAGTTCAAACAGAGTTGCAGAGTGTGAGGGTAAACCTTTAAACCGAGTGTTTAAGCTCTAAACATCATATCGAAACTGAGCTTTCTCGAATAGATATGTTGGCTTACCGTTAAAACCAGAAATCAGTTAAAACCCGTATTTACTAGTCAAAGCTGGAACTTACTAACAGCCTTTGCGAAAACTAGTTCTGTCTAGTCAAAACACGAAATGACCAAGCCTCACAGTAAACACACGAATAACTTCTATTTAACTGTGATGATTTCAGTTAAATCTAGTTTTAACAAATGTGCCGTTAGCTGTAACGGGTTTTAACTGTTTTCCCCTCCAGTTAAAACCCATAACAAAGCTCTAAACATAACCTACAAATTTGGTTGGTGAGAACTGGAGAACTGGAAAAGAAGTTTTTCTTTCTCATCCTTTTCTTGTAAGAAGAGATTCATTTGGGGTTTTAACAGTTAAAACCCGTTATAACCAACGGCGCATTTGTTAAGACCCGAATTACGGCGTTAAATAGAAAATATTCGGGTTTTTACTACGAGGCTCGGTTATTTCGCGTTTTTTCTAGGCAGAACTAGTTTTCACAAAGGCGGTTGGTAAATTCCAGTTTTAATTAGTAAAAGCGGGCTTTAACTGATTTCGGGTTTTAACGGTATAATACACCATTTTTTCCTTTTAGCTTGTTTATCTCATGTAGAACCAAATTCTCCAGTTAAAGGATGCAGAGGGTTCTTTTTATTGCACGATATGAACCGAGTTCTTTACTTATAAGCTCTGTTATGCTAGGTTGTGATATTTATAGTGTATAAGTTATAGGCATGATATAAATTTTTCTACATATAAGTGACTATCTTTGTTCTTATTTTCATGATGATTGCTAGGTCGCTAAATCTACAAATAGAAATTATAGGTATCTAAGTATGTTGACCTTACTGTCAGACTTTGCTTGGAGTAACTGTGTCAGCTATCTACGCCCTACGTCTCGCACCAGAACTACTCGATCGGAATTTTTGATCACACGGTACGTAGGTACATGCTTATGTAAATATAAAAAATGCAGTTCAATAGAGTAACGATCCTATATTGTGGGTCTGTCTACTACCTACTTGTTGATTCGATATTTCAACATGGCTGCCAGCAATGAATCTGAAAGGGGTGGTTGTAGTCAGCAACAGCTGACTTACATTAGCTTGTTGCAGTGTAGGAGTTTCCAAGAAAATTTAAATTATTAACTGATAGTGTCACTAAAAACAAAATGTGAAACTGATTTCATTTCGTTGAGAATAACGGCGTTGTTTGCCTTTGATACAGTTACTCTCAATGCAATTTATTTAATTAATTATAAATTATAACTGCGAGAACAAACTCTTTAGACAATTAAAATTTCTTCTTTTACTTTGAATTGTAATAACGCTTTCTAGAAGCACTGGGTGAAAACGAAAACCCAGTTCGCTAGCACTAAAGTTATTGATCGCATAACTTCTATAGGAAAATCTGTCACGAAACAAAATACTTGTTTTGATGTTCACTTATTTTGATGGTGGGGGAAGGTTCAAAGTTCAGGTTTGAAAAACCAGGTCTCCATAAATTGTGATTTGTGGGTAGAAAATGTTTCATATTAAAGGAAAAAAGACAAATTTCTTCAGAAGTTCCATGATAAATCAAATTCGTTTCTAAACAATCGCGTAAATTTATTATGAAATCGGAGTAACCACTTACCTTATAGGTGTATTATTCATGTGACAGTGTAAATACTTAATACAGAAAATTTAGTTTTTGTAGCTATTAAGGTTCCTTTGCAATGCGGAAATTCACGTAGAATAATTAAGGAACTAAAGGCAAAATACATTGGAAATGGTATAGTTTCCACGGAATCTCTACGTTAATTTTCATCATTGTGAATGAAACTTTATCACACGAAAGTGAAATTATACCATGTAGTTTCATGTAGTTTACCTAGCCTACACCCGCAAAAATTAATTTATCTTTTACCATAGTCCGGCCAGGCCTGGATAGGTAGAAAAATCGATAGGAAAATGGAAAAAATTAAACAGCCGGAATGGTTAGATTTCAGAGAAACGAAAAACGTACTAAAATTTAGCTTTCCGCCGCAGCCTGGAACACCCCCAAAATGGTTCATGGTTCGAAAAATATAAAGATATACAATATTCAAGACTAATAAATTCTGTATAAGAAAGTTTCTATGTATACTACTCGCCTGAGAGCAATAGTTTCTCCGCAGCAGTCGTGCAAAGTTGACCAACTCTTTCCAAACGTAATTAACCCTTAAGGCTGTAATGCTCCTAGTGATTTGACACGGGTTCGTAAAAACAATATTTCTCCCTTAATTCTAGCTCTAGGACATTGAAATAAAAAGTAATAAATAGTAAAATGAATATCGGAGGTACCTATAGAGAGTTATTTTTAAAGTTGATGCTAGTTATTTTAAAAAAAAATCGCGAATCTAGTCGATATTGGCGGCATTATTGGCCCATTATTTTCAGCAGTGAAGAAAAAATCGTTCTATAGGTACTTCAAACCAACCTTTTGCAACATACTCCCCCTTAGTCTACATTGATACGACGATTGGTCTTTGAGAAAAACCGATGTTACAAACCGATGTTTTGCCTGATTTTTCAACACAATTGCATACATTTCAGGCGCAAGCAAAGTAATATTCGATATGTCCGACATCTTAAACACGCCCTTTTTATGACTTTTAGGATTTATGAAGCTACACTGTAAAAATTTAAAACCTGTTTGCCTGCCCTACTGTTATCCACGTTTTGCAAAATATTAAAACCATTCCTAAATTTTATGGTGAATAGGACAGTTATTATGAATCGAGTGCCATTCCCCCCTTAATGGCTTTAATGCAAAAAGAAAACGGAAGATGTAAATCAATGCGATGTGTATCCCTGTAGATGTTTATCACAGTGAATGATTTATTTTAAAGTAGTTTTGGGTGCAGATTTTACAAATCTGCCCCTAGTACTAGTGCCGAGGAATATATGCTTCAAAGTAAAGCCAAGGGAAGATGTATATCAATGTGATGAGTAGAATTACAGCAAATGATACGAAATTAAGCCAATTGTGAAGAGGATTAAAAAATTGAAAAAGATAAACATATAATCCAAATGAGTGATATTTCAGAAGAAAAACAAAATTGCACCAATTTTGCAAAATTCATAATTAGAGGTGAAAACTCTAAGGGCGTGAAAATTAACTGATGTTAAAGTTAGCGGTTTAAGAACACGAAAAATAGATGGATTAAAATCGTATAAGGAATAAATGTCGGCAACGAATAGATGTACAAAAAAGTCAGCGACGGCATACAGGGTGGGTAATTTTTCAATGCTCACCATTGGGGTCTCCTAAACTGTAAAAGATACAGGGTCGGTTAAATTACAGAAAAGTTGGGCAATTTCTTGGCGAATAAGAATCTGAAGAGAATTTCCCGATATTGTTATTCGTTCCTGAATTATCACAAAAAATCTGAAAATGGCAATTTAAAGAAAAATTAATATCTTCCTAGCGATTCATGTTATTTAAATGAAACTCGGAACTTTTGCATTTCTTACAGCTGTCAATTGAATGGCGGAAAAATTAGCTTTTCAAAAATGTAACCAAGATGGACGTTTTTAAAAAGATATGTGGAACCCCGAATTACACCACCGCAGGACGTGTTTTATTACTGTTGACTTCAATTGTTTTCACATGTTATAAGAGATTGAAGAAGTTGCCGTACTTTTTTGCCGATTTAGGCCGATTTTGCAAATTACTCCAACCAATTTTTAAATTCTGACATCTGTCAAAAAAGTTCAAGTTGAGTACATTTTTGAAAAGCCAATTTTTTGTGTATTTAATGGTGCCAAAATTCAATATGGCGGCCATAAATGAATCAAAAGTTGACTGTCTTTATTCAAAATCTAGAAGGCCTAGAATATTTCTGTTGATGCCATTCAATTGACACCTTTCAAAAATATAAAAGTTCCAAGTTTCATTTGAATAACATTAGTCGTTAGGAAGATATTAATTTTTCTTTAATTTGGCAATTTTCTGATTTCTTGTGATAACTCAGGAACGAATCAAAATATCGGGAAGCTCTCTTCAAATTCTTAATCAGCAACAAATGGCGCAACTTTTCTGTAATTTAACCGACCCCATATCTTTGACTGTTTAGGAGATCCCAATGGTGAGCATCCAAAAATTTTTGTAGATTTATTCGTTGTCGACATTTTTTCCTTATACGATTTTAATCTATCTTCAAGCGTTTAGGCAGCGTTGCGGCGGAAGCGCGAGAAAACGCGTTTTTTTCCTCTCGAAACCGAAAAACTATTAATTGTAATAACTCGAGAACCAGTGGAGGTATACTGAAACTTGGCATGCACTTTTGACGTACAAGTCTGTTGAAGGTGAGGGGGTGTAAATTTAGGTGGATGAAATCTAGATCTCATCCCCCGAAAATTTTCTTACACAAAAGCTTATTTTCCGTGTTATTAAACCGATAACTTTAACGTCAGTTAATTTTTACGCCCTTACAGTTTTCATCCCCCATCACAATTTTCTGACCCCTAATTAAGAATTTTGCAAGGGGCAGATTTGTACAATCTGCACCCAAAACTACGTTAAAATAAATCATCCACGGTGATAAACATCTACAGGGACACACATCGCATTGATATACATCTTCCGTTGGCTTTTATTTAAATTTCTACCATCTACCTCCTCCGCGCTCCACCCCGCAAATCGTTTAAAAAGCTGGACAAGATTTTAAAAAGCAATAAAAAATTAATTTTTTTAAAATTTAATTATAATTTTTTAATCGGCTACCTGGTCGCAAATTGCTTAAACTCAAAAATATTTTTAAACGTCCAAAAATCTCGTCCCAATTATGGAAGGGAATCCCGGACGGGATTGGACCTTTCGGGATTTCGGGATTAGAATCCCGTACGGGATTGGAATTTTCGGGATTCGATAAATTCAATCCCGGGCTTTTTCGAGATCCCGGGATTGCTCACGGCAAAATTATTGAGCGGTGGATTCTGTTTTCAAATTATGCCAACACAAATAAAATGGAAATGCGGGAATAGAAAATTTTATATAATTAGAATAATGAATATAAATGATACAAAAATACAAGTAATCTGCTTGAATGCCTAAATATAAATGTCAAATGTATAAGTTAGTATTATGCCCTTGCGCAAAATGTCATGCAAAACCCTATAAATTCTTTACCAGGGTCTTTTATTTTTGGGTAGAATATAGGAAAAATGAAGCCCAATAGTTTGTTATGGCTAAGGCGTGACTCAATGGGCCCGAAAATGGTTCCACAAATATCAATTTACACTAATGTGTTTTATTTATTATTTCCTGACAGGATTTTACAGTAATGGCAGCAGCTGATTTTAACCTCCCCAATCCACTTCACCACTTATAAAAAAGGGAGGTTACTGCAATCACTAAAATTTTCGAATTTGAGATAGCATCAGATCTTCACGTTTCGAGGTCTCAGGAACCCAAAAAAGTGGTTTTAAAAATGTGTCTGTGTGTATGTGCGTACGTACGTACGTGCGTACGTTTGTAAACACGCCACAGCCAAAACTACTAGACCGATTTGCCTGAAATTTGGTGCGTAGGCATCTCATAACCCAACTTAGATCTGAAAAGCGTTTGGAGCCAATCGTGCAACTAGAAATGCCATTTTGGCACATCAGCTTTTAAATTTTAAATGCAAACCCCCATTTTTTACGTCACTATAGAAAAGGCCTTTAAATTCTGCTTCTAAAAATATATTCACTCTCAGTGCCCTTTTGACCAAAAATAAAAAAAAAATGTTTTTTATCGGACTTTCAAATCGCGGTACAGCCCAAGCCCCTGAACCGATTCGGCTGAAATTTTGCACATGGGGATTGTATTGCACGTCGAAGAGCTGAGCAAATGTTGGATTCAATCGGCCCACGGAATGTGCCGTTTTGGCACACCAATTTCCAAATTTAAAATTATTCACTCATTTAACCATCCAAAACAAGTTTTTGAAAGATTTATTGTCACCATCAGAAAGATCTTCAAATTCTGGTTTTAATTAAGACAAAATTCGTTCGCATTTAGTGCTCTTTGGGTCAAAAAATCGAAATTTTGTAATTACACTAAAAATACATTATAGTTCAAATTAGTGAATCGATTTGGCTGAAATTTGCTACATGGAGATTGGGTGACCCGTTGAAGACCAGAAAGGCTTTTGGAAGCAATTGGTCCACAGGAAGTGCCATTTAAGCATATCAACTTTAAATTTAAATACAAGGCCTCCTTTTTTATGTCGCCATTAGGAAGACGATCAAATTCTGGTTCTAAAAATGTATTCACAGTTTCTGCCATTTCAGTGGAAAATAGAGAAAAAAATCTTTTACATTAAAAGCGAGCAGGCTGACAGTGGATGACATAAAGTATCAGTTATTGTCAAAAGGGTGGCAAACTGTTAACCTTAAAAGGAACATATTGTCAAATGTGATGGGTGATGTCCGAAGTGATGTCGGTATTTGTCAGAAATTTGCGAAATTAGTCACAGATGATAAGCACAAAAAAAATTCTGTTGAATCGACTACCATCTACACAGAATACAAAGATCCACGCGATGGGGAGGTTCCAGCCGCTTCTCTGCTGCATTTCTTGCTCCGAAATCCCGAAAATCCCGGGATTGGTTTGTCGGAATTTTCGGGACTGCGAAAATTCCGGGATTGACTTTCCGGGATTGAATTTAGTCCGGGATCCCGGGATTGCCATCCCTAGTCCCAATGCAAATAGTATTGGCGCTCCGGCTAAAGCTCCAAGGTGGAAGGCGAAGCGGCTTTATGCACGTGCTTCAAGGCCGCTCAAGATAAAAAACTAGAACCATTTTCTATAACAGCGTGCTCTCGCATGCGGTATAGAACAATGGACCTCTATCCCATAATGGTTTTTGGTGGGGATTCCTTACCACACGTCGTCCTACACGTAAGCCATTTGAATGGGATAGCTTCATCCTTGTTCGAACTTTACGTTCCTTCTCGCGAAAATTTTTACGAACAGGAGCATTACAGGCTTGTTGAGTTCAGTGGCGGATTTAGGCGGGGGGGGCGAGGAGGCGATCGCCCCCCCCGAGATCCGTGCCGAATCATAAACTTCATACATTTCACAAAAATCGTCTGTCGTCCACTCAGGGCCCGCTCTACACGGTAGGCTGTGTAGGCGGCCGCCTGGGGCGGCAAAATTTAGCCTAGTCAAATTAGACAAAAAAGTGGCGATCGAGTGAAAAAAATCCCGGAGTTTTGAAATTTGGTATGGTTGTTCGCTAGTATCTACAGAACATCATACTAAAAGTACCCGAGGGTGGAGGGTGAGCGCGAGGGGGGGGAGCTGATTGAATGTGCGTTTTCTGCGTTTTTCGTATATATCTCCGTAACTACCAATCCTAGCGAAAATTATTCTATATACAGAATTAAAGCAGACTTAATTTCCTATCAAAACGGTTCTATTCGTCTTTGTCGTAGGATTCATACTTTAAATGTTATAAGCTTGATAAGTTCTCATATTTACTTGGGATGGCTCCAACCAAGGAGTTTAAGGTTGGACTCGCACAAAAATGAAGTAGTGCTGAAAATTGGCACTTATGCTCTGCTGGCAGTCCTGAATGACGTGTCAAAAGTTCCGGAGCCTGCGGTGCCGGCGTCCTATTTTTTTGGTACCGGATTATTTATGAACCGATTTGATCGGGATTGGTCTCAAAATGACCACAACGACCTAATCAATACTGATACTGTTGATAGACTCCTGACATTTTGAGACGAAACATCCTTTTTTTTTCTTGGAGAAATCGTGCTCCATAATCGGCTTCGTGTTGCTTTTTTGCGATTATTTCTCCAACGGCTTATCGGACGACAAAAATGTATCCGATCTTTTCATTGCTAATTTTATCTTGAACATTTCAGTTCCTACACATTTTTGTCGTTAGATAAACCATTGAGGAGATAATCGGAAAAAAGCAGCGCGAAGTCCTTTTTCGGAGAAATCGTACTTCAGTACCTACTTCGCGCGGCTTTTTTCCGATTATCTCCTAAATGGTTTATCTAACCACAAAAGTGTGTAGGAACTGAAATGTTCAGGATAAAATTTGCAACGAAAAGATCCTATACATTTTTGTCGTCCGATAAGCCGTTGGAGAAATAATCGCAAAAAAGCAACACAAAGCCGATTCTGGAGCACGATTTCTCCAAGAAAAAAAAAAGATGTTTCATCTCAAAATTTCAGGAGAATATCCATAGTATCAGTATTGATTAGGTCGTTGTGGTCATTTTGAGACCAATCCCGATCAAATCGGGGCACCGCAGGCTCCGGAACTTTTGACACGTCATTCAGGACTGCCAGTAGAGCATGAGCGCCATTTTTCAGCACTACTTTATTTTTGTGCGGGTCAAAACCTTAAACTCCTTGGCTGTAGCCATCCCAAGTAAATATGAGAACTTGTCAAGCTTATAACATTTAAAGTATGAATCCTACGACAAAAACGAATAGGACCGTTTTGACAGGAAATTAAGTCTGCTTTAATTCTGTATATAGAATAATTTTCGCTAGGATTGGTAGTTACGGAGATATATACGAAATACGCAGAAAACGCACATTCAATCAGCTCCCCCCCCTCGCGCTCACCCCCCACCCACGGGTACTTTTAGTATGATGTTCTGTAGATACTAGCGAACAACCATGCCAAATTTCAAAACTCCGGGATTTTTTTCACTCGATTTATCTAATTTGACTGGGCTATGGACGTCCTAAGGGGAGTAGAGTTAGTCGCTATGATTCAAAAATTTCATGCAGAAATGTCCTATTTTACTCTTTTTGTAAGAAATTCGATCTCGATAAAAAATTCTCCTTATGATGGGACTTAAGTTTTTCAAATAATGTCACTAACATTCTGAAGTGCTTAGAAAATGCGTGACCTTGAAATTTTGTAAAATTTTCGCCTGCGGCGCATTTTCAATCCCCCCCCCTTATCATTACTGTCTAACAAATTATTCCCCCATTCAACAAGCCCCACTATTGGGGCGCCATAATTCGCCCCCCCCCCCGAGATTGTCTTCTGGATCCGCCACTGGTTGAGTTTGGGGTAGAAATGATATCAAAATAAGAAAAAAAGTAAGAATAAGATTTTGCGTTAAAATTACTCCTTATTAGGGAGATTCGCCCCCTATCCCCTCACAGGTGTACCAACGTAAAATTCAGTTTTTTTCTCAACTTATTCAAAAAGTGCAATTAATATAGGAATTAATTCATTGTCAAACTTGGTTGATTAGGTTTTAGATGATCTTTGTACTATGGTTTGACAATTTCCTAATAGGTTATACATCGTATGGCATGTGAATAGGATGATGAGTAAAGATTTAACTATTAAGAATATTCACCTAATGTCTAATTGTTGCTGGTTATAGAAGGAAAGACGGGGTATTTATGGCTAAAAGTTTTATGTATAGTATAATTTTAAAATGCATAAAATAATTTGTTATAGCCTTGAGAAAGATGATAGTTTCCTCGAAACGTTGGCGAGTTTTTCAAAAAGTTTTAATGAAGTCCACATCCCTGTTTTCTTGTGATTAAAATACATAATATGTGTAGGTATAGGAATAAACATCATAACTTAACTGCCGTGTATGAGGCGCCATTTGTTCCTTAATTAATAATTGTCTATTTATATATATTGTGAAAATATAAGGAGCGCGCAAAATATAAATATACGTTCTTTTAATATATTTATTGATTTTCCATTTATATGTTTTTGGAAGTTAATATTTATATAATGTTTCTGGAATATATTTTATTTCCCTCGGAATTTATATTTAAAGGTTCAGACTTTCGTACTATATTTATAATGCACATTTCCGATATAAATATTTTACTTTCCGTTCTAATTATATTGAAACAGAAGACGTTGGAAAAGGGATGGAGATAAACGAAACCACAGGTATCATCGACCAACGACCAACCCACCGACCAACGCAAAGACTAACTTCAGAGTTGTTGAGGTCGCAACCGCGTGGTGCACACGTGTGATCATGATACTTAAGACCATACGGTCTTAGTATCATGCTCTGAAGTTAGTCTTTGCGATCGTCGGTGGGTTGGTCGTTGACCGATGATTGGTTTCGTTTATCTCCATCCCTTTTCCATCGTCTTCTGTTTCAATATAATTAGAACGAAAAATAAAATATTTACATCGGAAATGTGCATTATAAATATAGTATGAAAGTCTGAACCTTTAAATATAAATTCCGAGGGAAATAAAATATATTCCAGAAACATTATACCTATAAATATTAACTTCCAAAAATATATAAATGGAAAATCAATAAATATATTAAAAGAACGTATATTTATATTTTGCGCGCTCCTTATATTTTCACAATATATATAAATAGACAATTATTAATTAAGGAACAAATGGCGCCTCATAGCCGTGCCTGTACATTACCTAATTCTAGTTTAGATTTACATCAGATTAGAACACCAAGATAACAATATGCAACTGTCGAATTACCTATTCATGCTATTCCATCAATTTTTGCCTTAGATTACAGTCAATTTATTTCCCATTACAACTTATTGCGTTTTTATTGTAAATACAAACATAACTAAAGTGGAATTGCCGATGAAATAGCCGTCCGTTAACTTTATTGGGAATCAATTGCTGTAAATATTAGAAACACCATAAAAGTCGCCCTGCAACTAAGCGCAAGGTATTCAATTCACCCGAGATACATTTCATCTCTCTGAACTAAATATGTACCTACAATCAAAAAACTCACCAAAATGTAAGTACGTAGGTACATTTTTTGCGATTGCAATCGCTTTAACCCCGAAAACGCGAAACGATCAAATGAAATGCGTGATCCAATCCCCAGGACACATAAAAAATTAAGCGAAAACACAGCATGTGGGTATTGATTTACAATCTCTCTGTCAAGTTATTATTCAAATATTCAATATCGAAATAATGAAAACGTAATCCGCTAATCAGGGATGGCTCTTGCTGTATGATTGGATCTGTCCGGTTCACAATGAAATTATGTTCTTGTCAGGGATTCAAACTGCTTCAGGCAGAACTTTAATTTAGTCGATATTTGATTATTTAATCTCCTATGTGAATTTGTTTGGACTCCCCTTCGGCGTTAGAGCCCAAAATAAGTGTAATACGGAACAATTATTTTTCCTTAACAAATTCCTCGAAAATGTCTTTTTTGTTTTGTAGTAGGTACCTACCTATATGTATTTCTTAAATTCTGTTCAACATTTTTTTAAATTCCATTCGGGAAGTAAGGTTTGTTTTTGAAAAAATTAACAAAACTTGTAAACTTGTAAACTTGTACCTACTAATAGGCAATTAGGGTATGTCACAAATTTCTTTATTATTGGAATAAATCAAAAAATAATCAAATTTGATTTCACTTTTAAAAAATTAGATGACGTATGTGCTAGCGATCTCACCTTTCTGTACAATCTCTTGGACCACAGATGATAAATAAATAACAGGTGTGTCACTTGTTTCCATTAGGAAGTCAGATTAGATTTTACATTGACGATATTAACAGGAATGAAATGGACAGGTTGGCTTTTACTTTTCGAGAGCGTAGCGTCATAAAAATTCATATTTCATTTTATGGCCTTAGGGCTGGTTACATTGGGAAACGCAAAAACACATCAGATCTCATTTTAGAAGATCAACAATAATTCAAAGGTACCGTAATTCCGCATTGTCGGTGCAGAAGCATATTTTGCATATTTTGATTATTATTATTATTATTGCATTATGCATTGAGTTGACTAACCAGGCGTTAGTAGGACTAATTTGATTTCGGGCTTTATTAAACCGAAAATGTTTTCCTTTCAAAATTGTCCCTAAACTTGCGTGAAAGCTGCAAACAAACCAACTTTTATGCAAACCAAGAAGTTGAAGATAATACTTTAAAATTCCGCTTACATATTATTAAACGTGCTAGCAAAATGTAATTCCGTCCTTAACTGAGTGTGTATAATGCTCTTTTAAATTATCTGCAGTAATTTTTATATTATGAAACAAGTGGGTTTCTGAGACAGGCCGAGCCCGTTGTATGTAAGTAATACTGAAAGGAAAACGGCCAAGAGCGTTCTCTACAATAACAAGACCGCCACAAACGACAGTCTTACTTTTCTCCCTCAGGAATACGTAATCTAATTTGGTAAACCTACTCAAAACTCTCGACGTTATATTTTCTATAGTAGCGGATTTGCGCGCCTTCCTTATTCTTTCCATTTAAAGGCTTCATTAGAATTCGTTTTATTTCACACTGAATCGCTTCGACGCTCCATAAATAGAACTTAATTGAAAAATTTAATAATTTGAAGAGTTTTTTAAATATTCGAGTTTGGAATTTCTTTATTTAATAATCGTTCCTTTTTGGCGTTTGCAGACAAATCCACTGCCATGGCAAGACAAAGGTTCGTGAAGCGCCAACGGCGGTGACTGATATTATTACATTATTGGTTTGGTTAACTTAATTATTGTTTTCTTCCAGCGACGTTATTTCACATTTTTTCAACAAACTTAGCAATCCATTTAGGAAAACTGAAAAAACAATGTATGCTATCCCAGACCTGTGGGCCAATGAGGGACAAGAAAGAACGGGCTTCGTCTTAGGAATTGTTAATTCGATTTCCCCGCCTAAGCAGAGAAATTGAAATACTTCCATGTTGCCACATTTGCTTTCACAAGAAATGCTTCAATGTTGCCACATTTATTGTCACAAACAATTATTTACCGAATTCTCAACCCAACCCATCTAAAGTAGAATCATTTTCTGACGGACACAAGGACTAACAGGGCTCCCAATTTACGTCAAGATTCTTGGCAGTATCAAAAAACACAAACTTGTGCATGAAATTTGACTTCCAATTGTCTCATCCTTTACCTTACTTTAATATGTGAAACAAGTTTGGAAGACAAAGACTTCAAGGCTTCGAAAATATTAATTTTGAACTGAAGATTGGGTGAACTTTGCGAGTACACAAAAAAGCGGTGTTTTCTTTCATTGAATAATCCCATTTTAGAATAATTTTAAGAAAACCGATACTATTGTTCTAGTACCCCTGAAGAAGCATTTTGGGGACTATGGTTATCTATTTTAAATAAGGAATCTCATAGTGAAGTTTAAAGACGTAATTCTGGAAAACCCCCCCAGTAAACACGCATACGTTGAATCAACGTTGAATAAGAAGGATAACACAACGTTGTTTTTTAGTTTATTGGCATAGTTGATTCTACGTTAACCATGTCGCGGAAAGTAACGTTGCTTTCAACTGTTTTTATTACGTTGATTCAACTGTATAATTAAACGTTGTAACAATGTTTTCTTCTACGTTATTTCAACCACTACAAACTACCAAATAACAACCTTTTGTGAAACTGCAAATACATATAATGAAATAATAAAAATCAATTATAAGTTTACACATTTTGTCCCGGGTGCTGAGCCTTCTTTCTGGTGAATCTTGCCTTGGAGAACTTAAGCCATTCCCTATTTTGAGGTCATTTCCTTCTGTTGCCTGGAAATTTATCTTCCCTGCATCTACAATATGTACTACCATTATCATACACAATAATATTACAATATAATGATACTTGCCATAAATCACATTCATTAACTTCGTTTTTTTGAACAACATTTTGAACCGATATTAAAATCACAGAACACCGGTTAAAATGGCGGAATATCTGCTGAATTGTGTTTGCCTCTTGCTCTCTCCAGTCTACTCGAGCAATCGATAATGATCCATCGATAACGGAGTCCCCGACGCGCATGCTCGCTTAGTACATCTCGAGCAACTGTACCAATAGCGCTTCCATTGAGCAGTCACGTGATGACGCCGTAGTTTCTTTGTTGAAATAGGGAGTTGATTCTATTTAAATTATCAACGACTTTTCAATAGGTACCCCAGGTGGGTAGTTTCACGCGTTTTTTGAATTTGTATGTCTTATCTTTATTTACGTTTTACACTGCAATTAATGTAAGGTCAAAATGTCAAGTATTTGAGAATGAGTCTTATTGAACTGGGTTGAACTCTCCTATGAAATATACGTTGATTTAACGTTGAATTTTACTAGTTGTTTTTTCTACCTAAAAACAACGGTTGATTAATCTACCGACAACCATTCCTCAACCATGGCAACGTTTTATCTACGTTGAATCAAAGTGGTGGTGTTTATTGGGGCCTGTAATCTTTTATTTCATTTATCTTTATTATAATACTACTAGTGAAATAAACTTAAGTGTCAGTTTAGGCATACTTGTTGCAGAAATAACTATTTTGTAATAAAATTCGATATACAAGTGATGTGCCCTGAGTGTGTCAAACGACACTCTTCTTAGGCAAGTTTATTGCTTTTAAGAGAAGGATAAGCGAGAACCCTGATATGCTCGACCTTATTAGAAATTCCGTAAGGGATATTAGAATTTCTTTGTTACCGATATGCCTACAGGGAGATAAACGGTGATCACACCAACTCAGCGTTTAATTAAGAGGTTAGCGACCGTCAGTGGTGACAAAGAGGGGCAAGGGAGTATTTCCTATGTACAAATTATTGTACAGAAACCTACATTTTTTACTCTACTCCAAGGTACAAAAGTTAGGTTTAGTTTGATTTCTTCAAGTTCTGAGCCGCTATCGATTTTGACACCAATCTCTTATTTTCCTAAGACAAATTCCCCAAAGAAGATGAGGGGCAACATTTAAACGAGGGAAACAGCGGAAAACCTCGTTTAAATTTGGGATTAATTGTTACGTTTATACCTAACAATCACAAATCGTTATTTATTTTGTTGTCTTGTGAAAACTCGAGTTGTTACTTGTTCTGTATGAAGATTTACATACTTAATTCTAAAGAAAGCGTGCTTGTTTTTGATCACGAAAAAGAAGGCATTAGCCATTGACAGCTCCAATTAAATTGTTGGGATCTTGGAAACCATAAGAGTTAGAAAATCGGTCAAATTGGAAAAAAGTTGCCTTTTTTTGGGGGTGATTACGAATCTGTAAAGAATTCTCCAATATCTTCATTCGTTCCTGATAAAACTGAAAATCGCGTTTCCAGAAAAAAAATTATATCTTTCTCACAGTGGACCGCATTTAAATGGAACTTGGAACATTTATATTCTTGACAGCTGTCAATTAAATGGCGTTGACAGAAGTTTTCTAGGTTTTCTAGATTTTGTACAACGACAGTCAACTTTCTTTTTCTTACGGCCGCTATATTGGATTTTAACACCATCCGATACACAACAAAATTGGCTTTCCAAAAATGTAGCAAACATGGATTTTTTTGCCAAAGCGTCAACATTTGAAAATTGGTATGACTAATTTGTCTTATGACATAAAAAAATGGGCTGCTACGGAAGCGGCTAGAAGCTCCCCACTTGGTGAATGATCGAATCCTATCACCTATAAATTTCACTCCAGTCTCTACCTAAGCGTTTTGGTAGTTTTTCAAAATTTTTATTACTTACTGCCAAGGGGCACTAAGTTTAATTGAATTTTTGGAAACGAAATTTGAAGATTTCCCATGTGCTGACAAAACAAATGGTGGTCATCTTTCAAATTTCATAGACGACATGCCAAAAAGGCAGTAGTTATTGGTCGTTTGCCACCAAAATTAAGTAAATTTTCCTGCTATACCTAAATTTTATTCCGCCGAAGCGTTTTCTGGAATTTTTCAAAATTTTATGATTTTTTGACAAAAGGGCACTAAGTTTGAGGACATTTTTTGCAACGACATTTGAAGAGATTTCATGTGCTGATAAAGAAAATGGGAGTTTATTAGTCAAATTTCAAATTTGATATGCCAAAATATTGGTTGTTGGGAGGTTAACAACAATTAAATTGAACGATACTAAAATAGGCCTTGAAGCCTTGTGACTCAAACTTTGACATACTGTTTCAAAAAAGCTCATGTTGGTTAAGAAAAAGAAAATTTGACAGCCGTTGCTCAAAATCTAGAAGGCATAGATAGAAAATTTCTCGCAACCCCATTCAACTGACACCTGTCAAAAACATAAAAGTTACAAGTTTCATACAAATAAAAAGACATTAATCTTTTTCAAAAAACGCGATTTTCTGGATAAATCAGCAACAAATCAGTATATGAGAGAAATCTTTATATGTACATTCTCAATCACCACAAAATAGGGGGAATCGAAAAACGCGCCACCCTGTATAAATCTTCTTCAAAAACAAAGGTTTTTTGTATGAAATCTAGAGAAATTGTAGGCTCTGAACTTTGTCGTTGTTACCTTCAGCCTTCAGGTAACTGAAGGTTATTAAAAAATACAGGATGTTTTTTTTAACTTCCCACCCTGGATATCCCTGGATGTAAAAAACATATTGAAATGAAATACACGCTGATCAACCCAGCATGGAGGGGTCAACTGGGCAGTAATATTCTGCACTTCTGATTTAGCCGGAAATCGCGTTAACTTTGTTTTTTCAAATGGAGTGACACCTTTTTCTCAATGGACTCGGAATCTATAATTTTCTCTGAGTTAGAAACATGTACCATACTTGACCGGATGTACATTGTACAGTCATGGTCCCTCTAAATTTTCGAAAACATCGAAGAAATCGGTGAAAAAATAATATTTTTGAAAATCGCAAAAACACGTCGACATTAGTTTTTTGAGATTTATCTGATATTTGTTTGGAGCTTCCCGAAAAAGAGCTAAATTTTTCACATACATATTTCTTCGATATTTTTGAAAATCTAGGGTATGGCTATGACTGTACTGTGCGACAAGAATGATTCATGTTTTTAACTCAGAAAAAATCCGAATCTGTTGAGAAAGAAGTGTTTGAAAAAATTAAGTTAGAGCCATTTCCATTTAAACCGGACGGAAGTGGAAAAAATAGCTGAATATACGCCCAGTTATCTCCTTCCATGCAGGGCTGATCAGATTCATTTCATTTTATCTTTTTTACATCCAAAGATATTCAAGATGGTTAGTTTAAAAAAAACAACCTCTATGCACAGAATCCAAATAACTTCAATACATTGAACCACCTAAGCCATATTGTTTCAACAACTTATTACTTCAACAATAAGTTTTACTAAAACAGAATCCGTATTCTGGATATTCTAAATGGACACAATAAGGGCAGTGATGTGAGTTAGGCGTTTTTTTTTTGTAGTCGAGTTAAACAGGCTTCGATTTACGACAATAAAGGAACGGTTGAACTGGATCATATGTTGTTAGTTATTGTCGATTCGCGATTAAACTAATTAAAAAATATGTTACCAAAAATGTCTGTCATTACATTTTAGCGTTCTTCATTGACTGCTCTCCCTTCTGTAACGTCAAACACAAGAGTGTAGAATAGGTATGTAGGTAAGGCCGCGCATTATGTCTTGACGAGAATTTTGAATGCAGATGAGGATTTATTTCGGTAAAGACACCGATTTGAAAGTGCAATCACCCACTTTCAGTTGCCAATCAACAATTGCAGCTATCAAACAGGTGGTTGCATTTAAAATCAGCGGTTTTAATAAAACAAACCGCAATTTGATTTCAAAATTCTCGTCAAGATATAATGCGCGGCCTATAGGTATACCATTAATTTCAGTCAACGTATTTCTCCTGAAACCTAGCATACCTAACTAAATTAAAAAGTTGAAAATAGAGACGTAACCTATGTGCAGTGGAAGTAAATTAGGGCAATCCTCGATTTCTCGTTTCTTTGGCAAGCGTGCTTCTCCAGCGCAGACAGATGGAATGGGGCTTACTAGAGTAATGTGTGTTCGGTGGAAACATATAAATAAATCACTGCATGTGAAATAATTCCGGACTGGTAAGTTTGAATGGCTCGGCGAGGAAGACCAAACAAGAAAAGAGGAAGCGGAGTGAAGTCAGAAGGGGAATTGACGCGACTCTGTTGGCATTTGGCCTGCTCGATTAAAGGCATGGCGAAATTTCCGTTCAATTTAGTTTCTTGTTGCGCTGGTGAATAGCCCCCCGCCTCAACGCCGACTTCGAAAGTAGCAACTACTCCTTGGGGAGGTGTCGCAGATAGTACGACGCGATCGATTACCAATTTCTTTTCTGGGATTTCCCGTCTTCGGTGGGCTGTTCCTGAAACTGAACATGTAACCTCTTTAATAACGACAATTATTTTTTTTCTACTACCTGTATGAAATGTTGACGTCTTCTACTCCCTCACAGTTGCTAAAACGTCACATTTTACCCTTTAATAACTTCATACCTTGCGCTAAAATCTGAATATAACGTCCTACCCTAATATTTTTTGAAATGTTTTCCTGATACGATTAACCATTCGCGAATAAAGAAATATGATGTAAATTTTGTCCCATTCCCTGTGGTTCATTCAATATTTTTCTTCCTACACCAGAAAAAAAGCGACTTGAAGATGTATATCAAAGCGATGCGTGTCCCTGTAGGTGATAATCACTTTCATGGGAAAATGGCTTTCTGTGGGTTTGGCTGAAATTTTACTAAGTTGTAGATTTTGACCTCCTGATCAAAAGTTATCATTGCCACAAAGCAATCGTTTTTGCTCCAGAGGGTGCCCAAGATAAAATTTTCCCATAAAATAATTACATGCAACAAAAATTAATTCTCCTTTTTGCCATCATAATGCGACATGATAAGTCTAGGGGCACCGTTCTTATGTGTATTACTAACATGCTCCTATACAGGAGTCTCCTGGATGTATTTGCTTATTATGTTGGAAGGGGTAGGTTTACGACGGTCCCAAAAATGTGTATGTCCTTATGGGGAAAAGTTTATCTTTATCAAAAACTGTCCGTACGATTTCTTTGGGGCAATGATGACATTTTGCATACGGATGGTGCGGGGAGAGTTGAAAACTTCGAAATAATGAAGATATAGATAAACCAAATGGGTAAATTAGTAGTAATGTTTCCCGAAAAAAACGAAATTCCACAAATTTTGCAAAATTAACCCTCAGATGGTTGAAAAATTGCGGCGGGGGACTGAAGTAGGATACCCAAAGTAACACGCAGCTTGCGCCTCTTTATAACTCCGTCACTCAACGCCCTGACCTAATCCAAATCGTTGAAAAATTGCGTCTATTTATATAGATTTGTTTTCAGCTTCTCATGATTTACATCAGGGGTGTATTATTTCTGTGGTGTAACATAATTTCTTGCGTACATATTAGTTACTGCTGTTGTTCATAAATAAATTAACAGAATTTCTGAAAAAATTAATAAAATGGTTGGCTCAAATCGGCTCAAATCTATCGAACCCCGTAATTTTTTACCGTCATTTACTTGAATAAATTTCCAGTTTCCACTATATTTTGTTTACAGTAACCAATCAACTCTAGATTACATTAGATGGCGAAGAGAAATAGCTCAAATTCAACAGAACATTTTTCAAAGAAAATATTTTTATTGGTTTTCATATCTTTTATGTTTTAAGTAGGTACCTATACCTTACGAAAGCGTTCTGGGGTCACGAAAATATATTTTTAGGCGCTCGACCGGAAACTTAACCTTTCCGGTCAATTTTAGGACCGGAAAGTGGCTTTTTCCGGACTAGTCCGGGAAAGTGAAAAATTAATTTTCCCCGTCAATTTTGGGACCGGAAGATCAACTTTCCCGGACTAGTCCGGGAAAGTCAAATTTCACCGGAATATTATGGATTTTGTTATCGTGTTAATTTTCACTAGGCTCCTCACATTTTTCAGTGTATAACTTGAATTAAAATATTTAATTTCACACAGAAAATATGTTGCGAGCACCTAAAAAATTTAATGCGTAACTCACACGTCAAGTGTCTTTCCATACTCTTTACCTAAATAACTATTTTTTCGTAATTACGAATTACCCCGAATTACCCACGTTCAGAAAATTTCGTAATTACGAAAAAATGTTTTGTAATTATAAGTTTCTAAGACACGCCCACTTATTCCCATCCTAGACCCCAGGAATAGCTTTGCGGTCCAAAATGAATCAATTGATCTCACCCTCAGCCCTCTTGCCACCTCGACTTACAGCTTTGAGGACCGCAAAACATGGTATTTTGCCCTTAAAGGCTATTTCTGGGGTCTAGGACAGGAAGTGAGGGTGTCCTAATTTCACAATTACGAAATTTTTTGAACGTGCTCTGAGTCCAGGCCCGGTAAGAAGGTAAGTCCTTTAATCTCGAATTACAGGTTCGAAGTAGCAAGAGGGCGTTGAGGGTGAGGCTAGTGTTTCACTCTCGCCGAGGCGAGAGCGAGAGTAGGCTCCTCTCGCTCTCGGGGCGGAAATCTCGTTTTAGCTTACTCTCGGTCTCGCTCTCGCACATGTGGTCTCGCTCTCGCTCTCGGTTTGAATCACGTTCTTTGCAATTTTTTTATTCTACCGAGACTCTCGGTTTCTGGGCGAGATCTCGTGCACATGCTCTCGGTCTCGCCGAGACGAGGGTCAATGGAGTCTCGCTATCGTTCTCGCGGGCGAGACCGAGACCGAGACTCTCTCGGTCTCGGGTGAAACACTATAGGTGAGACCAATTGATTCATATATTGTAGTTTAAAATCAAGACCGTTATTTATATTTGAGCGACTTAGGAGCTAAAATATAATAGGCGGAAACATCTGTTGTCTTCATGATTTTTTCTAATACTAACCATATTAACACGATATATTTTAATGTGTTCTTTACTTGTCTACAAAGCCATAAATCCAAGTATTACAATCATTTAACTTACTCTCTATCTTCTATATGGTTTCCGAGATTACAAAAGTGAGCATCGAAAAATTAATCACCCTGTAGTTATATTTATTTTCACAACATTTTTAATTTCTATTTGCATCAGTATTGTCATCAACCAGGAGGAAGTGGACAACTTATGGGTGTAATGGTTTAAAAATCCAAATTCAAATAAGCCAAAAATTTAATAACGTATGATATAGGCACATTAGCCCATTCTTGTTAATCCGCAACAATTGGAACTTAATAAGGTTTTTCCAAGAAGGTAAGTTACCTGGCACTAAACTCATTACCAGCCAGAGAGCGCTACTTGCGTATCTGTAATCCTCACCCTGGACCCTCGACATTTAATTACAAGTTAGTGCATTTAAGAATCGTGGAAAATTATAATAATAGGGATATTATTACTTTCTTACGAGGTGTTGCTCACAACACTGAGTTACATTAAATGTATAGATTTTAATTTTATGTAAACGTTTATATGTTATTAAATTTTTGGTTTATTTGCGTCCTCTTTTTAGCCTAGAAAAATCTACCATTTTGACTCGTAGTTGACAGCCATTCGGACGTCAAAACCCGCGGCAATCAAGAGACACAAGCGTCTAGCCCCCAGGACGCAACTAACGACGATCATGCGCACTCTGCGGATTTTTACAAATGTCAAGTCATGTGTCAAATCGGGAATGATGTGTTGTGGTTATCCATCCCCGTTATCGTTATCCGCCTTGGCAGTAAAGGTACCTAATGCATATTCTTATGTAGCCTTTATGAATTCTGTTTAATTTTCAGTATATCGTCATGGAAAAAACAAATACCTACTTGTGGGCAATGTGAACGCGGGTTAAGTTATTTTATCTGGCCTCAAAGAACATGTTAAAGACTTCACCCAAAAGAAGTAGACTATTTGGATTGTTTGCAATAGAGAAAACACAGATCAGCAGAAATGTGTTATGTGTGATTACAGTAATGAACTCTGAAGAACTGGATGTGGTGGAAAAGTTGTTAGCGCCTATAAATTTAACTGTGGAAGCTCTTGCTATTCGAAACACTGCTCATCATCTATGAAATGTTACAAACACAGTTCCACACAATAAAAAAATCGATCAACAGCGCCGATTTATTTCTACAAAAAAGAAAAATAATTCCAAGAGAACACCGACTGGAAGACCCGAGGGAAGACCAATATAGGTACCATAATTGTATTTTTTGAAATAAAATATATGCATTTTTTATTACATCATGATAATTTTTTAATATTATCTATTTCAGTTCCCCATATGTGGTAGACAATAATTCTTATAAATTAATCATTTTGATTCAATTTTAACCTGAAATATGGACGAACAATACATTACGCCTTTATGTTATTAATATTTGCTTCAGGAATTAAACTAAAACTTCAACGCCATGCCCCAGTCTCATTTTCTTTACATTTACAAGGGATAACGACAACAACATTCCCGATTTGACACTCATGACTTGACATTTGTAAAAATCCGCAATGTGCGCATGATCGTCGTTAGTTGCGTCCTGAGGGCTAGACGCTTGTTCAAGACACTACTCGTCGTATTACTATTGACAATATTTTTCATTTTAATAATTTTTTCTGTCAGTTTGATAGTTTCGCCGAAAAATGCTAGAAACTAATGCCATGTCACGTTTTGGGGTGGTCTTTGGCAAATAAAGGATGAATCTTACACTCTAGGGGTGGCAACTTTTCGGTACTTCATTTCAGGCCCTTTCAGGAGTCCGTAGCCGAAATTTCAACAATATATAAATTATTTCTTCTATTCGCCCTTTTTAGATCCAATATGACTTAACAACACAGTGTCAGTACAGATTGATGTACCAAATTCTGCCTTGATGTGATGAGTAGTTTTTCAGTTTTCGATATCGTATATTTGTGTTTCTGCATGTCAGGGGTTGTAGAGCGCCTTTAATGGTGGTTTTTCGCAAAAGATGAATAACATACATTTCCTGAATCATTGATGGAAAGCTATCTCGAATGAGGTGAACGACTGAGTATTTTGCAAATTAAAGTATAGAATATGTTCCCAGAAATCTCAAAGGGGGAGAGCCAACGGTGTCCAATTATTTTCGCTAGGTAATAATCAAAATTATTTACAAAGTTTATTGCTGCCACGTAACCTTACAGCTTTTGGACTAGGTACTATAAATCATTCAGTCTTATTCTCTATGCCAATAAGCTATATTAGCGATGATGTGGAACCGCCATCTTTGTTGTGTATGGTCATAAGTAGTCAACGCCTCCTACTGAAGCCAAACAAAGCGAGATTTCAATGTCCAAATTCCAGAAAACTGCATTTTAGTGCCGTAGCAGAATGCGGAGGTACTCTTGTCTTAGCTTATTCGCTCGCTCCTCAGTCTGTCCGTCGGATAACTTGAGAACGGATTGAGATATCGAGCTGAAACTTGGTAGGCAGCTTCGTCTCCCGAAAAGTAAGGCGGTGATTGCTTTTGGGCCATATCGGACCAAGGGGGTGGGAACTAGGGGTGAAAAACCGAAAAACTATGAATTGCAATAACTCAAGAACTAGTGGAAGTATCCTTCTGAAACTTGGTATGTACGTTCGACCCTCAAATCTGTTGAAGGTAAAGGGGTGCGAATTTCGAGGGATGAAATTTAGGGGATGAAAACCACAAAAAATGTGATAACTCCGCAAGGGTAGCACGCAGCTGTCGGAAACTCGACGTACACACATATATCGGTGAAATCTTGCCGGGGATGCGTTTTTCGCAAAATCGAACAGATGGGGTGGAAATTAGGGGTTGCAACTCGAAATTTCGTTTAATAAGTATTGGTCGAAATTGACGTCATTCGATAGCTTTCCATTAATGATTCAAGAAAGGTGTTATTCATATTTTGAGAAAAACCACCCTTATAGGCGCTACAACCCCTAACATGCAGAAACACAAAAATACGAGAACTCAAAAACTACTCAACGTATCAAGGCAGAATTTGGTGTGTTAATTTTCAGTGACATTGTAGGTGGATGGACAAATTTTCAATAAGATCTAACAAGGGGGATGAAATTTAAGGGTTGAAACTTGAAATTTCTTCAGTAAAAGATAGCATAAAATTACGGGGTTCGACAGATTTCGATCAACTATTGAAAAAAGGTCTTATGAGTTTTCAACTTTAAACCAACCCCTAGGCTATTAACCACCCCTAACTCTTTGCAAGCGGATAATTATATTTTATTTATTTTCTCTGAAATCCTATTGATTTATTTATGAACAACTGAAGTCAGTAAATACGCAAGGAGTTATGTAACACCGGAAAAATAAACTCACCCCTGCACATCATAAAGGGGTGACATCATGAGGTGTTGAAAACATGAATCAACAAATCACCTGAATTTTTCAACGAATTGGGTTAGGATGGTGAAAATGAAAACACAACTTCCTTTAGGGCACGTGGGGGTGGTGAAATAGGGGGTTGGAGTTTAGGGGTTGAAACATTCATAAAGCCCTGTAATATGACACACTGCATCTTCGAGAAGGGAAGAGTGAATTTTAGGAGAAATTTATCGAAGGGGATGAAAGTTAGGGGTGGAAACTCGAATTTTTACTGAATAATGTAGGGTTGAAATTGATACCATTCGATAGATTTCTGTTGATGGTACAAAAAAGGTCTTATTCATCATTCGCGAAAAACCACCCTTAAAGGCGGTTCAACCCCCTAACATGCCGAAACACAAAAATGCGAGAACTCAAAAACTGCTCAACGTATCAGGGCTGGATTTGGTGTGGTAATTTACAGCGACGCTGTAGGTGGATGGGTAGATTTTCATTATGATTTAACAAGGGGGATGAAATTTAAGGGTTGAAACTTGAAATTTTTTCATGTAAGTGGTGGAATAAAATTATAGGGTTCGATAGATTTCTGTTAATTCTTGAAAAAAGTCTTATGAGTCTTCAACCTAAAACCAACCCCTACGCTACTGACTACCCCTAAGCCCTAGCAAGCGGAGTAAATACATTTTATTTATTTTTTTTTGTTTTCTTCTGATTTGTTAATAATTCAAAGTCATTTTCATTAATTTTTAACCCATCCACAATTTTTCAACCCCTTTCATGATATGTGAACCCTCAAAGAGCAAAATTTACCCAGACCGCTTCTTCTTCGTGTGATTTTCGCTAGTTCTACTTAACTATAGTACATTTTCACCTCTTTTGATTTTTCATCCCCCTTAACAATTTTTCTCCCCCCCGAGCGTTAATTTTGTAAAATTCGCGCAGTTTTGCCTTTTTTCGGTAATAAATTTTACCGAATTTTACTCATATGGATTGTTCTTGCCTTTTTCACTTTTTCGACCCCTTCGCAATGTTTCAACCCCCAAAAGTCAAATTTGCATAATTGGCTTATTTTCGTGTTATTTTCTGTAATTCTACTTAATTACGATTAATTCTCATCCCCTTTAACTTTTCATCCCCCTTTACAATTTTTCAACCCCCTAAGTGTTTATTTTGCAAAATTCACGTAATTTAGTTTTCCTTCGGTAATAAATTGTACTCATTTGGATTATGTTTATCTTTTTCACTTTTCCAACCCCCTTCGCAACATTTCAGCCCCCAAAAGCTAAATTTGCATAATTGGCTTACTTTTGTGTTATTTTCTGTAATTCCGCTTAATTACTATTAATTATCATCCACTTTGACGTTTCATCCCCCTTTACAATTTTTCAACCCCCTAGGTGTTAATTTAATTATGCCAAATTCGGATATTTTCGTTTTTCTTCGGTAATAATTTGGTTATTTTCATGTTTTATTTCGTAATTCTACTTAATCGCACTTAATTTTCATTCCTCTTGACTTTTTCATCCCCTTTCACAATTTTTCAGCCCCGAGTGTTAATTTTTCAAAATTCGCTAAATTTTGTTTTAATTCCGGTAAATCTTTTCATTTACTCATTCCTGTTCATTTTCTATTTTTAAATTTTGTAACAACAATTTTTAAACATTTCGCCTTTTTGACACATCTGTGCGTTTGCGGAGGCACTACTACTAGGTGCAGATTGATAAAATCTGCACCCGATTCCACCAGTAAGACCAGCCGCCCCTACATGCACATTAACTTGATAAACGTCTACCGAGATATACATCGCATTGATACACATCTTTCGTTGGCTTTTTAGTCTAACGCTTTATTTACAGTTACTGTGGCGCGTTTTCAGACCTTAATATTGACAAATTGAAGAATTGCTATCGATTAAATCGTTATCTAGGTACCATGTCATATCATGAAATAAATTTCCGACGAATCTTAATCTTGTCTTATTTTTCTGTATTAGCTTATTTATTTATTTAACATTACAATGCTTTTTGCGAGGGGAGGTACAAGTTTTCGTGGGAGACTGCCGCCCCCCACACCACCCAACCATTGTTTTGAGAATAATAATTATTTCTCCGGCGAGAGATCCATAAGATCGCTGCAGCTGGCAAGCACGAGCGGGGCAACCGTATCACAGATGACGTCACGCGCGTAACTCAAACCGACTGACTCTAGCAACGAATGGGCCTATAGATACTAGGGTGGAGCGTCGCTATAGGTGGAGGTTTTTTTTTTGCAAAAATGAAAACGCCTGTGCGCATAAAAGTTGTCTCTCAATAAGAGAAGTCTACTGTATTTTTTTTGAAATTTTTCGAAAACCCCTTCCACCCTCCCAAAGGCTTCAAAAATTTGCAAATTCAAAAAAAGTAAAAAAAAGGCAGCAGAGAAGCGGCTGGAACCTCCCCAACGCATGGGTCTTTGATTTCCGTGACTTATTGTCTTTAAGGTTTTAAAGTTGATATGCCTAAATTGCACTTCCCGTGGACCAGTTGCTCCCAAAAGCCTTTCAGCTCTTCAATGGGTTACCTAACCTCCATGTACCAAATTTTGGACAAATCGATCCAGTAGTTTGGGCTATAACGTGGTTTCAGTGTTATTACAAAATCTCGATTTTTCTACCCAAAGGGTACTAAATGCGAATAAATTTTATCTCACTTAAAACCAGAATTTGAAGACCTTTCTGATGATAACAATAAATCTTTCAAAAAGTTGTTTTTGATGGGTGAATGAGAGAATAATTTTAAGTTTCGAAATTGGTGTGCCAAAACGGCACTTTCCGTGGGCCGATTGAATCCAAAATTTGTTCAACTCTTCGACTTGTAATACAATCCCCATGTGCAAAATTTCAGCCAAATCGGTTAAGGGGCTTGGGCTGTACCGCGATTTTAAAGTCCGATAAAAATCTATTTTTTTTTAATTGTTGGTCAAAAGGGCACTAAGAATGAATACATTTTTAGACGCAGAATTTGAAGGTCTTTCTTATGGTGACGTGAAAAATGGGGGTTTACATTTAAAATTTAAAAGTTGATGTGCCAAAATGGCGCTTCTGGTTGCACGATTGGCTCCAAAAGCTTTTCAGATCTAAGTTGGGTTATCACATGCACACGTACCAAATTTCAGCCAAATCGGTCGAGTAGTTTGGGCTGTGGCGTGTTTACGAACGTACGTACGTACGTACATACATACAGACACATTTTAAAAACCACTTTTTTGGGCTCCTGAGACCTCAAAACGTATAGATCCGGTCTTATCTCGAATTCGAAAATTTTAGTGATTGCAGTACATAACCTCCCTTTTTTTTAAATGGTGAAGTGGAGTGGGGAGGTTAAAATTATTAATTATTTCATGTATAAGCTTTAATAATAATACAGCAGACATAAAAAAGGCGTTAAACAATAAAATATTTTTATCTGTGGAGGAAGATGTATTGTTAATGAATTGAAACTTTTCGTGGCTTAAAATTTTGGCATTGTTGGTCTTGAGTCTATGCTTAAGATCAAATCGTGCGTTTTAGGTTTACAACAATGGAAAATCGAGTTTTTGAAGCTGTTGACAGTGCAAAAACGTATTTACGACTATGATTAATAGTAGGGACGCTCGTGGGTTTTACCCTGCACTTTATGATTAAGCGATGGTACTTTGCACACTTCTTACCTACATGCCAAAGATCACTTTTTGAGGTGTTGCCAAGTTTGAAGCCTATGCGGCCACTTGCTGTGGCAGGTTGCCTATCTCCGGGGCCGAAACTTTTCGGAATTTTAATTTAAAATGCAAACCCCCATTTTGCACGTCACCGTAAGAAAGGCCTTCAAATTCTGCTTCTAAAAATGTATTCACTCTTTAGTGCCTTTTTGACAAAAAATCAAATATTCGAGATTTTTTAACGTATTTTTAAAAACGCGATACAGCCGAAACCTCAGGACCGATTTAGCTGAAATTTTGCATATGGAGGTTGTATTACCCGTATTACAGCCGAAAATTTTTTAGAGGCAATCGACACAAGGAAAGTGCCGTTTTGGCACATCAATTTTCAAATCTAAACATACTCTCATTTTACCATCTTAACAAGTTTTTGAAAATTTTATTGTCACCATCAGAAAGGTCTTCAAATTCTGGTTTTGAATAAGACAAAATTCATTCGCATTTAGTGCCCTTTGGATAAAAAAATCGAAATTTTGTAACAACATTAAAAATACATTATAGCTCAAACTACTGAATCGATTTGGCTGAAATTTGGTACATGGAGATTGGGTGACCCGTTCAAGAGCCTTGACAGCGAAAAAACTGGAAAAATAGGCGATTCCGGGAAGTACGCCCTAGAGATAGGCAACCCGCCAAAGCGAGTGGCCGCATAGATTTCAAACTTGGCAACACCTCAAAAAGTGATCTTTGGCATCTTGGTAAGAAGTGTGCAAAGTACCAACCCTTAATCATAAAGTGCAGGGTAACCCCCCGATTTTCCCAAGAGCGTCCGTACTATACTTGTTGACAACAATGATTCGCCATGGAAATAGGGTGAATCCCGGTCGTGTGGATCCCGGACAGTGCAAAATCGCGTTTTTGATTGCGTAAGCTAGTTTTGATTTCATGACAGGGTAGAATCGTTCTCTTGACGTCGCTTTAAGCTCGAATGGTGCCACTTGAACTCAGAATAGGGCAAACATATGTTTTTGACCCTGCTTATGCTGAAATCGTGCATTTTAGAGCTTATAACATGGCAAAAGGGTATTTTGCGCACCGTTTTACCTCAAATCGTGTATCCTGAGCTCAAAACAATGCAAAATTGTCTTTTGGCATAGTTTAATTTGAAATCATGCGTTTTCAGATCAGATCATTGAGAGAAATGTCTCTTTTCCTCTGCTCAAGTTCAGATCGCGCGCTTTGACGCTGATTAGGATCAGATCGTGTGTTTTGAGTTTAACAACGCGTTATTAATGCTTTTTGAACTGAAATAGTGCGCTTGTTTCAAGTTGGTCAGTTTGGCGGTGCATAACTGCATCCTGCATCATAGATGTGCTTTATTTGATGCTGTTAATATTGATCAATGTTGTCTACGAAAAGTTTTAGCAGTTTCTCATCGAATCTAATATTTTTTACTGTACATAAACGAGAAATTTATGTTCCCTATTAAGTTACAACACAAAAATACTTACATGCATATTACAAAATTTTCCTATGATATTCTCTTTTTTTTGGAAATTGAAAATGCCTGACCGCCAAAAAGTTGCTAAAAGGAAATATAAGTCTTTTATTTAATTAAAAAAAAATCGTTGCATTTCATTTTCAACCCCCCCAGAGCAATTCTTTACGTCGTAGACATTCAGGCTTTGGTGGGGTGGAAAACGCAAACCAATAAAAAATTTTCATTAAAGTAATAAAATAATATCAACAATTAACAACTTTTTCGCGCACAGGCATTTTGAAATTCCAAAATTCGAAATGACGCTCCACCCTAATACATACAGCGATTTTTTTTAATTAGTGAATATCAATCTACATTAAAAATAAAAATACCCGTATTTTTTTATTTTGGAATATTCCCATTAGTACACCTCTAAAAAAATGTTGGAAGTTTGAAGAAATCTGAGTCTGATCAAACGCACGCGAGTAGGCGGGGATAGTGACGTAAAGTGCTGAGATCCACTCACCTTGTAAGCGCCATTGCTTTGCCAATCCTGATTGTTAAATAGTATACGTCAGGCGCTTCGCTCTTGGTGCCGAACCAATAGCAAATGAGGTCAATAGCCAGGCAAGTTGGTTCCGTTTGAATGCAAAATGAATTTCGCAGTACTTTGATTTTTTAAAGTCAGGGTTTACGTTAGGGTTGCAGTTTTGTCATGACAATTCAACTTTTACTTTATAAACCAATACGAATTAACTGCTTCAGCCAATCACAGCGTGACTAATTTGGCAATTTGTACATGTGGTGATTGCCAGGCAGTTGTCAAAAACGAGAAACGTCAAGTCGTTGAATTGTCTTGCCGAATACAACACATGGTCTCAATATCTTGGTAATTTTTGTCACTTTGATTTAGACTCGCAGGCGTCGTTTTTGGAAAATTATCACTCGCGCGAGCGCTCGTGATAATTTTCGTCCCAACGCTTGTTCGTTGCATCAAAGTGACAAAAATTGCCGGCAATATTGAGACCACTTGTTGTATTATATACGACAATTGTCCCCTGTTAGGCCCATTGAAGTTCTTCGGGGCTATTTTATTTACGGCAACATTTATAAAATGCTATATAAATTATCAATTAGACTAATTTTTGAAAAATTAATATTTTTAAGTTTACTGTTCCTTTAATATGTAACATCAACCCCCTTCCACAGTGGGCCAAAATTGTTCAAACTTGGCCAAAAATCTGAAACTTTTTAAATGAACTTCTACTAGATAGCTGATCATTGAAAAAATAGTGAAAAAAAATTATCGTCGCATTGTAGGGGCGGAAAAACTCTTTGTTCCCCAAAAAATTCAGAAATTTCGTATAGTGTTCAGTTTGCTTCACAGATTACCAAAATAATACAAACAAAATTTTTGTCATCATAAGGGTTGAATTATAGGGGAAGAAAAATTATTTTTTAGCCAAAAAAATTTAATCATTTTGCATAATCTCTAATTTGCTTCACAGATTACCGAAAATACTTAAAACAGAAATTTTTCGTCATAGGGGTTGAATTATAGGGGTGGAAAAATTATTTTTTCTACAAAAAATCCAAAATTTTTGTGCAATGCTGAGTTTGCATCACATTCCTCGCATATTCTGAGAAAATAAAAAAAAATAAACGATTTCGTGAACGAGTTCAAAGGTGTGGGGGGAGGTGGAGCTGGGAAGCATTTTAGATCATAATATTGTTGACAAAACGCATGTAATTATATTACTAATTAAATTAGTCTTGAGTAAATACCCCTCCATCCGAACCAGCACGCATATAGAGCGTGCAAATCAACGGAGACAGCTCTCCATCAGCTTGTTTCAAGAGCTGAGGACGCTCTCCGGGTGAAAGAATGGGCGCTCGCTGCCTTTCTAGATGTCGATGGGGCTTTCAATAATCCCACCTTCGAAGCGCTGTGCGCCGCTGCGACAGAATACGGCATTGACCGGACCATCGTAAGATGGATACGGGAGATGATTAGTAAGCGTCGTATAACGGTCTCTCTACAGGATACCAAACTGGAGGCAACAGTGTCGAGGGGCTGTCCGCAGGGCGGAGTTCTATCTCCGCTACTGTGGTCGCTACTCGTGGACGGCCTCCTAAGGGACCTGAACGGAGAAGGGTGCTACGCTCAGGCGTACGCTGATGATGTGTGCATTGTAATTAGGGGCAAGTTCCTGGGGACAGTCACAGCCATCATGCAACAGGCTCTGAACAGAGTTAGCAACTGGTGTGAGGGGCGATCCTTGTCGTTGTAAACCCGAACAAGATGGAATTGCTCCTCTTCACTAGGAAAAGAAAGTTGGACACCGTAAGATGGCCAAAGCTGCAAGGGGTGACCTTGGGTCTGGCCGAGAGAGTGAAGTATCTGGGAGTAATCCTGGATCCGAAACTTTCTTGGACAGACCATGTAGAGTCACAAACAAAGAAGGCCTGCGCGTCCTTATGGATGTGTAGGCGTTTCTCCGGCTCCACTTGGGGACTAAAACCGCAGGTGGCGTACTGGTTATACACAACCGTCGTGAGGCCTCTGGTCACGTATGGCGCCCTGGTCTGGTGGCGCTCCACGGAACGCGCTAGTACCAGGAGTGCCCTCGGGCGAGTGCAAAGGCTGGGATGCCTAATGGTGACCGGTGCTATGAGAACAACTCCCTCAGCAGCCTTGGAGGCGATTCTGGCCCTGGAGCCGCTGCACCTCAGAGTGCAGCTTTCGGCCCGGGCCTCAGCCTTCAGGTTGCAGGGGATAGGAGAATGGCGAGCGGGAAGTGAGGGACATCGAAGTGCACTCACTCTACCGGGCGCGGATGAGGCTGTCTTGCAAATGCGCAAAGACAGGATAGAGCGTCGGTTGCGCTTTAATGACCCATATACAACCAGGATCCCCTCTAGGGAAGACTGGGTCGATAAGGGTGAAAAACTGCTCACACCGCGGGGCTTAGTCTGGTACACAGACGGGGCCAAAAACGATCTGAGCACCGGCGCAGGATTCACTGGGGGGATGCCAGAGGGACGAGTGAGCGTACCTCTTGGCAAGTACCCCAGTGTATTCCAGGCGGAAATATACGCAATTCTGGTGTGCGCTGAGGAGAACCTACGTAGGGGCTACTCTGGCAAGTACATCTACATCTGCAGCGACAGTCGGGCGGCGCTCGGGGCTCTGAACTCCGTGGAGGTGAGATCCGGCCTCGTTAACGACCGTCGAGACGCATTAACGAAGTTGGCTGGAAATAACAATTCGGTCAACCTGGTTTGGGTTCCTGGGCACTCAGGAATCGCTGGCAATGAGGTAGCTGACGAACTGGCAAGGGAGGCATCGAACATGCCATACCTGGGACCACAACCAGCACTCGCTGTGACGGATAGTGCGTTGCGGAAGGAGCTAGGAAACTGGCTCAACAAGCAATTTCACTCACACTGGGAAAATGCACCGGGGATGAGGCAAGCGAGGGCCTTCATTTCTCGGCCCTCCTCGCCAACAGCCCAACGGTGGTTTCTCCAGTTAAGCCGAGTGCGGCTAAGGAAAGTCGTGGGCGTCCTGAAAGGGCACTGCGCACTCAAACGACACCTTCATCTAATGGGACGTTCTGAGGAAAGCACTTGTAGAGTGTGCGGAGAAGAGGAAGAAACGCCTCTTCATTTACTAACCGAATGTGGCCCGCTCGGTCACAAAAGGCTTAGGGAACTGGGGGCTGCATACCCAGCCCCTGCGGAAATATACTCACTCTCTGCAGCGGATGTACTGGCCTTCATGGAAGGGACGGGGCTTCTGTAGAGAAGAGGTTGCAGTGCGGGCATAATGGATCATAAGGTCTGAATGCAGCGGACCCGTAAGGGAACGCACCGCAGAATCGAAATACGAAATACCACTACAGAACTGGAAGACAGTCTTCTTTAAATGCGATATCGCATATGCTCGCCATTTTTTCAATTTGGAAATATTCAACAAGATTTTCTTTCCTGCTGGTTCGTCCTATACCCTACTTTTCGTATAAAACGTCGAAAAGCTACCTTCTCGTAAACATTTTACCCATGCAGAGGCATCAATAGGAAAATATTCTATTAAGAACAAAGGTCTTTACAAAAAGAAATAAATAAAGAAATAATTTGTCTAGTACCTAAGCGAAACTAAAATGTCTTATATTCATACTAGGTGTACTCCAAATTATGCTTACATAACTTTGAATAAAAATAAACAGTTTTAGTATTATTCGCTTCTGCAGTAACGAGCTACCGAACTGTCCAGGAACGCTGGTCTCGCTGCGCGCATCGCCGCAGAAAAACAAAAAAATCTCGAAAAGGCACTTGAACGCGCCTATGAAATTCAACTATGTTATAAAGGATTGTTTAGGCTATTTTTTGCAATTTTTTCCAAAGCGGGATCTCGTGGCGTACTTTTTGTATCTCAACACAAATATAACATATTAAAGAAAATTTTCGTCTGTGGTCACTAACATAATTGGTCAATTTATTTATGTAAGTTCATCAATGTTTGCCCCCAAATTTTATATTGCTTAAAAGTACATGCCTTGAAGAAGTTTGTTGAAAAATTTCACTCTTCTGTTTTTAAGCATACACTAACCAGTGGCGGATTTAGGGGGGGGGGCGAGGGGGCGATCGCCCCCCCCCCCGAGATCCGTACCTAATCATAAACTTCGTACATAGTGGGCTGTGTAGGCGGCCGCCTGGGGCGGCAAAATTTTAGGGCGGCAGTTTGGGTTTTCCAAAAACTTTTTGGGGCGTCACAGTTACACAGTGTCTGTACCTACCAATTTGATTGAGCATTTCTTATAATAATTATTCAGACATGAGGTTTTAAAATAAAATGTAGGTTTACTTAAGCAAGGGCGGGACCTAGGACGTCCTAGGGGGAGTAGAGTTAGTCGCTATGATTCAAAAATTTCATGCAGAAATGTCCTATTTTACTCTTTTTGTAAGAAATGCGATCTCGATAAAAAATTCTCCTTATGGGACTTAAGTTTTTCAAATAATGTCACTAACATTCTGAAGTGCTTAGAAAATGCGTGACCTTGAAATTTTGTTAAATTTTCGCCTGCGGCGCATTTTCAACCCCCCCTGCCATTACTGTCTAACAAATTATTCCCCCATTCAACGAGCCCCACTATTAGAGCGGCATAATTTTACTTCGCCTAGGGCGGCAAAACTTCCTAAGTGGCCCCTGCGTCCACTGCTTTAAAATTATGGTTTCCCATCAATTCGCCCCCCCCGAGACTGTCTTCTGGATCCGCCACTGACATTAACTTCTTCAAATTCGATGAAGAAATTAACTATGACAAGTGTTGTTTGGGTGCTATTTGATTAGTTGAGTTTGGGGGGCCGGTAGATGGATTAAAGTTCCTCATACCTGCCTGGGGTTTTGGATCTGTAAAGATAGTCTATTCCTTGAAGTGCCATCAAATTTTCACAACAATATGATGACTTTTATAAATATCGATTTTTGGCCGGTTTTTAGCGTTCCCAGCCCACTGTGCCTTGGTCCGATATGGCCCAAAAGCAATCCCCATGCACCGAGTATTTAGGGATATTTTCTAGTACCTAATGTAAAACTTTCGTCAGAAAAACTCTACTTCGCAGCCCTCTACAAGCACGGAAATATAATTTGTACTGCGTGTAGGGAGGAAGTAACTATTTTTCTGGACGATGTTGTTGAACAGAATACTAATTGCTGACTATTTCATTTTGTTTCAGGTTACTCGCACGAATTCATCCCAAATGGCTCTCTGGAAGAGCAGTCGTCGAAAAACAACGTCAACTCCGTCATATCATCGGTCGGCGATGCGGAAAAATCGGTTTACCGAGCTCGCAGCGCCGAAGAAACTGAGGCGGCACACGATTTGTTATCCTTATCCCAAAGCTTACCACCTCTCCCAGCGCCATCGGTAGTAACAATTCACCGCACCGTCCCACACGAAGAGAATCCTCCATCGCCAACTCCCTGCTACTATCGGCCTTTATCACCGGAGCCCCCCTTACCAGTTTCTGTCCCCTGCTATCCCCCCTCAATACTGTACGTAGTACAAGTGCCCGCGGTCCCCACACCACCTACCTCCGAGTGCTCCTCCGATGCGGAGAACTTACAAATATGTTCAGAAAGGACCAACTTTCCGGGAGTGCAGCCTTTGTCCGGCAGCAATCAGGACATTCTGATTCTACCACTGTCGCCAGATGCTGACAGCCGCCTTCAAGAAGCGACGTCTCATTCAACAAGAAGTTCGGATATAGGCGGCGACGGCAGCGTCGGGACGGAGCAAAGCGTCCCCGACAAGCAAGAAACCGTGATAGCATCTTCCCATCTGAACATTCCGGACAGGCGGAAGCGGAAAAATAAAAGGACCAATAAAACAAACAAGACTTCCAAAAACAACAATGATCGTTGCACGGCCGATAATAATATTGATTCCAGGAAAGACAGAAGCCCTACCAAAACGGTATGATATTTTTAAGCGAAATCATTTTACGGAATGTTTATTTAACGGCTGGACCGTCGCCAATTTCACTTAAACTTTATTCAATTTATTTCTGACATTATCAATGCACATGTACAGGGTGTCCCAATTGTCTGTATTCGGTCGATATCTCCATTACTATTAGAGATAGCGGAAAATTGTTAAATACAAAGGCACACTTTTAAATTACAATCCTGCATATAGGCTGTCCCACTAAGGAATAACAATACAAACAGTTTTTTTAATGGAACACCCTATATTTTATTTTTTTATTGGATTCTATGATTAATTCCAAGTAACATTCATCAATCATGTTTTCATCTGAAGCGAATGGTTTAGAAGATATTACAATTTTGCGGGAAAAATTACTTTTACAGTACTTTTTTTGAAAAATCACCCCACAACCAATTTTCAACCTTTGGTTTTGAAAATTCAGCATGTCATTAAGGAAACATCACTTTCACGCTTTGTGTTATAAACTACTATTGCTTTCGTTTAATATAAAATGTTCCTATATCCAAGTTTAGTATTTTTCGACTTATTTAGTAAAACCTCGAATAAAACACAATTTTCATCTTTTTCTTCCTGACGTTTTTAGACGGTTGACTCTGACTACATTTCATTGTAGGTGCCAAATCTGTTATCAGTCGAATTACAATTTCTATAGATCTAATATTTAAGATTGCGTTTCATAATTTGCCCAATTGTCTTTGGGCTACCAACAGGATAGGCAATAAATTCTGTGCCTAAAAATAAAGCGTAATTATTATAATTATCACCAGAAACACCCACTATACCGAAAAGGTTTAATTCAACAGCTATAACATGCTTCGACCACAAACTGCATTGGCATTTATAATCACTTTATTTTAACAGAGATACATATCTGTTGTTTTTTAAATAACAGACAATTCAAAAAATTTTAAGTCGGTAAGTAAGTAATTATTCTAAAAGTGCAATTGTTATCTATCTATTTCATTTTGGTAAGTATCTAAGTGCTGAAAATGCTGCAACTTTTTTGAGTATAGGTACGAACGATCTTTTTCATACGTCATTTGCAAATATTTAAATGGATTGCCCGCAGAGACTAGAAATATGAACCCTCCACAAATTAAGAGATTTATAAGGCGAAAAATGTTAAGTGAGCAATACGTACCTACCGATTGTCGGATATGAGTTTTTTGGTGATGTTCGTGCTGCATTCTAAGTTATTTTCTTATATGTTGTATATTATAATTATGTTATGATGTTGTTAGCAAAATGTGTACATTCTCCTGTGGGTTAGGTATTGAAATAGGTCCCCAGCACTAGTGTTGGTGGCACTAAACCTCGCCCTTTCTTTATAGAATAAAGGCCATTTATTATTATTATTATTATTACATTCTTTCGTTCCATAAATGAACACAAAAAAAACACTTGATCACAATTTATGGTTAATTATCGCAGGATTCCGGCTGACAGAATTTGTGACATCTATTGTGACATGTGTCCGAGCAGCTTTTCAAAAACAGTATTGTAAGCTAAAAATGGAAATTCCTAAAAATCATATTTTACTGAATAAAACGAAAAATTCATGAATTTTTTGTCATTTTCGCTTATTTAGAGAAAAATCGCATATTTATGCTTATTTCGCAAGATTTCTGCTAAAACCACCTTTAAAAATTGCGGCGGTTCTTCGAAAAACTGATTTCATGAATTTACCTACCCATTTATTAGGTACCTGCATCCCTTTCCTGCTTAAGACAACTCGGGTCAGGTAGACGGTCAATTAATTGCTAATGACAGGGTTTTTGCCTATTTGCAGGGTATATAGTATGTAAAGAGGGAAGGTGTTAGGAGTTGATTTTTGCAGTTATTTTAAGTGAATTACTCTTATAGTTCTTATCAGCCATGCCTAAGGACGAGAGTGCCCTCATTTCAAAAGCCATTCTGAGTTAATTTTTGCAGATGTTTTTTTGTCTAGAATGATAACTCGCGCTCTTATTTAGAATTTTACGTGCTTATTTAATGCTTATTTCGCTATTATTTGGGGCATAAATATGCGCCTATTTGGCGAAAAAATTTCGCATATAAATCCGCTTTATAGCTATAACATTTGATAGTGGTGCCATTTAAAAATTTCGAAATTTAAACCTCTACATTTTTGAGGGTTCATAATGTTACTGGAGACGAACTCAAGAAGCTAAGACCGTTTTCAAGCGCTTGAAAGATAGCCCAAAGCTACCTTAACGACGTGCTAAATTTACAAAACCAAAGGTTGAAAATTGGTTGTGGGGTGATTTTTCAAAACAAGTACTGCAAAAGTAATTTTTCCCACAAAATTACCAATTTCTTCTAAACCATTCGCTTCAAATGAAAACATGCTTAATGAATGTTACTTGGAATTGATCATAGAATCCAATAAAAAATTAAAATACAGGCTGCCCCATTTAAAAAACTATATTTGTGTTCTTACTCCTTAGTGGGACAGCCTGTATACAGGATTGTATTTTTGAAATGTGCCTTATTTGACCCTCTACAACTTTGTAGCAATGGAGTTATCGACCGAATACAGACAATTGGGACAGCTCGTATATTGATGTGACACACAAATTGTGACATTTACTAGTTTTATAAACTGCGACTAATTTTGGGTGGGAGCTTTATCGATACAGCACCCACAAGGCATGAAGTTTAGACTCCTATTTAAAAAGCGTACAAAGTTTTTATAAACTGCTGAGTGCTGAGCACACGAGCACACCTGGAATTTTTTGCATTTTTCAAATTATTGTAACTTTTGCACGAATTGTTTGATTTCTATGCGGTTTTTGACGTTCGATAGATCGTTGCGTTAGCTGCAGGTATAGCTGATGGAAACAATATTTGGGAGACCCTAAAAGCCGTCTCATTACTGGGGTTGTAACTGTGACAATGACGCCCCGCTGCGTGGACAAACCCAGACGTTTGGCTTACCTGAGGCTCGTGGATATTTTAAAATTCTCAAAGTGGGCCGGATTTGCGAATTTTCATTATCTAACAAGCACAAATCGATTGATTATAGATAATGAAATACTGCTAAAATCATTGCACAGGCATCCAAGCAACTCATACAAGAATAAAGTTTTTCTATTTCCGTGTCCTAATGAACACTTTATAACACGCAAATGCGTTTTCTAATGAGCTCTGTTAGAGCACGGCTTTTGTTTACATTGTAACCTAGACAACGATTGTGTCCAACAATCGCCAACTGTCAAGCGAACATTGACTCCTGTCTTTGAAAATGAATATTTTCTTATTTCTAACAAGTTGGTATCCGAAATAGAAAAAATTGTATAAAAAACGCGTTTCATAAGGCTCTTGTCGCACTCGGATTTTGTAAAACTCGGGCTTTTCGCCCTCGTTGTCCAAACATCCGCGTGCGACAATAATTGGCCTTATGAAACGTGTTTTTTAATATACTATTTGACAAGTCAAGTTATTTGGAATTAGAATGAGTTTAAAATTGACGAGAGACATAAAACGTAGCGTGCATTTAAAAAAGTACGCTGTTGGTAGATATGTAGGAGTACCTACCTACCTACCTGCCTTCTAGGAAATAAGTTCGTTTCAGAATTCTTGCTATTTCATTTCTTTTCGATTATTGTTGGCTAAATTTTTTAATAATGGTGGGCTTTAAAACTAAAATTGTCGAGTACGGCCCGTGGAAATAAATTTAAAATACCCACTAGTTAGTAGGTACACGCAGTAGTTGTCCACGCAGCGGGGCATCATTGTCACAGTTATGACCCTAGTAATAAGGCGGCCTTTAGGTTCTCCTAAATATTGTATCCACCAGCTAAAAAAGCTAAAAGCGGTGTGTATCAAACGGTGAGGGCGCGTAGTCCTCGTGGCCTACAACAAAAACTTATGAACCTCTTGAAAAAGGTGTTATTTAGAGCGCCCCCCAATTCTAAGATAATTTTTTTAGAATTTTTTTAACCCATGTAGCAGATGGGTGAAGTCGCCATTTCGAGACGTATTTGCCATTTTTTGCCAACAACACTTCTTATCGTCCAGTGGTTGCCGAAAAGCAGTTTTTCAGTGGGGTTTCTTAAACCCCGTTAGGATGGGGCAACGACATTAAAATGATCAACACCATCGCAAAATGACGGAATCCTCGAGTGTTCTAAACGCTGTGCATTTCTTTTTCATCTCAGAATTTCGCGAATAAAGGCGAGATTTTAATTTGCGAACAAAATCTCAAAAGCTTGAGCTTAATGAACATCTTCCCAAGCTTCATTGGCGAGAAAAACTTGAAATTTTTTCAGTACAATTTTTAATCGCCAATTGTCCACCCGATTGTCGCCCCGATCAAAAGTTATGATGTCCCGATAATGCTTGGTACTATTTTAACCTGAGATTTCCCATTGAAAATGGTAACGTTTGGTACAAAAATTTGTAGGCCGAATTTGCTTTTTAATTTTGACACTAATTAATAGGATATAGATTTTACACAAGGCAACTGGTGCTTCTTAACGCAAAATCTTCATTATCGATAAAACGGTTGCTTAAATCAAAAATTATATAGATTTTACACAAGGCAACTGGTGCTTCTTAACGCAAAATCTTCATTATCGATAAAACGGTTGCTTAAATCAAAAATTATATAGATTTTACACAAGGCAACTGGTGCTTCTTAACGCAAAATCTTCATTATCGATAAAACGGTTGCTTAAATCAAAAATTAACAAGAATAGAAAAGCTGCAGTTTTAATTGCTCTTTGTAACAAATACCTACCAGTAGATTTAAAATATGTGGCCTTGAACCATATTTAAAAACAAAAATATCAAGGTCATTTCGGGTTTCCGAGGATTGCGTTGTCATAATTCGATAAAATTCATTAAGATCCGAGAGTCCGTTCCTTAAATATCTGGAAAAAAACTTCTCCCTATGGCGCACTTTGAGAAGCTGTAGCTCCCTTAGCAAGCGACTTCGACCTACAAATTTTTGTACCAATCGTCCCCATTTTCAATGGGAAATCTCAGGTTAAAATAGTACCAAGCATTATCGAGACAGTCTGTATGCTGCAGATGATGATTTGATGACAATTAATTGTCGATTAAAAATAGTACTGAAAAAAAAATTATTTTGCTGGTCCCGCTACGCCTTCGTACTTTTGCTTGTTACAGCAAAATCAGATTTACTTTAGGTACGTCTAGGTAGAAAAAATTCAATATGAAACGTTGTCATTAATGCAAAAGTTTGCGATTGTGTAGGAACCACAACAGGGGAAATTTTTTCAAAGTAATGACTGATTTCAAGTTTTTCTCGCCAACGAAGCTTAGGAAGATATTCATTAAGCTCAAGCTTTTGAGATTTTGTTCTCAAATTAAAAATCTCGCCTTTATTGGCGAAATTCTAAGACGAAAAAGAAATGCACATACTTTACCCCCCTCGAGGACGCAGTCGTTTTGCGATGGTGTCGATTATTTTAATGTCGTTGTTTAACCCCTTCCTAAAGGGGTTTAATAACATTTTGCCAGATTTCGTTATCTTTGGAACATTCTATCTCTGCGGTCGGTGGTGCCTCTAAAAAAAATTCACTGTCACTTTTATGACTTCATTCATGATCGTCCACAATGCCGTGGGCCTGAAGTGCGCGAGTTTTGAGACACCCTTATCAAACTTTGATGAACTAATTATTTGGGAAAACGACTCATCATGGCTGTGAAGCAGGCAGTCAAATTAGTTTGATCTGTTAGGGTAGAACTAAAAGGTAATAACGTCGGTTTAATCAAGTAACTAATCAATTTACTCAATAAAACATAAAAATAAAATTCAAAAAACAACAATTCCTACCTCTTGAGACGCAACTATTGTAATGCCGAAATTAATATAGAATTAAGGATTTAAAGGCAAAATACCTTGGAAACGGCATAGTTTCCATGGACATGGAAAAGCTGAATTAATTACCTGAGGTGCCGATGCCGACCCTCTGGGTCTTCAACATATCCCTTTCATTCCTTCAAGCTAAAACCAGCAAATTTCAATAACACATTATGAATAAAGGGCGGATTAAAAAGCATTTATTTTAAAAGAAATAATCGCCTATAAAAAGCTTCAAAAATCGAAAATTAAGCTACAAAAAAGTAAAAATAAGCACCTAAAAGTTCAACTATTTCAAAATTGCAAATAGAAAATTTAAATTTTCGTTAATTGCAGGAAAATTGTATTGAACAGATTAATTAAGGAAACTTGTTGGTCCGATGGTATGCGCGGTCACCCATCTCCGGCACTCCCCGGTCGGCTTTGTTCTCTATCTACGCATCTCACCATAGGCAAAGAAACCTTAAGTTAAGTAGGTTTCTTTGTCTGTGCAGACCATCCTACAATTGGCTGATGCTGACTCGATGCTTCGCTTACATCTAGAATATCCATTTCAGTGCCAGTACCTTATCTTAGTCAATTAAGGTTATTGCGAAATTGCAATTAAAGATCGGCTTTCACCGAGAAATAGGTACCTAAAAATTTAACATCGACCAAAAACGTGGTAAGCTTGCAAGAAAAATCACTACTAAGCTAGAAAAAACTTAAAAAAGCTCACAAAATCCGTAAATAAGCACTTATGCGAATTTTAGGCAAAAATAAGCAAAATAAGCACAATAAAATTAGTGTCAAATGATTCGAAATTTTATGAAACGGAAAGAAACAAGAGCATTTCGTTCTGCTTACAATATTAAAAAAAAAGCAAAATGCCAGAAATCCGCCCTCTAATTATGAATACCTACACACATCCTTATTCTCTTATAAACCAAATCAATGAGAAAAGAAAAGTACAACGTACAACATGATAACTCGAAAATAGAAATACCTAAATAATTATTAAATAACCATGAATGCAACTGTAAATACAGTACACACTCAGCAGAATATACATTTCCGCTTGTTAATATAATTTGAAGGAAAAGAAAGTCTGATGAAAAATATCAACATCAGCGGGCAAGATCTAGCGACTGGATAGTTACGACCATAATTTGTTCTATGAAATCAGTGGGCAAGCAAAAGGTAGTTTTTGGCTTGGTAACGTGACACTCTAATTCTTATTTCGTTAAGTGCATCAGGACACTCAGTAAGATTATTAAGAATTTTGAACCCGAAAAGCAACTCAAAATTTTCACGTCTTTGGAACAAAAGTTTAATACCTACAAGCTGAAATCGATTATCGTATGAGATATCGGTTTTATCGATAGATAATTTGAAGAGATGAAAGTTTATGAATTTCTTTGCACCCTTTCTATGCGCAATGTAAAGATCGAAATGAGGATTCCAGGTCAGGGAGCAACATTCTAAAATCGGTCGGACTAATGAGCAATATAATTTAACTACCTATAGGTTGAATACTGATGAAGTCCTTACACTGGCGCTTGATGAAGCCACTTATTAATATAATATAATATGGTTTATTGCTTTTAAATAGACCTTATTCTAAATTAAAGAGCCATCTATCGGATGTTGTACGAACCTCAGATGGTGTTTCAGGCTGTAAAAATTCAAATGCGCCGCCAAAAATTAACCTACATCTGTCAATAACTAGCGTTGAAGTTGTAATGAATTTTATGGTAATGAATCCTACCGTGGTAGTGGCATTGACTAATGGCGTAGAAACGAACTTTGGCAGTAACTTTTGGTCTTTTAACGCATCAAATTAATTATTTACGATGATTCCCCAAGTGAGGCTGTCACTCCTATCACTTGTTATTCTTGTCAATTTCTGTTCCCACTCGGTTTAGCATGGTTTAGTTCTGAATTAAACTGCTACTATTTTAATATTGTTTTATAATTATTACATTAGGAAAATTAGCACTTTGAGGTACTAGTTGCAACACTAAAGGTTCACTGTCTTCGTACTGCTAGTTTACACGAAAGTAGGTGCCACAGTTTCAAATGATTTCATATTTTACGACCACTATAATGTAAGCGTTTCTTATGGACGCCAATTTCGTGAAACACCAGAGCCGTTCGCGCACTGCTACGCACATGCGCATTATAATTTTGAATATCTTCTATCGTACAATTTTCAGCAAGGAGTTTAGTTTGCATTACATAAAAGATATTTTTGTTCTCTTAAAGTAGGTAGTCAATTACCTACGGCAATAAATAACTTATTATTCATAATTCCACAAAATAACAGTATAATATAATCAGTATATGGGTATGAAGAAGCAAAAAAGCGAAAAGAACAAAAAAAAAAGTTTACAACCAACCAACACTGACGTCAAATCGCGTCTAAAATGTTGTGGTTCCACTACTCTTGTAGTGTTGCTTTTTGTCAAGGCTTAATTTAGTGCTTCTCCGAATTTTCTAATTGTTTAAAAGAGTATGTTTAATTGATGACGCTGCATGTTAGCTTCCCAGTAAAAGCATTATTAGCTTTTTCTCAATTTTGGGGGTTGGTTCCCTATTGCATTACACCATTCGATTGGAATTCAATTCAGCTTTCACTAGAAACACCCCACTACACCGAAACACTTGATTTTCACACAGCTAACGAGTTTCGAACACAATGTGCTCATTATCAAAGCTAAACAACCCTACCTTACGGAAAATTCAAATATTTATAAGCTCACCAGCTTAGCTTCACCCCCCGGCTGTAAAGGTTGGGCCAATTACAGGACGAGAAATGTTTCCACGTGAGTGAACACGTATAAGCACAACGAGTCCTACTCAAAGAGAAATATGCGATCGGGGTCTGCATCACCGTTCATAAGCTTTATTTCTAATTTATAGAAACTTATAAATGACGAAGAAGAACAAAAACAGGACTTAAAATTTGTTGCCTTACCATTTGAACCTTAATTGACAAGAGGTTTGACAAGGTTTTTTGCCCATTAAAATTTAAGGACAGTTTTCAGATCTGAAAACAAATTGAAAAATCTTTTGGGCAACTCGAAAGATAAAGTAGGGAATAGCGAAAAGTCTGGCATTATACGAAATCAATCGTCAAAATTGTGTACTAAAATATGTTGGTCGAACACAGAGATCTCTCACCACCCGATTTAAGCAGTACCTTATATGGCAGGACTGACAAACCCAGTGTTGCCATACATGCTTTACACAATGACTACAGAATAAGTGATAATATTAAGTTACTCTGTAGTGTGAACAAGGCGCAGATGCTGGACGCAATGGAGAGTTTAGTTTCGTCATTTATAATTCTAGAGATAAGCTTATGAACGGTGATGCAGGCCCGATCACATATTCCCCTTCATTTTATAAGTGGCCCAATTTCCACAGTCGGGGAGTGGAGCTACGCTGGTGTGTCTACAAATATTTCAATTTTCCGTAGAAAGGGTTGTTTAGCTCTGATAATGTGTTCGAAACGCGTTAGCTGTGTGAAAATCAAGTGTTTCGGTATACCTAGTGGGGTGTTTCTAGTGCATTTTTCCACCGAAGTTGCCCAGATCTTGACAACTTCTTGGTCTCGTGAACTACTAAACGGCATCCGTGACATCCCTCACAGTGCCAAGAGTTTTTCAAGAAGAAATTATGGAACTCAATAAAGTTACTTTTACTTTCTTTCGTTTAAAAAAAGGTTTTCTGTTTCAGAAATTTTACAAGGTGGTAGTAGAAGACGACCCCCCCGAAGAACTAGAACCCGATCCGGAGATTACATCAGATCCCGAAGGAACGTCGAAGACAAACCGATACTCCTGCGGCGAGTGTGGAAGACAATACGCCACCTCGAGCAATCTCTCCCGTCACAAGCAGACCCACCGCAGCCTCGACTCCCAGTCCGCGAAAAAGTGCATGACTTGCGGCAAGGCTTACGTGAGCATGCCCGCATTGGCCATGCACCTGCTCACGCACAAACTGGCTCACAGTTGCGGGGTTTGCGGTAAGCAATTTTCGCGGCCTTGGCTGTTACAAGGCCACTTAAGGTCGCACACCGGTGAAAAGCCCTACGGCTGCGCCCATTGCGGAAAGGCCTTCGCGGATCGCTCCAACCTGAGGGCCCACATGCAGACCCATTCCGGGGATAAAAATTTCAGCTGTCCTGCATGCAACAAGACGTTTGCGCTCAAGTCTTATTTGAACAAGCACCAGGAAACCGCGTGCCTCGTTTGGGAGGAACGGGGGAAACGGACGGAGGGCTCTAAATCAGACACTGATGGAGCGGTCACTGTCCATGCGGAAACACAAACCATCTCTGTAGACGACGATGACGATGACTATTAAATTCCGCCAGGACTAACTCCAGCCTCAGTTTTCATTCCAATTTTAAAATGGAATTAGGCAGAACGCGAATACATAACGAACGAGTTTTGTTTGGTCAAAAATTATAAGTTGTCACAGTATGTACTTACTCTTCCTGTTAAACGGTTCTACAGGGTGTCTCAGCCATCTTACCTCATGTACCTACAAACGGTAATACAGGATGTCCCCTAAGTTGACCGACAAACTTCAGGGGGTGATTCTTCACCTTATTTTAAGACTAAAACTTCCTCTGGACATTTTGTGTACTCAGGTGCTTAGTTTCCAAGTTACAGGGTTTGGAAATTCCAAAAAAGAAATTGCTTTTTGATATTTCAAAAACACTTCAAGATATTTTGATAAAATTTGGTATGCGTTCATACCATATAAGGAGCAAACTGAAAAGCCCCAGGGGCATAGGTTTACGTAACCGGGTGCATACTTTTCCCATCAAGTAGGGTATGCCACTGGTTTTTTAGCCTTAATTAGCCCGAAGACTTGCCAAAAATACAAAAGAAAACCAAATTTAAATATGGGAATGTTTCAAAGATTGCACACCGTGTATCTTGGGAACTAATCACTTTAAGGCGTAAGCCCATTGGAACTTTTTGTCTTAGAATTCGGCGAAACGCCCCCTAAAGTTTGTCGATGTACTTAGGGAACACCTTGTATAGTCTCACCTCGAGTCCCACTAAAAATACCCAAGCTGTATTAGGGATGAGGCGTCTCGTCTCCTTAGACTAAAGGACAATTTAAAAAAATGTTTGGGTTTACACAGGATTTCAGAATTCTTTTTTATAACATTTTCTGAAGTATTCACAGATTTGCTTTTATTTTGTCCGTAATCGGCCTAATTCTGTAATTTGTTGATATTTGTCAACGATGAAATGAATTGTACGCAGTTGATGTCAATATTGACTAGTTATCAATAAAATTACAGAATCAGGCCAAATACAAGACTTTGATTTTTGATCGAATATTGTCAATTATTTTTACATAAACTTGTTTGTTTGGCCATTTTGCGAGTTGAATTTTGGGATTTACGTTCTGGTTATCTTTGAACATACCTAAATCCCCAAATTTCACGGAGTAAAATAGTCAAAAGTTTAAGTAAAAATTGGGAAATTTGGTCGATAAGAAATCGCTGCTCACTTTATATTTATTTTGATAGGGTAGGTATCTACTTATATTATATACCTTTTGTTTTCTCTAACCAGCAATTAACAAGTTTGACAATAGATAGATGATTTTAATCACCTCTGACAGTAGTTAGAGAAGTTTAATCTGGGGGAAATACACGAAAATATATGAGGTTGGCATTTTATGGGATAAACTGTCGTTTTTTACGAAAATTTGGTTGCTTGGAAATTGGACGAGAAAAAACTGACGTAAAAACTTGCGTGTTTTTATCTAGTCCAGTTTCTTCAAGTACAATTTCTGAAAAACAATCAACTTTGTGTTTATAAAATGACAGTTTATCCAGATAAAAAGTCAAACTCGAATGTTATTTAGGAAGATTATTTCCAAATTACCTTTTAAACCAGTCAATCACACTCATTTTAAAATTTCTATCCAATCAAATTCATTTAAGAGTGATTATTTTCAAATCTCCTTTTAAACCAATCAATTAGACTCATTTTTAAATTTCTGTCCAATCAAATTCATTTAAGAGTGATTTTATCGGAGTCATTTAATCGGTTCCACTGACGACTTGGTTTTAAACACAATTTTTTCACTGCTGAAAATCGTCACGTAAACAAAATTAAGGGAAATAAAGGTCCACAAATACGACCACCCGACACAAATCCTTCCACAAATCATATTTTACGTGTTAACGACAATGAACTATAAAGGCTCGTTCGCAACATCATATTGGACTTTTGAGTATAGGCAACCCCGGCTTAAAAAAAATAATGTTATCAAAATAAAGAGTTTAATTTGTCAAATAACCTTACCGAATACCACTCGTGCATCGCTATTGCAATCGGTTAAATTTTAGAAATAATTACGCGAGCTTTGTTGCCGTATAGGTAAAACAATTCGAACTAAATTCCCATTTATTATCAAAGATTAATAAATGACAATTTAGTTCTCATTATTTTACCGCCGGCAACAAGCTTTCGTAATCAATTTCAAAATTTAACCGATTAAATAGCATGCACTTGTGGTATTATAAGCGAGTGATCATTTAATCGTTTTCTTGACTACTTGATTTTGAACACAATTTTTTGTGTATAGGCAACCCCGGTTTACAAAATCGTACATTTAACAAACTAAAGAGTTCAATTTGCGAAATAATCTATTGTAATCGGTTAAATTTTAGAAATAATTACTCAAATTTTGTTGCCATTTAGGTAAAACAATTCGAACTAAATTGCCATTTATTATCAAAGAGCTAAAGCGATTAATTCAATACGCCGTACTAACTTTTAGAAACACTGATTGTGCCCGTGGCACTCGAAATTGTAGGTAAGTATATGTTAATGCTATTTTGGGAGCGTTTCACGGCATTTCCAAAATAGTTTTTGAATGACATGAGTCACATGACAGACTTGACGTTTCTGAATTATTTGCAAGGCCAACCATTTTTGGAGTAAGATGCATTTTATCAGTTAATAAAAAGTAAGCTAAGTTTTTAATCAGTTATAAAAACACATGCGTCACGTCATTGGTACATTTTCAATAAACAAGTTGCTCTCATTGGTTGATGAATGTGGTGAGCATTAATCGAGATAAGCATAATTGGGTGAACTTCGGGCTACAATTGGTTAGCTAAACTAATCTGATAGGTGATGGAAATAATCGCTTATAATACCGCAAGTGCATGGTATTTTTTAGGTAGGTAATCGGTTAAATTTTGAAAATAATTACGAAGGCTTGTTGCACGTGGTAAAATAACGAGAACTAAACTAAATTGTCATTTATTATCTGATTAAAGACCGAGGGCTTTAGCTCGAGTGCTTTAATCTTTGAGAACTAAATTGTCACTTACCTATTATCTGATTAAAGCCGGAGTGGCAATTTAGTTCGAATTGTTGTACGGAAAGGGAACTTGAGTTAATTATTTTCTAAAATTTAAAATATAATAATTCTTTTATGACCAAAAACACCTAAAATATGATTTGTAGAAGAAAAACGTTAATTACGCGCGTCTGTTCGTCATATTCGCTGTAAAACGACAAAATGCTGTTTTATCAGAAGCAAATACAAAAAGAGGTAGACCTTTTATCGATAAACTTGTTTTTACACTAAACTTTGGGTGGCATGGTTATAACTGGAGAATCTTGCACCTTAGCGCGAGTGGATTTTCCAAATGATCAATATTGAGTGGAATTAAAAACAAGTTTATCGAAAGAAAAATCTACCTCGAATGTGCTTTAAGGAGATAATGTACGAAAAAAATAATTACCGACAGTAATAACTAATAAATAACCAAAGCGGCACGAAAAAACGAAGCAGCACGCAATTTTTTCACGTATTGATTGGACCTGATTGGCAGAACTTTGTCATATAACTAGTTTCTTATCTTTTTGGTCGAATAATCATTTATAAGTGAAAATGGTTGGCTATAAATACTGCGGTATGACGAATATATTGGATGGACCAAGAAAAAAACGGGTCACTTTTATTTTCCCTGTATCTTTGTCAGTTCTTGTGCGATATTTTTAATTCTTTTACACGGTTGGGCCTTTCGATACCACCCATTAGAATTTAGAACTTCAAGGCAAAAATTTTATTTTCGACAATTTCTACATATTTTATTGAATAACTCAAGAACAGGTGAATTTAAGTATATACTGGACAGGTTTGACAAAAGTTACAAAGAATAACACATAGAGACCAAAAATGCAATATTTGGTGCGCTCCATTTAACAAAATACCATTTTGGGCTCCCCCCCTACACGAAGCGCCCATGTGAGTTCACCGTATTATGGACATTATCACTCACTAGCGTTTGAGGTACACCAATATTTGACATTAATGACGTAGACATAAACTTTGTCGCAGCGTTGAGACATCCTGTATGTCGTGGTTCGAAAAAGTCGAGTCTGCCATGCGAATAACGGTATGCCAAAAAAGCTTTTATCATTGACTGAAATTATTAACGTTGAAAATTTTTATACGAATTACGAATACCTTGAAGTGTCGAAAGAAACCAGTCTGCCACTTTCCCTGCGGGGCAAAATGTGTCTGCCAACCACAGTTTCTAAATATTTGCCTAAAGAAATTGTCAAACTACTGTCATCAGCTTTAAATTATCAACCCTTAACGCTGGCTACAGTTGATATAATTTAAAGATCGGTTAACATGGGATAGAAAAATCCGCCCTTAATTATTTTCAAGAATTGTTGTTGAGACACCTGTAAGCAGATATACCAAAATAAGAGAGATATGACGCCCTGTCCTCAAACTTGCACGCTTATGTTTCAAAGAATATTAATTTCGTTTTTAGACAAAAAGAGACGCTGATCACAAAACTAGATAATTATCTTTGTTATTAAAGACCTGCAAATTAAGATAGTTGGGACACCCTGTATTTTTGCGTTCCGGCTAGGCCTTCACATTTAGATGAAACACCTACAAGTACCTACATAGTAACAGAATTGTCCATTCTTTTCGACAGTATCTACTGAATTTTTCTACTAACTACTGAATACCAGTAAATTTTGAACCGTCCTCTAGCCAGCAATCAAACGTTTAACAGGGGAAGTTTTGGCCTCCAACCAAAACGTTGTACATAAATAATACCGTGTATAGATCTAATAAAATCTTATAATAAAATACATTGCGGCCAATGTCAGGGAGAACTGGCGGCCCAGCAATAAAAAGCAATACTCGATTACCGAAAAACGCTTAATACTCGTACGTAAACAGACAGAATTTAATAAAGCAACGAACTCATAGTCGTAGATGTCAATTCGTAAAAATGTATTATAGTTCCATACTCGTTAATACCTTACAACCAGTGATTTTGTGTACGATGTAGAGATACAAATATCCGATCTTCTTTCCATTTATTGATGACGCAAACCTTCGCATCTCTACATAACACAAAATCTCTGCTTACAACCAAGTGAGATAATTACTAGGGTAGTGCAAATTTTATCTAGTCATTAGACTTATTTACCAGACGGCTTACGAATTTTCAAAATTGTACTTGCATCATTTGGTTTCTTTTTATTTGTATTTTTGAGGCCAATGTAATACAACGAAATTGATTTGTACGTCGTTAGTATATAAGTCGACCGAAAACGTTATTTTTACATTTTATGTATACTTAAAGGCTAACAGTTCGCTGTGACGTTCACGAATACGTTTTTTCAGAGCCGGATTAAACCAAAATCACAGTATACAAAATCGATCCTTATAAATATGTAACTTGATTGTATCCTAGATGTTCTCATGCAACTTTCATGTGCCATGCTTACAAACACAGATCTTCTAAAATAGCGGAACGTTTATTTAATCATTTTATTATAGGAGGGGTTGTTTTCAGCCAAAACCTTATGAAACATTTTCCTGTTATTTTTCCGATTATGTCCCATTTCATATTTATCACACACCCGGACAATTAACCGAAAAGTCATTGGCTAGTGGACATTTTATCTTTAAATGTTTAAAGATAAATTGCTTGATGTCAAAACAATTTTTAATCCGGTTCTGAAATTCAATGGCCGTTCTTCTAGTCGTATTATCTGTGTTATCTGTATTTTGTTCTTACCAACATAACAACTCTATATAATGTATAATTTTATTTATTTTGTAAAACTACATGCATACTCTATGAGAATTACAAAAAAGAATGAACGGTAGGGAAACACAAAACGAAAAAGTCATACACAATTATCATTTTGGCAGTTCCATTGGACAGTCCTTCACAAATCAAAAAAAAACGTTAGAAACTCTAGCCACTGAATGAATTGATTCAACAATAATTTTTAAAACGAAGGTAGATTGAGTGAGTGAATGTTAGATTGTTTTCATGTAAAAAATCGAAGCAATACTGCATGCACTTAGCATTAAGATACTTTTAAGGCTTAAGATAGTGAATAAACCAAGTGATATAAAAGTGGCGCTGACGAGTTTTCAGTTTAATTAGAAACTAGTCGCAGCCTTAACCATATACACCAATTATATTTATACCAATAGGTTTCGGATTTCTCTCGGATAGTTGATCCACGAATACTCTTAAAGGTTACAATGTGATTCATTCAACAATTTGACTCCTAAAACTTAAAATCCCTTCACTTGTAAGTACCTACCTATTTAAATGTTACCAAACTTAACGATTATTTCAATTTGCAAGTAGAACGAGTGAATCCATTGTAGAGAGGAGCTTGACTGAATATTATATTATGCAACTTCATATAAACCTTTTGCAGTTCAACATCGTGACATAAATTGGAATAGAAAGCAATAAAGTTCAAGAAAAACTAAAATGTGAATTACGTCAATCTTGATATACTTACATCACTCATAGAGGAAAGTTTAGATAGTATAGTGTATGCATGTGTTAACCTAGAGCAACTATATTTATTCAATTCACTCTAGCCCAAAAAAGCAATAAAATATTTTTAATCTGTTGTACACAGTTTCTGTTCTGCCCGCCTATCGTATGCCCTCATGCCTCCACCTGTGAAGAAAGAACGGACAAATGACTTCCTGGGGTTACCTAGTTCATGAATTAAAACTAGAAGTTGATCTTTTCAAAAGACCTTATCGGTTTTCACAAATCTTCGTTCAGGGCATGACAGACTTCAAAATCTTTGTTCATATACCGTATGATTTTTTAAATTCTTCATCAAAGCAACCGCTGGAAAACAAAAGTCGAATCTTTGATTACTTCAGATGGTTCAGCAGATTTTGAAGCTGTCACTTAATTGTCACTGTCATTTCATTTACAAAACATTTTTGTGTTTTCGAGTGGATTTCTGATGGTTTGCTTGCCAGAGCACAAAATATTTGCCCTCGGGGCCACACTGGCACTCAAGACAATGGAGACTCGGCAGAGTAGTGGCAGAGGCTGACTCTCGGGAACTCCGGAAGGAATAACGATAACAGAAAAACATCATCACTGTAAAGTCTTCTTGTAAGTTGGATTCTCAGATGGTACAGGATGCAAAATTCTGAAAGATTTACTGAAATTATTTAGGATAAAAGGCGCCTAGATACCTGGACTGGAACTCAAAAGAGCCCCCTTGGAATTGAATCACCCCCTGCTCTTTCGTGCTTTGAAAGATACTGTAACTGCCATGAGTGCCATATTATGTGCCTGATGGCCTTATTTATTTATTGATATTTTAATAGAGCAATAAACAAACTGGTAAAATGCTAGGTTATTTAATTTGGCAGCTTCCAGCTTCAAGGTCATGTCGATGAACAGATTCATCAAAGTTCCTAAGTGGATTACAAATTTTTCGCGGGAACAAACAATAATTAGGGAATTTTTGCTAGTGCAGTCCTTTGTCCCTGCAAATAACCTCTAATAAACACGTGTTGAATTGATTAATAAAAAAGATTGCATCCTATGTAACAACATTTATTTGGATATGGACGAGGAAATTGAAACTACAAAAACTGTTGGAAATGTTCACCGTTCACTTCTAAGCACAGGTTAACACGTCTTTTCATGTTCTCAAATGCATTTCGCAACATTGCAGGAGTGATATTCGCACATTCTTCAATTATTCTTTCTCTCAACTCCGGAAGGGTCCGGACTGGCATTTTAAAAATTGTGTTTTTTAAGTGAGGAAACACGAAATAGTCTAAGATGGTTAAATCTGGAGATCTTGGTGGAAATTCCGGAATACAACGCAAACTTATAAGGCGATCATCAAAAAATTCTCTTAGAAAGGCAATTGTTTCTTGGGTTGTGTGGGCTGTGGCCCCATCTTGTTGGAACATTCCATTCTGCAGCTCGTCATCATGCAATTGTGGAAAAAAAACAGACAAGATGTTGTCCCGATATCTTTGGGCAGTGACAGTTTCATCAAAAAATATTGGAATAATGCGCCGACGAGACACAGCCATCCAAAGGCCAATCTTTAATGGGTGCAATGCAGCTTCTCGAAAAATGTGAGGATTTTCAGCACTCCACATTCGCATAGTTTGCGAGTTCACATATCCAGAAAGATGAAACCAGGCCTCGTCCGTGAAAAAAGTCAGATCAAGAAGATTATCATCGTTCATTAGATGATCAGTAAACCAACGACAATATCTGACACGTCTGTCGGGATCACCTGGTAAAAGTTCGTGATAGCACTGCATTTTGTAGGGAAATAAATGGAGTTGATTCTTCACGATTTTGCGAGTGGTGCATAGCTGAACTTGCTGGGCAGCTCTTCGCAGGGATGTGGTTGGTTCATTCTCGAAGACTTGTCGAACATTCTGGACTGCTTCTTCTGTCTGAACTGTCGGTCTGCCACTACCCTTCTTTCGTGTAATGCTGCCTGTCTCTTCAAACAAGCTTACTGAACGTCGAACCATTGAAAAGAAATCAGCATCAAGAATGGCAACATTTGGGAACTGCTGCCGGAATTCTTCGAGACACGCCCGCACATTGTAACGCCATTCCCCATTTTCTGCTTGAAAACCAGTGCGAAAGTAAGCTTTTACAGCGAATATTTTATGCTCAACCAAGAAAACCATCGTGAAAAACCGTGAAACTGTAAACAAACTCGAAAATATTTATTTCTGCAAATGACAGATGATGACAGATTAAAGTGACAGCTGTAAAATCTGAACCATCAGAAGTAATCAAAGATACGACTTTTGTTTTCCAACGGTTGCTTTGATGAATAATTTAAAAAATCATATGGTACTTTGTAGGCCTTAACATGTATTCAAGAACATTATTTTTCTTTTCCCAACATCAGTGGCGCCGTCATATTATTCAAACCATTTGAATTTCTGAATTTTTGACCACATAACTATGTGGTCCGCTCTCTGCCACGATGCGTTACCGACTGATTCCTTTAATCATTTACATAATAACACTACCAACAGTGCAGATGTAATACACTGCAACACTTTCCGGACTTGTCACTTGCTAACTGGAATTTTGACACCTAAATTCACCAAACTATCTGTTTTGAAGCGAAGCAGCGCCAGCAAGAAGAGCGTCAAATCTTTCTAGAGCTGTTGTTGATATGGCAGCAGGCTTTATTATCTAGAGATCTCAGATCTAAGGTAACTGTAGCTTCTGAGAGAGAAGCAGGTGGCAAGAAGGTCTGCACTTTCTGGAGATATCGTACGTATGTGCCATCGAAATGCCTTTGTAGACTGAACAGATCATATTTTGGAAGATTGTTGGTTTTTTCAAACTTAATGTTACAGAAACCAAGAGTGATGACACCAAAGTGGCCTTCCGGAGTGAAAATCCGGATTTCTTGTATCGACTAGTAAAACTGTTACAGTTGGCGAGCCCTTTGGCAGTATTGGTGAAAAGAAGAGGCCGAGAAATGACACTGTTCTTGGTAGGTGAACCTGCGTTATGATGCACCGCGCCATTCTAAAAAAAATTTAAAAATTGGCAGACTAGGAGACGGTAGAAACTTCTACTTTTTCACACAACTTGTAAACGTACAGATCGTGAACCAACCATATGATGAGGATATCGCTAAAGGTAGGTTCTATCTATTGAAGGTGCCAATTTATCGCGACAGAATAACCTACAAGGTCAAGGAAGCATATCGCCATTAAAACAACATTTGTCGAAAAAATTATTTTCGACCCTATTATTGACCTTATCGCCATTATTACGAAGAAATTAAATCGCATTCGTTTTTAGTCACTTCCTCACGTCTTGCCCTATCTTTTGTCCTTGAGCTTCAGACTCACTCAATCAGACCTCTTGACTAGACAAGACGAGAACAGTGTTTTGTCACGTTTGTGTTTTAAAGTATAAAGTAGCATAAAATTTACCCGAATGCCCGAATTTACTAGCTGGGTTTTAACCGCAATTTTTAAATTTAAATAAAAATACAATAAAAATCAACCACTGACCCTATTTAAAACGTTTCAGTTATTCGTTGCGTGCAAGTCCGCGAAAAAACCCTGCTTTAACAGTTAAAACGTAAACGCTGAGTAAACGGTTGAAGATATAACAAAATCATAAATAGAAGAATTGTTGGCTACGAAAAGACCTACCAAAAAGTCCGTGACAACATCTAGGTATAGTAGTCCAAAAGCTGTAAGGTTATATGGCAGCAATAAAATTTGTAAATAATCCTAATAGGTCATTACCTGGGGTTTTTCCCGCACTGCACGTTTGGTAGCTTCGCAGGCCAGGCTTCAAAATTTCTTTCCCCAATGAAATAAAATTAACGCCAGAAAAGTTAATTTATTTAGGGCCGATTTCATAATAAAAGTTAAAGGTCATTTAAAGTAAAAGTCAACTTTAAAGGGGATTTTGACCAATCAGGAGCAACCTTTCTGGAATGTTGCTAAGCAAATATTTAAAAGACACTTTAATTTTGATTATGAAATCGGCCCTTAATTAATAATTTATGAAGACTATATCTACAATTAATACATCAAATAATTACGGAAATAGAACAAGATACGCGCTGGAATCGTATATAATCGATGCGGCCTCGACTGGCGCTAAGTTGGAGTCCGGCTCTGGCTGATTTACCTGCTTTGTTTACATTATCATCACTGCTGGCCCATTGTTCCCTCAATTGGCTTTCAGACAATGCAAAATTTTAATGAGGGCCATATAACCTTACAGGATTTGGACTACTATATCTATGAAGAATAGCCCACAACAAACAGTCAAACCGATTTTTACAAAAAATTAAAACACAAAAATTATTGTAGGCTACCTATCATAGATTATCTATGACAGATACTTATTTGCTGTCACGGACTTTTTGTAGATCTATTTGTTGCCAACAATTCTTCTATATAAAATTTTGTTCCATCTCCAAACGTTTAGGCCGCGTTCGCAAAAGAAGCGCACTTTTTCCCCAGATTTATCGCTCCCTATGTAAATAATATAATAATAATAATAATAATAATAATATATATTTTACCTTCTGTGGTACAGTTACATGTACATTAAGGACGTCATAATAAATACACAAAATTACAGATGTATAAGAACAATTTTTTACATAGACTTTACACAATACTATTTACACAAATAATCATTGACACTGTAGAAGCTACCGTTAATCAATAATTCCTTAACTGCATGTTTGAAAGGTTTGATATCGTCAATAGATTTAATATGTTCTGGCAACTTATTGTAAAGTTTAACAGGCATGATGACTGGACTATTAGCAGTTGTAGACAACTTACGTTGGGGAAGTAATATATTTTTTTGGTTACGTAAGTTATAGCTGATATTTCTGTCCTCATACAATCCCGTATAGCTGTACATATTTTTCTTAACATACAAAACAGACGCCAAAATATACAGTGAATAAATGGTTGGCACCCTAAGTCTCAAAAAGAGGGTCCTGCATGAATCTAATCTAGATTTAAACAACATGGTTCTGATGATCTTTTTTTGAAGTATAAACAACTGATGCATACCGGTGGAACTTCCCCAGCACACTATTCCATACGCCAGCAGTGAGTTAATATGTGCATTATAGTAAGTCAAAAGAACCGACGTGTCAACATGAGGACGTAGCTGCCATAAAACGTAGCAATGACTGGAGAGCCGCTTGGCCACGTAACCAGCATGCTCATCCCATTTGAGGTGATTATCCCATTTAAGTCCCAAGAATTTACAAAAACTGCTTTCTGGGACCGAAACTCCATTACATTTAATCAATATACTGTGATCTTTCTCTTTCATTGAAAATCTCATAAAAGAAGTCTTTGTTTTATTAAGTTGTAAGCCGCTATTTTCGCAATAATTACATATTGCTGAAATGCATTGATTAATACTTGCGGCCAATTTCCCTACATCAGGCCCTGTAGTTGTCACGGTCGTGTCGTTAACAAATAAAACAAATAGGAGAGGTCCCAGAACACTCCCCTGTGGAACACCGGTCGGTACGTCTGCCAGAGCCGAAGAAACGCCATCAGTTACAACCCTCTGAGTGCGATTTGTTATATAGCTGGTCAGCCATTGTAGAGAAGTACATCGTATCCCCACTTTGTACGATTTTTCCAACAAAAGGGTGTGATCTACGGTGTCAAACGCCTTTGTCATGTCAAAAAAAACACTGCCAACTTGACTTCCATGATCCAGGTTGGTAGTAATATACTGCTGTAGTGATATCAGTGCATCATGGGTAGACAGACCCTCCCTAACACCAAACGTAGGCGAGGCGCCATACAGGGTGTCTCAGAACGCTCGCACTAAATTCTAACGGAGTATTCAGGATTAAATTCTGAGTCGATCCGTGTTTTTGAAAATTTCCAGGGTACAGTAGTTTCCGAGTTATAAGAGATTTAAGAGGACCAATCAGATTTCAGTTCTTAATTGCTTTACAAGGTAATTTAATGTTAGATGCACTATTTCCTAGGTAACAAGATACAACAATATAAATTTTCATTGATAGTATCTTGTTACCTAGGAAATAGTGTATCTAACGTTAAAGTACCTTATGGAGCAATTCAAAGCTGAAAACTGATTGGTCCTCTTCAATCTCTTATGACTCGAGAATTATTGGTCCCTGGAAAATTTCAAAAACACGGATCGACTCAGAATTTACTCCTGAATACTCCATTAGAATTTGGTGCGAGCGTTCTGAGACACCCTGTATAGACTTATAAATCTGGATATAATGTAATCAACCAATTTGACACAAAATCACATCATTAACGTAACGTGTGCGTAAAATTTCATTTCGATATCTTCAGTAGTTTCGGCTGCAACGTGTCTTTGATGATTTTTTGCCAAAATACATTTTTGGAAGCAGAATTCGAAGAGCATTCATACGGTAACGCGAAAAATTTGGGTTTGCAGATAGACAGACAGACAGACAGACGGACGGACAGACACAGGCAGACATTTTTTTCAAAAACCACTTTTTTGGGTTCCCAGGACCCTGAAATGTAAAGATTTCATGTTTTTGGCAATCCGATTTTTCTGAATTTTCCGATCGATTCCAGTAACTGTTTCGCGCTGAGTAGAAGTTAAAAAAATAATCCGTCGTGGCCGAAAAACGACCCAAACCCGATAACGTCCCTCGTGAATACGAAAGGTTTAAAAATTTCAACTTTCAATTTTGATTTATGAACTAATCCCGCGGCGAGGTAAATCTCGATAAACTACTGCAAAAAACGAGAACTGTAGGTATAGGAATAGAAACTCTTCATGTATTTCAAAAATATCACAAAAGGCTGAAAATGAAACTCTTTGGCTGCCTTTGGTAAGCATGCAAAAAATAATTATAATTTGAATATAGCATTATTGCAATCAAAGAAAAAAAAATTATAACCATAATTTTCTGAAAATACGATAAAAGTAGAGACTAACGTTATTATGGTCTGTCCCGTTGTTGACAACAATGATTCGCCATGGAAATAGGGTGAATCTTGGTCGTGTGGATCTCGGACAGAGTATAGTTAGTATTCATTATGAATAATTGTGGCAAAAAAGTGACAAACAAGTTGATGGTTTTTTAAATGTCACCTGGCCTTGCGTTTTTCTATTGGTGTTGATTTGATTTGGGTGACGTCAATCCCCTTTAAACCAACCACACCCCTATCTACCCCACTCCCGCCATCATTCACCGCCTGCTTCGTTTTCAGGCCTCAGTTTTTGTCATCAAAATATCCTGCCTTCAGCGAAGTCTTCTTCGATCGAAAACAACAAGTTTAAAAAGAATTTCAATTGCGTTTCATATTCGTTATTTTGCAAGGGGTGTTTTTGCTAATTTTATTGAATTAGGTATCGAATAAACATCTGTTTTATCATGATTTGACTTTTAAACCTTAGTGTTGTGTAAGTTCATCCAAAATCGTTAAGTTCTTTTCACTTATAATCTCATAAGAGTATTAATTCTTTCCGCAAATTTTTGGAGAGCATTCCAACAACGTATTAATCGGCCCGAGTGGCACAGTAGGGCCCGATTACGTTGTTGGGATGCACGACTATTTCCAGGAAATGAATTAATGCTCGAATGCAGATTCGGTAAGAAAATAGCAACGATACAGCCACAGAAATTGAATAGAAGTGATTTTTGACATTTAATTTGACATAAAAATTTCCACTTATTAATTTCGTTTTACTTGGTCTAGGTAGGTATCAAAAATTTCCAGGAAATCCTCGAGTTGCCATGGTAAACACACAGAAATCAATTTTTTTATTGGCTAACGATTAGTATCGTGCGATTTTCGCCTACATTACATTGGAGTTACTATAGAAATCTTTAGTTTCCTCGATGTTCGTTTTTTGTGCGCAAGTCCGCAAAGGCTTTAATGAATCCCGCAAAATAGAAGGTTAGGACTTTAGGTACGTCAAAATGCTTTGTTCACAAATTGCCTATGCCTATTATTGGTTGGTCTGAACGATACTTTACTTATTATTGGCCAATCATAAAAATATCACCCTAGATTTGACGTCACACAAAACTAACTTTTTGAATCAAAGTTTACGACCTTTCTTCTTTTAAGGGTAGGTAGTATCTAGTTAATTTTTTTTGAAAATGGCAACTACCCGGTCACTACCACCACAACAGGACATTTTGTGAACATTAAAAAGCAATACAGGGTGTTGCCAATTTCATTGTTCCACTATTGGGATCTTGGAAACTATGAGTGACGGAGAGTTGGTTAAATTAACCAAAAGTTGCGCTTTTTTAAGCTAATTAGGAATGTGTAAAGAATTCCCCTTTATCTTAATTCGTTCTTGAGTAATCCGGAAAAAACAGAAAATCGTGGTTTTGAAGAAAAAAATATATCTTTCTGACGTTGGTGGTATTCAAATGAAATGTGGAACTTCCTATTTTTAACAGCTGTTAATCCAATGGCATAGACAAAAATTTTCTATTGCTGCTTCCAGATTTTGAGCAACGACAGCCAACTTTTCTTTTTCTTATGGCCGCCATATTGGATTTTATTGGATATTAGCTTTTAAAAAATTTAATCACATGGACTTTTTTGAGAAAAAATGTCAAAGCGCTTTAGTCACACGATGTTAAGACGTATTCAATTATTCGGTGTAGGTTTTTGCAAATGTTTTTCATCTAATTTTAGTCCGATTTTACAAATTTCTCATACCAATTTTCAATTTCTGAATTCTGACGATCAATCAAAAAAGTCCAAGCGGGCCACATTTTTGAAAAGCTAATTTTTTGTGTATCCGGCGGTGTTAAAATCCAATGGCGCTTATAAGAAAAAAAACTTGACTGCCGTCGCTCAAAATCTAGAACGCCTAGAAAATTTCTGCTATTGAGTTGACAACTGTGAAAAATATGAAAAAAGTTCCTAGTTTCACTTAATTACCAGCAAGCGTCAGAAAAATATGCATTTTTCTTTAAAGTCGCTACATTCATTTTTTTCGGGATAACTCAGGAACGAATCAAGATAAAGGAGAATCCTTTACAGATTTTTAATTACCTTCCTCTAATTTAACCAACTCTCCACCTCTTATAGTATCCTAGATCCTAATAGTGGGACAATGAAATTGGCAACACCCTATATACGTATGCATTTTGGACCCACAGTGCACGATCACAATTTGTAAATTTCCCTTCCAATTTTGTAGCTCAACCTATTCGATCCCCTACCCCCAAGGGACTGATTTATTTTATATTCCACAGGTGAACATAAAAAATGCGCTGATTTATCTTCAGGTTAAATTTACGGCATATATTTTATAACCTGCGGGTGAACTTTCCTGTAGTGGTCGAACGGAAGCAGCGATAGTGGTCTGCTTTGGCATAACACGCTAGTCCAACTGCTCCGGTAATGATCCAAGTAGGATCCGGACTCGTTCCGGGCCAGTGCTACTCCAGAACTAACGTGCATGATACGCTGCACCACATTTTCAAACCGGATGTGCATGTGCAGAGTACATGTTGGCATCGCATCTTGTCTGAGAGTTCTTTCCACGGTTTCGTAAAGTTGGAAATGTTTCAATAAATGAGAACGAGTTGTGGAGCTAAAAATCAATGGAGTACCACATAAATCTGTAGAACTAAACTTTGTTCAGGTATATTCGTCCTCATAATAATTTAAGTAGGTATTTCAAAATAAGAGAATCCCGTCATGACAGCAACAATAATTATTTAATTAGACAAGTTGCGAAAGGGACAAACGAATTAATGTCGAAATACAATAAAAGTAACAAACTACCAGTTTCCAGTTATCAAAAGGAAAATCTTTCATCAGCTTATAAAATAATAGCTGTGATAATAGTTTAGGAGGTGAGTATTTTTGAATGGAAAATACTAAACAAGGAAGTCTTGTTGTTGAAATGGTTACATTTCAGAGCTACGAAAAACACACTAAAATTTCGCCCTCCGCCCCAGCCTGGAACACCCCCAAATTTTTCATAACTCGCTTCCTCTTCACGGTACGAAGAATGCAAAGGTACACAATATTAAAGACTAATAAATTCTCCACAAGAAAGTTTCTACTCACTTTGCACCTGAGACCAATAGTTTAGCCATAGCAGTCGTGCAAAGTTGACTCTCAAAATATATTTTGTAATTTTCGAATTGTGACTTCTTTTGTGAGAAAGATTGCAGTAACCTCCCTTTTTTTACGTGATGAAGTGGAGTGGGGAGGTTAAAAAAGGGTCCTGCAACAGTGCGTTGAGCTTCCATAGCGCCTAAACCATCCAAGTTAGGAATTTCGTTCACGTATGTACATGCTCAAATCTTTTTAAATGTACAGGGGGTTCAGAAAAATTTGACATGACAAAGTTGACTTTTTTAATTAAATGTCCGATATATGTATTTTAACATATTTATAACTCCTTTAGAAGCTTTTGTTCATCCGTATAATGTAATACGAAGCCTCCAGGTTAACCAATGCCACTGCGAAAGCGAGAGCCAATTGAAAAGGAAGACTTCGGTCCAAACAAATAAATAATTACAATATTACGTCTCTTTAATCTTTGGTTTGCGAGCAAAAAATTATTTTTGAAAAAAAATTTATTTAAAAATTGGCCATACACGCGGAAGCAGTTTTTATCAGAAAGGAAGATGAAGTCCTTATTGTAGAGGTTCTTAGGAACCTCTGATCTGATTTTAGTTATTTCTCTATGTATGTATACAATGCAGGATGTTAAAAATTAACTTACAAAATTTGAGAATTTTAAAGCCGTTTTTCTCAATTTTTTCAATTGTGACGCCATGTGTATTTTTAGTCAGGTTAATGCAAAAATAAGCGAATATTTTTTGTTATATGAACATGTTGGTTATTTTCATCCGCTTTCGAGTTATGCGCAAAAATTACAAATTCTCTTATTTGCAGATAACTTTACTTACAAAATTATAAAATGAGCTCCCAAACCAAAATGTAAATGTTCACACTGTTCTTTATTTTGGTTTAAGCCTCTAAAATGTAAATTTTCCAAAAAAATGGCACTAATGTGTTTGATCCGGCAATGCTATCGAATCACGTGACATTCATATCAATATTATTGCCCACTATTGGGATCTCGGAAACTAAAAGAGTTAGAAGATCGGTTAAATTAGATAAAATTTGCTTTTCTAAGTTGATTAAGAATTTGTAAACAATTCTTCGATATCTTGATTCGTTCCAAAGTTATGCTATTTAAATGAAACTTAGAGCTTTTATATTTTTGCCATCTGTCAATTCAATGGCGTTTACAAAAATTTTCTAGGCTTTCTAGATTTTGAGTAACGACGGTCAACTTTTCTTGTTTTTATGGCCGTCATATTGGATCTTCTTAACACTATTAGTCACACAAAAAATGGTTGAATTCAATTCCTTTCACATACCATAAAAAATTTTAGAAAAAGTCGGTATACTTTTTACAGTGATTTTTTTCTCTAAGTTTAGGCCGATTATACAAATTATTCACACCTTTCAAATCTTGAAAAAAAGTCCAAATTGGTCACATTTTTGAAAAGCCAATTTTTTTGTGAATCCAATGGTGTTACAATCCAATATGGCGGCCATAAAAAAGTTGACTGTCGTTACAATACTCAAAATGTAGGAGGCCTAGAAAATTTCTGTTAATGTCATTCAATTGGCAGCTGTGAAAAATATAAAGGTCCCAAGTTTTATTTGCTTAGCATCAACTGATGACATTAATTTTTCTTTAAAATATCGATTTTCAGCTTTTTCAGGATAACTCAGTAACGAATCAAGATATCGGATAAGTCTTTAACAGATTTTTAATCACCCTCAAAAAGAGCAACAGAATCTAATCAACACCTACAAATTGCCCACTGTGTGCCAAACTTCACCTCGATACGTTCAGTAGTTTAAGCTGCAGCGTGATCACAGAGAGACACAGACAGACATTTTTCAAAAACCAATTTTTCGGATTCCAATGACCCTAAAACGTAAAGATTTAATGTTTTTGGCGATTCGAAGAGTCACCAAAAATAGCGCAAACAAAAAAAATAATGGAAAGAAAACCCTCTAAATATTGCCTTTGGTTCTAGTAGTTTAATTTAACCTAGAATGCTGCTTGTGCCATTTTTGGTGTCTTTTCTGCTTTTTTGTTGCGTTCTTGTTAAATTATTGATTTAAAATAAAAAAATTCTAGTTTCCGAGATCTCGTCATTTCATTAAAATAAGCTATATTAAAAAAAAACTACAGCTAATATGGCAAGCTCTAGATCCATAAAAGTCTAACCTGCTCAAAAGCACGTAATATTTGTTATTTAACACTACCAAAAGGGTGTTCCATTTGGAAATCTTGAGGAAAATAAAACTTCGCAAAACGCTTTGACCCTATGTATACATATTATTTATCAAAAATTTAAAAATTGATCATGCGCTCTAAAGAATATTTTAGATAATTTATGGAGCAAATTTCATTTTGAAATCTCAAGTGGTTAGCCCGTACCAGCCCTGCAAAAGGGCAACTTTCGCGTTACAAATTTCAAAATTCCCGAAAAACGGTTAGAATTAGAGCTATAGCATGCTATACAAAACTTGTTTAGAATGATTAGATTTTACCAAAAAATGCAAAATATACCGGGTGTTCCGTTTTAAAAATGCAAGTTTGGTTCCTGGTTACTAAGTAGGACACCCTGTATACACGCCACTATTTTTAGATTATGCAGCGAAAACCTTACTTCAATATCTTCGCCAGTAGTGGAGCAATCTTTCATCTACGCAACCCTGGGACAGCCCGTACATACATACACACACACACACACAGACATTTTCTAAAAACCACGTAAGGATCTGGTGTTATCCCATTTTTAAATTAGTTGTGGGGAGGTTAAAAACGATATACCTACCTTGTTTATTTGGATGGCCAGCATTCCCGAAAAAAATTAACAAATTGGTAAATGATAACTCCCAAAATACGCGATTTGAGTATAGGAACACCATACATGGATAGATAGGGAATTAGGAAAAAATAGGGGAAAAAATTGAGTTTCAATTGATTTCCTATGACATCGATTTCCAGTATAACCGGAAGCGATGCCATCTTAAAAATATTTTCCTTCAATGCAGAATTTGTTGTAACCCCGACCCACAAATTTTTGCGACCGAGATACCAAAGCTTCCCAAGATACTCGCCGTGAAAAACCGTATAGAAAAATGTATGTAAGGAAAAGAAATCTGTAAATCCCCCACGCCTCTGATGAAAATAAAAATTAAATTTCAGATTCATATCAATATTGTACTTTGTGAATAGATTTTTAAAAACTTAATTCTACGTACCCCGGTGACAGGGATCTCACTGAGGAGTACTTTTAACGCAAAACGATCCTCTAGTTTTTTGTCTTATTTTGATTTAATTTCTACCCCAAGCTCAATTATATTCTTATTTCTATAGACGTTACGGATTAATTGCATTTGCAGAGAGTTGCTTTTTGCAGGACTGCTGCGGCGAAACCATTGGTTTTAAGTACGTAGGTACTAAGAACTTTCTTGTAGAGAATTTATTAGTGTACTTTATATTCTTCGTACCAGAAGAAGCGAGTTATGGGGAAACAACGTAATCCTTTAGCATAATTCGCAGATTTTGGGGGTACTCAGGCTGGGGCGGAGAGTGAAATTTTGGTATGTTTTTCGTGGCTCTGAAATCTAACAATTCCAGAAACTTTTCTGTTTAATTTGTTCCATTTTCCTAGCGATTTTTCGACCCACCTTGGAAGAGTAGTTGAAATTTTGGTGGATGCGCCGGGATACTGTCTGCATGCGCTTCACAATTTTGAGAAGTGACGAGTTACAACAGCCATGAACTTTATCAAGTGATGAGACGCGGCATTCCCCAAAGGTCCTAAAAGCAGAATAATACGTGATATTAAGTCATAAGTCGTCCGTAATTCAGCGTATGACATCCAAAACTGTCTGTACATATAATTGCCGGTGCGCGGCTTATTATGGAAATACGTGATGATATAATGGTACAGTTTGTAACGTTACGCCGACGGCGACAAAGGCAATATCGTGAAAAATGTCACGAGGGCGGGTTTTATGCCGCCAGCCAGCTACATTCGTACGTTCATGTTAAATGTGCGCGATGTATTTTGTGTGTCCCGTGTAAAATAATAATGTTCGCGCTCGCGTAATCGAAATTGGACGTGCATAAATTCCGTTAAACCAGCCTCACATCACAAATTAGCACACCGGCGTTTAATCAAACGATTAAAAAGTGTCACTGACCAACCACTGCTTTGCAACCGACAAGATAATTTATGCAAACACAATTACCACCGGACATGTGCGGGAGTCGCTTTCCTTTCCAATGTTGCATTCACTTCTCTGTATTTCATTTGCAATTATGTTTTGATGTCGGACGCAACTGGTTGAGAAGGACCAATAAACCTTTATTGCCCACACCATTTTAAAAATATAAACCGATTCATTTGATGGCCTTTTCATTTTCATAAATGACAATTAACGATACCGTTATGATTTATTATGTACTTATTTAAACGGGATTACAACGCCCTCTTAAATAAGTTAATAACTAGTATCAATTTTATTTAGAACGACCATTAATAATAATAATAGTGTCTTATATTCCTGTCTTCTTTTTCGGTTTTGTTGACGTCGTCGCTATATCATGTCTTAGCCAAAGTTGCTGTATAGTTTTAGTTTTCAGTATTTCCGACGTTTTTAAAACTGTCTTAGAGTTGGTTGTTCAACGATTGAATTTCTAGTTTACACGTGATTTCTTATAAAACTTAGAGTTGTGTACAAAGTGTTTCAATTTTCTGAGACAATTAAGGAATAGTTGAAGATGCAAATCGTTAGCAATTTTTCCGTAGTGGCTATCGTATCCTAATAAATTATGGAAAATTACAGGTGCCATATGAGAACTTTACAGTTTTTGAGGGACTGAAGTGCCGTTGCTATGTAAGTATTTTATAAAGAATGCATTGTTTCTTGCATTATATTGATTAAACTACGTCAAAGTGACATTTCAGAATTTTTCGACTATTTTGGGTTCAAATTGAATGGGAGTGCAAAAAATAACGTATATACCACAGGACTGAAGTGACATTTAATCCTGCACTCGCTTCGTTCGGACAGTAAACATTCACGCTCGGGATTAAATGATGCACTTCAGTCCTTTGGCATAAATATAATATACTTTACCCGAGGGCTATACACTCCCCTAAATTTTGTACACCATTGCCGATTTCGGCAATGTTTAGTGTATAATTGCCGCATTCCCTTCTCATTTCCGCATTTCCCAAGACATTGCCGCATTTCCTATCTTCATTCCTACATTCCCTAAATTTATTCCCGCATTTCCACATCATTCCCGTATTTCCTACATCATTCCCGCATTTCCTATCTGCATTCCCTATTTCCTAAATATGTTCCCGCATTTTTTTCTATATTGCATTGAATTCCTGCTTGAAGTCTGATATAGCCGATGTACATTTCTCGGTACATTTCCAGATTTCCGCATTTCTTTGTCAATTTTAGGGGTTTTACGAGTTACCTACCCATTGTGCTTATACCTATTATACCCCATTATACACGTTACTTAAACTAAATATAAAAAGCAGAAATATAACACGTTTGCATCTATTGAAACAAAGAAAAGAAAAATATCAAAATACATATTGAACAAAGGACCCCGCACCATTCTTATGGGAAAATGCGAGGAAAATGGCTTTCTGTGGGTTTGGCTGAAATTTTTGTATGTTGTAGATTTTGACCTCCTGATCAAAAGTTATGATTGCCACAAAGCAATTGTGCGGACAGTTTTTGCTCCAGAGGGTGCCGAAGATAAAATTTTCCCACAAGAATTACATGCAACGAAAATTAATTTGCATTTTTGTCGTCATAATACCCTCGGAATACCAGGGGCACTTTTCTTACGTGTATTATTAACATACTTTTATACAGGAGTCTCCTGGATGTGTTTGCTTATTATGTTGAAGGAGTAGGTTTACGACGCGCGACGGTCACAAAAATGTGTATGTCCTTATGGGGAAAAGTTTATCTTCGGCAGGCTTTATATCAAAAAGTGTAAGTATACGATTTCTTTGGGGCAATGATAACATTTGATCAGGAGGTAGAAATCTACAATATACCAAAATTTGAGCCAAATCCACAGAAAGCCATTTTCCATAAGGATGTTGCGGGATCCTTTATTTGGTTAATAAAAAGATCGAAGTTATCGGCTCGGTTATCGTACACTTTTCTTGAATTCCCTATACATTCTTTGGATAGCACATTTTTCATGTCTTTTTATAGTGATGTTACTAGCGGAGAGCGCGAGTGCGGAGACACGACCTTGAATAATTGCCACCCATTCCGAATCATTCCCCAAATTGCCGTCCAATCCTAATCATTCCCGAAATTGCCGTTCATTTCCGAAGCATTCCCAAAATTAGCGAGTCGTTTCGGAACATTCCCGGAATTGCCCTACATTTCCGAAGCATTCCTAAAATTCCCGTGTATTTTAGGAGCATTCCCCAAATTGCCAAGCATTTCCGAAGCATTCCCGACATTGTCATGCATTTCAGCGACATTCCACATTTTCTACTTTATTTTCTTAAGAGATGTATATCCATTGCCGAGCGAAGGAATGTCGGTATTGCCGTATTGCCGCATTTACCCATTTAAACCCAGTGGGTCGTTAACGACCCACCGAAGTTTTTGTTAATTTTTAAAGTTATTAATATTTATTTCACTTTTTTTTTTGTTCCTATGTGTTCCTGAGAGGTTACAAATGTGGCAGGGTAGAATAAAACTGATATAACTTGCGCCATTTTTGAGCAAAAAATTTTTGTTTCCGTGCATTCTATGGACGACGCGCACTTACAATTTTATAATTTTTTACTAACCAGGACCTTTACTTTATCAAATCTACTTTTACTCTACAATATTCTATATATCACAGAGATCATGTCAATATAAATGTGAAATATTTTTATTGCTTATAAACCAACATATGTTTCAACAAATTTGTATGGGTCGTTAACGACCCTCTGAGCAGGAGTAGTCCGTAATACCTGTACCTGTACCTGCTCGCCAATCCATCTTGATATCGTTATAATGCATACCCCTACTAATTATTTGGACTACGTGTGGGTTATTTTAGACATAAACAGACAAATTTCCAAACACTTTTATTTGCAAGTTGGTTTTCTTGTGTATACGAATATCAAACGTGAAATTATTTTGAGATAATAGCTTCATTTGTTATTGCTGACTATCACCTCATACGACAAGTGATGGATAACGCAAAGAAGGATAAGCATTATTTAGGTTTTTTCAATGAAATAATGGTTTCAATTTACTTTCATTTGATATGAAGGAAAACCTTCCAGTCGTTTGGGTCCGACTTCTGCAGTAAAAATTCCAGTAGCCGTCAGGAATTCTGCACAGCATACAATTTTGACATAATTTTGACAAAACATCCCAGAAAAAGATGTATAATCTGCAAAAACATAATCTTGCGCCAAATGCAATGTGGCATTGCACGATAAATGTTTTTTGGAGTATCACTCGCAAAATATCAGAGTATTGTAAATTTTTTTTTTACATTTGACTACTGATATTTATATATTGTTTAAACAATTAATTATTATATCTTGATTATGACCTACTTTAAATATGTATATCACACAGTTTCAATAAAATGCTTGTTTTCTAAGTCTAAGGGGTTGTGCCCAGTGGGTCGTTAACGACCCAACTTTTTTCTGAAAAAGTACAAGAAGAAAATTTTTTTTACTATTTTTCCCAAAGGTCTTAGTCGTAAATGAAGCGATATACAACAAAAAAATTACAATTTTTTGTAAAAAAAATAGTGGGTACAAATGGGTTAATTGCCGAACATTTCCTACTATTGGCGAACATTTCCGTGCATTGCCGAAAATTCCCGTCCATTGCCTAAACATTTCCGTATTCCCTATTGCATTTCCGTTCATTCCCGTCCATTCCCGACAGATTTGTACACCTATTGCCGAAGTGGATAGCCCCTCGACTTTACCTAATTGCGTTTTGAAAAATTGGATTTTACACAATTAGGTAAAATGTTGTACCGAATACGTTATGAAAAGCCTAAATTGTTTGACTCGCATGCTGTTGCAAAACTCGCTATCGCTCGTTTTGGCAAATATTACGACTCGTCAAACAATATAGGACTTTTCATAACTAATTACGTAAATAACTATTACCTAATTGCGTTTTGAAAAGTTGGACGTAACAATTTTTTAATGAGTGAAAATTATTCAATTCCAGTTTTGATGGTTTTAATGGAAGAGGATTTGAAAACAATTTATTTAGTTTTTGAGCTATTTTTTCAAGTTCGCGTACAAACCATTCTGTAGAGTCTTTACCTGTACATAAATTAAATTTAGACAGTGATGTAATGTACCATGTGCCGACTTAATCATAACACGAACACCTAAGACGGCGATAATTTGCAAAATCACAGCACTCTGCATTAAATCACGCGGCGCAAAGCGAAATATGCTAAAGTATTATACTAGTGAATTCCTTGAAGAAAAATCAATTGAACCGTCCCATTTCAAAAAAGTGAAGTCTTGTGTAGTGTTTCACTCTCGCCGAGACGAGAGCGAGAGTAGGCCCTCTCGCTGTCGGTCTCGGAAATCTCGTTTTAGCTTACTCTCGGTCTCGCTCTCGCACAATGTGGTCTCGCTCTCGGTTTCTCGCCGAGACTCTCGCTTTCGGTTTTTGAAAATCAATAAACTCAATACATTTACATTACGAGCCTAACATGTGCTTCTAGAATGGACTTCTATGTAAATAGGACGAAATAGAGCACTATTTTATTATCGTTAATGGTTTGTTTTGCCTAGCCGAGTCTCGCACGTGTTTCCGCTTTCATTGTTCCGCCTTCGTTTCGATTTACTTTATGATTTCTAGGGAAAAATTTGGCCTGCGATTCCGAATTTTTACATACACTAGGGCGTTTGCACACGGTGCGATTGTTATGCGATTTACCGTTTGCGGCATATCGCAACGATATCGTGAGTTGGCAAAATATATGGGATCTTATGTGTATTTTTCACACGATGCGGCCGCGACAAAAAAAGACGCAAGTCGCTTGCGGCACTATATCGCACCGCTGCACAGTGCGATGGTCGGTCAGATATCGTCCGATATCGTCCGATATTTTTCCGCACGATATTAAGCCAACAATGAACATATATGCACATTTTCAGACGTGTCGTTTCTTGTTGCGAGATTTTTGGGCGATTAGAATTCCAGGGTTGCAATATTCACTTTCCGGCATTCATTTTGTCATGAGCTTCTAGGCTGTACGACGTACGTGTCTCGCAATGTCTTCAAAATTGAAATTTAAATATGAAATTATCGACTTAATTGAAGCCGTGGAAAGTAAGGCTTACAGGCTGTCCATGTTTACACCACAATCATCTACACTCAACTGACTATGAAGACATACTGGGAATGGCAACACCGCGCACTACGTGTTTATTCTTTATCGCTTGAAATTAAATTTGATCGCGCCGTGTGAAAGCTTACTGCGAATGCGACGCGATATATCGCAAACGGAAAATCGCATCGCAATCGCACAGTGTGCAAACTCTTAAATTCAGTTTGTTAAAATATTGAGCTTTGGAATGTAAACTTTATTATCATTAATTATTTCCTCTTTTCTTTTCAACGACACGGCATTGCAGAAATAAAGCGACGACCCAAATCTTTAAAACCCGGTTTTTAAATCACAATAAACATAAATACAATCATGCAAAATAGGTACTTACTTTGAATCACGTTTTTTTGCGATTTTTTTATTCTACCGAGACTCTCGGTTTCTCGGCGAGATCTCGTGCACATGCTCTCGGTCTCGCCGAGACGAGAGTCAATCGAGTCTCGCTCTCGCGGGCGAGACCGAGAGCGAGACCGAGACTCTCTCGGTCTCGGGTGAAACACTACAAAGGAACAGTCTGCGAAATAAACTGAAAATTTTGTACCAAGTATTAGGTGTAGGCGAATATTTTAATACTTTTTCCGGTGACCGACGAGTAGGATACGCACTGTTTATTGTAGATATAAGACGTATTTTTTACTTACCGATTAAAACTAAATCGTTTTCTTTCGTTTTTCTTTTATCATGACTCGTTTTTGAGAAAAATGGCAAAAATAATATGAAGCAAGTGAATTCGAAAAAAATATGTTAAACTATACTGTGCTTTGATTATTATCCACATTTTACCTAACAGAATACGCTGCAAACCGTAATAAATTCAAGGACTTTCAAAAGAAAGAAATTAAATTTTTTGAATATTTCTAGGCCTGTATCTTGAATAAGAGGAAGTCCCACAGCTTAAAGTTTGTCGATGTACTTAGGGAACACCTCGTATAATTAAAGGTGGTGGATTAAATGAATCTTAACCATGAAAATGGAAGGGGACTTAAAGTAAACCGCAGGGTAATAAATAATTAAACCGCAAGACTGTGGAATATCCTGGTTAATAACTTTTGGAGGAGAGTCATACAAATGGATTATGCTCCTATTGTTTGCCTTTTGAATGTGTTTGGTTCCGGTTTGTGTAGGCAATGTTTCAACTGAAATTGTGCAGAAATTGTCAAACTGCGAGGCAAAGACGTCTTATTAAAATACCGAATACATGTGCCGTTCAGAATGTAAATTTCTAGGCGCGTTTAGCATAGAGACCCACTGACATGGGGAGATAGCAGTTGTCATATTTCACGGCATTTTCATCTGCTGCTATCACGAATGTTGCTTTCCATTTATTATCGGCTCTCTTCCTAGTTGACGTTTGACTTATGCACATAAATAACAAATAAAGTGGTTGCCAACTTGTTGTTTCGATTCGACACAAACATACTGGAACACATTACAGACGCAATACTTCACAAAGAAAATGCGGAATTTTCCAAGTTTCATCCACTCATAATTTCTTGCCGACAAACACTTTCCTGATTTAAGGTCCGCCGCTTTTTCTCATTTTTCATATTTCAATTCGCGGTAATCAATTCTGATCTGTCCTCATTATCGGTAGAGTTAAAGTTGGTCCATTTCGACTAAAAATTTACAATTCTTTCTTGAGAACAAAAGATAAGCAGGCAAGTTTATACAGGATGTACCAGTGAAAACTAAATGTAGTGTGAAAAATCGCTAGAAAAGGTCGATTTCTATCTCTAGGTGCAGAGAACAAATATAAATCCGTACTTTGTGAAACCCCCCACTTGTTGTTCATCATTTGAAAGCTAAACAATAATTATTTCTACGATTTGATCCAGTGTTCACGTTCTTCAGTGCAACTTTTGGACGAGTGGATGGATTCTGAAAATTCTTGTATCGGTATACAGAACTGTTCATACTCTTTCAAATGATAGGTATATCAAAAGTGCCTTAAGGTAATTTGAAATTTGACCCTAGTAACAACCCGCCTAACGTTTTATAAGCTGATTAAACACACTTTATTTTAATTATTCCTAAATATTATAATTTTTTTTATGAACAATATACCTACGTCCCCGAGTATACGTCCCAAGATATGTAAAAAATTATGTATGTTAATCAAAAAGCCGCAAGTAGTGGGTTGCCATTTGAAATTTTCCAAATAGTGGGAGGGGGCTTAGGAGGTGCGTTGTGATAGTCCGAGACCGAGTCCGAGACCCTACAAATTTGCGACCTTCTGAAACATACATTCCCAGAAGTAGGCTGCGAGAAAATTACCACGAAACATCCGGAATACTATGCTGCATTCAAGGTCATCATAAATCTGCACAACCTCGATAAAGCTTTGGATCCTCAACTGTGGCCCGAAGGGAGCTACGTCAATCGTTTTTTTCAGCCTCGACAAAGGATAGCACAATCCGATTAACCCAGGGCAACAGAATTTCGAGTGACAATGATACCGAATCCAACCAAAATGGTGACAATTATTGTACTACCGATCGACGACAAAAATTGAACATATTAGTTATTAATATGCAATCTATCAGAGCCAAAATTCCCCAGCTCGAAATAGTATTGTCCTCAAATAATTTCCAGGTTGCAGGAATTTCTGAACACTGTCTTAGAAGCTATGAGTGTGAATCTTTAAAACTCAACGAACACGTCGGGGCATCTTCCTACTTTTCACGAACATTGAACGCACATGGTGGATCCCTAATCCTGACCCATGCTTTCAACTCCTGCATTCGGTTGGAGGACGTCGAGAGGCTATCTATGGAGAACCACTGTGAAATTTCTGGTGTACTGCTGACTAGTATGTGCATTTATTTTATTAACATTTACAGACCTCCATCCGGGGACTTTAATAATTTTTTATACGTCCTCGACAGGCTCTTTAAAATTGTTAACACCTCAACTAGTAACGTAATAGTTGCCGGTGATTTTAACGTCCACTTTAACATCGTCAATAGGATGAAAACCAAACTGTGTGATCTCATGGCTGGTTATGCTTTATATCCTCTTGTTAATTTTCCAACTAGATATAAAAATTGTATAGACAATGTTTTTACTAATATGTCAGCAACTTACTGCAAAACGAGTCCAATTAATACCGGACTGTCCGATCACTTAGGTATAAATCTTCAGCTAACTCTGCAGTTAAAGGAAGACAAAATTGTGCGAAAAACTTGTCGACCTATCACAGCTGCAGGCAAAAATGAGTTATTTCATCTCTTAGATAATGCGGATTGGAATTATATATACAATAATGACGTAAGTGTTGCCGAAAGGTTTGATCGATTTGTCTCTGAAATTTCGAATATGGCAAGTGCAGCTTTCCCTGTCAAAGTAATTCAGAATAGAGGTCTGCAGTGTGTAAGGTGGTTCGACAACAATTTGAAAAAAATGCGGGACGACCTCCAGACATTAGATACTATCTATAAGTCAGTACAAACTGAAGAAGCAAAAGAATTACGAAACAAATTCAGGAAGCGCTACCGTGAAAAGATACAAATTTCCAAAAAATTGTATAACCAAAAGTTTATTGATGCGTCAAGCTGTAAAGTTAAAGCCATATGGAAAATAATAAATCAAAATCGTGGAAAGCTGTCAGCTGTAGGGAGTATTAATTTTGATCATTGTGAATTGGATTGTAATGACTTTAATAAGTATTTTTCAACAATAGCCGCGGACCTAGTAAGTAAGTTACCTCAAACCTTCGACGACCCAATACGCTTAATGACTTACCATGTCAATCCTGGGTCAGCCTGTAATGGTCCACTCTCCGAATTTTTTCGATTCAGGGAAGTGTCGATTGTCACTGTGAGAGAAACGATTGCAAATTTAAAGAACAGTAATTCTGTTGATATGTATGGACTCAGCGTGAGTATGCTCAAGCCGATCAGAGAGACGTTCCTGTCCCCTTTGACCACACTTATTAATATGTGCATTAGACTTGCTGTATTTCCTAAATGTCTCAAAACAGCCTCGGTAATTCCGATTCACAAAAAGGGTACTTTGAACGATCCCAACAACTTTCGACCGATCTCAATCTTACCTGTTTTCGCTAAGATTCTCGAGAAGATATTGTGCTCCCAGTTGAGTGATTACCTCGAATCTAGGCAACTCTTTTCATCGACACAATTTGGGTTTCGGAGGGGCTGTTCAACCACAGGGGCAATTTTGTCGCTTGTTGACAAGATTGGCCAGGGCTTTGAAAACAGTGAATTTGTCTGCACCAACTTTTTAGACCTATCGAAGGCGTTCGACTGCGTCTCGCACGAAGTTTTGTTAAGAAAACTCTATATGTATAACCTACATCCCAATAGTTGTAAGATTCTAACATCCTTTTTGACAGATCGTGTCCAATCAGTAAAACTAGACAACAGGATGTCCTCACCTCTGCCACTGGAACGTGGGGTCCCGCAGGGGTCAGTATTGGGACCTCTACTATTCCTGCTATACATCAACGACTTGCCATCCTTCGTTAATCCCACAGAAACCATCCTCTACGCTGATGACACAACCCTTATTAACAGTAATACTTCCAATATGTTCGCTTCCGACACAATCGACGAGGCGCAGTCTCTTGCCGTAAGATGGTGTTCTGCCAACCAGTTGTGTTTGAACGAAAGCAAATCAACCAGGGCCCTATTTACCTTAAAGAAAGATGTTGAGGGGTTGGATGGGTTCGAGGACAATGTCACATTTCTGGGAGTCCACCTGGACGCTAAATTGACTTGGATCCTACACGGCGACAAAGTGGCTAGTAACTTATCAAAGAGTATTTTTTTACTCCGTAATCTTAAAAACCAAGTGCCAGAAACCTGTTTAAGATCCGCTTATTTCTCCCTGTGTGAGAGCCATTTCTCATACGCATTGCTAGCCTGGGGACACTCTAGCATAATGCACAGACTTTTTGGTCTTCAAAGGAAGGCCATAAGAATACTCGCTGGTGTGGGGTACAGGGACGACTGTCGACAAAATTTTGTTGATCTCCGAATGCTCACGTTGCCCAGTCTATATATTTACCACTGCCTTTTATATATTAAAACGAATATAAATAAATATTGTCCTCACAGTGACATACACAATTATAATACCCGACATAACCACAATCTCTGTCCCATAAAAAGTAGGTTAAGCAGATCAATGAATAGCACCAACTATTATGGTGTGAAATTTTACAACTGCCTTCCCAATGATCTGAAGGTTCTGGAAGCAGACCACTTCAAAACAAAGGTGAAAAATATTTTATTAGACAACGCCTTTTATTCTTTCGATGAATATTTGTGTATGTTTAAACCTGAAATGTAATGTCATGTGATTTTTGTTCCGTGTTATACATTTATTTGTCTTTGATTTACAACTTATGCATACCTGTATTGTATTGAATACATAATGTTTTAACCCCGACCTGTGCTAAAACTTGTTAGTTAAAAAGCATCAATAAACATTATTATTATTATTATTATTATTACCTCTTTCATATTTCATTTTATTTCCGAGAAATCCAGGGTGGTTAGTTTTCGTTGGAGCAATATTGTGTAGTTTCGAAGCCTTGAACTTAAAATTGTGTTTCGTTGGTAATTTTACAGGACAGGTTCTATACTTACCTAATGCAAAATAAGTAGAGTAGATTTAAAAAAAAGAGCCTTCTTTTAACTTTTACGCATTTTCATTTTTGTTTGGATACACGCTTGGTTTTGTTTCTCACTACACATTTTGCCAGTGTTTGTTAATTTTTGATTGTTTTCAATTTCGTCCTTTTTACTACTTTGTTAACATTCCTCTTTGTTTTATAGTTTATTCTCATTCCCCAGTTCTTTCCTTTACCCATTTTACGACTACTTACAATATTGTTTTTTCATTTTTATCCACTAATAAACATTCGACACTAATTATTTAGTTGCTTATTTGATTGCTGATCTCCAGTTACCTTATTAACCTCCCCAACCCCATCACAATTTAAAAAAAATGGGAGATTACTGCAATAATTAAAAGTTTCAAATTCGAGATAAGACCGGATGTATGCGTTTTGAGGTCTCAGGAACCCAAAAAAGTGGTTTCAAAATGTGTCTGTGTGTATGTTCGTTTGTAAACACGCCACAGCCAAAACTACTAGACCGATTTATAATAAGCTACAATATGACTACACAAGCACACTTCTTTAAAACGTTTACTAAACTCAACAGTAAAACCACATACCAACTTCCTTACAAGACGTCATATAGCGGTTTTTATAACTTAAATATGTGTTCAAGGGTCTTAATTGCACCTTAAAAATAACGCTGTAACGATCTCAATGTAACAGTTTTAGAAGCGTTATTAACTGGTTATTAATGGTGGTTTTATTGAAAGATAATATAAGCAAAGTTGAGGTTGGTGCAACTTTTGCTTTTGTTATGTTACGTGAGCCATGTTTTAGCCGAATCTGAATAGATGCATAATCTATTTGAACTTTTTGTTATTTGTGCACTTTCTGTTAAGTAATGTATGTTAAGTGGATGTGAATGGGCTTTAAGTCATAAAGATGTTTTCAAAAGTTTTCGTCACTGTTCTATAACTTTGTGCTGCATGGGCAGACACTTCTGACCTCTTCTTTGGGTAAACATTTGATGTTCTTGGCGTTTAGATTCTTCTATCGATTTTAGTAATTCCTCTGCGAGAGCAGAAGTTAAAAAAATCCAGAAAATATAACCCAAAGTGAAATTTCTTAGTAAAGTGTGCGGGGTCCTTTTGTCGGTGTAGATACTTAGGGAACATCCTGTACAATTATCCCTCTTCGAATAACACGACCTGCTCTTTCGACGAGATAGCAAGAAAAGTATCGTTTCGCATAAAACATTTTGATGTCTGAGCAACTTATCTCGAGTTATTTCATTTTCTGTAGTGATCGATCGGAGAGGAAACGGAGCCAATTCGTATATGAAACTTTAGTATTCCAGTAAGAGGAGCGGCATAAAACAGGGAATAAAAGTAATTTTTGAATATAGGGTTGGCCATAAAAGTGGTAACTAGACGGGTGTGCTTACGAGAGAGCGGTCTCAGTCGCGATATCCCAGCTCTCTTGCTTTCCAGGCTGCCAAACCAAATCCGATTGCGGCTTTAGCGGAGAGGCTATCACAATAAATCCACGAAATGGCCCACATCTATACGACATACAATTTGGTTTGAGCATTTGCCGAACCCCTATCACAAATCTAGTTTGTTTCAGACGCTCTTTGCAATATTAAAATGTTAATTTTATTTTATTTGCAACTGCTTCGTACTCGAGGCGGGTCTGTGGCTCAGATTTACGTAATAAATTTACATCGCAAAAAAATTACAGATCCTACTTTAATTATTATTAATTAATAATTAATAATCAATAAATTGTCTGCCTATTCGATATGGAATATGACTTGTAACTTTTTTAATTTTTCGGACTCCTGTTGAATGCAGTACCACATCAACAGGAGAGGCCTCCGTATCTCTTGTCGTGAGCGCCTTAATCGGAAAGTTGCATAGAGGGCGCCACTTTCCAAGCATACATCAGAAGCTCATGAATTTTCACCAAGATTTTGAAAAAGTTTGTCCGATCCAAACTGTGTTTTAAAAGCCAACGGAAGATGTATCGGGTGTCCCAAAAAAACCGGACAAAATATTTTTGGGAATAAGTCAGCCATTTCTTAACAGATTTGGATGAACGTGGTCTTAAATGAAAGTTAAGGAATCAGGTTTTCCAACTCTCTAAGAAACTACGACAGATTACGAAAGCGTAGAGCTGCCATGATTTTTGCTACCTTTTTTTTATTTTGAAATTTACAGAAAAAGTGTAAATTTACAGAAAAAAGTGTAAATTTACAGTAAAAGTGTAAATTTACAGAAAAAAGTGTAAATTTACAGAAAAAGTGTAAATTTACAGAAAAAAGTGTAAATTTACAGAAAAAGTGTAAATTTACAGAAAAAAGTGTAAACTTACAGAAAAAAGTGTAAATTTACAGAAAAAGTGTAAATTTACAGAAAAAAGTGTAAATTTACAGAAAAAGCGTAAATTTACAGAAAAAAGTGTAAGTTTACAGAAAAAGTGTAAATTTACAGAAACTGTAAATTTGCTTCCATTCTGAGAGCAGCATTACCGAGTTGTACAGGGTAGTTCAAATGTATTAATACACGGCACTCACGGCCAAGCAATAAGATAAATAAATAAAATAAAAATCCAATGTAAATTAGAAGAAATTACCTTCATTTCGTCGCAATTTGGAATTTGCATAATTTAGCGATAAACAATGAGTAATATTTATTTTTTTAATGGCACCACCCATGTTTCTATTTTTTTGGATTCCCTGTGAGTCCTTCTTTATGGTGATAATTTAATTTTTTTGATAAATCGAACAGTAAATTTTTAAATTTTCATTAATTCAAATTTCGCGCGGAGATCCGGCGACAACGCATTTCATCATATGTGCAACCGATGCAATCGTCCTCGTCTTACCACATGCCTCCCACTAATTGTACACGCCCACTAAAGGATTTTAACGGGGCCTAATTATAAGTTTCTTTACAACAAATGGCGCATTTCGTTACAAAGGAAAAAATGTTTCTTCAGAGTGCAGGATTACGAGCCATTTTGCTATATTTTTTATCGGGCTGTTATCAAGCTGTTAATTAATAAAATGACCAAAAACAACAAATCTTGCATTCTGAAAAAATATTCTTAATAATGAAAATTTAAATTTAAAAATTTATTGCTCAATTTATGTACTTTTTGTTTATTGCTAAATTATACAAGCATTTACCATGGATTTTTTATTCTATTCATCTTAAAATTTGGCCGTAGGTAAGAGCCGTGTATTAATGCGTTTGGACTACCCTGTACAACTCGGTAACGGTGCTCTCAGAACGAAAACATAAATTTACACTTTTTCTGTAAATTTACACTTTTTCTGTAATTTACACTTTTTCTGTAAATTTACACTTTTTCTGTAAATTTACACTTTTTCTGTACCTTTACACTTTTTCTGTAAATTTACACTTTTTTCTGTAAATTTACACTTTTTCTGTAAATTTACACTTTTTCTGTAAATTTACACTTTTTTCTGTAAATTTACACTTTTTTCTGTAAATTTACACTTTTTCTGTAAATTACAAAAAAAAGTTAGCAAATATCATGGCAGCTCTACGCTTTCGTAACAGATAGCGCTGTCGTAGTATTCCTATTAATAGTTGATTTTAAGGCTTATTTTAAGTGCTTGGGGATTGGTGAAAAAACAACCAATCGATATGAGACTCAGAAAACCTTTTTTCAGAAGTTGCTTTGGTTTAAGCATTAATTTTAAGTGATTTAAAAAAAAATGTGTTTTCCCGTATTTTCACGCTTTTATGATATGACTAAAGTAACAGTGATGCAAAAACAACTTAATTTTCAGTAATAGCTCTCCAATTTGTCCCTCATTGGCAGTCACCTCTGTTTTCATCAAATTCGATAATTTATAATAAAAAATTATGCTGTTTGTGCGTCACTAACTTTGCTCATCAGTTACTAGGGCGTAAAAATCGCAGAAAATGAATGCATAAACCAAATCGACTTTTGAAAAAAGATTTTTGCAGAAAAAAGAACGATCTTCAAGGTCATTTGAGTCACATAAAGATTGGTTCTTGTCTGCCCAATCCCCAAACCCCTAAAAAAGCCTTGAAAATAAGTATCGATAGGGTCACTACGGCAGCGCCATCTATCATAGTTTCTTGCATGATTCGACAGCTTGGTTCTTTAGCCTTCATTTAAGACGATGCTCATCCAAATCGGTTGAGAAATGGCTAACTTATTCCTAAAAATATTTTGTCCGTTTTTTTTTACACCCGATATATCAATGCGATTCTAATATTGAGTTGTGGGCCTGGTAGTTTTGGGTGCAGATTTAATCTGCATCTAGTAGTAGTGCCGAAACATATGCTTCATGATAAAATAATCGTGGGGGGGTGGCAATTTCACGTGACTAAATTAATTACTGTCTTCCAGTTGTACATACGTCAAGCGTTAAATTTCCTCTATGTAAATTTGAAAGGGGTGGTTTTTGGGGGTGCAATTTTTGCCTTCAGTTAGTCTCCTGCATTAATAAGTGGTCCAAGGGTTGAATTTCGCTTAAATCATTTTTTTGTATTTTGATGTTGAAGTGAGTCTTAGGGGTGAAAAATTTTTCATTAAATTCAACTCTTCGGGTTGTAGGCTGTCCAAGGGTTAAATTTCCTATAAGTCAAGTTTTTGTGTTTAGGGTTGAAAAGAGTGAGTTTCAGTGGTGCAATTTTTTGCGTTCAATTACTCTGCGGTAAGAGATGGTTCAAATGGTCCAAATGGTTCTCCATGTAAATTTTTTGCGATCGGGGGTTGATAAGGGTGGGTTTCGGGGGTGCAATTCTAAGATGTCAAAGGGGGTGAAATTTAACTCTGGGTAGAATTTCAGACAATAACACCAAAATATGCCAATTACGCAAATTAAGCTTTTGAGTGGTTGAAAAAAGCGAAAAAATCCAAATGTTTCATTTATTAGGTACCGAAGAAAAACGAAATTATGTGAATTTAACCAAACAGGCACCTATGGGGTTGAAAAATTGTAAAGGGGGATAAAAAGTCAAAGGAGGTGAAAATTAATCGCTGTTGAGCGGAATTACAGAAAATAACACAAAAATAAGTCAATGATGAAAATTTTGCTTTCGGAAGGTTGAAATATTGCGAAGGGGTTGAGAAAGTGAAAAAGCTTACATAATCCATACGAGTAAAATTCATTACCGAAGAAAGAGACAATTGCGCGATTTTGACGCTCGGGGGGTTAAAAAATTGAAAGTGAAAAGTGAAAGAGATTGAAAAATTTTAGGGGGATGAAAAGCAATGAAAATGACCTTATTTTTAATTTCTACATTGTCGTTATAAATTACCACCTAAATGCTATCATAACATCTTAAATAATGATTTGGCATGCTTTTTATTACGCGTTTCTACATTTTGAGGGTTGTAACACCATTTTAAAGGTGGTTTTTCGCGAATGTCAATTAAGAGCTTTTCTGTACCATAGAAACTTATTAATTTCAACCATACATTATTCAGTAAAAAATCGAGTTTTCACCCATAAATTTCTTCCCCCTGGATAAATTTCTCCTAAAATCTCTCTCTTTATTCTCGAAGATGTAATTTATACGAATTCACAGTTTCACAGCATATATTGTTCTCTGTGCCAAGTTACAGGGTTTCATGAACGGTTCAACCCCTAAACTAGAACCCCACAATTTCACCACTCCTACATACCCTAAAGAAAATTGTGTTTTCAATTTCTCATTAGAAATTTAGGTTTTCAACACCTCATGATTTCACCCCTTTATGTATGATTTACAGGGGTGATTTTATTTCTGTGGTGTTATGTAATTTCTGGAGTGTTTAGTTACTTCTGTTGTTAATAAATAATTGACAAGATTACAGAAAAAATAAATAAAATGTAAATTATGAAAAGGAAGATGATCCATCTCGAAGTGGGCTGGATAAGTTATTATATTGAAGGTCAAGTAACACTCAGCACAAAATCGATACCACATAGGCATATTAAAATAAAGATGTTTAAACTTTAGTGTAGATACCATGGTTTCGACCAGTCACCGGTCATCTTCAGCACCCGTCTACAAGAAGATAATAATACTTAAACGCAATTAATTATGAGCTTACCAGAAAAAAGAGCGGGTTTGACTAAAGTCATCGGGACCCTTCACAAAATTATAACAGTAAAAATATCGCCTGGTTTAAATTTTTCAGTTAAAATATCACAAGGTTTAAGTTTTTTAGTCAAAAAGGGGAAAAATTGTTAAAATTTCAGAACCGAAAAAAGGCAACATTTGCGCGAATTTTAACAAAATTAACGCTTTGAGGGGTTGGAAAATTGTGAAAGGGGATGAAAAGTCAAGAGGGGTGAAAGTGAACTGTATTTAAATACCTATGACTAAACTAGCGAAAATTACACGGAAAAGAAGCGGTCTGCGTAAACTTTGCTTTTTGGGGGTTCACATTATTATGAAACGGCTTGAAAAATTGTGGATGGATTAAAAATTAAGGAAAACGACTTTGAATTACCGAAAAATCACAAGAAAGCCTGAAAGAGTTGATAAAATGTATTTATCCGCTTGCAAAGAGTTAGGCGTTGTTAATAGCCAGGGGTTGGTTTTAGTTTGAAAACTCATAAGACCTTTTTTGAATAATGGGCCGAATCTATCGAATCCCACAATTTTATACCACCATTTACTTGAAGAAATTTCGAGTTTCAACCCTTAAAGGACCCCGCACACTTCTTATGGGAAATTTAGATCGATAGATTTTTTTTGTTTTTTAATATGTTGTAGCCAGAGCGATGCTGATTAAAACCTCTCACGGGCGCAACCTTGTGGGGCCCACGGTTTGGCCGTTAAAGCGCCCCAAAGACAGGACCGAACTCCATGATTCAAATAATTGAAAAATCGATATCTCGGCTATCTTTGGAGATAGAGCCTTCGCTTAAAAATTCGTTGGTAGATATTTCGCCCAGCTCTCTTGCCATGGCACATAGAAAAACAAATGACGGTCTTTGACAAAAAAAGGCCATAGCTTTACTTTATGTATTATTTAAAAGGCGTTGTATACTTCCATGCGGTACGTTTTGGCAGGGAATAACTTCAAATAGACCAGGATTTATTTGAAGTTACCTCCCTTTATTAGCGCAATGTATCAAACATATACAGGGTGGCTCCTTTCCACTGCTCACCATTGGCATCTCTTAACCGGTAAGAGATACGAAGTCGGTTAAATGAGACAAAAGTTGCGGTATTTTCTTGTGATTAAGAATCTGAAGAGAACTCCCCGATTTCTTGACTAGTTAATGAGTTATCCCGAAAAATCTTTGAATTTGTAATATTTGCGAATAACTCGAAAACGGATGAAAATAACCAATATGTTTGTAGGACAAAAAACGTTCCTTTATGAATTCTACATTACGCTAGCTAAAAATATACAGGCTGTTCCATTTGGAAAAGTTGAGAAAAATGGCTTCAAAGTTCTCAAATTTTGAAAATAAAGTTTGAGCACCCTGTACATAGCGTAACAACTAAAATTGAATCAGAGCTGTTTTCAAGCCTCTGCAATAAGGTCTTCATCTTATTTTCTTATGAAAACTGTACCTGCGTAAATGAGGAATTTTTAAGTAGGTAGAATGATGATTTTTTTTTGAAAATATTTTTTTACTCCCAAACCAGAGGTTCAAAAGCCGTAATATTTTAAGAATGAATAAAGGCTCCTAAGGGGGTTGCAAATATGCTAAAATATACCGGGCATTCCATTTAAAAAAAGTCGACTTTTCCTCTTCAAAATTTTTCTTACCATCCTGTATAATTAAAAATATTTTCCTGAAATACACCTTCATTTACAGTTTAAGTATGTACCCGAACGAAATTCGTAACATGGATGGTCTAGGCGCTATGGAAGCCCGACGCACTGTTGCAGGACTCTGTATAACCCCTTTTAAAAATGTACATAAGTAAGGTAAGTCCTCTTACCAAAGATCGTCATTTGTACATGACAAGAGAGTTTGGCAAAATATCTACCAAAAACTTTTTGAGCGAAGGCTTTAACTTCAAAGATAACTGAGATATGGATTTTTTTATTATTTACGTCGTGGAGTTCGGCCCTGCCTTTGGGGCGCTCTACCGGCCAAACCGTGGGCCCCACAAGGTTGCGCCCGTGATACGTTTTAATCAGCATAGCCCTGGCTACAACATAGTAAAAAACAAAAAAAATCTATCCATCTAAATTTCCCATAAGAAGTGTGCGGGGTCCAATTTCATCCCTCTCGTTAGATTTCCAGTTTTATCTCATTTGTCCATCCCCCTACAATGTCACTGAAAATTGTCAAATTCTGCCTTGATACGTTGAGTAGTTTTTGAATTCTCGAATTTTTGTTATTGAATCATTAATGGAAAACTATCGAATGTCGCCAATTTCGACCGATATTTATTAAGCGGAATTTTGAGTCGTAACCCCTAATATGTGTGGACGTTGCGGAGTTATCATATTTTTTATGGTTTTCATCCCCCAAAAATTGGTACCCCTTCACCTTCAGCAGACTTGAAGGGCGAACGTACATACCCAGCTTCAGCAAGATAGCTCCACTAGTTCTCGAGTTATGCAATTAATAGTTTTTCGGTTTTTCACCCCTAACTCCCACCTCCTTGGCCCAAAAGCAATCCCCGTCGAGATTTTATGGGTATACACCCTTGTACAAAATTTCACCTCGATATGTGCTTTCGTTCTCAAGTTATGCGATGAACTGAGTAGACGGATGGCCGGCGGAGCGAGCGAACGGACGAGCGCCTATGCTTCGGCACTAATAATAATTGTGTGTAATTAGGGGAAATTTAATTATTAACGTTATTTTTATAGTGTAATTAATACTACTGAACTGATATTATAGCCATGTTAAGGGGATGACGAGAAAAGCACGAGGGTACATTTTGCTCATGCAATTACGGGCATGGGGCAAGAAATAAAAAGTTGATTGCATAAACAGCATCGGATAAGCACGCCATTAGAAAAGTTTAAAGTTTGCATTCGAACGTGCATTTTAGAGTAACTGCTTAATTTTTATTTCTTATTGTCGTGTTAATAAAATCAAGCAAGTCGGTAGTTCTCGTGTTTATCTTTGCAGGAATCAAAGTATTTTAACCAGCTGATTGTTCCCAATGCATACCAGTCACGTATAAAAAGAATGCGAGGTGGTAAATAAGAACTTCAACCACCCTCCTTGTAGTATTCTAAAAATAAAGTTCATGTCTACCGTAAATAATTTTAAAGTCACTTAATGAGAATTAAATGACTGACGCCTACAAGTAATTTATCGCTTCTAATCTGCACATTATTATTGTCTTTTGTGTGCAACAAACACAGTTTCGGTTTTAATTTGTACGACCGCTCATAAAGTGTTGTGTATTATCTTATTTGCAACTCGTAAAATGGAATCCTGTTGATAACGCCCCGAAGTACAATGCAAAAATTAACGTCGCAATATAACTTTAATTATGGCCGTAATGGGAACACAAGGTATAGGAACAATGTGCGTCCCCAAACAATGGAAACAAAGCTTTTGTATTTATATTGTTAAATAAATCGATTTTCAATGTATAATGGTTGTAATTAATGAAAATGAAAAATATGATTCGCCGGCTGAAACATTGAATAAACCCTGACCGCAGGTCTGATAACCTTTTTTGAAGCGTTCACACATGCACCTACAAAATTCGTCTTGTACGTATTCTCCGTTAAACTAATTTTATATTCATAGAAAAAATAAATGCTCCGACGCAATCTTCTTATATTCAACTTTACGACAGTCTTTTAAAAAGCGCCAGCGTTATATGTGATACAAATAACGATCACTTCAGGAAAACACCTCACATATTTTCACAAAGCGGATGAATATTTAAGAGCCTCTAGGGCTTCTAAGTTAAAATTTTGTATTAAATGAACAAATTTGGAAAAATGGCTGTAACATCTAATTGATCATGTTAGATGCTCATAACTCATTGCATTGGATTGGCGTGGAAAACTCCAGTGACCGATCAGGGTGTTATATTTATGGTTCCTTGGGGCTTTTGCGATTTTTGAGATACGGCGCGATAAACGATTCAACGATCGAGTTCCTGCCGGCCCCTTAAATAAGTTTTTTGGTCTTGAAGTATTGTTGCTTTCTAGCGCGAATTAATAGAATCCTAATTCCTTTGATACCAGGGGTGCCACTAATCCCCGTTTGTCATTAAAATTAGGAACGAATATAGGTACATAACAACTCGATATCTGTAGCCGCTTTCAAGTTATTGTTAGAAGGTCGTTAATTTCGATTTAGGTAGCCGTGATTTGCTCCAAAAATATATGAGCTCCTCTTTCATCTTAATATTTTATTCAATAGTTTAAGCTGTAGCATAAGCACTAAGCAGATACATAGGTTCCGGGTGTTCATTTGAAAACTTTTCACCCCGAATATCTCGTAAACGAAATGATACCTGAAAATTCGCTTGGACGGGTCGATTTTTTTTTTTTTTCGAGGCGGACAATTAAATCTGTACTTGGTGATATTTCACAACACACCCCCAGCGGCTCCAACTTTTAAATTTGAAATGGCAACCCTCCACTTGTGATACATGATTTAAAAGCTAATTTCGATTACAAATCCAATGATGTAAAGCTTTTTTCTATTCGGCCACCTTTATGGTCAAATTTTAAACTGCATAAATGCCATTTGTGATACATCATTTTAAAGCATTAGAAATCCTCTGTAAACTGATGCAAATTTTTTTAAAATCCGTCCCCTCGTTCAAAAGTTACAGTGGAGAACATGAATTATTGGCTTTGGGCCTATAAATCATTATTGTTTTTACAGTAACTTTTGAAAGAGTGGATGGATTTCAAAAATGTTTGCACCAGTTTACAGAGGATTTCCTGTGCTTTAGAATGATTCATCATAAAGAGCTTCACGCAATTTAAAACTTGTCAAATGATGTATCACAAGAGGGGGTTCCTATTTCAAATTTCAAACTTGGGGTTGCTAGAAATAAGGGTGTTCATCGAGAAATATGACCACGCACCGATTTAAGTGTCTTGAAATAAAAATCGGCCTATACGAGCGAATTGTCATGTCTCATTTCGTTTACGAGATATTCGGGGTGGAAAATTTTCAAATAAACACCCTGTACTTACAAACAAAGCCAATTTTTTTGTTAGTTTCTCGTCCACAAGCTACTACTACACGCACGACAATGTTTCAAAGAGTGAAAGGTAAGAATTAGTCCTAATCGTCAATTAAAATAATTGGTGCAAAATGGCTTCTGTATTGTATTTTCCTAAAAAGTGGTCTTTATTCAGTCACTTTACAAGTGCTTTACAAGATCGAAAGTCGTAACAGAAAACGATAGTAATCACGAAATTTATAACATCTCTAAATAGAAAAAATGAGCACCTACGGAAACGATTGGATCCTCCTTTAATTGGGGAATATAGGATTCTAGGATTATATTCCTACTTCCAATAAATTTCTATCCACCCCATCAGTCTTTGAAAGTGTTTCTGGAGTTTTTCAGTTTTTTGCCAAAAGGAATGCATTTTTGGAAATTTTAAAAATTTTAGGACAATAAATGTGCCGATCAAAAAACGAATGGTGGTGGTCATCTTTCGAATTTCGCAGTTGACATGCCAAAAAGGCACTTGTCGTTGACCGATTGTCGCCAAAATCTAGTTCTACATCTACATGTCTACGTGCCAAATTTCAGCCAAATCGATTGAGTAGAGTTTGGGTTGTAGCGCGTTATTTGATGTTCCTTCAAAATCTTGAACTATTTGATTTTATGCCGAAATAAACCTAATGGAAATGAAACTTTCGTCTTACGCACAGACGAAAAAATTCCCCCGATATCGTGTTTTGAATTTTGAGTTCAATGTGAATATCTACAAAAATAGTTCGAAAAATTACCTTTCGGATTGCCTTTACTGGTAACAGCTAGTATTAATTGTATTACCGGTAGCAATTATTTTAGTTGTGATGTACGACGAAAGTTTCATTTCCTTTACGTCTACCTGCATATATTTATTTTGTAGAAATAAGACCACTCATAAATAAAACTGAAAGAATCTAAAGCTTTACAAAATGAGTAAATATTTTTGCCATTACAGTCGTAACATCGGGGCCACCCTGTATAACAGGGATTTGCTTTTTGGATAATGTCTGAAGTACCACCAGTAGTTGCATCTTGGTCTGTAACAATGTTGTGCAAAAATTCAAAATCCTACGATACACCTTTCGAAAAATATTTAAAAAAAAACGTTTAAAAATGAAGATCTTTGGCGGCTTATAATAACATCAAGAGGAATCACAATTGACTAATAATTTTTGCACCAAGCTTCATCATTTGAACAGTATTATACCTGCATATATTTATTTTGTAGAAATAAGACCACTCATAAATAAAACTGAAAGAATCTAAAGCTTTACAAAATGAGTAAATATTTTTGCCATTACAGTCGTACCTCGACAAAATAGTAATGCAATCAACACATTTCTCAAACGTCGGAAATATCAGGTGTCCCATAAAAACCGAACAAAATATTTTTAGGAATAAGTTAACAATTTCTTAACCGATTTGGATGAGCGTGGTCTTAAATGAAAGTTTAGGGATCAGACCGTAAGAAACTACGACAGATGGCGCTGCCTTAGTATTCCTATTGTTAGGGCATTGGCACCAGTGAATAAACATTTTAGAACATTATCTACCTTACTAATTTTGGACCTAATTTATTGTTTAGCAAAACATCTGACGTTTTTAAACACGCCACAGCCCAAACTACTGGACCGATTTGACTAAAATTTGATATACAGGGTGCTGCCAATTTCACTGCCCCACTATTGGGATCTCGGAAATTATAAGAGTTACAAGATCGGTTAAATTAGATAAAAGTTGCTCCTTTTTAAGGTAATTAAGAATCTGTAAAGAATTCTTGAATATCTTGATTCGTTAATGAGTTATTCCGAAAAAACTGAAATTTGACATTCTAAAGAAACATTTTTGGCATCGGTCAATTGAACGGCATTGACAAAATTTTTCTAGATTTGGATTAACGACAGTTGACTTTTCTTTTTCTTATGGGCGCCATATTGGATTTTAAAAACACCACAAGGGAGACAAAAAAATTAACTTTTAAAAAATTTAACCCATGCGGGCTTTTTGAAAAAAAAAATCCAAAGATTGAGTCACACGATGCCAAGACGTGTTTTATTATCGTGGAATTAAATTCCTTTCAAATGTCAGTACATAAGAAATTGAAACAGTCGGTGCACTTTTTTACAGTTGTTTTTTCCCCAAGTTTAGGCTGATTATACAAATTATTCACACCAAATTTAAAATTTTGACGATCTGTCAAAAAAGCAAGAGTTGGTTACATTTTTGGAAAGCTAATTTTTTGTATATCCAATGGGGCCAGAATTCTTTACAGATTCTTAATCACCCTCAAAGAGCGCAACTTTTTTTAATTTAACCGATTTTCTAACTCTAACTCTAATGTTTTCCGAGCAATGAAATTGGCAACACCTTGTACCTTATGACCAACCCAGAATGGTACTTAAAAGCTTTTGGCGCGAATCGTGCAACAGGAAGTACCATTTTGGCACATCAACTTTGAAATTTTAAGTACAAACCCCCATTTTGGTATCACCATTAGAAAGTCCTTGAAATTATCTTTTCAAAAATATATTGACTCGTAGTCCTTTTTCGACAAAAAGTTTAAAATTTCAAATTTTAAACGCTGCTAGCCGAAGCCCTAGTCAATTTTGCTAAAAAGCGGAGGTTGTATTACCCATCGAAGAGTTGAAACGTCCTTGGAGACAACCGGCATACGGCAAGTGCCGCTTTAGCACAATAATATTGGAATTTTAAAGACCCGGAAACTTTCCATTAACCTTCGCATTAACCTAAAAGACAAATTTTTGAAAATTTTTATGTCGCCGTTAAAAATATATTCAAATTCTGGTTCTAAATAAGGAATAGTTATTTGTATTACAAGTAAAGAAAAGTATGGCGTTTCTTTACGATTCGCGAAATTTCTAATCGAGGCGAAGCCCTTTAACTATTTATTTGGAATGAGAACTCTAAGTCTTGCCACCAAAAATTATATTGAAGTACTACATGTTTCGGCTAAAATTAGCCATCATCAGGTACAGAATCAGCAAACGATCATTTAAATTTGAGGTTAATTAAAATTCGAGGTTAGACACTTAATTCATAACTACTGAAACAATTATAATTTCTTTAATTCTTCATAATCCTTCATGGATTTTTCCAAATTTTTGTATTATAATTGTTTCAGTAGTTATGAATTAAGTGTCTAACCTCGAATTTTAATTAACCTCAAATTTAAATGATCGTTTGCTGATTCTGTACCTGATGATGGCTAATTTTAGCCGAAACATGTAGTACTTCAATATAATTTTTGGTGGCAAGACTTAGAGTTCTCATTCCAAATAAACTTTTGATGCCACTTTGAGACGATGGATTATTACCTATTCTTTAACTATTTGTTTGGCAACATTCCAGAAAGGTTGCTCCTGATTGGTCAAAATGTCCTTTAAAGTCGATTTTAACTTTAAAGGACCTTTAAGTTTTATTATGAAATCGGCCTAAGAGCCTTCAACTTTACATTGGCGTCAACGGTAGGATCGAATCTTTCTTCATTACGGTTAGCAAATTGTATTTTCAAAAAATGTCGCCTGGGCCAAATTGAACGGGGTATACCTAATGGAAATAAAACTTTTGTCCTACGTCACAACTAAAATAATTGCTACCGCTAATACAATTAATACCAGCTGTTACCAGTAAAGGCTATCCGAAAGGTAATTTTTCAAACTATTTTTGTAGCTATTCACATTGATCTCAAAATTCAAAATACGACAACGGGGGAATTTTTTCATCTGTGCGTAAGACAAAAGTTTCATTTCCATTAGGTATATAATGAGCATTAGTCCAGTCATATTAGATCTAAAAAAAAAGAAGAATAGAAGAAATAATTTATATATTTTTGAAATTTTGGCTACGGACTCCTGTTGGCACCTGAAATGAAGGGCCGAAAAGTTCCCACCCCCCAAGTGTGCGCTTCATCCCTTATTTGGCGAAAACCATCCCCAAACGTGACATGGCGCTAGTTTTTAGCATTTTTCGGCGAAAGTATCCATCTGACAAAAAATTTATTCTAATCAAAAGTATTTCTTATGAAATTCTGCATTAAAAAAGTCCTTTTGATTATTTTGCTTATCCCCACCTAATTCTCGCAAACGACGTCCGAAGTTGTAGTCTGCTGATGGGCCCTAAAATGAAGGGCCGCAAACTTAACACCTCCCAAGTGTAAGCTTCATCCCTCTTTTGGCAAAAACCTATACTCCCAGACGTGGACATGGCGCTAGTTTTTAGCATTTTTCGGCTAAACTATCAAACGGACAAAAAATTACTCTAATCAGGAACATTCCTCGTGAAATTCTGCAGTAAAAAGTCCTATTCATCATTTTGCTTATATCTCCACCTAATTCTTGCAAACGACGTCCGAAGTTGAGGGTACCGCTAGATTGATTTTCGGTGCGAGCGAAAAACAACCCTCTATTTCGGACGTCGTTTGCAAGAATTAGGTAAGGATAAGCAAAATTATGAAAAGAACTTTTTAATGGAGAATTTCACGAGGAACATTCTTGGTTAGAGCAATTTTTTGTTCGTTTGATAGTTTAGCCGAAAAATGCTAAAAACTAGCGCCATGTCCAAGTCTGGGACTAGGTTTTCGCCAAAGAGGAACAAAGCTTACACTTGAGGGGTGTTAAGTTTGCGGCCCTTCATTTCAGGCCCCATCAGCAGTCTGTTGCCAAAATTTCATAAATATATGAATAAGTTCTACTCAAAAATCTATTTTGACTGTTCTACAACTTCGAACGTCGTTTGCGAGAATTAGGTGGGGATAAGCAAAATAATAAAAGGACTTTTTTAATACAGAATTTCATAAGGATTGTTTTTAATTGGAATAAATTTTTTGTCAGACGGATAGTTTCGCCGAAAAAATGCTAAAAACTAGCGCCATGTCACGTTTGGGGGTGGTTTTCGCCAAATAAGGGATGAAGCGCACACTTGGGGGGTAGGAACTTTTCGGCATTTTATTTCAGGTGACATCAGGAGGTTGTAGCCAAAATTTCAAAAATATATAAATTATTTCTTCTAAAAAACCTAACTTGACTGGACTACATGCCCATTATGTCCCGGAGTATTCTACTCGTGCTACCAGATAATATGTTGCCGTTTTCTTGCAGAGATACGTCTGATACAATAAAATGGTGCAGAACTACGAGGGAAAAACTGAAAAACAAGAAAGCATGTCTAATGCTATAGACGCTGTATAGTTAACAATAATATGAGCTGTAAATTAGCTGCTGATCAATTTGCAATCCCTCGAACAACCCTTCAACGTCGAATCAAAAATTACAGATTCAATTTGGATATTGAAGTAGCTTCGAAAAAGGGTACGCCCATAATGCCCCACACTCAGCCCGTTTTGCCCTAGGGCCGGGGCAATATGAGCATTTGACAAATTTGCTTTAAGAAATCACAGTTTATTTTGATATGTACTTATTGTAAGCCGTTGTAAGCTATTGTTTGTATTAAAGGAATAAATATAAAAAGCAAACCATTTTTGTTTTATTTAAAGATTCTGTGCAGATTATGCCCCGGCTTCCCCTATGCACCTATAGTCTGTCCGGGATCTAGGCGACTTTTGCTCCCCGGGAAATTTGAAATCCACGTCGCCGATTGGTTAAAATTCAGCCATAATTAATCGCAACAAAAATGTGGCTTGCAGGAATTAAGAATGTAGGTTTAAAAATCATTTACCTCGCAGGTCGATGTAAGTTACATTTTAAACCGTTTGCGCTGCATTACTTTTATAATATTGCAAAATTATTGATTTGCCGAGTAAAAATTTTGCTGTCATGACAGATATCCTGCTGTCTGTCACATAATTCCTGCGACACGTAATAGCCAATGGGTGCGATAAAAGCGGCTATCATATTGGCTTATTTAAAGTTACCGCTATGAAAGCCGCCATCTTTTCGAATTCCGGCTGCTTCATCATAATAAACAGATGAAACATGGCGGCCATGTTACCGTTTCGGAAAGGGGCATTTAACGTTGAATGAAAAGAAGATAATATTAAATGTCTATAAAAGTCTATAAAATTTCCCTAAGTTGAACAAGGTGCAGCTTCCAGCTTCTGGATAAAACCGCTGAATTTACAGGTAAGGTCAAACACATTCCTCTTTCATGATAACGGTACCACACGTTATCTTTCAGGCCGATGTTCAACAACAATTAAAGCTTTATTAAAGGAAGAGCGTAGTACAAATACTCTATCACAGCCCAAAGTAGGTCGAAGGGATCACCAGATTGTATTGGATGAACATGAAAAATATCTGTTGCGAAGGATAGTGCATTCATTCTTTTTGAAAAACGAACCTCCGAGGTTAAGAACTATTCTTGCTGAAGTTGCAAAAAATGAGGAATTAAGCAGGAAAAAATTTGGTAAAACAAAATTGCATGAGATTTTGACGAAGGAACTGAACTTCAGGTAATTGTTATAAAACATGTGTCAATCAGTGCTATTCAGGTATTTCTTGAAATTTGTCAAGATTGAAATCAATTGAGAGAACTGGATTGGTCAATGTGACTGTTGCTTACGTTGTCTGGGATATATGTTTTATTGAAATTTGCCAACATTTTCAGAAAGTGATGGTTGGGTCTTGCTTAATGTCAACAATGTCAACAATAACCACATTCGGCCAATCCAGTTCCCTCAATTGATGTCAATATTGACAAAATTTCAAGAAATACCACATTATATGGATAATATCCAGCATTGATGTAAGTAATAGGTCTTTATAAATTTTAACAAGTGTATTTTCAGGTTATCTGGCCATAGCTACTGTAAAATAGGTTGCATGCAATGGTCGCCCCTCACGGAAAGTCATTCTAGAGGATGATATAAATTAATCTTAACCTTTCGGAAATGTTAGGAATGTCTTGCAAATGTTAGAAATGCCGTGGAAATGATAGAAATGTCGTAGAAACGTTAAAAATGTCTTGCAAATGTTAGAAAATGTCTTGCAAATGTTAGAAATGTCGTGGAAATGTTACAAAATTTCGGAAATGTCGTGAAAATGTCAGAAATGTGGGGGAAATCATAAGGAAATATCGGAAATGCCCTCGGAAATGTCAGAAAGAAGTGAGGGAAAATGTCCGAATGAAATGTTAGAAACCCCTCGGAGATAAAAGTTCATCAAAAATGGCACTTTCTGGTCCAAAACTTGATCAGGGCCCATTAAAAATGTAACGTCATGTAAGCATTTTTATGTTTCGGTGTTTAATCACCTGAGGACATTTTCATACACCTTCCCACGAAAAATCACTATTCAGTGTTTGATTTAAATTTTTTCCTGGGCCGATGTCGTATAGGAGTCTTTATAAATGTTAGGAAATAATCCATTTTATGGCTAATTGCCATTTTGAGTGTCCTGATTTGTAAATGCACAATTATATTACTAAAATTGTCTGTGTATCAGGGAATGGGACGGGAAACTTCAATGATACACAGACAATTTTAGATTACGATGGACGAAGAACTTTCTCTTTATTGATGTGCTGATTTCTTTGTTTTTCGATAATGTAGAAAGTAATAAATCGTTTTATTTGTCAGCTGACTATTTTGTATTTATTCAAAACCCCAAATCGTTTAAACTGAAAGAAGATTTACTTTGAATTTTATGAGCCCCAAGGATTACTTTAAATTACCCGCTTAATTTCAATTTAAAGTTCCCGCGTTAAGCAAGCCAATCAGATTTAGCATATTTGAATTTGACATTTATCAGAAAATCCTGCGAAAAAACGCCTAGAGAAGTTTTCCCATCATTCCCCATTGTGAAGCGGGCCGGTCGCCTGCAGGACGGACAGACTATAGTAAGTATAACAGTCGTTTTATCCGCTGCTAAAATTGCACCTACCTAACGAACCATTAGAAGCCAAATCGTAAATGTGCAATAGGTATTTAAAACAACGATATTTTTATCGACATAAGCACGGGGCAATATCTGTACTCATTCGTTTTCGTTAGCGTACTCATAATGGGAGGACAATATCCATACAAGGGTTAGCCAGGCAATTAACCGTCTCTAAACTATCTTGATTATTGTAGGTATAACAAGTGGTAAAGGGGGACTGCCCTGCTGCACAGGCGTTACATTACCATTTAGACGTTCGGGGATTGTATCTGGATGGGCGTCCGTCGCCGGCAGGATTATGGTAATGGCGAGAAGAACAGTAAAGTTAGTCAGTCGCCGGAGCGTCCCTAAGACCGCACTAAAAGCTGATTAAGCCGGTCCGAATGCAAATTTCAAGTCCTGAAAGAACACTTCCAGGTTAATTTCATCAAAGCCCTACGACTCCCAGTTTATATTTTATAATTACACTTTAATTTTACAAACAGAACCATTAAAGAGGCTAACATGCGTCCTTTATTTTCCCTTGTTTTTCACCCCGGATTAAATCCGAATATTTGGAACTGGCGGGACGATTAATTGGGTCCAAGTGGAAAAGCGATTTGTTCATTCGATTGAGGCCGGTCGATCACGGACTTTTCGTACGAATCCAAATTAAATTTTCACTGTGTACCTACCCCTGACGTTTTATTAACTGCTTGTCGAATTTTCAGACAAAACGGAATTAATTCCGCTATTTCCCGAGCGAAAACAATGATATGCCTGCACCTGTTGACGATGCACGTTTAAATAAGAATGGTGGAGGTGCCGGGCGAGAGAACAAGCATAATTTTTTATGTCGCTCGCAAAATAAAAACTTTTTCATATGACGGGAATTTATTTCCACCACCAGCAATATTTTACAACGAATTGCCACGATTTTTATCAAGGATTGTTTTCACAATGATTTGATCCTGACAATGAAAAATTAAAAATTCCCCACTGCCAAAATCAAAACGAAAGCGGCTGGTTCGAGCTCATGGTCCCAAACAGGGAACGACAGACAGCTGTTTCGATCTCTTGGATCTCATCAGTGTCGTGCACCCCGAATGAAACCACAAACCCAAACCAGCCAACCTTTAAACAGAAAAAGCGACGAAAAAGGATTGTTTTATTTCTCTCACCTACCATGACCTTCCGTGTTAAAAAAGCTAATGTGTACGAATTATGAGGAATGCTTTAAATATAATTTTAGTGTAAGTACTTTGTATTTATTTTAGAGGAAAATAAAGCTTTTCAATAAATTGCTGTGTAGCTCATTTGCCTGAACATGAACGCAATAAAATCAATGACAGAATTTTTATGTTATAACGTTAGAAGCGATTAATTTAACGGACTATAAAGTTTAAATTTACTTCTGTGGTATAAAACATGAATGGCAATTTAGTGGAATAGAACGTGGGTATATTTAGAGCCAGTTTTGCGTGTTGCTGCTTTTCATGTTATGTTAACAATTCACAATTTTAACTTTTAGTACTTGATTTTTAGATTTCAGACGTCCCGACTTGATTCCTTTTTCAAGTTTTCATTTTTAGTGCCGTAACAGTATGCGAGGCACTCTTTTTCTTTGGTTATTCGCTCGCTCGCTCGCTCCTCAAGTTTGTCCGAGCGTTAACTTGAGAACGGATTGAGATATAGAGTTGAAACTTGGTGTAGTACAGTTAATTCTTGATGAACTAAATATTCAGCTTGGATTGCTTTTGGGCCATATTGGACCAAGGAGGGTGGGAATTAGGGGTAAAAAAACGAAAAACTATTGATTGCAATTATTCGAGAAGTAGTCGTGGTATCTTACTGAAACTTGGCATGCATGTTCGACCTTCAAATCTGTTGAAAGTGAAGGAGCGTCAATTTCGGGGGATGAAAACCATAAAAAACATGATAACTCCGCAAGGGTTGCATGCGGCTATTTGAAACCTAACGTGTACACATGTTTCGACGAAATCTTGGCGTCATTCGATAGCTTTCCATTAATGATTCAAAAAAGACGTTATTCATATTTTACGAAAAACCACTCTTAAAGGCGCTGCAACCCCTAACATGCAAAAACGCAAAAATACGAGACCTCAATAACCACCCAAATTATCAAGACAGAGTTTGGTTGTGTTAATTTACATCAATGACAACTGTAGGAGGAGGGACAAACTTTCATTATGATCTAACAAGAGGGATGAAAATGAGTTGAAACTGAAATTTGTTAAAAAATGGTATAAAGTTAGTGGATTCGATGGATTTCAATCAACCGGTGAAAAAAGATCTTATGAGTTTTCAACCAGAAACCAATAGTCCGGGGGTTAAGCCGATGGACCTTGCATTTTATTGTAGAGTTTTGCCACTTGGCACATATACTCCTCAAACGTGTAGAAGTAGATCTAGAAGCGGAGCCCAGCAAAATTTCCGTGCTAGGGGGTGAAGCCACCCTGCAGAAGTTACCACTTTTAAAAATTCTGTTTTCTTATAATATTTTTGGTATTCTGTCCGCGACTGCGCTACAAATGAGCTTTTGTTGTGCCTCGGCATAGGTACATGCGTTAGGGAAGAGGCTGCAGGCCTCACATTCCTTTTATACCAGAGGATTAAGGCAAAAATTATATTAACCTAACATTTTATTTCAGAAATTCGCCATTTGGCACAAACACTGTCCAGAGGTGTACAAATGAATTTAGAAGGGCAAACCATTCCTATTTGCCTGACATGGAGTGTTAAGCCATCCCGAGAGCGAGAGTGTTAACTTCTCTTAAAATGCCATTATTTTGTGATATATTTCGGGCATTTTGTCTTGATTGTGCCTGGGGTGTCAATAAAATTTATTGCGACTGCTAGGCACAGCTACAGAAGTTGAGGGAGTTGCAACCCCCACCCCCTTCAGTCAATCACCCTCTTCAGTACTACAATGGAATTCACGCCCCCCCACCCAAGATTTTCTCTTATAGACTCTTAGGGGCTCCCGCCCCTTTCCATATCTTTCCTCCCGTAGTGGGCTTTCTGAATCTGTAATATATTTTGTATTAACTATTCAAGAAGACAAACCCCTATTTGTGTGTAAATACATCTACTCCATATTAATCCACCTTGGTAAGAAGCTCGATAAGCATGTAACGTCAGTGCATCTTCAGTTGGGGGAATATCTTCCATTTTGCGTCTTTTCTTCGTCAATAGAGCAAGTCTAGCTTCGTTAGCAGTTGTGTTACTGCTTGATTTGTCGTATAAAAGGACAACGAATTTCTGTAGGCTAGCCATTGCAGCTAGCGCGAAGAAAGCATTTATTGCTTCTGGAAACGCTTTCCATGTATCGAAAGCAACCCTCTTTCCTTTTCCATAAAAAGCATCATGATTGAATACAATCTTAACTCGGTCAAAAAGAAAAACGTATAGTGTAAAAGCACAAACATACAAAATAAAATGACAATAATTGTTATCCACATAATGTACACTGTCCGGTCAAGAATTCTTCTATGGAGTAGTATGCTCCATCCATTATCATTTTTTTTACCGAGACTTTAAATTGGCTTATTTGAAGAGATCGCACCCCAGGAGAAAGATGGTTATACAATTTTGGGCCATAGTAGTTATTGACATTCCTGCACCTGCCAATTAGGACCAAACTCACGGAAATGCTGTCTACATTGCGCATTTGATAATTATAATCATCAGAAAGCGTTTCCAGAAGCAATAAATGCCTTCGTTGTCCTTTTATTCGGCAAATCAAGCAGTAACACAACTGTTAACGAGGCTAGACTCGCTCTATTTACGAAAAAAAGGCGCAAAAGGGAAGATGTTCCTCCAACCGAAGATGCACCGACATACTTATCGAGCTTCTTATCAAGGTGGATTAATATGGAGTAGATGTATTTACACACAAATAGAGGTTTGTCTTCTTCAATAGTTAATAGGAACACAATATATTACAGATTCAGAACGTACATACTCTATGTTAATTAATTATTGTTGTTCAGTTGTTTTTAATAAAAAAGACATTTTTGACAACCGGGTTTAAATTCTTGAAAAAGCCGACTAAAACCCGTACAAGCTGGTCCTTCGAGCCTTTATTGACAAAAAGAACGGTCCTTGGAGAGCAGAGAATCTAAGGAAGGTCAAAAATGCGGCGTAGTGAACGTTTGAAGAAAATATCTTCCAAATCTTTGACAGCGGCTTGCGACAACGGGGCAGAATTGACTGGAATGCCTTTTAAAGCCGCAAGTTTTAAGAGTCTGGGAGATAAGGTCACGACACCGAAAGTGTCAAAAACGGATGGTAGCGTCCCACATGCCTGTGGATCAAGAAAATCCAAAACGTCAGCAATGACAGTGAAACAGCTAAAAATCGAAACAGAAATTAAAAAGAAAGAACTGGAGAAGTTGCTGTTACAAAGCAGCAAGAAATTCTGGATTTACAGCTTCAAAGTAAGTTAGACAGACTTGCTGAAGGAAGCAGTGACGACGACGATGACAGGAGTTTCGAAGCAGACCCGGAGTGGAAGCGAAAGACAGTAGCTGACTGGATAGAGAAACAAGCATCCAGAAATTCTAAAAGTGATAAAGACAGTGTCAGAAATTTTTGTCCCGAGGCAGAGAATCCACCAGACCCGAAGAATAAGTTTCATGGTTTCCCGGACTTGGCGAAGTTGCTAAGCAGACAATCCTTTTCGAAAGATTTACCTGTATTTGAGGGCGATCCGACTCAGTGGCCGAACTTCATTGCACAATACAGAAACACAACAAAATCTTGCGGATTCTCCAACGCAGAAAATCAATCAAGACTGCAGAAATGCTTGAAGGGAAATGCAAAGAAAATAGTTCAGTTCCTACTTATTTTGCCCGAAAATGTAGAAAAAGTATTAGAAATATTAGAAGAAAGATTCGGCAGGCCGGAACAAATTATTTTTCTACTGATCGATAAGATAAAGAAGCTACCTGCAATCAAGGAAGATCGAATGGATGGATTGATTGACTTTTATGACGAAGTGAGAAATCTTGTCTTTACATTGTTGACGTTGAAGGAAGATGACCATTTGAGGAACCCAATTCTTCTTCAGCAACTAGTCAATAAACTCCCAGTTCAATACAGAATGTTGTGGGCCGAGCATTTAACTGATATTCCGGACAAATCTGTCAAAAGGGTTTCGGCATTTGAAGAGTGGCTGGGTAGAAAAGCAAAAGCTGCGACATACTTGCAAGACAACAAGATAGAAGACAATAAAAGCAAGGGAAAAGGAGAAACAGTTTTAGCCACCCAAAGCGAAGATAAATTAAAGAAATGCGCATTTTGCAACGATGACAAACACGACTCCTTGAGTAGGTGCCAGAAGTTCCTAGACACTGACGTAGACAAGAAATGGGGATTTGTGACATCGAAACGTTACTGTTTTTCCTGCTTATTACCATCCCATAGCATTAAACAATGTGGGAAAAAGAAACCTTGTAATATTGATGGATGTCAAAGAAGACATCATCAGCTGCTTCACAAAAAACCAAATGAAAGCAAGACGACCGCGACCCCAGCTGAAAATAACTGTCATATTTCTGGAAACAAAAGGGTTTTGTTAAAAATACTTCCAATAATGGTGCGGGGACGAGAAAGGGACGTGACCACCTTCGCCATCTTAGACGAAGCTTCGACGGTGAGCTTGATTGACAACAGCTTGGCTGAAGAATTAAAATTGGATGGCCCCACGGAACCTTTGTCAATGCGGTGGACAAGAGAGGAATTTTTTCACGAAGTAGAAGATTCGAAAGTTGTGAGCGCTACTATTTCAGGGATATGGCCGACCGACAAGAAATACCAAATCCGTCGCCTGAGAACTGTGAAAGGGTTATCGTTTGCAGAGCAAAGTGTTAACGTTGACGAACTAGCGAAGCAATTCCCACATCTGAACTTCGGTAAAGTTTCGGGCTACGACAAAGCCATTCCCAAAGTTTTAATTGGACAGGATAATTGGTCAGTAATTGTTTCGCGAAGAATCGAAAATAGTCCATGGGATAGTCTCACTATTAGTACCACCTTGCTTGGTCGCGTGGTTCATGGAAATCTTCGAAAAGAAAACTACGAATCAGAACATCACGAAACAGTGTGCCACATTTTTGACTACGGGGACGGGAGAGATGATTTGGACGCTCTACATGACTTAGTAAAGCAGCAATGGGAGTTGGATAACGACTTAATTGATGACGAAAAGGTCTGTTTTTCAAAAGAGGACGAAAGAGCACAGACAATTTTAAACGACACATTAAAAAATGTCGGCCAAAGGATGGAAACTGGGCTACTGTGGAAAGAAAACAATTTCAATTTTCTACCGAGCAGGACCAATGCGTTGAAAAGGTTATACTCCGTAGAAAAGAAAATGGACAAAGACGAAGAATATGCGAAGAACTATTGCTCCAAAATGATCGACTTGGAAAGAAAAGGTTACGTAAAGAAACTGTCGGAAGCAGAAGTTTTATCGGCGCCACAGGAAAAGGTGTGGTATTTACCACATTTTGGAGTAATACACCCCAGCAAGAAAAAACTAAGAATTGTTTTCGATGCAGCCGCAAGATCAATGGGACTCAGTCTAAATGATCACTTACTCAGTGGACCAGATCTATTAAATTCATTGGTGGTGATCCTGAACAACTTTAGAATAAAGAAGATAGCATTCGTAGCGGACATTAAGGAAATGTTCTTGCAAGTTCTTGTAAGGAAAGAAGACAGGTCAGCTCAGCGTTTCTTGTGGCGAGGAATGGAACGGAACCTTCCACCCAGTGTATACGAAATACAGGTGGTATTTTTTGGCTCAACATGTGGACCCTGCCTGGCTCAAGAAGCAAAAAATAAAAACGCTGAGAGATTTAAGAGAGAATTCCCCGAAGCAGTGGAAGCCATTCACAAAGATCACTACATGGACGACTATCTTGGATGTGCGGACAGCGAGGAAGAAGCCACTAAATTGATAAAAGAAGTAGTCTTCATTCACGGTCAAGGCGGCTTTAAAATTTGTAACTGGATTTCGAATTCTACGAGGGTACTGCAAGAAATCGACCAGAGTTTGACAGCAGCCGTAGAAAAAGGTCTAGACATCAATTCTTTGGTCCCTGAAAGAATACTTGGACTTTGGTGGGACCCAAAGGAAGACATGTTCATTTTCCGGAACAATTTTTCAAAAATTAATCCAGACATCTTGACTGGAAAGAAAATTCCAACTAAACGAGAGGTATTACAGATCGTTATGTCCATATTTGATCCGATGGGATTTCTATCACATTTTATTATTTATGGAAAAATTCTATTACAAGAAATTTGGAGAAGCAAAATTGGATGGGACGAAAAGATTTCAGAAACGAGTTTTCGAAAGTGGAAGATTTGGTTGAACGATTCTCAAGAAGTCAAAAATTTACGAATTCCCCGACTGTTTACAACCTTAGAAAAAACTGAATCCAAAATTGATCTTCATATATTTTGCGACAGTTCTGACAAAGCTTACGCAGCAGTAGCTTATCTACGATTTCAATGTGGAGAAGAAGTGGAAGTGACACTGGTTTCCTCAAAGGCAAGGGTAGCCACCTTAAAACCAATGTCAATTCCTCGTCTTGAACTGCAAGCTGCACTGTTAGCGGCTAAATTGGGAAATTCCTTGAAACGATCTCTTAAATTGCAAATTGGTCAGTTGATCTATTGGAGCGATTCGAAGACTGTCTTGTATTGGATCAACTCCGAGGCCGGAAGATTCAAAGTATTTGTGGCCCAAAGGTTAAGACAGATTCAAGAACTGACGACCTCGGAGTTGATCCAATGGAGATATGTTACGTCAAGTGAAAACGTCGCTGATGAGGCCACCAAGAGAAAGAAGGCCATTGATTTTTCGACAACAAGTCGATGGTTTTCCGGTCCCAGTTTTCTTAAACTAACAGAAGATGGATGGCCAAGAGAAAAAAGACAAGACCTGGTTGACTGTCAAGGAGAAGAAAGAAAGGAAACAGTGTTACTGAATGTTGTAAATAACTTAAAAGTGGTTATTCCCGTTCCAGATTTCAAAACGTTCTCTAGCTGGGAGGGCTTGAAGACGTCGACACCATGGGAGCGCTTGAAAATATTTACAGCTTGGGAACAGTTGAAAAGATCGACAGCGTGGATGCTTCGATTTATTGGAATAACGAGAAAGGAAGATCGGCAAGAACTTCGCAATAATGAGTTATCTACATCAGAAATCGAATCCGGAGAGACCTTATTGCTCCGTCGTGCTCAAGCAGACAGCTTCAATCAGGAGATATCGCTGACACTTGAAGGAAAGAATATACCACCTTCGAGTAAATTAACGAAAATACCCTGCAAACTGAATGAGGAGCAATTATTGTGTCTGGATGGTCGACTAAATAATAATCCTTATCTAGAAGAGTACGTGAAAAGTCCGATAATTCTGGATAGAGGGCATCAAGTAGCATATCTTCTTGTAGAACACTATCATATTAAAATGGGTCACCAAGGCAAGGAAACCGTCATAAATTGCCTGAGACAGAAATACTGGATCCTGAAATGTCGCCAACTGGTTAGAACCGTGACGTTAAGATGTCAAGTTTGTATGAACAATAGAAGCAAGCCGACTGTCCCAAGAATGGGGCTACTACCTCTGTGTCGCATCGAAAGGTCGATTCGACCGTTTATTAAAACTGGCGTGGACCTCTTCGGGCCTATTGAAGTAACCGTGAAAAGGAGCCATGAAAAACGTTATGGTGTAATTTTTACCTGCATGGCTATTCGTGCAGTACACCTGGAAATCGCGAATGATCTGAGTACTGACAGTTTTCTTCATGTCTTCCGTCAATTTGGTTGTCGCAGAGGCTTTCCAGAAGAAATGTACTCAGACAATGGTACAAATTTTAGAGCTGCCGACAAAGAACTTGCCAAAGCCATCAAAGATTGGGACCAGAAAGAAATTCTGCGAAGTTGTGGAATCAATGGAACTGCGTGGCATTTTAATACACCTTTGGCTCCACATATGGGCGGTTCTTGGGAGAGATTAATTCGATCAGTGAAGAACATTTTGCGTCAGCTGCTTACGACAAGATTCCCGAAAGAATACGTCCTGAGAACTTTGTTTGCTGAAGTCGAAAATATAATTAATTCCAGACCATTAACTTATACTTCAGATGACCCACATGATGAAGAAGCAATAACGCCTAACCATTTTTTGATCGGTTCCAAAGCTAGAGCTTTGCCATGCGTCGACACTACCTCAAAAAACCTCAATTTAGTGAACAAATGGCGAGCTACACAAAAACTGACAGACATTTTTTGGCAGCGATGGACAAAAGAATATTTACCAAGTCTTGCTCGGTCTACGAAATGGTTCAAGGAAGGGCAACATATTAGACTTGGGGATGTTGTGGTTATCTTAGACGATAAGTTACCACGAAATTTATGGCAGAAGGCCAGGGTCACGAAATTGTTTCCTGGCCCAGATGGACGGACCAGAAATGTAGAGGTGACTTGCAGCACAGGCACGTATAAGAGGCATCTATCAAAACTCTGCATTTTGGACGTTGATGGAAGCTAGATTTTCGTTCTACATACCCCATGAATTTTATTGTTCGGGGGGGGGGGAGAATGTTAATTAATTATTGTTGTTCAGTTGTTTTTAATAAAAAAGACATTTTTGACAACCGGGTTTAAATTCTTGAAAAAGCCGACTAAAACCCGTACACTCTATACAAAATTTTCATTAACATGCAGACTGTTTGCTTTTTAGGCACCAAGGGTCTGTAAGAGAAAATCTTGGGGGGTGAAGAGGGTGCTTGAGTGAAGCGGGTGGGGGTTGCAACTCCCTCAACTTCCTGTAGCTGTGCCTAGCAGTCGCAATAAATTTTATTGACACCCCAGGCACAATCAAGACAAAATGCCCGAAATGCATTTTAAGAGAAGTTAACCCTATCGGGATGGCTTAACACTCCATACGAGGCAAATAGGGATGGTTTGTCCTCCTAAATTCATTTGTACACCTCTGGACAGTGTTTGTGCCAAATGGCGTATTTCTAAAATAAAATGTTAGGTTAATATCATTTTTGCCTTAATCCTCTGGTATAAAAGGATTGTGAGGCCTGCAGCCTCTTCCCTAACACCTGTACCTATGCCGAGGCACAACAAAAGTTTATTTGTAGCGCAGTCGCGGCCAAAATACCAAAAATATTGTAAGAAAAATGAATTTTTAAAAGTGGTAACCTCTGAGGGGTGGCTTCACCCCCTAGCATGGAAATTTTGTTGGGCTCCGCTTCTAAATCTACTTCTACATGTCTGGAGAGTATATGTGCCAAGTGGCAAAACTCTACAATAAAATGCAAGGTTCACCTCAATTTATTGCTTTAACCCCCGGACTACAACACCTAACGCTTTGTAAGCGGATAAATACCTACATTTAATTTTTTTAAATCCCGTTGATTTATTTATGAACCACCGAAGCAAATAAATACGCATGAACTTACGTAATATCGGAGAATTAAACGCACCCCTGTAAAACATAAAGCGGTGAAATCATGAGGGGTTGAAAACAAAAATCTCTAAATCGCCGCAATTTTTCAACAAATTGTGTTAGGGTGGTGAAATAAAATACACTATTTTCTTTAGAGCATGTCGGGGTGGTGAAACAGAGGGTTGGAATTTAGGGGTTGAAACGCACATGAAGCCCTATAATTTGAAACACACGCAATATAATGCTGCGAAACATTATACATTATATCTTCGAAAAAGGAAGAGTGAATTTTAAGAGAAATTTATCGAAGGAGATGAAATGTAGGGGTTGTAACTCGAAATTCCGCTTAATGAGTATTGGTCGAAATTATTAAAATAAAAGGTATTATTCATATTTTGCGAAAAACCACACTTGACTTTTCATACTCCTTTACAATTTTCAAGTGTTAATTTTGGAAAATTCGCCTAATTTCGTTTTTCTTCGCTAATAAATTGAACTCATTTGGATTACCTTTTACAATTTCTCAGGTTTCGCAATGGCTGTGTGTGTATTTCAAACCCCATAAAAGTCGGATTTGCATAATTAGGTTATTTTCGGATTATATTTTGTAATTCGTCTTAACCCTCTTCCCGCTTCGCAATTTTTCAACCCACAGCGCCATGTTACAGAATTCGCCGAATTTTGTTTTTTTTTCAGATTTTCTCCACAAAATTTCATCCCCTCCAAAACTTAAATTTGCAAAATTATCTTATTTTGACTATAACTTTTGGTATTTCTACTTAACTGCAATAAATCTTTTCTCACGGCACCACACGATGCTTCACAACGACCAAGTACCGGGCCATAACAACCTCAAAAAATCCGAAAAACCGAACACCCAGGAAACAACACTCAGAGTCGCAAGCCACATAGCGAGGGAAAATGAGTTTTCGTTCCTCGCGACCGCGCTAATTAGGGTTAAAAACATGACCAGCGGATTTGAATACTTAAGAGCACTAATCGATCCGGGGTCTCAAAGTTCATTCGTCACAGAAAAAGCAGCGACATTGTTGGGTCTCCCGCGCCAAAAAATTAGGGCAGAAATCAAAGGAATAAACGACGTGGAGCCAAAAATTTGTCACAGCAAGATTAGCGTTGCATGTACATCTCGAGTAACAAGCTCATTCCTACTTGTAACCGAGTTGTTAGTACTACCACATTTAACTAAAACAGCACCCCAACAGGTCATCCAGTATAACGAAGCCGACTGGAAAAACGTCATTATCGCCGATCCAATTTTTTACAGACCGGGTCCCGTAGACATTATTCTTGGGGTAAGAGAATATCGGGACATCATATTGCAAGGGCTTACAAAAACGGAAGAGGGGCTGTTAGGACAAAACACTGAATTCGGGTGGATTATATCTGGAGCCACCTCGAAAACGAACCACAAAGACGTCGAGGTCGTCAGCATGACAACACGGATAATACCAGATCCAAATTCCAGAACACTAGAAGGAAAACAGGAACTGTTTGATGAGGACGCACCGGTGAAGAAGCAAGACAGGACGGACACAGTCACAATCGAGCCAATTGAAAGTGACGACACGGAAATAAAAAACGAATCTAGGTCACGGGCAGTGACGAGGTTCACACATCGTGAAGAAAACTGCTTACGGCAACAAGAAACCGACAACAATGAGTTAATGACGTCAGACCGTGACCTTGGTCATATGGCTGAACGGAAAATTGCAGACGAAGGGAAAAGGACATTGAAAATTCCATCAATGTCACAACAAGCACCAAGAGAAAGGAAAGACCGAGATCCACACCACCAAACAAATACGCCAACGTGGAAAATAATTCTAACAATGGCAATCATGCTCCTACTTCACTGCAACAAGGCTACAGGGGAACCAAACTACCACATCGAATATCCAAAGCCAGGGCTGTACTTGGAACACTTGGGACAAACAAAAATAGACAGAGGACTGCTCAGGATACAAATAATATTCCGGAATGACAAGTTGCAAGAAGATGCAGATGCCGTTGAACAAACAATAATTCGCGTGGCAGATTTTTGCAAAAATGTAAACGAGCTAGCGACAGACATCGAATGTAACTCACTAATTGACCACCTGAAACAAGAAGAAAAAAGAATGGAGTGGCTGAAGAAAGGGATCGAACAAGAAACGCGCCACAGACGAAAAAGGGGTGTGTGGGGCACAATTCTGACATCAATTTTCGGGGTAAACGATGAAGTTTATAGAGAAATCGATGACTTAGACAAAAATCAACGAGAGTTAATCCAAGCATCCAACCACCAAACGAAATTTATGCTGCAAGCTCTCTCCAAATTTAACGAAACCGAGAAAAGGATAGCCAAGAAACTGAACCAATTTCAAGAAAAAATTAACAAGGGTCTGGAGGCAACCAGGAACATGGACCATTGGTACAGCAGAGTCGACCAAAATAGGCTGGAGATTCACATACTCAGCATTTATGAAGTCGCCAAAAATTACATCGATGAATTATTACGTCATTACCAGAGTCTACTGAACTTTCTACTCAACAAAGGAAGCATATATGAAATAATCTCCCCAGCTCACGTACAAGAGATTATTTCGAATGCATCAAGAAAACTGCCACAAAACATGGAAATAATAGCTCATCCAATGGTAAAAGGAACAGTGAGCCAAAAGAACAACCTGACCTACATTTATGGTTATTTTGCGATGGCGGAAATCACAGAATATGATCTCGTCAAGGCAAATCCAGTACCACTAAAATTCGATGACAACAATTTCTGGATCTTAAGCATTGGAACAGATATCCTTGCCATAGATTATAACACGCAACGATATTTCCAAATAAGTGACGCAGAATTAAAAACCTGCCTCACTCTGAAGAAGCATGCCTACGTGTGCTCCCCGACAATAATCAGGAGCATGGAAAATAATCCCAACTGCGTAATCCACGACATCTACGGAAGGACAGACAACACAACCTGTCCGATAAGCCACAACAAAATATCAGGGATAGTTTGGAAAAAGCTCTACACGAGTAATACCTGGATGTTCATCACCCGAAACAGGACGAAGATAGCAATTACGTGCAACGGGCACCGAGAAGATGTTACCGTTAACCAAACGGGTATAATTGCTATTTCACAGAATTGCGTCATATCCACTAGGAAGACGATTTTGACGCCGAAACGATCTCAAAGTTTTCCGGTCGTAGCCGGGTATGCCAAACCTGTGGCCGTAAACTTGACCTTGTCAAGGCAACGCACGCCGAGGCCTATGGAGCGAGAGGAAGCGGAAATAGAACCCTTCGATGACCTTAGCGATCTAAGGGGCCAAGAAGAAGAACTTCAAGCAGAACTGCACGAGAAGCAATGGAAGAAGGTATCACATCACTCTGTAATGATCAGTGGGATTACTACAATGGGACTCGTAACCGTAATCATGGTCATCACATGTGGGCTGAGATTCCTGAAGAAACAGCCAAGATGCCGCAAACAGCAACAAAAGGGGGATGTACAAGAGGAAGCGACAGAAATTGAGATGAGACCTTTAAGGAGACCGGTGGCCGATCCCCTGCAAGACTTCACCATCGCTGGACTTTAAAAATACAAGTTAAGTCACTTACTTCGAACTATAGAACGCTACAAAATATGTAGAATGGGGAAACCAGCTAGTTAACGGGAGTAGATAACACGGTAGCCTTAGTTTAAAGGGGGATTTAGTTAATTGGGGCAAACTTAAGTACTTAATGGGAATACGTAGTTCAACTTTGACTTTAACAATTATTATTAGTTAATTCATGTACTATTTTACTATGCTAACGTAACACAAAACCAAACTGTCATGTAAACTGTTTACTGGTGTCAGCATGTTTTCCAGCTGCACCATGACCTGGGTCAAGGACGCCAGCCAAAATCAGCCAACTCAATCCACGGCATACGAGCATCCTGCTGAGCAGCACATCAGAATCATCCCTGTGTCCTGTGTGGAGTCGCCAATATGTTTAATCATCATTAAACAGAGAATTCTTTTAACTGGAATTAATTTGAAAAACGGTCATCAACCCAATAGTTTTGCAACTTGGAAGGGAAATTAGACTTGCATTTCACCAAATGTTATTAATAATTATTCATAAACTCTTATAAGTTCAATAGTCCAAATCCAACCTTTGCTCATTTAGACTCAGCAGAATGTAAACTGTAACGGTTCGCCAGCGACAACCAAACAACAAATGTTTTCACACATCAATTCAATGTTATTTGATAGCCATATTAGCATCACTGGTTTAGATTACGTTTAGAATTGTAAATAGTTAGGTAGTTATTATTTAATAAATTAGTATTGATTGGACCACCGCGTTGATCATTACTCACTACCTAAACACCTGTAGTGCTAATTCTGTTTTTTTTTCATTTTGTACTGCAAACACTGTAAAGAACTATTTCAGGTTTTTCATCCCAATTCAGTTTTGTAATAATGCATTTTTCAACACTTTGCCTTTTTGAAGCACCAGTAAATTCAAGCGGCTCCACATTAACGTGATAAACTTCTACAGGGGTACACATCGTATTGATGTACATCTTTCGGTGACTTTTTAAAAGGACATGCACTGCAGGACTCCAAATGTTATTGTTGGTATTTCTTTCATTTCGTTCTCTTACCACACAAAGTGAAAATGTAATTTTCTGCTTGTACACGGCTAGCCGCGATAATTTTACTTTATTGCACTAGCCAAGAAAATAAAGGAAAACATTCCTTTTCACGCTTAGGTAGATAAATCACAATTTCAGCCTCCATCAACGCAGTGTATAAGGTTGCCAGGTCCCGATTATCCAAAATCGGGAGTACCAATAGAAAAGCTGTTAAAAAATCGGGACGCTGGTTTTTAAAGGGAATATCGACCACTTATTAAAGCAAAAAATGCATAATTTTATAAATGTACAAAAAAGTGTCTCATAAAATATAAAAAGCAGTGGAAATGCAGCAAAAATATATTTCGAAACATTATACAGTGCTTTTCAAAAGTAAGGAATAAATTAAATAACTTTTTCGAGAGGAATATTTCGGAAATATCCTCGGATAGGTCAACCTTATTTTTTTGCAGTGCATTCAGTGACCCTAATTTTGGTTTTTCAAATAGGATCATACTTTTTTCTCAACGGACTCGGAATCTACGATTTGTAAACATGAAAGCTGACCGAAAGTTGAGTCACGGCCACCCTAAAATTTCAAAAACATCGAATAAATAGATGAAACATTGAGATTTTTGGAAAACGCAAAAACACGTCAACTTTGCTTTTTCGATATAAATTAGATTGCACAATTACTTTTAAAAAAATCTTTTTATCGATTTCAAATTTCTTCAACGTTCAAACCTGTGAAATAATATGCAATATGCAATCATATGCTGTGATAATATGAGGATCGAGATGAACAAATGAACATACCTACTCAAAATGTAAACGTAAAATAGAAATTCTTTATTTGGAAATTTTATTTAAAATATTTTAGCAAAATTTTGGAAATATTAGGATCCCTGTACTAATAATAATAAAATAAAACTTAAAAAACTTACTCTATGGCGTCGTCATCAGATTTCTGTTTAACCGATGAATTAGGATTCTTGGTAAAATAATTCAAAGGCGTATTGCACTTATTTTTATTCATTTTCCAAACCCGTTGAGAAAATGGTGATTCCATCTGAAAAATAAAAATTAGGGTTATTTCTAATTAAACCGGAAGTGCAAAAAAATGTCTGATAACACCACTGGACGCACATCAAAAAAATAAGGTTGACCTGTCCGAGGATATTTCCTAAAAATTCTTCTCGAAAAACTTCTTCAATTTATTCCTTACTTTTGAAAAGCACTGTATACCAATTTGGCTCGGTGCGTGAGTTAAATCTGGTCAGCATTATGCAAATTCCACGTCGATAAAGCTCCACAGCGCCATAGGTCCACCTTGATTTTTATTTGTTATTCTTACTTTAACATCGATTTCCAAGAAAGTGGGACACATAAATAATAAAAACATATCGTGATTTGTGTATTGACATATGCAATTGTCCCTGGATGTGATGATCTCTTGGAAATATCATTTTACCACGAATTTGGGTCATTTATTTTAAATTACTGTAAAGCATGCAACGATCTGCTGTTGCTATTTGTTATTTATTGATTGCCAAAGAACAAATTTCTTTGCAAAGCCTAGCCTAGGTGGTACCTGTTGACGCTTGTCAACAGTCTCCCCCTATTCATTACGGAGGATTTTAATGAAACTTTTTCGGGTAATTTGTCTTGCAGTGAAGGTAATTTGGAATTTCTTTCGTTCCGGCAAAAACATGCAACAAATGCTCGCCGGGTTTTTTTGTGTGATAATCCAGGAAAGCGGGAGCACAAAGCAAGCTAGTTAGTGGCAGCCAGCGGCTGGGTAATTTAATTTGGACCCTAAAAGTTTCGCATGATTACGTTTACAGGTGCTATTGATCTGGTCGTTATGTGTGAGCTTAGCTCCAGGTTAGTTTGGATTTTTCCCCGGATTAGAACCAGGAAATAATTATTCTGCTCCGAATTTAACACTCAGTTGTTTTGCCCAAACGCAGTTATTAATATAAACTTTTTCCTATTTGTAGTTTTTAAAACTATTTTTAAAAATAAATCGTCCGTAAATCAACATGTTATGTACAATAGAGCTTCGAAAAGCACAGTGACACGAACAGGTCGTTTCGTTATGATTTATGTAAAATATAACAATATGAAATTTTGTTTTTGTTATTTACCGCCGTGTTTCATTTGTTTTTATTATTTGTTTTAATCCTAACTTTAATGGGAATACGGCATCAATGTCAAAGGCAAACGAAAAGCAAATATCACAGCCTGAATTATGATATTTTTGTCCCTATAAGCACTAAAAGAAATCAGTAACAAATGAAATCCAAACGCTGTAATAATTTTTGAGATTTGTTCAACTCCAGCACCCTCTTTGAAAGGGTTTGAACTTCTCTGCAAAGTGATGCAAGAATTTTTGCAATCCATCCACTCGTTCAAAAGTTAAATTGAGAAACATGATCTGGTACTGGGCCTAGAAATCCTTCAAGTTTAGGCTGTAACTTTTGAACGAATGTATGAATTAAAAAAATTCTTGCATTAGTTTACAGATAATTTCAAACACTTTCAAATGATGCACAAAGAGCCCTAATGTAATTTAAAAGTTGACCAAAGAGGGCACTGGAGTTGAACAAATATCAAAAATTGTTACAGCGTTGGATTGGCAATGAAATTGGCTTTCAAGCGATGTATCACACAAGTGAAGGGATTGCTATTTAAAATTTTGAAGTGGGGGTTAGGGGGTAAGTTTTGAAATTTTGCCAAGCATGGATTTAAGTATACAGCTCCAAATAAAAATCGACCTGTCCGAGCGAATTTTCATATTTTATTTGGTTTACGAAATATTTGGGGTGGCTCCTGTTCATTGGAACGCTCTGTATGAGGACAGATAGGTCCTGGTCTTGGGTGCAGATTTTACCATAATCTGCACCTAGTGGTTGCACCTCTTCCGTCCGCAATCACATAAACATACCTGATGATTAAAGTCAGGAATACCTATATAATAATAATAATAATAATAATAGTGTCTTTATTTATTTTTGAGTCCTGGCGAGATTCAGCTAGGCTGCTCTTCCACCTAACCAGGATTTAATGAACAAAAAATATCAGAGACAAAAATATTTCGAAATAACAAAAATAACAAGAAATAAGGAGTATAATGTGCGATGAGATCACTGTCCAGACAACAAGAAACATTTGGTCTTACTCTTAAAAGCAGGAAAGGTACAGTCCTTGAGGTCATCACTAATTGAATTATACATTGTTGTGGCTGCATAAGTAAAAGATCGCTCAAATATTGAGGTGGTATGATAGGGGATGTCGAGTTTGTGAGGGTGACGCAGGACTCTACTACGTATCAAACTGCGATGTACAAGTTTACTTAAGAGATAAGCAGGTTCACCAGACGTCAACAGCTTTTTTACCAGGCACAGAAGGTGATGTTTCCGCCTGTTGTGCATTGTTAGCCAATTTAGTGAGGACAACTTCTGGCTCACGTGATCGCGCTTTCGCAGATCAAATATAAATCTTATACAGTAATTCTGCACTTTCTGTATCCTATAAGCAGTAACCTGATCTATACAAGGGCCATAAACAATGTCGCAGTAGTTGAAACAGCCTAGAACGACGCTATCAGATAACAACACCTTTATTCCTCTATGCAACACATGACGATTACTGTAGAGAGTTTTCATTCGAAAGTAGGATCTTTGAATTAAACCATTCACATGCTTTTTGAATCTCAAATCGCTGTCGATAATTAAACCTAGGCACTTTAATTCCGACACATAGTCAATATTTTGGTTATGAATCCGTAACTTGACACTGCTTATGGCCTCCTGTCTGTCTTTAAAATTCCCAAACATTATTGCATTAGATTTCCGTGGGTTTAGGACTAGACAATGGGTTTCGGACAACTTAGCAAAGTCATTTAATTCCTTGTTAATCTCAGCCTGACCCTCAATTAAATCTCCAATCTTCATGGAGCAATAAACAATTGAATCATCCGCATAGAAATGACTATTTAGGAGACTTAAGGTCTTGTTTAAATTAGAGGTATATATGATGAAAAGCAAGGAGGCAAGAACTGAGCCCTGCGGGGCGCCACAGGAGATACTCAACTCATCAGACACACTGTTGTTTAGAAGGACACGCTGAGTTCTGTTCAAAAGATAGGATTCAATTAAGCCGCATGAGTTTACGTCAAACCCGAAATATCTAAGTTTCGACAACAACAAGCGGTGATTGACCGTGTCAAAAGCCTTAGAGTAATCCAATGACACCATGAGAGTTACCTCATGATTGTCATTAGCTCTAAGAATATCGTCCGTAATGCGTGTCAAAGCGGTGGCCGTACTGTGTCCCTTTCTATAACCGGACTGTTGATCAGGTAGAATTTTATTTGACCCCACATATTCATATATTTGTTTATGCATAACCTTTTCCATAATTTTTGATAAAGCCGGTAAGATACTTATCGGGCGCAAATCATTAACCGTTTCGGGGTTAGTAGTTTTCGGGATGGGAAGGATATATGATTTTTTCCAAAGCGCCGGAAAATACGATTGCTCTAGGCATTGGTTGACAAGATGGGTTAACGGGCCAAGCAGTACAGATAAACACATTTTCAACATTTTTATAGAAATACCATCAATGCCTGTCGCATTTGTAGTTATCGATTTAATAATATTAGCGATGTCAGCGGAATTTACTGGATGAAAGGAGAAATTAATATTTTTGTCAAATCGGTTCACCTGATAAAAGTTGAGCAAATCCGTTGGAGGGTCAACTGCAATGTTACTTACTGAATTAATGAAATGACTATTAATGGTGTTGGGGTCTTTGAGATTAAAAGGAATTTGTTTGCTACTCTTTTTTACCACATCAAAGTCATCCAGAGCTTTCCACAGCTTCTTGGAGTTTCTTTGTCTATCTATATAAAGAATATATTGTTTCTTTTCTACTTTTATTGCATTATTAACCATATTTCGTAGCGATTTATAGCTGTCCCAATCCTCATTAAGTCTGCTTCTTTTGAACTTTGCTAAGGCTTTGTCCCTCGTTTTCATCATAAGCTTTAGAGTGTCCGTTAGCCAAGGAGCGGGTTTTTTGCTAATACGTACGGCTTTGAATGGAACATGCTTGTCAAATATAAGTGTGATATTATTTGTAAGATAATCCACAGCTAAATCAATATCTTCAAACCCATAAAACTCATTCCAAACTACATTATTCAAATCAAAATCGAATTGTTCCCAATCTAAATCTTTGAAGTCCCTATAGGTATAGTAAAATTGTTTAGACTTATGGATCCCTATCTTTACCTTGCACAAAAACAAGCGATGATCAGTTATCTCCGGTACATCCAGAGTCTTTGTTTCACCTATGATATCTTTGTTAGTGACAACAACCAAATCGATAAGGGTACTGCTACTGCTAGTGATTCTCGTGGGTTCATCATTTATACAGTGAAGTCCATAGGCATCTAAAAACGATAAAACGCAGTTAGTACTGTGGCTACTGGTATTCAGGATATTGACATTCCAGTCCCCAACAACAAAAATCTCATCAACTGTAGGCAGTAATTTAGAAACGGTATCTTCAAGAGAATTAAGACAAACTGAGAGTTCTGCAGTCGGTGGCCTGTAAAACGCACACAAAGCAATTTTTTTATTATCTATTGACAATCTGATCCACATGCTTTCCAACTGTGGTGTGACTTCCTCGATTTCCAGTACATTATAAGTAATGTTATTGCGAACATAAATGCCCACTCCACCTCCCCTACCAATCCGATCCTTACGCAGAAAGTTAAAAGCATCAATAGCAACTATATTTGATGGGGTTAGGGAGTTTAGCCATGTTTCAGTGATGACAACAATGTCAAGTTTGTGTTGTGTAATTGTGCTTTTAAGTTCATTAAAACCTGTAAACAGTGATCTCACGTTTATATTCGCCAATGTTAACAGCTGCATCAAATTCGAGCCGAACCTAGAACCAAAATAAATACATACTTAAAAAAGAGAAAACCTATCAAAAGAGAGATACTAATAATTATAAGTGTCCTAATAAAAGATTAGACCATGTAAATTAATAACAAATTTATAAATAATAACAACCAATGTGCGTTGAAAAAATACATTATTATTGAGAGAGAAAAAAAAAAAAAGTAAAGTACCACATGACAAATTAATAAATCTCAGAAAAAAAAACAAGAAATGCAAATAAAACGAAAAGCAGTGTGAATATATCTGGAATTACGGGTGACGTGCATCAGAGAGAAATCAAATCAAACATCTGGAAGATTCAGAAGATCGTCATACGTAGCTTTTTTAACAGTATCCTGTGACTTCCACTTAATTTGCCCGTCCACAGTCCAGGTGTTTTTCAAGCCGAAAGTATGTGCAGCCTTTTTATACACCTGGTATCTGAAAGTCTTCGCGGATTACAATTTTCGTTCCCTTGAATCTATTCTTGGAGTCATACACTTTGGATTTAATATCATGCGTACGGAACTTAACTAAAAAAGCCAACGAAAGATGTATATCAATGCGATGTGTGTCCCTGTAGATGTTTACCTTGTTAATGTGTATGTAGGGGCGAGCTGAATTTACTGGTGGAGTCGGGTGCAGATTTTATAAATCTGCACCTAGTAGTAGTGCCTCCGCAGACGCACAGTGGTGTTAAAAAGTGAAAAATGTAAATATTATCCAAAAGAGTAAAATTTATTACCGAAGAAAGACAAAATTGCACGAATTTGGCCAATTTAACGTTCGAGGGGTTGCAAAATTGTGAAGGGGGATGAAAAGTTAAGGGGGTGAAAAGTGACTGTAGTAAAGTAGAACTTTCGAAAATTACACTAAAAAGAAGCGGTCTGCGGAAATTTTGCTTTTTGTGGGTTCACATATCGAGGTTAGGGGTGTTAGTAGCCTAAGGATTGGTTTTAGGTTGAAGACTCATAAGACCTTTTTTCAATGATTAACGAAGTCTTTTGAACCCTGTGATTTAATACAACACTTATCTGAAGAAATTTCCAGTTTCAACCCTTAAATTTAACCCCCTTTGTTAGATCGTAATGAAAATTTGCTCATCCACCTACAATGTCACTGTAGATTAGAACACCAAATCCTGCATTGATACGTCGAACAGTTTTGAAGTTCTGGTATTTTTGTGTTTCCGCATATTAGGGGTTGTAGCGCCTTTGAGGGTGCTTTTTTGCAAAGTATGAATAACACCTTTTTTAAATCATTAACGGTAAGCTATCAAATGACGCTAATTTCGACCAATACTTATAGATCGGAATTGTGGGTTACAACCCCTAATTTCCACCCCCTTGGTCCGATATGGCCCAAAAGCAATCCCCGCCTTACTTTTAGGGCACAAAGCCGTATAGTAAATTTGATCTCGACACCTCATTCAATGTTCTCAAGTTATCCGACGTTTTGTATTTCTGCATGTTAGGGGTTGTAGCGCCTTTAAGGGTGGTTTTTGGTAAAATATGATTAACACCTTTTTTGAATCATTAACGGAAAGCTATCGAATGACGCCAATTTCGACCGATACTTATTAAGCAGCATTTTAAGTTACAACCCCCAATTTCCTTAGCCATCACTATAAAGAAGATCAATGGTTAACAATTACTAATTTAAATTTTCTAATTGATCCATTACCAAAGTGGGCTGTGTTCTTAAATCGGAGCAAAGAAACACAAAGTCACAATGTATATTACAATTAAATTTTAACTCAAAATAGTTTAAATTTTAAACCATTTTTGTTGGAACAAGTTTTCGCCCCTCCTCAGGGAACATCATCAACACAAAATTGTTGCGAAGGTCACAGACAGGAAAAATATGCTAATTTTAAGTTTTTTGTTCCTCCCTTGTTAAAACAGTCTATGACCTTCGTAACAATTTTGTGCTGATGATGCTCCCTGAGGAGGCGCGAAAACTTGTTACACCAAAAATGTTTTAAAATTTAAACTCTTTTGCGCTCCACTTTGTAAAAATTTTGGTCAAACAAATGCATGCATATAAAAGTGTATTTTGTCGACTTTCAGTGGATATTTGCATACATACAGTGCTTTTCAAAAGTAAGGAATAAATTCAAAAACTTTTAGACGGTGTTTCTTAGACATTGTCACAAAATTCAAGGGGTAATTCCGAGGGTAATTCCTCACACTATTTTAGGAAAAAGAGTTCCTATGGACATAAGTCGGAAAATTCTTCATAAAGACGCAAAAAATTTGTGATGCACCTCTGATCAAAATAAAAATTTCACATAATTCAATAAAAGTAAGCTCTTTGTAACACCAACCCATGATCCAAATTTCAAAATCCCGTCATTTATAACACTTATTCGTATAAGTGTAAGAAAATTGACTTTTCTAGGGGATACGGATCGTTCAGCCCCGAAATGTCGGGGGCGAAAAAATTTCACATAAGTGTTGCTTGGAATTCAAGCCATTCGATAACTTTTCATCAATGGCCCTGAAAAAGTTTTGAGCATATATTTAGCACTTAGACCCTTGGGACAACCTAGCCGGAAGAGAAAAAAATTGCACCTTTATGACTCAACCCCTTCAACCTTGAAACATAAAAAAATCACTTAGAGGAAATGTAACCCTTGGACCACCTATTACCGGAGGAAAATAATTGAACGTAAAAAATTGCACACCGAAAACAACCACCTTCAACCCCCTAACACAAAAAGTTGATATGGAGATTTAACCCTTCCACCGCCTACAACCGAAAGAGTTGAATTGAGCAGAAAAACTACGCCCCTAAAACTCACCCATTTCAACTCCGAAACAAAAAAATTACTTGGACGGAATTTAACCTTTGGACTACTCATTATCGCAAAAGACTATTTTGAACGCAAAAAATTGTAAGAACCTACCACCAAAAACCACAGCCTTCAATCCTCGAACACAATTAATTGACTTGGAGGAAATTGAGCCCTTGGACAATCTACAACAGAAACAGAGGCTAACGCAAAAAGTTGCTACCCCGAAAACCACCCCCCTCAACCTCCAAATACGAAAAATTGACAAACATAAATAATTGACTCGGCCGAAATTTAACCCTTAGACTACTTGTTACTGGAAGATACTAATTGATCGCAAATAAATTTAACATTTGGACCACTGTAAGAATCTGCACATCTGCACCTAAAACCGCCAACTCCAATTCAATCTATGAATCATTCACAGTGAATAAACATCTACAGGGATCCACATCGCATTGATATACCTCTTCCGTTGACCCTTGTACGACAGTTGACAAATTGCTTAGAAGAACACTTTTAATGAATCCAGCAAAATAGAAAGTTAGATTTATGCAAAGATGTTATAATAAAACTAAACTAGATGGCTATAACTATAGCCTCCTTTCCTTTTCTCACACAGGACACACACAATAAATCGCTCTCAGTCACAAGTCTCTCATGTGGGAACCATGTCATACAATGTGTATCTTTGAGTTTTTAAAAATTATTTGTTCACGTCTGGCGTATTATTGGTTCGTTTAGCAACGACTTATTATTGGTTGTTTGGCGGCCATTCATGATTTTTTTCCCTCGGTGTATGACGTCGTCTAAAACCAAGTTTTTGACCGGAAGCTCATCTTTATTAATTTTTTTCTCATAAACGATCAGGAATTCAGTGAAACAGAAAATACGACCTTTCTCATTTTAAAAGTAGTATCTATTCCAATGTTTTAATTTTAACCTCCCCAACTCCATCACAATTTTAAAAAAATGGGAGGTTACTACAATCACTAAAATTTTCGAATTTGGGATAGCACCAGATCTTCACGTTTTGGGGTCTCAGGAACCCAAAAAAGCGGTTTTCAAAATGTGTCTGTGTGTGTGTACGTACGTACATACGTTTGTAAACACGCCACAGCCAAAACTACTAAACCGATTTAGCTGAAATTTGGTACGTAGGCATCTCATAACCCAACTTAGATCTGAAAAGCTTTTGGAGCCAATCGGTGCATCAACTTTTAAATTTTAAATGCAAACCCCCATACTTCACGTCACTATAGAAAAGGCCTTCAAATTCTGCTTCTAAAAATGTATTCACTATCAGTGCCCTTTTGATCAAAAATGAAAAAAAAATTGATTTTTATCGGACTTTAAAATCGCGGTACAGCCCAAGCCCCTGAACCGATTTGGTTCAAATTTTGCACATGGGGATTGTATTGCACGTCGAAGAGCTGAACATTTTAGATTCAATCGGCCCACGGAAAGTGCCGTTTTGGCACACCAATTTCCAACTTTAAATTATTCAATCATTTAACCATCCAAAACAAGTTTTTGAAAGATTTATTGTCACCATCAGAAAGGTCTTCAAATTCTGGTTTTAAATAAGACAAAATTCGTTCGCATTTAGTGCTCTTTGGGTCAAAAAATCGAAATTTTGTAATAACACTAAAAATCCATTATAGCCCAAATTAGTGAATCGATTTAGCTGAAATTTGCTACATGAAGATTGGGTGACCCGTTGAAAACCTGACAGGCTTTTGGAAGCAATTGGTCCACGGAAAGTGCCATTTAAGCATATCAACTTTAAATTTTAATTACAAGGCCTCTTTTTTATGTCGCCATTAGAAAGACGATCAAATTCTGGTTCTAAAAATGTATTCACAGTTTCTGCCATTTCAGTGGAAAATAGAGAAAACATTCTTTTTCATTAAAAGGGAGCGGGCTGACAGTGGATGACATAAAGTATCAGTTATTGTCAAAAGGGTGGCAAACAAATTGAAACATTCATCAGAGAAAAGTATGTATAAGTAAGTCCTTTTTAGGCAGGACCCCCAAAGTTCTAAAACCGTCGTTGAAACCAGTCTTATACAATTTCTGTGCTAATTCGGCTAGAAACACAAGTCAAAGATCCACGCGATGGGGAGGTTCCAGCCGCTTCACTGCTGCATTTTTTTGAGGTGCAATACTCTATTATTGCGGCGGCAGTGAATTCATTTGATTTCGTACTAACCGTGGCGAAAATAGTGCTGCTCATCTTTCTTTCTTCAATTTTCGGGAAGATCATAATTCCCGAGATAATTCCATTAAGATTTTTTTTTAAAAAGATCAGATGTCACAGGCTAAGAGAAACCCAAACTAAAGAAACATACCAAAAGATACTGGATCAAACCATAAAGAAAGTAAATACAGAAGGAACAACAGAAGAAATGTGGAAGAATTATAAAGAGGCTATATTGACAGCAGCGGAGATGAGTTGCAGGACGGTGAGGATTACGAACAGAAAGTGGAAATGAACACACTGGTGGACAGATAAAACAAGAGACGCAGTAAAGAGGAAAAAAGGAAAATGGAAGATATACCTACAAACAAGGGAACAAGACGACCACGAGGAATACAAAAGTGAAAGGAAAGAAGTCAAAAAGCCAGTAAGAGAGGAAAAACAAAAATCATGGTCGGATTTCGGAAATAAAATGGAGAACGCATACAAAGATAACCAGAAACTTTTCTTCGGAACAATAAGAAAAGCGAGACAAAATAAAATGGCAACGATAAACGATATTAAAGATGATAATGGGGAAGTTCTGAAAAATCAAGCTTATTTGAAACAACGAAAGGAGTGAAACAGGGATGTATACTGAGCTCACAACTATTTGCCTTACTCCTAAATGATGCAATTAAGGAAGCAAAAGAAAATGTGAATCAATACCAAATAGGACACTGGAGAATGAAAGAAGTAAAGATATCGGAAATATGCTACGCCGACGCGACGATATGGTGCTAATACTGCTAATAGCCAAGGATGAAAATACACTTAACGAAAACATAGTAAGATACAACCGAAGTTTGAGCAACAAAAGCATGAAGATAAACACGAACAAAACTAAATCAATGATAATAAGCAACTCAGAAAAAGAACACAAAATAAGGGTAGACAATGTGACTCTGAAACAAGTAAAAAAGTTTAAATACCTAGGAACGATGATAGCACAGGATGGAAGTTTAAAGGAAGAAATAATAGAAAGAACGGGAGCAGCAGGGAGGCTATTTAATGGAATAAAAAACTCCTTTCTGGCGAACAAAGAAGTACCGAAACAAACAAAGGAACTAATTTTTGAAAAAGTAGCAAAGCCAATCTTAATCTATGGTTCAGAAGCGTGGACGATAACTGAAACTCAGAAGAACAGAATGCAAAGCATGGAAATGAGATACCTAAGGAAGATAGAGGGAAAGACAAGATCAGATAAAATCAGGAACACAACATTCAGAGAAAATCTCAATACAAAACCGATTAGTACAACAATAGAAGGACAACTACGATGGTTAGGTCATGTAATGCGAATGAATTCATTTGATCTTGTACTAACCGTGGCGAAAATAGTGCTGCTCATCTTTCTTTCTTCAATTTTCGGGAAGATCATAATTTCCGAGATAATTCCGTTAAGATTTTTTCCCACCGACAAAATTCCCATTCAAATATTGAAACTGTTGCAAAAAAAAAATCTTGCAGTAGGTAGAGTAATAATAAGGAAGGGACCCCTAGTGCAGTAAATTATGAATAAAGCTAAATAAAGGTAGCTAACTGCAATAACAATTAGAGAGCTCATTTCAGCATAATCTGGATAATGATAATTATATTATCCGAGATCTGCTTGAACACATGCTAATGTCATTGGAGCCGCGGTGCCTGTGTTAATAAAGAAAGTTGCATGTAGAGCGCGTTTTAATTAGAGACGGTAATTAGTGACATTGCGCAGGTGGTTGAAAGGGTGTTCCGTATTGTTTAGTGAGACTACAACGTGTCGTTTCTTTGGCAAGTGAGGCGGAAATTTGCATGAAGCTCTCTAAGTAAACTTCAGGCGTACTATACGAAATGTTGCTTCTACACTCTACAGTAATGATGGAATGTTGTTGTGAAAGAGGGACTTTTTGTGTTAGCAAACCCGAGACATAATACTATGAAAATTCTTTTTCTAAAGAGAGCGAAATAAAATGTAAATTCTTGGCCAACGTTGTCTCGATTCATTATCTGAATATCGCTCAAATTTTACAGCTAATAATTTCTTTAATAAAGGGAGGTTTTCTTTGTTCTCTGGCGAAAACAGGGGTTGTAAATCTTCAATTACCGAACGAGGTCGATGCAACCTTCATAATCATAATTAACGTTTGGTAAATACGAGTTTGACACAGAGGCGAATTTACAGCCACATTCCAGTTGCGAGGAAATGGAAACAGTCGAGACTGTTGCCAAAAGCTCGGCAGGTCATTTTGATTGCAAAAACTGTACTGGAAGGAAAATCTGCAACAGTATATTTCAAGTTGACGCAGATAAACGTTCCTGCAATTTGCGCATTTCCTGCTAACATGCGTAGATCCCTATATAAACCGTAAGATATAAAGGGGAATTGAACAACTCGAATGTTTGACGAAAGTGGCACAACGGAATGACAACCAGGATAAAAAGCTTGATGTCAACATAAAGAGGATTTATGACTGTAATCCTACGGAAAACAAGAGTGTCGATGATGCTCATATTTTATTCATTTCTTGTATTACCAACAAACCATGTGAAGGCTCGCAACAACCTTCCACCCTGTGCGCAAGATTGAATTTTAACTGAAAAATTCGCGATTTATGTATTTGAATAACACGTCCTCACCGGTATTATGCATAATATAACAATTTAAAAGCTGTTGTTGGGAAGGTTTATGAATGTAGTCGTGGACTCCACTAAATTAGGTCAAGAGTTGGGGCACCGCAAACGATAATAAAGCTCTGAAAGTAAGCACACTTTTTGTGAACTCATTAAACCGACCTGGAAGACCAACTTTGAAAAGTCTGAAAACTCCTCTAAATGCGCCACTCTAACTTTTATGGAAAATTTACGCTCTGTGTATTATTTATTCAATGTTCACACTTGAGACATTATTTTTTCACATTAGTGCAACACTCCAACTGCATCCTGTACCACATAATACTTACAGAATTATTTTATTTTTAAGGATAAACTAAAGCGAGATTCCTTCTCGCTAGCACATTTTCTTGAAGTGCTAGTTGAATTTAACAATTATTGTAACTCAATAGCAGCCTAGAATATAAAGAAATGTTTTGTGTACATTTTTCTATTTTTAATGTATGTACCTGTCCTTATTTGAAGTCAGAATTTCTAGAGACCGAAAGTTTACGTTTAAAATGCGCTCATTCGAAACCCTGGCCTCAAATATGGATATTTTCAAAAAGAGAGAACTGTACACGACATATTTCACTATATTCTATAGAGCTATTCGGTTATAATTGTAAAATTCCGTCAGAAAATAATTTGCTAAAAAGTCCCCGGAAGATGTACATCAATGCGATGTGTATCCTTGTAGATGTTTAACACGTTAATGTATACAGGGTGTTATTTTTAAAACTTTCCACCTTGAATATCTTTAGATGTAATAAAGATATTGAATTGAAATAGACGCTGACCAATCCCGCATGGAGGGGGACACTTGCGCGAATATAGAGGAAATTTTTTCCACTTCCGGTTTAACCGGAAATGACCTTAACTTTGTTTTTTCAAATGGAATGATACCTTTTTCTCAACGAATTCAGAATCTACGATTTTTTCTGAGTTATAAACATGTATCATACTTGACCGGAAGTGCAGTCACGGCCACCCTAGATTTTCAAAAACATCGAAGAAATCGGTGAAAAATTGAGTTTTTCGAAAAACGCAAAAACACGTCTACTTTAATTTTTTGATGCAAATTCATCTGCCCATTGACATTTTCTTTTTATTTACTTTTGAGATTTTGACAGATTGTGAGGTAAGAGAAAATTTGATAGAAATAAGAGAAACCAAAAAATGAAATTGCTCAGGTAAATTTGCATCAAAAAAACTAACTTGACGTGTTTTTGCGTTTTTCGAAAATCTCAATATTTCACCGATTTCTTCGATGTTTTTGAAAATCTAGGGTGGCCGTGACTGCACTTCCGGTCAAGTATGATACGTGTTTCTAACTCAGAAAAAATCGTAGATTCCGAATCCGTTGAGAAAAAGGTGTCATTCCATTTGAAAAAACAAAGTTAGGGTCATTTCCGGTTAAACCGGAAGTGGAAAAAATTTCCTGAATATGCGCGCAAGTGTCCCCCTCCGTGCGGGATTGTCCAGTTTTTATTTCGATTCAAAATCTTTATTACCTCCAAAGATATTCAAGGTGGGAAGTTTTAAAAATAACACCCTGTATGTAAGGGCGGGTTTTACTGATGGAATCGGGTGAAATCTGTACCTAGTAGTAGTGCCTAGGCAGACACACCGATGTGTCAAAAACTCGATATGTTAAAAAATTGTTGTAACAGAATTAAAAAGTAGAAAATGAACAGAAAAAACAAAAATTTTGAGGGTTGAATATAAACCAAATGAATAAACTGGTGTAAATGTTAGATCCAGCAACTTATGTGATGTACCTTTTCATAACACTGCGAAGTTTGAAAATAGTTTTTCATTTCTTGCTGCTAAATTGCTAAACAAGTATTATGATGTTATTACAACTTGTTCATCTCCTGATGTATTAAGAAATAAATTGATGTCAATTTGTCTTGAGAAACAAAGTGAATATAACTATGATTGGTTTTAGTTTGAAAAATTTGTTAGATAAGAATAATTTAGTTCTTTGTTTATTTTGGGGTGAAATTGAAAACCAGTTTTTACTGAATTTTCACCCTTTTTTATTATTATTATTATTATTAAATGAAAAGAATTGCCGGAATGAAAACAAAATTTGGCGAATTTTGAAAGATTAACACTCAGGGGGCTGAAAAATTGCAAAAGGAGATAAAAAATCAAGAGGAATGAAAATTAAGTGTGATTAAGTAGAATTACGAAATATAACCTGAAAATAACCAAATTAAGCAATTAAAACTTTTGTGGGGGTTGAAATACATACTATACATACATACAGGCTGTCCCAATTGTCTGTATTCGGTCGATAACTCCATTGCTGTTAGAGATAGCGAAAAATTGTTAAATACAAAGTTGCACAGGGTCAAACAAGGCACATTTTAAAAATACAATCCTGTATACAGGCTGTCCCACTAAGGAATAAAAACGCAAACATGGGTTTTTTTAAATGGAACACTCTGTATTTTAATTTTTTATTGGATTCTATGATGAATTCCGTCATCATCATGTTTTCATCTGAGCGAATGGTTTAGAAGATATCGGTAATTTTGTGAAAAAAATTGCTTTTGCAGTTCTTGTTTTGAAAAATCACCCCACAACCAATTTTTCACCTTTGGTTTTGTAAATTTAGCATGCTATTAAGATAGCTTTGAGCTATCTTTCATCTTTCAAGCGTTTGAAAACGGTCTTAGCTTCTTAAATTCGTCTCCAGTAACATTATGAACCTTCAAAATTGTAGAGGTTTAAATTTCGAAATTTTTAAATGGCACCACTATCAAGCGTTATTGCCATAAGCTGTAACATTAAATTTGCTTTCGTTTGATATAAAATGTCCCTATATCCAAGTCTGGAATTTTTCGTTTTATTCAGTAAAATATGATTTTTAAGAATTTCCATTTTTAATTTACAATAAATTTTGAAAGGCTGCTCGGACACATGTCACAATAGTCACATGTCACAAATTCTGTCGGCTGGAATCCTGCGTTAATTAATTATATAATAATTATGGAACGCAAGAATGTACCTACTCAAAAAAGTTGCAGCATTTTCAGCACTTAGGTACTTACCAAAATGAAACAAATAAATAACAATTGCACATTTAGAATAGGTAGGTACTTTTTTAATTACTTACTTACCGACTTTTTTTTTTACTTTTCTGTTCATTTAAAAAACAACAGATAGGTACTTTGTTAAAATAAAGTGATTATAATGCCAATGACTTGGCTTTGATGATGAACAGTTTGTGTTCGAAACATGTTAGCTGTTGAGATAAACCTTGTCGATATAGTGGGCGTTTCTGGTGATATTATAATAATTACGCTTTGTTTTTACAGACACAGAATTTATTGCAGGTCCTATTTGTAGCCCAAAGACAATTGTCAAATGTAATCAGAGCCAACCGTCTAAAAACATCAGGAAAAAAAAGATGAAAATTGTCTTTTACTGAATAAATCGAAAAATGCTAAACTTGGATATAGGAACATTTTATATTAAGAGCGGCCAGAAAATGGTGGGGGAAAAACGCTCAAAATGCAGGCCCAAAGTAGAATGTAATGCACGCTAACTATAATGAGTATATAACATTTGTAATGATATGATTAGAAAGCTAATATATCAGGCTTTGTTCTAATAATATTTGTTTCCCAATTTATTCAAAGATGCCTCGATAATTTATGTGTGAACACAAGTAAAATCGTGAAAATGTTTGTCCGCAATTTGAATAAGATTGGTATTAGAGTATTGAAAATTGATGTCACTATTATGTCCCCACCGCTGGAGAATAGTTTTCCAGTAATTATTGTTTTAATTACATTTTCCCGTCTCACTTGGCAGTTTTAAAAAAACATGGCGGTCATACCAGCTAAGACAAATTCCGAGGCAACCTTGTGAGTGTGACTACTATTCCACAGAGGGTGCTGCATTCAAAATTTTCTCAAGTGTTAGCAACACTAACAACACTGACTGACAAACAAACCAAAGAAACTGTCAACGGCTGATCGGGAGACGTAGACCGCCACTTTTGCTTTCACCATACAAATTCGAATTATGACACAACCGCAAAAGACATGACATGCGCTGACTTTGAGCTCTAAAAAACAGATGATACGAGTGATTGATCATACTTATCCTTTTCTTTTGAATTTTGAATAAAATAATAAAATTTCATACATCAATACATAAAACAATAAAACCATAGTCCTATAATACAGAATTACATAAAATAAGAATCGACGAATACCACTCGAAAGTTTTAGCTTGCACAGTGGCGCGTTTAGGAAATCACATTTTATGTCCACAAGAAAAATTAAAGAAGAGCAATTTTTTTATTTCCGAAATATACAGGATGGTACTTTTTTCGTTTCCCTCTTTGGGATCTTGGAAACCAAAAGAATTAAAAAATCGGTTAATTAAATTAACACCATAAAACCATAACCATCCGAGTCTTTTTTGCGTGTTCATAAATAGAACACTTTGCTCTTCGGGTTAATAGCTCAATTTTTTTTAAAGTTAAGATCTGCTTTCCTTCCGTGGATATATGAGAATCTCTCTTTATTTTTCGAAGATTTTTGCCGTACTTTTTGAGAGCATGATTCGTACATTCAAGTTTCTTAACGTCTTCACCATACGACACTTTTTCTTTGATCTTCGCATACAGTTCATTCGCGAGACTTAGCCCGATCGTAACTGGTTATAAAACACATACGTCTTGAAAGCCGTCTCTGTCCGCATTGTTGCACGTAGACCGACAAAGTTTGAGCGTAGCGCCCTAATCTTGTCGCACGCTATGTCTCACTCCGACTCGTTTATCTGAGGGAGAAAGTAAAGTGGACGTTCGACGTTCGTTGAAGCGTCATTGTGGCACGGTTGTACTCTCCACTACACAATTATAGGTGTAAGGCGGTTAAATGGAAATTAATTAATGCATCATTGGGGTAAGTCAATCTTAAGTTAAAAAAAGGAATTTTGTTGTGGATTAATCTGGGGTACCCCTAATACATAAATGAAAGTTGAATTTTGTATAGGCTTCTCCGCCTGGTTCCGCCAGCCTTGGTGGAAATACCAAGCATCGATTGTTACAGACGACGGTCATGGCGTTGATAACTGCAGCCGCTCGCTCATCGGGCTAAGTCTCGCGAATGAACTGTACACACTAGAATCTCCATCAGCAACGAATTTTCCATATTTCACACCATGCATCTCCAGACTTGTAAATGAATGTAAACTTTCTTATCAAAGCACCAAATTCAAATTATTATACAGGTGGGGAAATAACATTGAAATATTTTGGGGGGTATTGTACAGCTCAAAATATAAAAAAAAAGTTCCTATAAACACGTGTTAGGAAATCGCTCCTAAGGGAGTTACCGCCTTCTGAAAGATGCGCCCAAAATTCGATTCTCATACTTAATAAAAACCGCTGTTTTATTCGAGGTTTTAATTGCTAGAATTATTTAAAACTGGAGTATCTTGTGTTCAAAATTTAGTAGAATTTGACATTGGTCATTAATAATTTCAATCAGGAGGGTCATTCCAGCTCAATTCGACGGATCGCATCCGCATCGATCTTTCCGATTGGAATGAGATTTTCTTACAATAATCCACATTAGTTTAGAATACCACAGCCACAATAAAACATTTCTTGGATTATTAGTTTTCGAGAAAATAAATTTCACAAAAATTTATTTCTAAAGCGCTAGGTCGCACGGCCAGCAAACCAACTTTTATTAGGGGTTTTGTATTTTTATGGCATTACCTCTGCCTTTGGCCGAGGGTCTGCCGAGATTTGCGTGATTAGTCCTACGTGACTATGAGTAGGTATATTTCGCATTTTTATAACCTTTGCCATCTGGCAAATTTCGCATAAACATTTACAGGAATGGTCTTAGCATTTCAGTGTATATTTATATATTATATCCAAGAAATGTTTTATTGTGGCTAATGTGGCTGTGGTATTCTAAGCTAGTGTGGATTATAGTAAGAAAATCTCATTCCAATCGGAAAGATCGATGCGGATGCGATCCGTCGAATTGAGCTGGAATGATCCAACAATGTAACCAAAAAAACACTACACAGGTATTCCAAAAACACTCGAATTTTAAATAACCGTGCCGAAACCTGGAAATTGCATCTTTAGTGGCAAATCTGCGCCGAACAAAATGCGCATTTGAAGCTTTGTGGTTGTGCATGGTGTGTTGTATACGTAAATAATTGATATAGCGCCACCTATGATACAATAGCATGAGATACTAGCATTTCACTTCATATTTGCACATTTTAAGAAATGACACTTCGGGCGACATCTAGTCGCTAGCTATAAATTACTCATTAAATAGATCAAAATGGACTATCCCCTCCAATTGCGGGCAGCTCTTTATGGCTATAACATTTGATAGTGGTGCCATTTAAAAATTTCGAAGTATTAACCTCTACATTTTTGAAGGTTCATAGTGTTACTGGGGGCGAACTTGAGAAGCTTAGACCGGTTTCAAGAGCTTTAAGGATAGCTCAAACCTTCTTTAATGACATGCTAAATTTGCAAAACCAAAGATTGAAAATTGGTTGTGGGGTGATTTTTCAAAATAAGTACTGCAAAAGTAATTTTTCCCGCAAAATTGCCAATATCTTCTAAACCATTCGCATCAGATGAAAATATGACTAATAAATGTTACTTGGAATTCATCATATAATCCAATAAAAAATTAAAATACAGGGTGTTCCATTTAAAAAAGACTGTGTTTGTATTGTTATTCCTTAGTGGAACAGCCTATAAACAGGATTCTATTTTTAAAATGTGCTCTGTTTGACCCTTTGCAACTTTGTAGTTAACCATTTTTCGCTATCTCTAATAGTAATGGAGATATCGACCGAATACAGACAATTGGGACACCCTGTATATAAACAACAGAACTTGAGAACAAGAGTGCCGTGAAAACAAAATACCGTGTTTTTGATTAATCCTCAACTTGCAATTGCGAATTAATATAACACCGTTCTTGAATCAATAACAACTTTATTCAAGCATTTTTTTACCTAATAATTTTGCTCAATAATAATAGATATTGTATCTTCTTCTAACGTCACTTTGTGTCACTTTGACACTTTGCAGTAACAATGGCAATCATCCGGAGTTTAAGATTATTTTTCGCCGGTAGTCATTAAAAGTGCATTTTTACTGCCTCTTTTGCGGCAGTAAAAATGCACTTTTTTAACAGCAATCGGCGAGAAAATTATGTGTTCATCACGGCAAAAAAATTGCAGATTAACTGCCGCGACTGAAGTTTCATAATCCAGCCAGGGCAGTAAATTTGTTAAACAAATAACTATTATAGGCCCCTCAAACATGATGTCATAGAAATGACTGTTATAATTGTTAAATGACGTTTGAAAATAAATTGATGTACCTAAGTTAAGACTATGCTGGGAATATTTAGTATATTTATTCTCTTTCACAATGTATCAGTGTATTGAATCTGCGTTTGGTGTGTAGGGTGTGCCAGAATGTACTCTCGCTCATTTTAATTCATGTCGCTATTTCTGATCCAGTTTGTATAATTTTGATACCAATCGAAAGCTTAATTAACCTACTTTTTTTTCAGCAAGAACACAAATTTTCGTGAAGTGGGCCATCTTAGAGATATTTCACTAAATACACAGAAGTTAACTTTATTTGACTGAATTATTTGTTTTTTGTGCATTAATTGTGTGTTAAAGTAGACATATAATATGAAACTACGTTTCAAGGGCTTTCAAATAAAATAAATAAAATGAAAATGGTCCCAATATTTACAGAGTTACGAGCGATTTTATACAGGTGCGAGGGCGCCATCTTTAAACGCCCGCCATTTTTGGAAGCTACTTTTCTGAGATGTCCATCATGGTTTTTTGTCATCTGGGGGCATCTAGGAATATTCCCTGAAAAGGGCATTTGATCCGCCGAGATGGTACCAAAATCGTGATTTTCAGCCAATGGCACTTGGACTATAAGGCAAATTAAACGGTTTTAAATTTTTACAGTGTAGGTATCATAAATCCTATACATAGAAGTCATAAAATCGGCGAGCTCAAAATGGCAGATATCTCGAATATTCCTTTTCTTGCGTTTGTAATTTATGCAATTGTGTTGAGAAATTGGCCAAAACATAGGTTTGTAATAATCATTTTTCTTAAAGACCAATCGTCGTTTCAACGTCAACTAAATGTTACATAAGGTTGGTTTGAAGTACCGACAGAGAGATTTTTTCTTTACTGATGAAAATGAAGGTCCAATAATGCTGCGAACATTGACTAGAATCGTGATTTTTTTTAAATAACTAAAAGCGACTTCAAAAATAACTCTCTGTATACGTTTTACAATTTATTACTTTTTATTGCAATGTCCTACTGCTGTGTTAAGGTAGAAATATTGCAGATACGAATGTGTGTTAAATGACTAGGAGCATTATTCAAAATTTCGAATGGCAACCTTCCACTTGTCCGTTCTTCGCTCAGCGTCCTATGTTGTCAAATTTTAAATTACAAAGCCGTGTGTGACACATCATTTTAAAGGGTATGAAATCTTCTACAGGGTGAGTCTGAAAGACTCCACATCCTTTATACCACAGAATCTACTGTTCAAATGATGAAGCTTGGTGCAAAAATTATTGGTGATTCCTCTTGATGTTATAAGTCGCCAAGCGAATCTCTGTTATACAGGGTGGCCCCGATGTTATTTGCCCTTGAACTTTTTTATGTTTGAAAATATTGCTAATTTGCCTATGCGGCCGTATTCCCCGTTCGATTCTAAAACTTTTTTCGAAAAAACTAACCACTCACGAAAAAAATTGAAAAAACCGAAAAAAGTAAAATTACCATAAAAGTTTTTTCTTCAGTTGTGAGAGATGGTTCTTGGCACAGATGTAGAGACAACACCTTCAATGCAAAAAAACAGTTGAAATGTGATGCGTGTCAACGTACAATTTGATTTTTATTGAAATTGTAGGTTTATCACGATGATCATGTTCTCGGTTTTTTCAATTTTCCTCGTGAGTGGTTAGTTTTCTCGAAAAATTTTAAGAGCCAAGAAAGTTTTAGAATTGAACGGGAAATACGGCCGCATAGGCAAATTAGCAATATTTTTAAACATAAAAAAGTTCAAGTGCAAATAACATCGGGGTTACCCTGTATAACAGAGATCCGCTTTTTGGATAATGTCTTAAAGGTGTCGTGAACTCGTTGCTGGCGGCTCGCGGTAACGTCATTGGTGCAAGCATCGAAGCGTGGAGTAGCGCAACCTGAGGTTTTTAACAATATTGTTGGGGTTTGTTACGGCTCGATTTGAACAGATCGTTCTAATTTAATATTAAAATATACAATATAAATAACAAATAATTATTTGAGGCACTTTTAAACTATAAACATTTTCTACCTACTTGCGTTTTGAAAAGTTGGATTTTACACAATTAGGTAAAATGTTGTACGGAATTCGTTATGAAAAGCCTAAATTGTTTGACTCGCATAATGTTGCAAAACTCGTCAAACAATATAGGGCTTTTCATAACTAATTACGTAATAGTATATTACGATATTAGGTTGGTAAGTACAGTATAACAGAATCGAGGAAAGGTTTGCAAAAACGAGTCGAAGACGAGTTTTTGCAATTTCCGAGATTATGTTAGATGTACTTAACAACCGTGTATCGTATATGATTTTTCGCACAATCGAAATTAAATTATTGAACATTTTTCGTCAGCCATTAAACAAATCCTGTTTGACAGATCGCCGAATTTTCCAAATGCTCTCGATAGCTTTGCTAGTTCAATTGTTTTACTTACCATGCCTGTGTCAGATATGCGTGCTGTTATGAATTCATAACAGCACTGTTATTTTTCGTTGCCTGGGAAACCAAACCGCGCTTGGTAAGTTGAACTTACACCTTATTTTAACTACGTCGGTAAGAGAGTTATAACATACGATCGTGCGAAAATAACTATTAGATTAGAACATTAACTCGCCCTAGTATTTAAATCGATTTACTCGTGTAGGAAAAAAATGCATTATTTTGCACTTATTTTTTTAGAATTTGATAATATTCACCTGTTTACTTGTCGAATCGATTGAACATACTATCAATTAACTTAACTACCTTCAGTCCTTCCTCTGCCTTCTCGCGTAATTATTATATGCTCGATCTTGTAATGGCTGCTTCTTGTCTTTGTCGTTATCAATTCCATTTAATATTGTATCGAAGGAACAACATCTTTCTTTAAAAAAATAGTTACGTTTTACCACCAAGTACCTAATTCTTGTTTCGACAATGAAGTTTTCTCGAAATCGTTGTCTCTGCACTCTGCAGTGAGCCGCGCATTTTCGAGTGTTCTTTGCGCGGGAACGAAATTTGATCTTTTAATTTTATCCAACCACTGTTTGGAAACTTTCCGATGCTTGTTCTTATCGGGAAAAGCAAAAGAAACTATATTACCTGGATTTTTCGTTATTACTGCCACCGTAATCACAGCACTGGGGCATTTCCATCGATTTATTATGATCAAGACAGTGCAATTCTTACGCAGCGCTTGCAGTGGCTTGCACCAATGACGTCACAGATCGAGTTTTTCCACATTCAGAGGCTTATAACTCATTTATTACTAATCGTATTTAAATTCTACTTGCAGCGTAAGAATCGTAATTTTTTACAGAATTTTTTGATAAAAAGTTGCCCAACGAGTTCACGACACCTTTAAGTACAATCAGTAGTTGCATCTTGGTCTGTAACAATGTTGTGCAAAAATTCAAAATCCTACGATACACCTTTCGAAAGATATAAGATGTTTGAGCGTCTTTCGATCGATTTACAGTGCGACCCAAAAGCTGTTATTTTTCTTTGACCCAAACGTTTTTTCATTTTCCAGGCAACTGTTTTGTATTTTGTGTTAATTTCTTTTATAGCTGAAGATGGAGTAACACTCCGAAACGCGTCCTAAACAGTAAGTAAAATTTTGTGGAACGAGACTGTGAAACTACCTTGTGTAATCATCTAAAAAGAACGTTTAAAAATGAAGATCTTTGGGGGCTTATAACATCAAGAGAAATCACAATTGACCAATAATTTTTGCAGCAAGCTTCATCATTTGAACAATAGATTCTGTGGTATAAAGGATGTGGAGTTTTTCAGACTCGCCCTGTATACACCGATGTAAGAATTTTCTATTTCCACTAAACAGAGAAAATTATTTGTGGGCCCAGAAGTTCATTTTCTTCAGTATAACTTTTGAATGAGAGGATGGATTTCAAAAATTGTTTAATCGGCTTACAGAGGACTTCATGCCCTTTAAAATGGTGGGTGTCAAAGGTCTTTAATGTAATTTAAAATGTGATCATAGACGGCGCTTGGGGAAGAACGGGTAGAAAAAAGCTTTACAGCATTGAATTAGTAATGAAATTACCTTTCAAATGTCCCGGGGGGTTAGCGTTTTAAATTTTGAAGTGAGGTTGGTTGAGGTTTGAGGATGCGTTGTAAAATTTCACCAAGAACGGATTCAAGTGACCTCCTTCAAAAGTTCGGAATAAAAATCATCCGGTTTTAGCGATTTTTTCTGATTTGAGGCCCCTCGTGAGAAACAGAGAATGAAATCTGACTGAACCACCCTGTTTTTTTTTAAATATAGAATTAATTTCTTCAAAACTATTCATTTTGGCATAATATACATATAACTTTATAGTTTTTACTTAAGTTAGAATGGTGATCTATGTACACTCAGGAGATAAGTTATGGCCCGAGACCGCTCATAATATGGATAAATAAATTCTCACAAGCCTTTATCAAAAAAATTTAAATTGAACGTGAAAACCTCTTTATTAAAACGACTCCAGTGAGATACAAGCCTCCCTCCACAAACCTATATTGAATGTCTTTTCTTTTCTAAGAATCTGTTGGCATTGTTCGTATTCGAGGACGTAAACTTTAATCAGGAGATTAATAATAATAATAATAATAATAGTTTATTTGCCATAAAAAAAAACTAAATACAAACATTCAACAAAATATATGTAAGTTAACATGGCAAAAAGGAGTCATGTTCAGATCTGCATGCTGAATGGAGGTAATTCTCCATACATGCAGTTCTGATCTTCCACATGACCCTGATTAAATGAAAAGGAATGCTTAAAGGAGGAAAAAAAAAAAAAAAAAACTTAAAACTAAAAAGTATCCTATAATCAAGGCGGACACCTTAGATATACAATATATAACTATGCCTGATGTGAAATCTTATGAGACAGGTAAACAAAATCATGATGCATTGCAAGATAGAAGAAAGTAATAGTAAAGTAAAAATCATTGAACTGAGCGAAGCCAAGTCGTAACCTTGTTTTTGAAAGTGAATTGTGAGGACTTAGAATAATCAAAAGGAAGAGAGTTCAAAGTATTAGCAACGGTATAGGAAAATGATCTTTTAAAAAACTCTGTATTATGAGCTGGAATGGATAAAAGATGTTTGTGCCTTAAATTGAGGTTATGCACGTCAGTCCTGAAGGTGATCTTCTCAGCCAAATAAGGTGGTGATTTGGTCAATAGAAGTTTATGAAAGAAACAAGCTGAATGTAGTAGACGTCTGAACTCCATACTTAACCATCCCAGTTCAAGCAGTTTATGGGAAATGTGACTATAACGAGATAAGCCATAAATAAATCTAATGCAGGAGTTCTGAATTACTTGAATTTTATTTTTGCTTATAGCATCAAAACATGGTCCGACCGCAACATCACAATAGTTAAATTGAGACAACACAAGAGCTTGAGCAAGTACTTTGCGAGAAGAAAAGTTTAAAAAATCTCTTAATGAGTAGAGTAGCTTTAATGCACCATAGGCCCTTTGGCAAGTGTTTCTTAAGTAAGTAGTAAACCGAAGAGTATGATCGTAAATTAATCCTAATGTCTTTGCCTCCTGCTCCGGTTTAATATCCAAGTTATTTACTCTAACTGAAATCTCATTAATTGCAGAGTCTCTAAGTTGTTTACTGCCAAATACAAGAAGATGGGATTTGCTGGGATTTATAACCAGCCCATGAATATTGGAGAATTTTATAATCCTATCGACATCATTTTGCAAATATGTCAATGCCAAATGCAGCTCATCTTTCTTAAAGTGTATGTAAAGCTGGGTGTCATCAGCATAGAGATGGTACTGACAATGCTTTACATATGTTGTCAGCTGAGACGTGTAAACTGAAAATAGAATGGGCCCCAGGATTGACCCCTGGGGCACACCAAGCTTCACCTGCTTAAGTTCCGAAGAAGCGTTGTTATAAACTACTTTTTGCGATCTGTTAGATAAGTAGCTTTGCAATAACATACGCGAGCGATCAGAAAAGCCAATATAGTGTAGCATAGAGCAGAGAACATTATGATTTAAAGTGTCAAATGCTTTGCTGAAATCCAAAAGGAGCAAAGCAGTTAGCTTCCCTTGATCTTGACTATGGATTATATCATCTAAAACTTTAAGATGGGTTGTTAAACAGCTGTAATGAGGGCGAAAACCCGACTGATACTGCGGTAGTATTTTATGGCGAAGTAAATATTGACTAAGTTGTGACTCAAGAACCTTTTCAAACACTTTTGATAACGTGGGTAGGATGCTGATCGGTCTTAAATCCTTAAATTCAGCAGCATTTGAAATTTTAGGGATAGGCAAAATAATTGACTGCTTCCAGCCATGTGGAAAGTCAGAATTTTGTATTCCAAAATTAATAATGTGGGTCAAGATAGGAATAATGTAGGGACAACAGAGTTTTATAAATCTTAACGGTATTCCATCTGTGCCACACGCATTAGACTGGAATTTCATAATTATTTTTAAAACTTCTTCCTCAGTGACAGACGTGAACTCAAAGCCATAGTGTTGTATACCCTTTCTTAAATTTTCATTGTAATAGTTTACCCTCTCAGCTTCGGCATCATTTGACAAACTATGATCATTAACAGCAGTTGCAAAATAATTATTAATTGCATTGACATCCTGCAAGTGTAAGGGAATATTGATTGAAGTTTTACCACGATTTTTAAGTCTTTTTAACTCATGCCACAACGCAGTGGATCCACTCCGTTGAATTTTGAATGCCATATAAGCCTTTTTTTCTTTTTTGATAGCAAAGTTAGCATAATTGCGAAGTTGCTTGTAATAATCCCACTTGGCAGGTGTTTTACTACTCTTATAGCTTTTTAAAGCCCCATCACGCAATTTCATAATAAGACGGATGTTATCTGTCATCCAAGGAACATATTTGGGTTTTTTATGTTTCACAGTTTTTAAGGGACAGTGTGCATCTAGTAACAACTTTAAACAGTAATTGAAGAAATCAACTTTCATATCTATGCTATTCAGCTGCAAAATGTAATACAATGGAAGGGAGTTCATATCCGTGTTAAACTGCTCAAGAGAAATCCTGCTAAAATCTCTGTAAGTGTGGTGCTTGTCTTGATATCTACCTAGCGTTTTTAACGATAACAGCCATAATCTTAGATTTTGCAGTTAAGTTAAAAAAATTGTCGAAGGAAACAGGCCGTTTCATTCTCTAGATTTCTCCCTAGTTTATTCACAACCCCACGCTCCGCGTTATAAAAAGCTCGAATATTTCGCAAACGGTGTCCGATGAAAATAAAATATGAACATATCCGCAGCATGTTGAGCCGTCAGGGCCGCATGTGAGCAAAATGTATCTTTGATAAGGCATAAAAATTTGGAAAAGTCTACTATCACGGACGCTGCGACAGTCTGAACAGCGACGGGGATTCTAGATTAAATTTTTCATGGTTGGTTATTCCGTTGTGGTGCTTTTCGTGTTACGGAAGAGCCGTAAAGGGAATGGGTCTGGCAGTAAGAGGCGGAAGGCAATAGAACTCTCGGGGATGAGAGTCGGGAGCAACAGTGCGGGAAGCGAGCGAAACGGCCCGCTTGGGACCTAGTCGTCTCACTCCACAACCAAAATAGAAGCAACTCTGAACACGGGTACATTGTTTTGTCAAATTAAGCTGACCTATGTCGGTTTTTTACTTCTTCTATTGCGAAGAGGAATACTCTAAATACCTTCACGTCGGAAGTCCGAATCTGTTAGGGTAAATTGGGGGAATAACGGCCAATAATTACGCTATTTTTAAACCTTTCCAACAATCACACCATAGCGACAGTATGAAGGAGTGCCCTTATGCAGCTCTCTACCGGCAGTTTCTTGATGACAGTTGACAACTTTGTGTTTTACGTGTTCTTCTTATAATAATAAATCTTTATTGCCTTATAAATACAAAATATTGTAGGCAAGGGTGGGGAATGTATAGTGAACCTAATTTGAATTCGAAAGTGGAAGAAGTTATGTAGAGAAAGAAAAAAAAAAGGTACCTAGATACATGAGAGAGATCGCTGAGCTTGAAGGAAGAAGAAACAGGTATGTCTAGCACGAAGGAGCGTAGCCTCATTGCCCCACGCATGAATTTATAGATCTCCAAAGTTGTAGACTCGGTTAAGCCTCGGAGTAAAGAGTGCATGTCCTTCTCTTCCGTGCGAAGGCAGCAGGGGCGGAGATTGTCATAGATGGGGCAAGAGTACAAAATATGGTCTAAGGTTTCTGGTTTTCTTAAATGACACATTGTTCAGCATTCGTTTATGTCAAGTTTGTAGAAGGTATTATTAACAAAAATTACTACAGTTAATCTATTAAAAGTTTTCAGGTGTGCAATAAATCTTTTAATGTTTAAGCAAACGTTAAAATTTAGGTAAGGGTTGTCTAAGCTAAATGGATTTGTGTCAATCAGAAATTTATAATTTGGATAGAAACGGCTTAAGAGAATGTTGTTCCAATCTTCTGTGTTGCTGATTTTTACAATTTTTTCCATTATGGATTTTATGGTATTTTCTTCGAGGTTTGATATATCAATAGAGTATTATACTCAAAATATGAAAATGCTTGTATCAACAATTTGAATAAAAAAAATTAGGTCGTATTTTTTTATTTTAGTAGAAACGTTACAGGAAGACAGAAAAAAATTAAATTAGTTGAAATCGTTCAAAACGCTTCAGATTCCCCGCCATGTTTTCTTGCTACATTACGTCACGACTCAACTCGACGTTTGTCTTAGCGTTCTTCATCCAAAGTGTCAAATTCGCGTCAAAACAAGAGAACTTAACCTGACTTTGTAAAAATAGCAGTATTCCTCCATAAGTATTATAAAAAGATGTCTGGATATTATAAAACGTGTTTTGTACCAGGCTGTAGAAATAATAACAGATCAACGCCCAGTAAGCTGTTTATTGCAGTACCTACAACTAAAACTGTTCGTGAAAAGTGGTTTCAAGCTGTAAATGTAAAGCAAGTGGCCCACACTGGTAGATACTGCTGTGAAGACCATTTTAATGTAAGTTGTTTTATTAATAAAAGTAGCACATTTGGTTTTTTTACTTAAAATTATTTTAGTTGGAAGAAGATGCTGAAAATTGGCAGTATTTTAAAACCCTCGGCACAGTACTCAGGATTAGGGCTGATGTTGTTCCCCACCAGTTTTTGACACCATCAAAGAGGAGGTCGCCAAGGGAAAGTCAATTTTCATCTTCAGCCAAGAAAAGGAAACGTGTTGCACTTGAAACGGTGGCAAGTTCAAGCTCGACAAGACGAATGTTGTTTAAAGAAGAGCTCGGGGTTCAAGCTTCACTTCCTCGAACAATTCATGAAAGCAGAGAACCTATTCCATCAACTTCAACTTGTGAACAAGCAGTAGAAGGTTTTGAGGATCTTGAAGAAGTGGTTGCAGTAGAGGAAACTATAGAAAAGTCCCTTTCATTTTCATCAAAAGGTGTACAAACAGATAAGATTTCAACAGTGAACAAGGCTGTTCAATTTCACTATAGGCCATCAGTACGAAGTGCTTATGTGAATGCTGTTGTAAAAGTGCAATCTGTAGGAACTTCTACAAAGACATCAGTTTTAGCAACAGACAGCGAGATTTTAGAGAGCAATGGTTCAACAAATGGGAGTGACCGAGGTAATGACATAATCTCATCAGACAGTGAATATGAACCCTCATGTGAAAGTGATACGAGCAGTGATTCTGATAAGGACAGTTTAAGTGTAAGTTCTGATAGCGAACACAGACAAGATTTGGAAGGTCACAAAAGATATCACTTGAGACTATTACAGCGTAGAAGTCAAAAATATTTGGGGCTTCCAGAAGATGCCTACGTAATAGTAAATTTATGTGAAAAGAATGGACCCATACCAAAAATGCATATTTTATTGACCTTAAAAAAAATCAGAACTGACGATGAATATGTCAGATTGGCCGATGACTTTGGTGTTAGTGTATCGTATGCAGGAAAAATTTTTACAAAAACAGTGCCTGTGTTATGTGCTCTCTTAAAACAGTTAGTTTTCTGGCCTTCCAGTGACGAAATTAGGTGGTCATTACCAATTGCCTTTAGGTCTAAATATTTTAACGTAAAGACTATTGTTGACTGTTTTGAAATTGCAATTGAAAAACCAACAGACCCAATTAACCAGTCATTAACTTGGTCTGAATATTACAAAGCAAATACTATAAAGTATTTAATCTCCTCCACCCCAAATGGAATAATAAATTTTGTATCAATTGGGTTTGGGGGGAGAACATCAGACAAAACGATTGTGGAGAAAAGCGATTTTCTAAATGTTCTGCCAGATAACTACACGGTCATGGCAGATAGGGGGTTTAAGCACGTTGCAAGTGTTTTAACGCAGAAAGGTTGTCAGCTGGTAAGACCTCCCAGTGTAGAAGGAAAGCAGCCCTTATCCAAACTGGATGTAAAAGCTGGCAAGCAAATTGCAGCCCTAAGAATTCACATTGAAAGAGTGATTGGACGATTGAGAGAGTTTCAAATGTTGGTACCTTACTCCCACATTGATCATAATCTTATTTACTTAATGGATTATATTATTGTGATTGTATGCGGAATTTTAAATGTACATCATCGTTTAATCAAGTGAATGCAGGCTTGTTAGAAAAATTAAAATTATTTTGTAAATTAATAATCACTCTTTAATGTAAAAAATAAATTATGTTGGACAGTTCTTGGTTTTTTTTTAAACTTTAGTTAAGGTGAACAGAATTCTTTGTGGTTTTTAAAAAAGAAGTGGTGTAAAAAAGAAGTCTAACAAAAAACAAGATTTATTCTATTGCTTACAAATTTTATTGAATATAGCTACATTCCAAAAATCTTGGCACTTTTTAATCAATTCTGAACAGTACTCAGCATCATAATGAACTTCCTTTAATGTAACTAAATTGTTAGTTTCGAAGTTTGGCGAAGCTACACAAAATATACATTTTTTTCTCTTTGACAAATGCATTTGAAGTTGCATTTGAGCATATGGCGCTTTCGTAACTTCACCATCCTTTATGTAGTGCGTCATTGTCGATTCCTTTGATGGGCACTTTACCTCAAAACACAGTTCATCTGTTACACCATCTGGAGAGGCCCCAAATATGGGAATTTCCGGAACCATGAAAAACCCACACTTTTCAATCTTCACATCCATCTGGGCCGCTACTACTGCCAGGACTTTTGGCTCCAAATCTTTGCCTCTCGATAGGGCAGCTAATTTAAGTGGCAGCCCAGCACCCATTATGATTTCGACAAGTGAGCCATCATATGTATGGGACACGGAACAGTTGTATGCTCTAGATGCTGTTATTCGACCAAATCGCATTTCAAACCATAAAGAAGAATCTGCTTGGTTCCTAGTACTTATCTCAATTGCCTTGCACATTTCAGTAGTCATGTTGGCACGACAAAAATTTAAAAAAAACTCAGGTGATCCTGAACTACCATCTGCATCAAGGACGTCCTCGAACGTTAAGCCTAAATAATACATTGAAGAGTTCAGTAACACATTGTCTCGCAAAGGTATGTTACAAATCATGGCCTGCGAGTTTTTCTCTGTCAACACGCTCACAACTTGAGATTTGAAATCTGGTACATTAGGTAACGTTGGTGGTGTCTTTTTACCTAACTCTGCTGCTTTTACAAAACTTTTACCACGGGCAATTCTACAGAGCCGAGAAGATTTCCAGTAACACTCCTTCGATGTTACTGCTGGTTCACAACTTCTTCTGTAAAGCCAGAAAATGAAGGCCACTGAATGTTTACATCCACCTAAAATTTATACTTGAGGAAAAATATTTTTTCTAAGTCATCGTTACCTTTGCAAGCCACACATCCAGTGCACTCTGCACTAAGAATCGTTCTTTGTGTTTCATTTATAACAATTGTCACCCTATAGTCCGGATTACGGAGCTTATGTTCTGGGGTAACTCGTGCCTTGATTATACAAGTTTCCCCCTGCCTTTTCAACTGGACAAAACCGGAGGCTTCTTCACCATAAACTGCTTGAGTAGCCCTAGAATTTCAATAATAGTTATATAATTGATTACAAAAGGGTTCAAAATTTACCTCGTAGTTTTGGTACCAGACATTTCAGCACCTACAAAGTCCGGGTTGCTGGAGAAAAACCTAGCCAACATTTCTGGCAGAATTTCTGGCAAATTATCAGACCAGGCTCTTTCGTACCCTTCTTCCATTATTAATTTAAAAAAACACAAAAACGATACAACTGAAAACTTTACAAAACACGTGCGCAACAGACAGAATCTAGGTTAGGTTAATAATTAGTAGCTGTACTTGTACTGTGACAATGGTTGGTATGCTTTCATTGCTTTGAACTTGAACTGTGGCTTGAAGACGTAGCGCGTAACTCGAAGGTTGAGTAGTGACGTAGGGACCCCCAAGGTTACCCAAGCGTTTTGGCGCAAACTTGATTTTCGCAACCTTTGACTACTAATATTTATTACACAATAATTATTTTGCAACAAATAGCGTCGCTAAGTTTCATACCAAATTGAGTACTATCATATCCACCCATTTTTAACACATTGGTTTAATTAGTATAATACTCTATTGTTGCATTGTATTTTCTGCTAAAGATTGTCTCTAGTTGTGTGTACCAATTGTACTGTAAGTTGTTATTAGGTGATGAATGTAAAGACATTAACCTGTACGAGGATATCTCTTTTCACTCATATGAGCGAATTTACATAAGAGTAATAGTGATGATCTTAAACAGTGAATTGCAATTTTTGGGATGTTAAATTCCGCTTTTAAAATATACCCTGGTACCGTTGGCTGTAATAGGAATATACTTCTTTAGCACCTGTCCTGTATACCTTCTATGTTATCAATTTGGTCTAGGCCCCACAAACCAATGTTATATGTAAATGTTGACAAAATTATGGTATTATATGTATTCCTGTATACATGAATAATTGATTTGTAGTCGTTTATTTTAGATGAATTAATTAGGCGGGTGGTATTACTAGTTGCTAGTCTTGTTTTCTGGGATCTTTCCTTTAGTGCCTCACCTAACCTACCGTTTCTATTAAATTTAATTCCAAGATAAGCATAGTTCTGGACTATTTCGATTGGTGATTCCATATAATAAAATCAGAGCCGTAACTAGGATATTTTGCGCCCGGTGCCACAGGAGAATTTTGCGCCACCATTTTAATAATAATAATAATACCTATAATCATAATTTTAATTTTTCAACAAAATATCTCTTAACAATAGGTAATTTTAAAAATTACAATTCGACTCCTCGAGATTTTCTCGACGCAAATTCGTTTATAAGGGCATCATAATCGAGTTGTGTTGCAATATTATTCTCTATTGACAAAATCTCTAAATTTGTCAGCCTCTGTTGTCCCATAGACGATCTTAGGTAAGTTTTTATCAGTTGTAACTTACTAAAACTTCGTTCACACGACGCTACGATGTCTAAGAAAAATCCTTAACATTAACAAATCTCTACTAACGAATAGTCGTGAAGTGTCTGTAGCAAGTTTAATGCATCTGTTGACTGAGACTCAGGGAAATGTGATTGCATTTGTTTCAATGTTACTAATTCACTTATGAATTCCACACTATTTATGTCGTCTGGACATTTGAGGGCTAAGTCGGTGGCTTGTTTGCGTAAATTGTCCATTTCAAAGTTTTTTAAACTGGATATCATCAAGTAACTGAAATCTTCGGCAATTTTGTTCAGCTTCTCAAACCTCCTAGAAAAATGACTGATTAAACTATCTAATACTTCAAATATCTGATGTTTGAATTTTTCTTTAGAGGTAGTTTCGTAGCCGTATCTGCAGTTTCGTCGTTGTCTAGATTTTTTACACGTCGCTTCCGTTTTTGTCGAAAACAATCCACAATTTCTAGCTTTCTAGCTAATGCTCTCGCGGTGTGTTGGATTTAATTTTTTTTATAATTTTTTTTTACTATTGTTCGGTCCCGTTGTTGCGCCCCTTGAAGATGGCGCCCCGGTGCGGGGGCACCGGTGGCACCACCCTAGTTACGGCTCTGAATAAAATTTATTTTTGTTAATATCAGTAGTTGCACTTTTACAAAAAACAACAATTTTTGTTTTACTTCTGTTTATTTCCAATGACATTTTCCCACAGAACTTTTCTAGATAATTCAAGATTGATTTTTTTGTACTTTTGTACTTTACTAGGTGAGTCTGCTAACAAAACCATATCGTCTGCATATAGCAATGATAAAATAAGCGTTTTTCCGTCTAGTGGAACCCCCTCAATACCTTCATTTTTGAAAAATTCTTCTATTCTGGCTATAAAAATCAAAAAAAGAAGCGGACTTATTGGGTCTCCTTGTAAGACCCTCCCAGTTATCGGAATTGATGTGCCATTTTCTAGACTTATCTGAGCCGAGTTGTACATCGAATAAAGGATTCATATTAATTTGGCACTAATTCCGTTCTCTAGCAATTGTTCCCATAACTTGCTGTGGGACACCCTATCGAACGCCTTCTTAAAATCCACAAAAATTCCGTAGATTTTACGTTTGGGTAATCTAATGTTGTTATTTATTGTGGTGCTTAGTACAAAAATATTATCGGCACAGTCTCTGTTGCGACGAAAACCAGCCTGTGATTCTGGTAGAACTTGCGTACTTTCAGCGTATTTACTGATGTGATTTATTAGGGCAATGCCCCGGTAGTTTTCAGGGTCATGCGGTTCTCCTTTTTTAAAGATATGAAACATCTTAACATTAGACCATGCGGCAGGTACCTACTGTCTCCGTCTCAAGGATTGTATTAAAGAATCGCAATAAGTAATTTAACCAATCATAACTCAAGTTTTTGTAGAATTCGTTCGTGATACCGTCTACACCAGCAGCTTTTTTATTTTTACATTTATTCAAAGTTTTAAAAAGTTCCGAAAAAGTCACTGGTTTGTCCAAGTAAGATGGTAATGGAGCTTTACCGTCTGCATAGAAGTATTTATAATAATTGTACCATGTCTCACATTCCAACTTTTTGTCATAGTCTGTTGTCGAGGTTTTCATATTTTTGAGGTTTTTCCAAAAGTCTGTAGGGTTTTTTGAAAATACAAGTTTATTTTTGAGGAAATTTTCATGTGCCTGTTTTTTCAGCTTAGTTATACCTTTATATATATGTTTTTTTTCTAAGTATGTTGATAGATCGTCTAGCTTATAACCATGTGTCCTTAAGGCTTTATAGGCTTTGTTAACATTGCTCTTGGCCTCGCGACAATCCCGATCAAACCAGGGTTTTAGACTTATTCGTCGAGTTGTAATGTTTAACGCGTTTTAGTCCCAGGAAGATAGCCGTTTCGTCTATTGCATTATTGAGGTTTTCGTGAATCTCATCTCGTCTATGTGATTACTTGTAAAATGTTTTTATACTGAGTTGATCGTGCATTATCCCAGGTGTCCCAGGTAATGATGGCGGGCGAGCAAGTTGAGCTCGCGAGTGCTGTTTGCAAAAAGTGCAAAAAGCCAGTGATAAAAGCCATTAAATGTGAAAGATGTTCATCCTGTTTTCACTTAAGCTGTGCCAAACTCTCTGGATCAGTGAAATTCGTTAGTGAGAGTGCTGTGGAATGTTGTAACAATTCTGTAAACATCGAAAAAGCAACAGGATCAGGTGAACCCAGCGAAATAGACTCAGAGTTTTCGGATGCGCTCGACGAAATAGCTGCAGATAGCAGCATGGATGTGCGTATAGTCAAATACATAATAAGGCAAAAGGACCTGCTTATCATGGAATTATACGAAAAAATTGGTCTTCTCAATGAACAAGTACTGCTGTTAAAAAACTCAAGTGATAAGCAAAATAAAATACAACCAGAAAAAGCCGATGTTCGTCCATCAGCTGTTACTGAGAACAAAAAACCTAAACAAATTAGGAATCATCAAGAAAACAATGCAACTGCTTCGGATAGGAAAAGTCCTCCGATCCAGGGCCATGCCAGTACCAGTGGTATGAAACCACCCGGTATTCCACCAACAGAAAATCCGACGCACCGACCGGTGAAGGCGCCGGCAGAAATCGTTTCTACTGGAACGGTGAATAATCGCAACGTACCAAATCCGAATGTACAACAGAATTGGACGCTGGTAAATAATAAAAACAAGCGTAAAAAGGCAATCATTGGAGAGAAACCGTCATCAGGAACCAATGGAACCATAAAAACGGTTCCCAGGAAGGCCTATTTGTTTGTCTCGCGGCTCCATCCGGAAACAACTATTGAAGATTTAAATACCTACGTTAAGGCAAACTACGCAGAGGCCATTTGCGAGAAATTGAATTCTAAACACCCCGATCACTATGCTTCATTTAAAGTGACAATTAACATTACTCATCTAGAGGATGCTATGGACAGGAACAGGTGGCCTATTGGTTCTCTGGTATTCCGTTTTTTTCCCCCCAGACAAAGGCTGGAGACAGCCAACTAACAATTGAAGAAGAGGATCAGCTTCGGAATGGGAGAAATACTCCGAAAACAGATGGCGGTTCATCTGTACAATCAGCCACATGGAGCTGTGCTCATCTAAATGTACGTAGTATCCGCAATAAAATTCCGCAGCTTACAATCCTCGTAGAATCGTTGAATTACCCTGACATACTCTGTTTTACCGAAACCCGCATATTGGACGGAATGGAAGCCACTAAAATTTCTATTTCAAACTATACATTAGCGGACTTCTACTGCCGAGATAAAAGTACCGGTGGAGGAGTGGCTGTTTTTGTTAAAGAAAACTTAAGCTTTGAGGTTAGGACTGTTAATGTCAATAGGTTAGACGGTATCTTCGAGTATGTTACACTTAATATTTTAATTTCTGATAGGATTGTAAATGTTACTAGCATCTATCGCTCGCCTATAAACAATAGAGATGCACTGACATTATTTTTTGAATCTTTGGACACATTGCTAGACAAATTATCGCGCAAGAACGATTGTGATTTAATTGTTTGCGGTGATTTCAATATAAATTTTGACACGAATGAAAATAAAACTGAGGCTGCTGAGCTTGTAAATTTGTTTTCCGCTTACGGTTTGCGCCAATGTATCTTCGACTTCACAAGAATACAAGGAAATTCGCAAACCATTATAGATAATATTTTTACCAGTATTGATATTAACGCTAATTTGTCATCCAGAGTTGTTTGTTGTGACATTTCCGACCACTTTATGCAGATAATTACTGTGAATATGGAGAGTTTTTCTCATTCTTCTCCCGAAGGTTCTCAGAATATTGAGTCTAGGAGGAATTGCAGGGACTACACCTCTATCTGTTCGTTCATGCAGCTTATGGCTGAGGAAGATTGGTCTGCCGTGTATGATGGAGACAAAAGCGATATCGACATCTTGTTTTCAGGGTTCTTCGACACTTTTTTCGAAATTTTTGATCGGGCATTCCCCCGGTATACACTTAAAAAAAAACAAAAGGCCAGAGGGAAAAATTGGGTCACGAGAGAGATTATCGAAGAGGGCATTTTGCTGAGGAATCTATCTTGGGAGTATAAACTTACTATGGCTGTGTCCGCACGTTGACAGAGTACAAAGCCTTGCAAAATAAACATAAAGCCAATATTAAGGCCGCAAAGCGTATGCACAATGGTACCCTCATGTTAGGTGCCAAAAATCAATCTAGTGCTGCATGGAAAGTCATCAGAAATGCTACAGGCAAAAACAGTGCGAGGCCAAAGCTTCCTGACACATTTAAAGATGATGTAGGCAATAATATAAAATATAATACCCTTGCAGATATGTTTAACAATTACTTTATTGATACCGTACAACCCCAAAATGTTTCCAGTGCTAGAACTGATTCAGCTGATGTAGCTGAGACAAGTAGCGAGCAGTTTCAATTAGTACGTGTTGCAGTGAATGACATGATTAAAATTATAAGTAAGTGTGCACAAAAGGACTCAAGCGGAAGCGATGATATACCTTGTTCCATATTACGTCATGTAAAAACCCTGATTGCCGGTCCGCTAGCTGAACTGGTCAATATTTCCTTCGCCACGGGAAAATTTCCTACCATGCTCAAGGAAGCAAAAGTTGTACCCGTCTTTAAAAAAGGGGAACGAGATAAACTCTCGAATTACAGACCTATCTCTCTTTTGTCCGTGTTTTCTAAGATATTTGAAACTGCATTCGCAAACCAACTTAGAGACTTTTTAGAAAAGAATAAGCTATTGACAATCTCACAATACGGCTTCAGAGGAGGAATGTCCACACAGGATGCATTGCTTTCGGTGTTAAATTTTATATTTCCCAACATAGATGCTGGCAGGCCAGTTGCTAGTATCTTTTTTGACCTCACAAAGGCCTTCGATACTGTCGACCACCACGGCCTTCTGCTTAAAAAACTGCTCAGTATAGGTGTCCGTGACACCCCACTAAACTGGCTCGCTTGTTATTTGAACAACCGCACTCAGAGAGTGGTGGTCGATGGTGTGGCTTCCGAGAGGGTTGCTGTTCGTGCGGGCGTTCCTCAGGGGAGTGTGCTTGGCCCGGTGCTTTTCATTGTATTTGTCAACGATATGGTTCTCGGAGATGTTATGCTTACACAATTTGCAGATGACACAACTATCTCCGTCTCCGCGAAAGATATAAACACATTAAGTTGTTCTGCAAGTAGATCCGTCACAAATATGGTCCAATATTGCCATGATAACGGAATGAAATTAAACAATAAAAAAAAACAACTTATTCAGTTTTCGGCGTCGGCTAGGGATTACAGCATTTTGGTAAAAATGAGTGGCAAGGCTTTGTACGAATCTGAGAGTGTAAAATTTTTGGGTATTCACTGGGACAACCGTCTAAAATGGGATTTGCATGTGGATCTACTGTGCAGGAAAATATCCAGCCATTGCTATGTTCTTTGGCAGCTGAGGGAGCATGTTGATCTTGACGTACTAGTGACGTATTACCATGCACATATAAATTCTCTCCTGAGTTATGGAATAATATGCTGGGGGAACTGCTCAACGGTGAGCAAGCTATTTATTGTGCAAAAGAGAGCCCTGAGAACAATTTTATTCAAAAATAAGTCAGAATCGTGCAGGGGCCTTTTTCCAAGGCTGCGCTTGCTCACAGTGCATTCCTTGTATATCCTTCATTGCGTTATACACGTGAAGAAGAATCTGATGAACTTCGGGAGCTGCTACCAGGACAGGCAAATTCATTATAATTTAAGGTGTCAAAGCGGGGTTTTAATCCCACAACATAGGCTGAGTGTCACAACAAACAGCTCGTATGTAATGCCTCTACGGCTATATAATAAACTACCCGACCACATAAAGGATATACAAAATGTAAGTCTCTTTAAGCATAATGTGAAATCACTGCTACTAGCGGGTACATATTACTCTGTTGATGAGTATTTGCAACCGCACCTATAGATGTTTGTTTGTCAACATGATGTTTTGTACCTATTGTCAATAGTGTATTTTTTGTGTTTTATTTTATTGCTATTTATATCTATTTAGATATTATATTGACTGACGACCTTATGTACTCATTTGTACCACAGAAGGCAAATACATATACTAGGTGGATCCACTTTTTTAGTATTCACGTCTAGTTTTATATTTATATTGCCCTTGCAAATTTTAACTACACACGGTAAGTGATCTGAGCAATGTGTAAAGTTACCAACAACGAAATCTTCAATCTTCTTCTTATAAGAGTGGTGCAATTTGAAAAAGGGTTTCAAAACCTTTAATTTCTTGTTGGTTGAAAGCTTGGTCCATTTTCAAAGAGGAACTGATGTTTGATTGCACAAGATAGTTTCAAAGTCTTGTTCCACAAAATTTACTTACTGTTTAGGACGCGTTTCGGAGTGTTACTCCATCTTCAACTATATGAGCGGGCGGATTGGGGCCAGAAATGTTCACAAACCCAATTTAAAAGTATAACTATATGCGTCATAACCAAAAGAAGCGTCTTAAAGGGCTCTATAGGAAATGAAAAGTTTGGACATTCTCCATTGGTCGAGAGAAAAGTTATTTGCAAAAAAGTGACTTTTTTCGATTTTCTCAGAAAACGTGTTTTTTATCGTTTACAACCCCGTAACAAACAAACTGTTTGAGATATCGTTATAGTTTTTTTTTCGTCGAGAGGAGATTCAAAGCGATTCCTATTCTACCTCAGCTGTCGACAAAAATTGTCAGGGGGATTTATTAGAAGAGCCTAAAACGGAACGGAACTTTCACGACATGAAATTTTCACGATTCGGGGAATTCTTTTATTTAGGATGTAATCAAATATGGCCCACGTATAAGAGGAAGAGCATACTTTAAAGAAGTTTTAGAAAAAAACCGACAACAAACGCTAAAATCAAAGCGAATCAAAGCGGCTATGGTCAGATTAAAAATTGTAGACCCCCCGAGTTACCCCTCTTTTCCCACTAAATCGCACCTAATTAACCGACTGGTGACGTTTTTATCAACTTCCGACCAGTACAAAGCGAGAAAATTAAAATTGTTCCTATAAAAATTGCAAAAACGGCCTTAATAATCAACTGACAAAAAATTTTGAAGTTGAACAATATATTAGAGCGTCCTCAATGAAAATTGACCGACTTTTCTCTAAAATGGCGAAAAACATTGAAATCAAGGCGGCTAGGGTCAGATTAAAAATTGTCGTAGACCTCCCGAGTTACCCCTCTTTTCCCACTAAATCGCAGCTAAATCCCTCTCCAGAGTTGGGAAAGATACTTTTGAAAAGTATCTAGATACAGATACTTTACTATAAAAGTATCTTAAGATACTAGGGTTTCCAGATACTTTTACAAAAATGTATCCTAGATACAATAAGATACTTTTGTATCTAAGATACTTTTTAGGTAAAAGATACGTTCTATATTTTATTTTCGTTTGTCGCACTTTGGTATGCTTTAGGAACCTGGATGATGGGTATGGCCGCGATTGGTTGAGAATGCAGAACATATAACGTTAATTTAAACTTAAATGAAACAAAATGTTATAATTTGTATTGAAATGATGAATATTACAATTAGAGGATTAATGCATCAAAAATGAGTAGTATAGTACCTAATTATAGGAGAAAACTTTTTATTCGTATACATCATTATACCAAACAGCAGACTGCCAAGCTACCAGAAAACGAAAGCACTACTTATACTTATACACCGCATGAAATAATAACTAATTATTCTGTCTATGTCTTATGTCTGTGTGTCTCAAATATTCTGACGCAAAGGATCCAGCAATTACAAGTTACAATAACATCACTTGCGCTAAAAAAGTATCTGCCTGCAAAAGTATCTTAAGATACATTATTGACAGATACTTTTAAAGTATCTAGATACAAGATACTTCTGGAGAGTATAAATGTATCTTAGATACTTGTATCTTGTATCTTGTATCTAAGATAATTTTAGTATACAGGGTGTCCTGAAATAACGATGAAATATTTCGGGGGGCGATTCTGCAGCTCAAAATATGCAAAAAAGTTCCTATAAACATGTATCCGAAAATCGTTCCTAAGGGGGCTACGGCCTTCTGAAGGGGGCGCCTCAATTTCGGTTTTTATTGAATAAATCAGGAGCCGCTTAAGATACAGTGACAACTTTTTGCACATTATCTAACATCAGTAAGCGCCATCAGATTATGGTATCTACCAAAAGCAGATTCAACCAGGAGCGTGGAAAATAGGGGGGGCTTCAGCTTTCCCCACCTAAATTTTTTTACGTGTTATTTTTTAGAAATTTCTCACTGGAATATTGTTTTCTGACTAAAATTACATAAAAATGCCTCTCTTGTTATAACACAATAGGATCAACCGTTTTCGAAAAAATTAGATTTAAAGATCCATTTGCATTTCCTAGGCTTATCAAACGATTTTTATTAAATTACAAAACAACGGATTTTAAAAATTAGTACTCTAATGTTGCTTATTGAAGTCAGATAGTATGCAGAAACTTAATAATTGACAAAATCAAAATCGAATTTTGAGCGCCCCCTTAGGAGCGATTTCCGGACCCATGTTCATAGGAACTTTTTTTCATATTTTGAGCTGCAGAATCACCCCCCGAAATATTTCATCGTTATTTCCGGACACCCTGTATAGATAGATGCTTTAAAGGTTTCTTATAGTTACAGTTACAACTCTGTCCCTCTCCACGTTTTTTTAGAAAGGCCTTCGCTTCATCTTAATCATTCGTAAATATCTAAGACACATTTATACTTTCACAACAAGTAACTGTACTGTATTAAGATACTTTTGCAGGCAGATACTTTTTAGCGCAAGTGTTGTTATTATAAATTGTATAATTGCTGGATCCTTGACGTCAGAATAATATTTGAGAGACACAAAAATAGACAGAAGAAATAGTTATTATTTCATGCGGTGTATACCTAAGCATAAATAGTGCTTTCGTTTTTTATTTAAGTTTAAAATAACGTTCTACTTTCCCAACTCTGGAGAGGGATGAGCGGTATGTATCAAAGTTCGGCTGGGCCGCGCGCCGACAGCGTAAATGAAAGCATAGCGCAGATAAAAAAATATATTATTCAAGGAACTCTAGGCCCTAGAACAACAGTTTTTTTCTAAAAATTTCTTTAAAGTATGCTCTTCATCTTATACGCGGGCCATACTTGATTACATCAAAAAGAAAAAATTTCCTCGATTCGTGAAAATTTCATGTCGCGAAATATGAATGCTACGGTTTTTGGTTCGTCTAATAAAGTCCCCTGAAAATTTTTGTCGACAGCTGAGGTGGTATAAGAATCATTGATGAATCTCCTTTCGATGGAAAAAAAAATTATACCGATATCTCAAACAGTTTTTATGTTACGAGGTTGTAAACGATAAAAAACGTTTTCTGAGAAAATCAAAAAAGTCACATTTTTGCAAATAACGTTTCTTTCGACCAATGGAGAATTCGTATAGAGCCCGTCAAGACGCGTTTTTTGATGTATGACACATCTAGTTAAACTTTTATATTGGGTTACTTGAAAACTAGGCCACTTTTTGGGACTTCCCCACTCCACTAATAAAAGAAATTTCTTTTATAGCTGAAGATGGAGTAACACTCCGAAACGCTTCCTAAACAGTAAGTAAATTTTGTGGAACAAGACTTTGAAACTACCTTGTGTAATCTTTAATTTCTTTCTTACAATAAATGTAACCACTTTTCTACAATCTACATTTTTTGCTCATTCGATGATAGAGACTAAAATTACGTTTGTAAGAGCGTGTTAATTGTTATGGTTTTAAACATTTTAAAATTAAACACAAATGTTGCATTTGGGGTAACGCCGCCGAGCAGTTGAAATGGGGGAATACCGGCCTAAACAGTAAATATACAGCATTCATCGTATCATCGGAATCGAGTCCTGTGACACAGATGAAGAATTTGGGCTTAAGAGTGAAGAAAATAAATCTAAGATGACGATATTTAGTTAATCTGTGGAGAATATTCTAAAAATAACGAAACTGTCGATCAAATGCCGTTCCTTTGGAGAATGAGCACCCAAAGCTCGTACAAATTTTAAGGTGTTAGGTTGGTAATAGTTAGGTTGGCAACGACCGAGTTGACAGTTAGTTGACAGAGCGGGACTAAGGGAGTTCTAGGTTAACTGATGATTGTAAAAGATACCGATAGCCAATAAAGTATTCTCGCACAATCGGTGTTAATGTAATAACACATGGTGTCAGGTGAAATTACGTTATGGAGGAACTGCATCTACAGATAGAAGCTTTACAGCGGAGGCTGAATGAGCTGCAAGACTTGGGAGGCCACCGGGACGGCGGGGGACAAATTCCCACGAATATGGTAGTGGGGCACACTGTGCCAACACCAAAGAAGTTCTCTTTCGAGAAAGAGGACTGGAAGTCATGGATTACGCACTATGAACGGTTTAGAACTGCAACAAAAGTAAATCAAGCCGATGAAAAAGAACAAGTCAACAGTTTACTGTTACACATGGGAGCAAAAGTGACCAGATTCCTAGAATCAAAACAAAGAGAGGAGACGGACTTTCCTACGTATCTAAGTTTGAAGCAATTCTTGAATAATGAGTTTCAGGAAACAACTAATTTGATATATGCAAGGGCCAAATTTAACATGCGAGGCCAGAAGGAAGGTGAAAAGGCTCAAGACTATATATCGGAGATTATAACACTGGCAAAAGCATGTCAATATCAGAACTTAGAGGACGAGCTCATTCGAGATAGACTTGTAGTTGGTATTCGTGACCAGAAATTGTCGGAAAGCTTACAGATGGATGAAAAACTTACACTAAAAGTAGCTATAGTCTGTCCGGGATCCACACGACCGAGATTCACCCGATTTCCATGGCGATTCATTGTTCACAACAATGATTGTTGTGAACAATGAATCGCCATGGAAATCCGTGAATCTCGGTCGTGTGGATCCCGGACAGACCATATAAATAAAATTACACAAGCTGAGAGAATCAAGATTGAAAATAAAGAACTGAGGCCAAAAGAAGAGAAAATTGATTGGGTAAATAGGGCAAAAAACACAGCGAGTAGTTCAACTAATAAAGGCAACAAACGGACAAACGTGGAAAAATCAAAAAGGAGGCAAGGTAACAAACAGGATGATTTGTGCACGAAATGTGGATACAAAAATACTCATAGCAAGGAGGAGTGCCCAGCAAATGATCAAAAATGCCGAAGGTGTAACCTGAGGGGGCATTTTGCCGCCAGATGCAGAACCCAAACAAAAACAGTAAATGCAGTATGGGATGATGATAGTGATAGCTCATCAGATAGCTCTAGCAGCTATGAGTTTGGGGAAATAATAAATATAAATAGAGTGAAAGCGAATGAACCGTGGGAAGCAAAAATAAATGTAGAGGGTAAGAACCTGTTATTTAAAATAGACTCGGGGGCAGATGAAACCATTATTTCTAAGAAAATTTACCAGAAGAACCTTTCTCAATTTACATTAGCTGAAACCAACACCAGGTTATTAGGACCAGGCAATGGTAACCAGAGGCAACTAGAAACACTGGGACGGGTGAAAGTTCCCTTGACATGGAATAACCAAACAAAAATGGTGAAATGCTTTGTTGTAAACACTCCTGACAATTTGTTGGGAAGGCCTGCCTTACTAAAATTAAATATGGTTAAGTGGACAGACAAAGAATTGGTGATGCCGGAAAGTACGATAAGACAAGTTAGGAATAACAAATCAGAAGAGTTGTTTAAACAAGAAATAATGGAGAATTATACCGGTGCCTTTAAGGGGTTAGGCACATTGAAGAATTTTGAATACAAGATCAAATTAGATGACTCCGCACAAGCGTGGGCTCTGAGTACACCAAGAAGAATACCATTACCAATGATGAATGCTGTTAAAAATGAACTGGAGAAGATGGTTCGGGATGACGTAATTGAGCCCATCAATGAACCTACAGAGTGGTGTTTTCCTATGGTGATTGCTCCTAAGAAGAATGGGAAGATTCGGGTGTGTTCGGACTTCACGGAACTTAATAAGTTTGTGCAACGTGAGAGATATCAACTACCATCGGTCGATGAGACACTGGCGAAACTGAAAGACGCCAAAGTCTTTACAAAACTGGACTTTTCTAGCGGATTTTGGCAACTGACTTTATCACCAGAATCTCGCAAGAATACCTGTTTTATTACGCCTTTTGGCAGGTATGTATACAAAAGAATTCCGTTTGGCATTTCTTCCGCGCCGGAGGTGTTTCAAAAAACAGTTAGTCATTTAATCGGGACTTTGAATCTTGATAGTGTTCATGTACATGCTGATGATATTTTAATAACTGGTCGAGACGAAGCCGAGCATGATGCTAATGTACATAAGGTGTTAAAACTTTTACGCGACCACGGACTGACTTTGAATAAAAGTAAATGTGAATTCCGCACGAAACAGACTCTTTATTTAGGGTACTTAATTTCAGAAAATGGTATCCAGGCCGATCCCAAAAGTGTTGAGGCAATTGTAAACTATCCTGTGCCTTCATGTGTTTCAGGTGTCAGGTCTTTTCTGGGAATGGTGAATTATGTTTCAAAATTCATCCATAATGTCGCAGAAAAAACTCATTCGCTACGGGAGCTCTTGCACAAAAACCGACAATTCATGTGGACGCCACAGCACCAGAAAGAATTTGAGGAGCTCAAGCGTGACATTGCATCAGCAGGGGTGTTAGCCAACTTCAGCACTTCGAAGACATCTCGCGTATCGGCAGACGCATCGTCTTTTGGACTCGGGGCCGTGCTCGAACAGCTCCAGGAAGACGGAAACTGGAAACCAGTATTCTTCTGTTCGCGTACATTGGACACTAGTGAAAGGGCTTATGCCCAAATCGAGAAAGAGGCGCTCGCGGTTACTTGGGCGTGTGAAAGACTGGAACAGTTTCTTCTCGGTTCGCGTTTTCAAATTCAAACGGATCATAAGCCTTTAACAGTGATCCTCGCTACTAAGGAACTCAATAAACTTTCAAATCGTCTGCAACGATTTCGCATGCGCCTACTTATATTCGATTATGAAATTAGATATGTTCCAGGTAATAAATTCTTCATTCCCGATGCCTTATCACGGGCTCCTATCGAGTGCCAGACAAAACATCCAGAACCAGTGACTGAAGACATCCAAAATGTGTATATAAACTATGTTATTCAGGAAGTTGGTGGCATTGTGTCCCCAGACGAAATCAAACGGTGTCAAGACTTGGATCCTAGAATCAGCAAGGTCAAGGACTGTATTTTGAGTGGTTGGCCATCCAAACCAAAATGTGCTCAGGAGGTTCAACCATTTTACAAACATCGGGAAGACCTGGGTATCGTTAAAGACCTGGTATGCTACAAAGACAGACTAGTAATTCCACAATCACTCCAGAGTAAATGCCTTAATGTTCTGCATGATGGCCATTTTGGCCTAAATAAGTGCATGGATCGGGCACGAGCTACGATTTGGTGGCCTGGCATTTCTACAAGAATTAAGGACCTAATTAGGGCTTGCGAAACCTGCATTAAACTGCGCAAAACTGAAACTGAACCAATGATTCCATCGGAGGTTCCACAAAGACCATGGGCTATAGTTGGTGCAGATTTAGCGGAATATGCTGGGACAACGTATCTGGGTCTGTATTTTTGAAACGTGGGAGCTTCTCCCCGGGGAGAATAAAACCGTAGGCTTTCAAATGGCGCTCCCCCTCCATTCATTTTTCGTAGTTGTGGCGAAAGGCTACGATTTCACGTGGCGCCGAGCATGTGAGAACCGATCTCCACCGATTTTCGACAACCAATTACCACGATTGTATGGCGTGTAATCGTCATTTCCCATGGGAATTGCTTTCACATGGTTCAAAAATTGGGCCCCTGGTGGTACAAGACTACTACTCAAAATATCCAGAAATGCGTAAGCTGAAATCATTGAAGAGCAAATGCGTCATTGGGTGTTTCAAAGAAATGTTCGCAAGACATGGAATTCCGGAAATTGTTCGCTCTGATAATGGAAAGCAATTCGATAGTTGGGAATTCAAGTCGTTCTGCAAAGAATATGGTTTCAAATTGATAACTAGCAGTCCACACTACCAGCAATCAAACGGACAAGCAGAAAGCGCAGTCAAACTTCTCAAAACCATAATTAAGAAGAATGATGATCCATATCTGGGCTTACTTACCTACCGCAATACTCCAACCAAATGCGGATGGTCACCGGCGCAACTACTATTTGGAAGAAATCTACGCGATCGGCTACCCTGTTTACAACAGAGACTAAGACCACAAAGTGTAAATCATGACAATGTCAAGGAAGCCTTGCTCAGAGAACATGAACAACAAAAACACAATTATGACATACGGCACAGAGCAACAAAAGATAACGAAGAACTGGAAGTAGGCAACAGAGTATGGATTACTAATATGAAGAAAGAAGGAAGGGTCAAAGGTTCATGCGAAGAACCTCGATCCTATCTAGTAAACACTGAATTGGGTACTGTCAGACGAAACCGCAGTCACCTCCAGCCACTTCCTCATACTGATGCAGCTGCCGTACCTGATCGACCAGAAAAAGCTGTAGCTGAACCTCGAAGATCAGCAAGAAAGAAAACTATTCCAAATTATTTAAATGATTTTGTTCCGTTTTAAATTACATATTTGTTGTGTGAATTTTGACATCTTCAGTTTGCATTTGTTTAATATTTTATTTAGTTTGTTTAATTGTGAAGTACTTTATAATAATTACGAAAATTATTGTGTATCTTAAAAGGGGGGATGTTAGGTTGGTAATAGTTAGGTTGGCAACGACCGAGTTGACAGTTAGTTGACAGAGCGGGACTAAGGGAGTTCTAGGTTAACTGATGATTGTAAAAGATACCGATAGCCAATAAAGTATTCTCGCACAATCGGTGTTAATGTAATAACACATAAGGCTAAGCTTTATTTTATATTTTTGGCAATAGAAGTTCTGGTTACATCGTAATATTCAGCGTACAGTTAAAGTTACATTGACAAAGTACACATGGCCGCTAGTACCCCAACAGCTAGGGTAATATCGGCCGTGTAAGCCTTTTTCAAATAATTTTTTTCTCCGTTCGCTTATGTTTTTTGATTTCTAATGTGTCGTCATTCGGTTAAGAACACTCCGGGCTTCATTTTGATACCTCAATCATTTTATGAAAGCGAACCGTTTTTACACAGCATCAGCGAATCCTCAACGGGGCCACCATTCCCCCAGTCTACCCTACGCAAGATTTCGTCCTTCTCCCCCGTTTCCATAAAAATCATGAATTATTAAGAGTTCACCTGTTGATGCGTCATTAACAGATTTTATTAAATTCCCTACGCGACTGCTGTTGTCAGGTCTCTTCGTCCGATCGAATAGCATTCCGTCCTCTGGGGCTTTCTGAATCACACGTGACAACTGACACGGGGCTGACATTCTTTGTTCGAGCGTACAAAAACAACAATTCCCCATGATACCCCATTCTAATTGCAAATGCGAGTTTTGCGTTTTGTCACAGACTTCTTGTTACGCATCCGCCTCTAGAGAGATTCATATCTAAAGGAAAATCTGTCGCTTTTTTTGATGGAAATATCGTGTATGTCTCGCGGATACCATTTAACATTTAACGACGTATACCAGAGTGAACAGAAAAATTCCATCCGAACCAAACATAAAAATTAATGGTCCCAAACATCTACCTGTTGAAATATTGACTTTTTGATTATGGACTGATTCAAAAGCGGGGTTTTAGGTGTTTTTAATTGGGGCTCAACCAGGGGTTTTCCGAGCACTGTTCATGGGTGGGGGGTTGAAAACTTTAAAATAAGAACAATAAGAACAATAAACAAGGAGCGCGGAGGGAAAATACCGACTGAATAGGAAAAATGGGGGAGGGGAGTGGCATCCCCTGTTCGGAACGTCTCTGTAATAAAACTCCAAAAATTCATTAAACTTAATAACCAAACTCCAAGTTTTAGTTAAAATCGTACTTGCATTTACCAGTGATTCACGGAAAATGAACGGTTGCAAATTTTTCCGAAGAAAACTTGAAAAACGAAATTTACTATTATAAGAATAGGTACATTAATATTAAAAAGTGATTTTTGAAAGTTATTTGCGACTCAAAGTGTGACCCATCCTACTTCCTCAAATTTGAAGCAGAATCGATTAAGGCTACTTTCAAACTTCTAGCGCTCTCCCAGTTCGAGGAAAGTATCTTTGAATAAACTAAATTCAAAAATTCAAAAAAATCATTAAAAAACGGCAAGTTTCAACTAAAATTTTGTTGGTATTTATCAGCGGTTCTAGGAAATCTAATTACTACAAATTTAGCCAAAGATAAATTCACAATTACTAGCCAGTACCTACTTATACAGGGTGGTGAATTTTTCGTTGCCCACCATTGGTAACTCGTAAACGATAACAGACGGAGAGAAGGTTAAATTGGAAAAACGTTGCGCTTTTTTAAGGTGATTAAAAATCTGGAGAGAATTCTTCTTTATCTTGATTCGTTCCTGAGTTATCCTGAAAAAACTGAAAATTGCTATTTTAAAGAAAAATTCATATCTTTCTAACGATTCGTGGCATTTAAATGAAACTTGGAACTTTTATATTTCTAACAGCTGTCAATTCAATGGCATTGACAGAAACGTTCTAAGCCTCCTAGATTTTGAGCAACGGCAGTCAACTGTTTTTTTGGGTTTTTTTAACAGATCGTCAAAATTTGAATATTGGCACGAATACTTTTGTAAAATCAGCTTAACTTCGATGAAAAACAATTCCCAAAAAGTATGCCGACTTTTTAACTTTCTTACACGTGAAAACAATTGAATTCAAAGGTAATCAAATGCGTCTTGGCGAGGTCTGATTCAAGCTTTGACTTATTTTTTCAAAAAAGTCCAATTTGAGTACATCTTTCAAAAACAAATTTTTTTTTGTACCTACCTATCCGGTGTTTTTAAACTTCATCCAATAAGGAAAATGAATATTGTCCGTCGTTGCTCAAAATCTGGAAGGCCTAGAAAATTTCAGTCATTGTCACTGAATTGGCAGCTGTCAATAATAAAAGTTCAAAGTTTCATTAATACCATCAATCGTTAGAAAGATATAAATTTTTTTTTTAAAAATCGCGATTTTCAGCTTTTTTAGGATAACGGAAGACCGAATCAAAATATGGGGGAATTCTTTGCAGATTCTTAATCATACTAAAAAGAGCAACTTTTCTCTAATTAACCTTCTGCCTATCTTTTATGGTTTACGAGTTTCCAATAGTGGGCAACGAAAAATTCACCACCCTGTAGATGAAAAAAGTGGCCTTGTGATCTTTCTTCAGCAAATTGGAAGGAGAAGCGATTAATGACAATTTCAAACAGTTAGGACCCACCCACTTCGAGGAAAGTAACTTTATAAAAATTCCAAAATTCAATAAAATCAATAAAAAACGGTTTTAGCTAAAATTGTGTTTGTATTTATCAATCGTTCTAGGGAATCTGATTGCTACGAATTTGTCCAAAAAAAAAATGCAAACGCGAAATTTAGTAGCAAGAGCAAGTTTACATGGAAAAAATGGTTTTTTAAGAGTTGTTTGCGACCCAAAGTGTGACTTATCTTACTCCCTCTTTGAAGGAGAGTCGATGGATGCCAATTTCAAATTGCTAGAACTCACCCCGTTCAAGGAAAGTAACTTTACATAAACTTATAAATTCCTTAGAATCAATAGAAAACGGCACGTTTTGAGCTAAAATTGAGCTACAAATTTGACCAAAGAAGAATTCACATCGTGAAATTTACTAGCAAGTATGAGAAAATTGTTTTTTAACCTCCCCACTCCACTTCACCATTTAAAAAAAAAGGGAGGTTACTGCAATCACTAAAATTTTCGAATTTGAGATAAGACCGGATCTATACGTTTTGAGGTCTGAGGAGCCCAAAAAAGTGGTTTTTAAAATGTGTCTGTATGTATGTACGTACGTTCGTACGTACGTTTGTACGTACGTTCGTACGTACGTTCGTAAACACGCCACAGCCCAAACTACTCGACAGATTTAGCTGAAATTTGGTACGTGTGCATGTGATAACCCAACTTAGATCTGAAAAGCTTTTGGAGCCAATCGTGCAACCAGAAATGCCATTTTGGCACATCAACTTTTAAATTTTAAATGCAAACCCCCATTTTTCACGTCACGATAGGAAAGGCCTTCAAATTCTGCTTCTAAAAATGCATTCATTCTTAGTGCCCTTTTGACCAAAAATAAAAAAAAATTGATTTTTATCGGACTTTAAAGTCGCGGTACAGCCCAAGCCCCTGAACCGATTTGGCTGAAATTTTGCACAAGGGGATTGTATTACACGTCGAAGAGGTGAACAAATTTTGGATTCAATCGGCCCACGGAAAGTGCCGTTTTGGCACACCAATTTCGAAATTTAAAATTATTCTCTAATTTACCCATCCAAAACAAGTTTTTGAAAGATTTATTGTCACTATCGAGGTCACCATCAGAAAGGTCTTCAATTTCTGGTTTTAAATGAGACAAAATTTATTCGCATTTAGAACCCTTTGGGTAGAAAAATCGAAATTTTGTAATAACACTGAAACCACTTTATAGCCCAAACTAGTGGATCGATTTGCCCGAAATTTGGTAAATGGAGGTGAGGTGACCCGTTGAAGAGCTGAAAGGCTTTTGGGAGCAATTGGTCAACGGGAAGTGCCATTTAGGCATATCAACTTTAGAATCTTAAACAGAAGTCCCTGAAATCAAAGACCCACGCGTTGGGGAGGTTCCAGCCGCTTCTCTGCTGCCTTTTTTTTTTAAGCTGTTTGTGTCCCAAAGTGTGACTTGTCTTATTTCGTCATATTTGAAGGAGAATCGATTCATACCAATTTCAAACTATTATAGGTTCGAGGAAAGTCAATTTGCATGACATAAAACTTCAAAAATTTGATAAAATTAACAGGAAACAGCAAGTTTTAGCTAAAATTGTGTGTATCTACATTTATCAGTGATGGTTCTATACGGAATTTAATTGCTATACAAATTTTCCAGAGGAAAACTTGTATCTGGGTTTTGGAATTATGGAAAGTTGTTCAAAGGCATTTGTTGGAAAACAAATTGTTCGAGTACAATAACTGTTCGAAAAACAACCGTTGATTGGTAAATTTCGGGTAAATTGTTCGAAAGACAATTATTCGAGAGATTAATTGTTCAACAGATTTAGATTAGAAAACTTTATTACCACCTTTCGGTTTGTAATGAGCCCTGCCCTTTTACATACTAATGTAATATTTACATATTTACATATTTTGGTCTAGTTTTTTTTGTTCCTTCTTCTTCGGCTACTTCTTTCTCTCTCGGTTGTCTTCTGCTTTCTCTTCTCCCCCCCTTCTTTTCCTCTCTCTCGCGACTTTCTTCATCCATTCTATTCCCTCTCCCCATTCGTTTCGTTCAGAATACCCTTTCTCTTTCTATCCTCCTCTCTCATTCCCCCACACTTTTTCAGCAGGTGTTCTACTGTCTCTCTCTTCTCTCCCCATACTCTGCACTTTCTCTCTTCCTCCTTCAGCCAGAACTTGTTTTCCCTCTTCTCATTCCGTCATCTGAATCTCGCTATCATTCTTTTTTCTTTCCCACTCTCCCTCTTCAAGTAACTTGGTAACCCTTCACTTATTATATTCACATATTTTGCGTTATATCTTGACTCTCTGACTTTTTGTTCTTCTTTCCTGTACATCTATCGGGTGTCCCAAAAAAAACCGGACAAAATATTTTATTTGGGAATAAGTCTGCCATTTCTTAACCGATTTGGACGAACGTGGCCTTAAATTGAAGCCAAAGTATCAGGCTTTCGACTGTATGAGAAACTGCGGCAGATGGCGCTGCCGTAGTAGTCCTATTGATACTTGCTTTAAAGGTTTATTTTAGCTGCATGGGGATTGGTCAGTCAACGATCAATCGATCTGACACTCGAATAGCCTTGAAGATCTTTCTTTTTTGTTCAAAAATCCTTTTTCAGAAGTCGATTTGGCTTAAGCATTAATTTTCTGTAATTTAACAAAAAAATGTGTTTTTGAGTATTTTCACGCGTTAATGGCCATGACCAAAGAACAGTAATGCACATAAATCTTAATTTTCAGTTATAAATGAACGAATATGGTGAAAACAGTGGCGCAGATGTCAGTGGGAGGCAACTGAACAGTTATTATGGAAAATTAAGCCCTATGTGCATCAATGTTACTTTAGTCATGGTTATGGAAGCATGAAAATACGCAAAAACACTTTTTTTGGAAAAATCACAGAAAATTAATGCTTGCGTCAAATGGACTTCTGCAAAAAGATTTTTGAAGAAAAAAGAAAGATATTCAAGGCTATTTGGGTCTTATAACCATTGGTTGTTGTCCGACCAATCCCCACGCACCTAAAATAAGCCTTAAACACAAGTATCAATAAGGGTGCTACAGCAGCGCCATCTGTCGACGTTTCTTGCAAAGTTCGAAAGCCTGATTCTTTAGCTTTAATTTAAGACCAAGTCTATCCAAATCGGTTAAGAAATGGCTGACTTATTTGAAAGACTATTTTGTCCGGTTTTTTTTGGGACACCCGATATGTCTCTATCTATTTCCCTATCGTTCCACTCATCCATCTCCCCTGTTCCCTGCGTCTTTCTATATCTTCCCTCGTAATATCTTTGTCTTTCCTTCCCTTTCTCTTTCTCTCTTTTTCTCTTTTCAGCACTTCTTTCAACCGACAACCTGACATATACCTGAACTGAAAATTTGCGCTGCATTTGGGCAGAATTTGAGAAAGAATGGAAAATGTAATAAAACCTGACCTGACCTAAAGGCAAAATGAAATTAAAAAATACCTTCCGTCAGCTGTTTTGCTCCCATTTTACCTTAGTGAATGAGATTCTGTTGTAATATTTACGAAAGAGTTTTTGATGATTAGGGGTTATATCTAAAAATTACGAAATCTTGACTTAATATGTGCACTTGCGAAGAGTATACATTAATCTTATTTCGAACAATTGGCAAGAAAAGTGGGGGGTGTGACACCCCCCCATCCCCCGTACCAGCGTGAACAGAAAAATTCCATCCGAACCAAACATAAAAATTAATGGTCCCGCACATTTACCTGTTGAAATATTGACTTTTCGATTGCGTACTGATTCAAAAGCGGGGTTTTAGGTGATTTGAATTGAGAATTAACGGGAGATATGTGCAGCTCAACGTTGTAACAATGTAACGGCGTCCATAAACAGAGGGCGTCCGAAAATGTTCATTAACGCGCGCGATGGGGTCCTGAAAAATACGCTTCGTTTCACATTTAACCCCATTTCCAATTCCGGGGATAAATTGTGCTTTGGCTGATGCCAACCCATAGCCGCCGCTTAATTTACATGGACAATTGAGTTGCTTAAATTGTATATGAGGGCTTACGTAGTTATGGAACAGCGTAAATTTCTGCAACTAAACTCCACTGTACTTGAGATTAGTCTAATTGCTCTTCCAGTAACAAACAAGTTGCCATATTATAAGTTTACTGGTGCTTCAAGTACGAATTTGAATCCCTCATCCTATATGTATGGAATTAGTTTATAGCATTTCAGAAAACCACACACCAACGAAAGCTCCAAGATTCGGTTACTAGAATCCGGATTAGAGGCACAGAACGGTGTGATTACTTTCAACTTGGCAATAAATTCAGAATATCGGCTGGATGCATCCCCTATTATTATTATAATGACTTCGCAAGATCGTAAATTTGCATTGTCCTTTTTCGGGAGTCGCTTTGAAACATTTATGAATCATTTTATTGATTGATAACTTTATTACTACCTTTAATACATATTTACATGTTTTGGTCTAGTTTTCTTTTTTTTTCTTCTTCGGCTACTTCTTTCTCTCTCGGTTGTCTTCTGTTTTCTCTTCTCTCCCTCTTCTTTCTCTCGCTCTCTCAACTTCCTTCATCCATTCTATTCCCTCTCCCCATTCATTCAGAATACTCTTTCTCTCCCTTTCCTCCTCTCTCATTCCCACACACTCTTTCAGCAGGTGATCTACTGTCTCTCTCTCCTCTCCACATACTCTGCACTTTCTCTCTTCCTCCTTCAGCCAGAACTTGTTTTTCCTCTCCTCATTCCCGCATCTGAATCTCGCTATCATTCTTTTTTCTTTCCCACATGGCTCCATTCATCCATCTCCCGGATTAGAGACACAGTCACAGAACGGTGATTACTTTCGAGTTGGCAATAAATTCAGAATATCGGCTGGATGCATCCCCTATTATTATTATAATGACTTCGGAAGATCGTAAATTTGCATAGTCCTTTTTCGGGAGTCGCTTTGAAACATTTATGAATCATTTATTTGTTTCCCCGCAACTAAATCAAACGTAATGTGAAGGCCCGTGGAAGCGAACCGTAGAGTTTTTGTCGGACAAAATCAACAATAAGGCTCATTGGCGATATCAATGTCCCATAATAATCAGGCTTTGTGAACAAGGATATGAATGTTATATATCAATTTACCCTTGCTCAGTGAATGGTAAATGTGATAATACATCACGGCATGGCCAGTCAGCTGTGGGCTAACTCGATCCAGATACCCTCCGATATGGAGACTGTCATGGTTGGAAAAAAAACATCATCTTTATTACTCAACCGAAGAATCATTTTATGCGAGAAGAGCTTAACAGATGTAATCTAGGCATTAGCCGGGAATTAAAACAAGATTTGGCGAATTTTGAAAAATTAACACTCGGGGCTGAAAAATTGCGAAAGGGGATGAAAAATGAAGAGGAACTCGAAGAGGAATGAAAATTAAGTGTGATTAAGTAGAATTACGAAATATAACATGAGAATAACCAAATTACGCAATTAAAACTTTTGTGGGGGTTGAAATACATACTTATAACTACCTATTGCGAAGGAAACTGGAAAATTGTAAAAGGTAAACTGAATCCCAAATAAGTTCAATGTTAAAACCGACGAAAAACGAAATTATGCGAATTTTGCAAAATTAGCACTTAGGGGGTTGAAAGATCGTAAATGGGGATGTTTTCAAAGTGGATGAAAATTAATCGTAATTAAACAGAATTACAGAAAATAAGTCAATAATGCAAATTTGGTTTTTGGGGGTTGAAATATTGCGAGGGGGTCGAAAAAGTAAAAAAGGCAAGAACAATTCATATGAGTAAAATTTATCACCGAAAAAAGGCAAAACTGAACGAATTTTACAAAATTAACGCTCGGGTGGTTGAAAAATTGTTAAGGGGGATGAAAAGTCAAGAGGGGTGAAAATGAACTGTAGAACCAGCAAAAATCACACGAAAAAGAAGCGGTCTGGGTAAATTTAGCTTCTTGAGGGTTCACATATCATGAAAGGTGTTGAAAAATTGTGGATGGGTTAAAAATTAATGAAAATGATTTTGACTTATCGAAAAATCAGAAGAAAACCCAAAAAATAAATAAAATGTATTTGCTCCGCTTGCTAGGACTTAGAGGTTGTTAGTAGCGTAGGGGTTGGTTTTAGGTTGAAGACTCATAAGATTTTTTTGCAATGACTGACCGAAATCTATCAAATCCCATAATTTTATTTCACCACTTACATGAAAAAATTTCCAGTTTCAACCTTTAAATTTCATTCCCCTTGTTAGATCATAATAAAAATTGGCCCATCCGCCGATTTCACCAACCCCATAGGCCCTAAAGGAAGTTGTGTTTTCAATTTTACCACCCTAATCCAATTCGTTGAAAAATTGCAGTGATTTGTAAATTCATGTTTTCAACCCCTCATAATTTCATCCTTTTATGATTTACAGGGGTGAGTTTATTTTTCCGGTGTTACATAACTCTTTGCGTATTTACTGACTTCAATTGTTCATAAATAAATCAATAGGGTTTCAGAAAAAATAAATAAAACATATTTCTCCGCGTATTCTGAAATATATTAAAGGACCCTATACGTTATGTATTCCATTTCGGCCCACTAGTACAGTGGAATATCGAAATTTGCATGGATGTGCAGGGAGACTTCAGAATTTAGTTGAAACGTTTCATTTTTAGATTGTACTGGTTACAAAATGGAGGATACAATTTTGGGCTCCAATAATACAAGGGACCCCTATGGGCAACGTAGGGGGTGCCCCCGGGCCGCATTTTTTGCGTTCATCTTTAATTACAATGAGACCTTGCAGACATTACTTCACATCAAAGATAGAAGCCTGCACAGCGTTGGTCATATCGGATTTACTAAAATTCACTAAAATAATCCAATTTTTCGGAAGTGTGTATTTTATGTATCGACAGGAAACTAACTTACGAATTACGGAATAACGGATTTATGTAGCTATCTGCACCCAACTTGGTATACTTAAAGTATTCGCTATGTAACAATATATACAGGGTGTCCCATCGAGCATCTCTAGCCGGAAGAAGTTTTGATCCGCTGAACCGATTTGGTTGAAAGAAAAAAGAGATCGATTAGTTACTTAAGAGGGGCAGAGATGCTGTGTTGCAGAAGGTAGATGGCGCCACCGTCATCAACCACATGCGAATCATCTCAGGGAGGCATCGTCGGAAACTGAGGGCTATTTTCATAGTATTTTGGTGTCAGAATTTTACGTTATTTGTGTTACGTTGGGTTTGTACCAACTTATTATTATTTGCCCTCTCGGGGTTGCCGGATGTGGATAGGGATCATTTAAACACGTGCGTCCTCTAAAGCATCTGTTCAATAACTGACACAAACCTTGGTGGTTAGTCATTGCGCATATTCTGGTGACCCCTGACTCTACTACATACAACAATTTGTACCTATCACGTATACCGGGTGTTCCAACAGACCCGAAATTGGACTTCGATTGGCGCAAACTCGTAAACGGTTTAACAGCGCTACCTAGGTACTTACAGCAACATAGGTACCCGCGAAAGGCACTGAAATTCATAATGTTCTTAATGAAAGATTTATGTACCTACTCTGAAAAGGATCAAAGCACACTTTACTAGGGAATTTGGCTTTAGGTTAGATTTCTGTGAATTTTTTATATTTTATAGCTTAATTCGACATAAACATTTTGGTCCTTACTAAAATTCCTCAGGCCCGCTAGTTTAGAAGATATACCGGGTGATTTCTGCTAGCAGGCAATTTAAAATAACGAAAAGGGTAAATAATTTGGGGGACCTTTTGTATCAGGCGGTCTTCAAAAATTAGAATTTCAAAAATCTCCGAGAAAATCTCTAACCGTTATTGGTATTTTTTTTGCAAAAAATATTATCTGCTTTCTAACACCTCTAGGAGGGGGATTAATTTGGGTTTATTTCTTTTTCATTTTTCTTTCATTCAATAGCTACTCTTATGAAGCAGCCGTTTAAAAGATATACAGGCTGATTTGTAATGATTTATAACCAACTGAACTCATGGTTCTATAAGTGCACGTTATATGACCTTAGTGTAGATTCCTTGGAATAAACCTATGCATTTAACATTTTCCGGTAATAATAATAATAATAATAAATATAATTTATTAAGCAACCACAGTCATACAAATTATGTATATAATATATTGCCTAAAAGAAACAAGTTAACAAGTAAAATAATAAAATTATTGAATGTGAGTGAACAGATTGAGGCCGACGCTTCTCGGGAACGAGCGGTTGCCTGAAGTACAAACGTATGTACATACTACAACATCTCTGAACTGGAGAGTAAGAGTGATAACTAAATATCACTATGAATAAATATCAGAACGAGGAATTCGGACGAGCAAGTAACCAAAAAAATTCATATCACATTCCAGAACGAAGGAAGAAAGATACAAAACCGTCTTTCTGTAATGTGTAAGTGTAACCATTCAAGTTGCCATAAATATAGAGCAGGTACTTAACATGGCGTGAACCGTGGAATATCAAAGATGAAGCAAACACAATTTTGATTTATTTATGTTTGTGCTTTTCAAAAGAAGAAAGAGAAAGCCCGATTTCAATGCTGATGCTGCAATAAATGACAAATAACCAACGAGGGTATAGATCAAAAGAACTTCGTTATTTCAGGAAAAAAAAGCCGACTTAGTCCAGCGTTCCACCAAAAATGCAATAAATATTTTAACTGTGCAGAGAGAAAATAAAGACTTAACGGAATCAAAAGCCTTGGACCTTGGTCATGTCAAATAGAACTAGCATCAGCTGCAGCCACGGAATGCAATATCTTGTATGAAATGCCTAATGCCATCACAACCAGCTGTGTTTGGTTTCTAACCAAGTCAGAAGAAACAAATGTTGGAGATTCGTGAATGAAACAGGAAGACATAAACTTTAAAATATCCCTCATTGGGATCAAAAGAAGGAAATGAAGAGATTAAATATGTTGTCCATTATATGGCAAAACTGAAACTGTTACTAGGCTGCTCTTCCTCCTCTTCAGCTTCAAATGTCCTATTGAGTTCTCTAGCGTCCAGAAGAGATTCAAGGAGATTTTTCCTACTTGCTCTTTTTACAGGGAAATACTTAGCATATCCAAAAAACCAAAGAAGTGAGGCTACGTGTGCACAGCAGCCCACATTTCTCAGTCCAATCTTGCATTGACATGCCCAACCCAAGACCGATAGATGACCGGCATTTGTAGGAGCATAGTGTATCCAGGTTTGATAAGTGGTTGACGAAACATGCCTTGATTTCATTTTCGCCTTTATTAAATACCTATCATTCACATGATGATATGTTTCAAACAGATCGTCGTGATCTAAGTGTTGTTCAACGTATTTCGATGCTAATTCCACTTGATACACACCTAGAGTTATTTTCCTGAGATCTTCATCTGTTAATTTCGGAAAATCTTGTAATGTTTTAGACTTAACAAGCCTCCAGCATGTTCTGGTTTTGATCAAATTTTCGGCCTCGAGTCTTTCCTGTAAAGTATTGGATGATTCCAATCTTGCCAGAGCTCTTTCAGCGATCTCGTCATGATCAGCCTTGTCGCCAAAGAGGGGAGGAAAATATGCATTGCATATCGCGCAAGCAATTCGAAAGAAATTATTGAGGTTGGGTAGGTATTGAATACGTATTTCATTCTTGAAAAATTTGAAGACATTCTTTATCCGACCGTTAACAGATTCTACTACAAATCTAACCATGGTGACTCTTCTAGATTTGTTAGCGTCTAAAGTTGAAAACTGTTTCTGACCATGTGACAATAATTCCGGCATATGGACTATAAAACCCAAATTCTCTAATTCGCCCTTGGCGTCTCTATAGCCACGATCCAGAACAAGAACATCTCCTCGTTGAAACTTTCTGAAGAAGCTATTCTCTTCCTTTCTTCGTGATAATAATATCTGAGCGTCATTATTTCCACCATCCGAACAAAATAGCGCATCGCTGTCTATTATATGGCCTGAGGTAGTACAGCTCATGTGCGGCTTCACTAAGTTGGTATTTTTTTGCATAGAGTACGTTTTTTTTTGCAATTCGTGGTTTGCAGATTTCTCTATATATAAGTACGTCCCGTCCATTATGACGCACGCTCTATTGTCAGGGATATTCAGCAGTTTCTTTACAAAATTAACAGTATGGTGTTCGATAACATCAGTTCTTGAAATACATCCATATCCTAAATATTTCGGTACAAAATGTTTTGCTAGTGACGCACTCACACTTTTTATAGTCAGACTAACAATCTTTTGCTCCTTTATATTAAACAAAAACGCAATAACGCTTTGCGACAAATCCAACCTTAGTTTTACCAAAAATATTCCAAGGGCATTCCGGAGAGACCGATTATGACTATTTCGGACGTCTATCAGATATTGAAGAAGATCGTCAAACATAGTTTTCTTTAAACCAGTCAATAAATGGTAATCCTCATCGGCCACATCGGGGTCGTCAAAATTAATGCGCCCTCCTTCATTCTGTTTGTGAAGCGTCAAAAGAGAGGTAATAAACTGTGTAATTTGAGAGGAGTTCCAAAATACCTTATCGTTCAATGCAACGAGTCTTTCCTTACATTCCTCTAGAAGAACATCGCGCTTCAAATGATCTTTGCATATTCTATTTTTAAAAGGAATATATAGTCGATGGGTGGAAAATGCGTCCGCCACAGCTTTCCTCGGAATAACACTTCTTCCTGAAGTATTGCCGCAAATACAACATTTTCTTTCCGAGATTGGTAAGGACGGTATTGGTATCATAATTGTTGGCTCGTCGTCGTCCAGTTGATTTACGGCTTCCTCCACATCATTTTTGATAGGCTCTTCTTGGTCTAATTCAATCATGTTTTCTTCACTCAATTCTTCATTCCTTTGTTCGTTCACTTCTTCTGTCATTTCTTCACTCCTTCCTTCGCTTACTTCACCGTTCATGTCTTCATCCGTATCTTCAGTTATTTCTGCATTTAATTCTTCATTCTTTTCTTCGCTCATTTTTTCGATCATTTCTACACTCATCTCTTCGTTCATTTCTTCACTCATTGCAGGGCTACGCGTATCACTTGTTATGTTAGTGTCATCCAATTCTTCCATCAAATTGTGTCCACTTGACGAACATCTAGGAGGTCCTTTATTGGAGCTACAATGGCCTGCGACGGGAATTTTTGGGGCGATTCTTTTATATGGATTGTTTTTAAGGGAAATGTAACACTTGGCACAACAAAATCTTTCCATATTTAAAACAACCTTAAAATGTTCAGTATAGAGTTCTACGCGGTGCTTCAAGCCTTTGTACCTTAATTTATTTTTAGGATGGTTGGTTTGAATCCGTCCATAACACAACTCACAAGTAAAGTGTCCGAATTTATTTTTCGTCGCAGACATAATAGCTGTCTCACTACGAAAGTATTGAACTTGAGACAAAACACAAAATCAGGGGCAAACGAATTTTCTGACTTTTATTTTAATTAATGACAGGAAAGTGATATTGAAGCCTTCCTGATTCTAATTTTATGTATGATTTCGACTATTTGAAGATAAACCAGACAAGCTACTTAATATTTCCGCTTACAAGCTACATAATATCGGGTGTCCCAAAAAAAACCTGACAAAATATTTTTAGGAATAAGTCAACCATTTCTCAACCCATTTGGATGAGCCTGGTTTTAAATTAAAGCTAAAGAACTAAGCGTTCGAATTGTGCAAGAAAATATGACAGATGGCGCTGTCGTAGTGGTCCTATTGATACTAGTTTTTAAGGCTTATTTGCTTGGGGATTGGTCAGACAACAACCAATCGTTATGCGACTCAAATGGCCTTGAAAAAACTTTTTTTCAGAATGAGGGACAAATTGGGGAGCTATTACTTAAGGTTAAGCCGTTTTTGCATCACTATTGCTTTAGTCATATCATAAAAGTGCGAAAATACGGGAAGGGAAAACGCATTTTTTCAAAAAATCACTCAAAATTAATGCCAATACCAAATCCACTTGTCAAAAAAGGTTTTTGAAGACAAAAGAACCATCTTCAAGGATATTTGAGTCTCATAATAATTGGTTGTTTTCTCACCAATCCCCACGCACTTAAAGTAACCTTAAAAACAACTATTAGGTAATAGGAATACTACGGCAGCGCCATGTGTCGTAGTTTCGTAGAGAGTTCGAAAGCCTGAGTCCTTGGTTTTAATTTAAGACCAGGTAGACCACGTTCATCCAAATCTGTTCTCAGAAATGGGTAACTTATTCCCAAAAATATTTTGTCCGGTTTATTTTCTGATACACCCGATATTATCTTAACTATTGAATTATCACGATGCTCGCACTGACCGTACTGTACCTACCTACCTATCTTTCTCTGATATCCTTTCGTCTTCTTCTCCTCGTATTTTGGACAGAATTAAAATCAGCTTTAGCTGTTTCTGTTCCATTTGAGTGCTGTGGGAGATTTGATTTAATTTTCTTCCAATCATTTTGTTATATTTGAATAGTTTTTTATTTTCTTTTTTGTTATTTTTATATCTCCGAATGCACTCAATAAAGGGTATTATAAACATGTATAGAGATCATACTTTTTTCCAATATTATTTCTAATTCTTAAGCCTTTTTCGCATCTACATTACATGCATAGCTAAACAAACTTTAACAATGGTCAACCATTATTATCATTATTTACTTACTGTTGCTAAAGTTTGTTATGTCGTATAATACGTCCCTCGAATGGGCGATTAAAATTAGTACTAAAAATGGAGGTGCCAGTTTGATTTCGAGTGTTTATTTCAAAGCTAATGTGTAAAAGCTTTCTTCATACTAAGTAAGTAAGTCTTGGCCACACTTTGCTCAATGGCAAAAATTAGTGAATTTAAAAACTGCAAAATGAAAGAAAAACAGTTACGCAGTCTTGCATGTCTAACGTTAACCTAAGGCATGAAACATCCGTTTAAAATTAACATTTAAAGCGATTATTGTCGATAATAATTATTTTTGACGTTGTCCTCAGCATGATATGACAGGGTTGCTGAGGTTACTATGTAAAAACAAATTAGTAGTCACAGTGATCTTTTTTGCTGCCTAGGCAAATAAACTTCATTCGCAATCGGATGCAATGACGAATTAGAGTATCTAGGACATCTTCCTAAATAGCCCAGGCATTTTAGTCTCAAAATAGGCAGAACCTCGGAAAAAATAATGTAATCTGAAACTTGGCAGATCAGCTCTATTTGAACTGCTTGACAACATACTAAAACTCCCAAAACCTCCGGTGCCGGCTTCATGGAATTCTGGAACTTCTGCAACACTGAAGAAGTGCAGGTTTGCGCAGGAACGTAGCGGCCAGCTCAAACGGCGCGCGTATTTCGGCTTGCCGCAACCACCGTGGCAGTGTTCAAGGTCGTGAACCTCCGTTCCTATTGGTCGTAGAAATATTTTGAAGGTGTCGTTTGAAATATTTTTTTATCCTCTACAATGTTTATTTCATGCATTTTTGCGATATCTCTCACAGAAAACCGTCTAATTTCAAATTGAAAAAAAAATGATTTTATTCTTTATTTCGCGGGCTTTTGCCACTTTCGGGAGTTCCGGATACAGTTTAAAATCATTGAAAAGCACTAAGAAAGATAGCCCGTTTCTCATACAGTCGTTTAAGATCGATTGGAAGCCGATAGGGCTAACCGTTTGGCCGTAGCGTCAGTTCCAGCGCAAACCTGCACTTCTTCAGTGTTCCAGATGTTCCAGCGGCTGGAATTCCATGAAGCCGGCACCGGAGGTTTTGGGAGTTTTAGTATGTTGTTAAGCACTTCAAATAGAGCTGATCTGCCAAGTTTCAGATTTACATTATTTTTTCCGAAGTCAAAATCTAAAACGCCTGCGCTAAAACTTCTTAATTCTACATTAATTTAGTCATTGAAATAGAATCTCAAATGCCGGTTAGGCGTTCTGATTGGCTGATAGCAACTAAACCAAGTATAAACAATATAACGACTATAACAAACAACCCAGACTTAATGTTAATTTTAAAACTATCGACGAAAAAATTGGGTATGCAAAAACAATATGTAGATTCACCGCTTTAATCTAGGTTTCTACGTTTAGGCAGGGTTCGGAAAAGAAGCGGATTTATTGGAGGCGCTCCCTATGTAAACGTACGGGAGGCGCCATAGATATAAATCTGGACATAATATAATGTAATCGACAACCGATTTGGCCCAAAATTGCATCATCATCTACAAGGTGCTCACCGAACGTGTGCGTATTTCATCTCGATAGCTTTAGTAATTTTGGCTGTTTGATGATTTTTTTGCCCAACGTGTTAGTACATTTTTGGAAGCATACCTTTTTTCTCAGCGTAATAGGAAATTGCGAACGTCCTGGCTATAATTTCCAATTAAACCGGAAGTTGAAAAAAAACAACTCACTGCAAATGTTCACTGGTTTCTTCTGTGTTTTTGAAAATCTAGTGTGATGGTTATGACTGTATTTCCAGTTAAACATGATAGATGTAGATTGTTTTAACGTAGAAAAAACTCTACCCTAGAAAAAACAAAATTGATGTGTTCCCTGCTAAATCGGGTTAAAAAATATAAGTAAAATTAAAACTGCCTGAATACACGTATGCACGCGCGCAGTTTGTTGTCCTCCTTCAAGCATACTGATCAGGGTTTATTCTTGTGCGAGGATATTCAAGGTAGCAGGTTAAAAAAAAAAACACCCTGTATAAAATCACAGATGAGGTCATAACTCCTAAACGAGCAATTACTGAAACTTTATATTTCATACATGATTACTACATACATTGATCGCACACCCAGCAAAGATTCAAAGAAACTGGCCCAAGCGGTCTATTTTTAGTGCTCACTTACCCGAAGTCATCATTATATCACGTATGGACAAATAAGAAAAAAGTTTGTTGTGAGTAATGATTACAGCAAACATATCTCAGTGGTATCCGGCGACATATTATAGATTATTATAAAGCAAAGGATTAAGATAATCCTTATTAGGAGACCCGAGAGAAGTCAAAAGTTGTGCAAACTTTAAAAACCGTCACTTCCAAACAAAGAATTACTGAAGTTTTATATTTGGCTCAGATCACGACTATGACCTTGTGTACACACCAGCCAAAATTGGCATTAATTAGCCCAAGCGGTCATGTTGAAAAATTAAGGGCCAAACCGATATTGTTACTGTATAGGGGCCTTTCCAAGTATTTTTTCATTTAGAAAAGTTCAACTTTTCTACATAGCAACACTTTTCCACATAGCAACACTTTTCTAAATAATTCGTTTCATCTGCAGCAAACATTTTCAATGACATTTGTTAATTTTTATTTTGTTGTTTTCCGTTACCATGTAAATGAAATTTCAGAAAGTATTTGACCCTGCACAAATAATTTTTGATTTTAAATGTTAACGCCATTTAAGGATAGATACAACTCGTGGAAAAAATTCTTTTCCATGCTCGTTTCAATTAATACACTCGGCTTCGCCTCGTGCATTAAACACTCCTCGCATGGAAAAGTAATACTTTTCCTTACTTGTTGTAATATATTTCCTTACTTGTTGTACAAATAACTATATCCGCTTGCAAAGAGTTAGGGGTGGTTATTAGCCTAGGGGTTAGTTTTAGATTGAAAACCCATTTTTCAATAGGAACAATAGGGAACAAACCCATTTAGGGTGCAATGGATGCAAACCGTTACCTAACTCTAATTTTAACCCTACGTTATTCGAGTTTCTACCCCTAAATTTCATCCTCTTCGTTAAATTTTTGCTGAAATGCACTCTTCCTTTCTCGAAGATATAATGTGCAAGACCTCACAGTTTCACAGCAGAAATTGCTTTAGTCCAGTCAAATTAGGTGAAAAAATGGGCAAACCTCGGAATGAAAGATTATAAACTGAAAATTGGCATAAATCTTTGTTTTCACATTCTAAATGTTGACTCAAAAGTCTCATATAATCTCGCGTCCGCGTCACAAGATATTCGAGGTCAAAGGTTGCGAAAATCGGTTTTTTGTAAATATCTGGTTTCCTATGCTTTAAACGACGTTTGAAGTTATGACAAAACTTGTAGAGCATAAAATTCTCTACAGATTTGGTCTTAGGTGATATTTTATATAAATAGCCGTTCTCGAGATAGAGTGCGAAGAGTGAGAGGCCCCCATCCGTATAACCGTAGAAGTGCAGGTTTGCGCTAGAACTGACGCTACGGCCAAATGGTTAGTCCTATAACCTTCCAATCGATCTTAAACGACTGTATGACAAACGGGCTATCTTTTTAGGTACTTTTCAATTACTTTAAACTGTATCCGGGCCTCCCGAAAGTGGCAAAATCCCGCGAAATAACGAAAAAAATAATTTTTTTAAATTTGTAATTAGACGATTTTCTGTGAGAGATATCGCAAAAATGCACCAATTATACATTGTAGAGGATAAAACGAGCTTTCAAACGACACCTTCAAAGTATTTCGACGACCAATAGGAACGGAGGTACACGACCTTGAATATTGTTTAGCTGGTTGCCGCAAACCGAGATGCGCGCGCCGTTTTAGCCGGCCGCTACGTTCCTATTGGTCGTAGAAATATTTTGGAGGTGTCGTTTGAAAGCTTTTTTTATCCTCTACAATGTTTATTTGGTGCATTTTTGCGATATCTCTCACAGAAAACCGCCTAATTACAAATTTAAAAAAAATATTTTTTTCTTTATTTCGCGGGATTTTGTCACTTTAGGGAGGCCCGGATACAGTTTAAAGTCATTGAAAAGTACTTAAAAAGATAGCCCGTGTCTCATAGAGTCGTTTAAGATCGATTGGAAGGTTATAGGACTAACCGTTTGGCCGTAGCGTCAGTTCTAGCGCAAACCTGCACTTCTACGGTTATACGGATGGGGGCCTCTCTCTCTTCGCGCTCTATCTCGAGAACGGCTAATTATATAAAATATCACCTAAGACCAAATTTGTAGAGAATTTTATGCTCTACAAGTTTTGTCATAACTTCAAACGTCGCTTAAAGCATAGGAAACCAGATATTTACAAAAAACCGATTTTCGCGACCTTTGACCTCGAATATCTTGTGACGCGGACACGAGATTATATGAGACTTTTGAGCCAACATTTAGAATGTGAAAACAAAGATTTATGCCAATTTTCAGCTTATAATCTTTCATTCCGAGGTTGAATCCTTATTTGACTGGGCTACTTCTCTATTACAGGACTTCATGAACGTTTTATCCCTAAACTTGAACTCCCTATTTTACCACCTCCCATCCCATCATCCTCTAAAGAAAGTTGTGTTTTCAATTTCACCACCCTAATCCAATGCGTTGAAAAATTGCGGCGATTTAGTGATTCATGTTTTCAACCCTTTATGATTTCATTCCCATCTTAGTGAAAATTTGTCCATCCACGTACAATGTCACTGAAAATCAACACACCAAATTCTGCCTTTTATACGCTGAGTAGTTTTTAAGTTCCCGTATTTTTGTGTTTCTGCATGTTAGGGGTTAATTGTAACGCCTTTAAGGGTTTTTTGTATCATTAATGGAAAGTTAACGAATGTCGCCAATTTCGACCACTGCTTAATAAGTGGAATTTCGAGTTGCAACCTTTAATTTCCACCCCATATGTTCGATTTTACAAAAAACGCATCCCTCGCAAGATTTCCCGATATATGTGAGTACGTTGAGTTTCCAACAGCTGCGTGCAACCCTTGCGGAGTTATCATATTTTTTGTGGTTTTCATCCCCCGAAATTAACACCCCTTCACCTCCAATAGACTTAAGGGTCGAACGTGCATACCAAGTTTCAGCAAGATACCTCCACTAGTACTCGAGTAATTGCAATTAATAGTTTTTCGGTTTTTCACCCCTAACTTTTCTTTTAATAATAATAATAATGATTATTACGTCCAAGGCAGTTTAAAGCATATACAATTTAACAATTTAAAAATCGAGGGTATACAATTTACATTTTTAAAAGTTTTTTCATTGAACGTAAAAAACAAGGCAATGATCCACAAAAACAATCCAATTGAGTACAATACATGTTGCTCTTTAGCATAACGCTATCAATCGCCGAGAATCTTCCGTAATTAGTTCTTCTAGTCCGAGTTTCGAATAATTGAAAGTTTCTGGTAGTACGAGATGGAATACGAAATTTCAATAACAATAAAATATCAGGTGCATCAATCACTGAACTGATTAGTTTGTACATAAATGTTAGCTGATAATACGTAACACGATCATGTAATGGCGCCACACCTTTCACATAAATCAATTTTAAAGAATTTATAAAAAAATTAAAATTGTCCCGGAAGTGAACAAAAATGTTGACCTCTTCCATTACTGTGACATATTGATGAGGGTGGTCATTTTATAATTCTACTAAATTACTTAAATTTGGTGTACCTACACCAAAGCCACATCAAACTTTGCAACATTAACATTTTTCCTCGCATTTTTCGTAAAGTTATAATTTAACGCTTTGTTTGTCTATAAAATTTAATGCAGAGTACCAATCAGTTATTAAGCGATAATTCCCTAATCGATCAGAGTAATGGATTATGAATGACGACCTACCCAAACAAACACGATCCTAGATCCGATGACATTATCTAACAAGCAGCAGTTCAGTTGTTCAGTAGATACAAGATACACATATAAGGTAGATGAGCTTTCATATAATTTGCTCTTTCCTTCTTCATAAAACTTACCTATACTTCATTATCCAGAGACAGAATTCATTTAATAATTAAACTGCAACAAAGAAATTATTGCAGAATCTGCAAAAACGTTTAGGTTTCTATTAATTTCGAACTAGCTTTTCATATAATTACATGGTGAATGTGCCGAACTATGCAGAATTTATTTGCAATTTGCAACGTTGTCGCCAAATGAACCAAATTTTACGGTGGACGGAGAAAATTGCTCTTCTTTATTTAATGACTGCCCTGAAATCTGCGTGATTTAGGTGCTAACCGGACAAATTAATCAGGGTACAATGTCAATGTCCACCGTCTCGAATGGGGGAAGATGACTGTTTATTTCACAACCTCAACGAAGCAATTAAGTGGAGTGTAATTTCTCATTAGTAGAGCCAAGTCATGTAAGGGAGGTGGCAGTAGCTGGTAAATCCATCACGGAGGATCACGCAGGTCATCTGATAGAGGTTGGCACGCGCGTTATCCAGATAGCAGCAGTGATTTACAATGCCGTATTTCCCCACAAGTCCATCACGTACGAACCACCCCAACCCTCGCCCGCCGAACGCAATTTAACGAATCTACCTGTGGAAGCGTGAGGTCTTCACGTACAACTTCACGCGAAAGCATGAGTGATGGGATAACGATTTTTTTCTGCCACTACCCTTTGGAACAATTTTCGACCTTATGCTGATCTCTACAAATACTTATTATACCTTATCTACCTAGAACATAGAGGAGCTTTTAAATTTCTAGAAAT